>JAZHEH010002038.1:3600000-4200000 GCA_036589455.1 Ateles fusciceps
CCAGGAGGAAAGAGGAAAGCTTTTTTCTCCTTTTTTGTTCTATCTGGGCCCCCCAACCCAGGTAGATTGGTTGGTACCTGTCTCCATTGAGAGCAGTTCTTCCTCACTTAGTCCATCAACTCACATGCCAGTCTTCTCTGGAAACAGCCTCAGAAACATACCCAGAAGTAATACTTTACCAGTTCTGTAGATATTTTATAATCCAGTTGAATTGATACCTAAAATTAACCACCACAGAGAGGGCAATTAACTAAGAGTAAGAAGACCTGGTTTTAGTTCCATCTCACCATATACTATGCTAGCCCTCAATTTCCTCATTTGTAAGATGAGGATAACATCTGCTCATCTATCCTTTTAGGTTGCTGTGAGGTGGACTGAATAGAATCTGAAAAAAAAAAACAAAAAACTTATCTTAGTTAGTTGATGTACTAGCTGAAGAATGTTAAATAGTGCCCATTTCTACTAAGGATTGAGGAGTATCATTTTTGCATACTTCTTGGCTTTATCTAATAAGAGAGATAAAACAACTTCCAATATTGTGGTAAATTCTTGAACATATTTGACATGGTTGTTGAAAAGTATATAATTGTGTAAGTGTCTGATTTTGCATGTTCACCTGATTTCAGAGAAGAAAGACGTGGAAAGTGAAATATGCCCAGGGAAACTGATACATGAAGGCTTAGAGAGATAATGACGCTGCTCTGCCAGAGCCTGGAAACTTGACCATTCTAAGCAAACTGCATAGTACTAAATTGCTTGTGAAAGGGCTGAATCAATCCTGCTGTGATTTGAACTTTTGGCTCCTGAAAGTCTAGAGCAGGCTTGAAAATAAAAATAAAACGCTCACCTACTTACTAGGTTGTGTTTCAGGCCCTCTACTGAATTCTGTGTATGAAGGAGGTATCTATCCGAAGAACAAGAGGCAGCAAGAGAGAGATGAAAGGCAGTGAAAAGGAGTCTTAAGGGCTGCTCCTTATACCAAGTGTGAGGGAGTGCTCCCAGGGAAAAAGAACTTCCATCATTAAGATATTGATTCCTTAAGAAAACATTTATCTAGAGCATAATATATGGCCTTAAGAAAGATAGTGATGTAATGTAAAGGATCAGTCATCTAACTGGGATGTATTTAGTGCTTATTAGTGGCATTGCACTGTGCTAAGCTATATAAAGTCCACAAAAGAGTTACAGTGTCTGATTTGCTCCAGTAGAGAGATAAGTTATATAGGCAGCAATGAGAGGACAACAAATAAATACACTCTAATTGGTGTCTATATAAATGTGCATTATGTGCCACAAAATAGAGGATAGAAAATAAGACTTTGAATAACATAATATAGTTTGTAAACTCTAGAGCACTTAGAAAAGTGTCATAGCATACTATAAACCAGGAATTGATCACTGGACTTAATCAGAAGATGTAGGTTTAAATCCTAGCTCTGACACTTACTATGTAAGCTTGGGCAGGTTCCCTTAATTTCAGAGCCTTAGTTACCTCATCTGTAAAATAAAGCTGATAATCCTAGCTATCTCTCCTTACCTACACAGGATTTTAATGAGAATCAAGCAAAGATGGATATGAAAACACAATAGAACTTCTGATTATTGAAAGAGCTGAGAATTAAACTAAGTCTTGAAAAACACGTTATACATAGACAACCTGAAAGGCTAAATGAAAGTGGTCTCAGAAAGGGAACAGTTTGAACACAGGATAATGAGACTTGGGCTGGGTGCAGTGGCTCACACTTGTAATCCCAGCACTTTAGGAGGCCGAGGTGGACGGATCACCTGAGGTCAGGAGTTCGAGACCAGCCAGGCCAACATGGTGAAACCCTGTCTCTACTAAAAATACAAAAATTAGCTGGGCGTGGTGCCATGCGCTTGCAGTCCCAGCTACTCAGGAGGCTGAGGCATGAGAATCACTTGAACCCAGGAGGCAGAGGTTGCAGTGAGCAAAAGATCAGGCCACTGCACCCCGGCCTGGGTGACAGAGCAAGATTCCATCTCAGGGGGGAATAAAGTGACTTAATTATAAAAAAAGAGAATGAGATTTGAATATAGAAGGATGGGATAGAAATAATCTGATTAAACTGGGCACGGTGGCCCATGCCTATAATCCCAGCACTTTGGGAGGCCAAGGTGGGTGGATCACTTGAGGTCAGGAGTTCAAGACCAGCCTGGCCAAGATGGCGAAACTTCATCTCTACCAAAATACAAAAATTAGCCGGGGGTGGTGGTGTAATTCCAGCTACTCGGGGAGGCTGAGGCATGAGAATCACTAGAATCTCTTGAACCCAGGAGGCAGAGGTTGCAGTGAACAGAGATCATGCCACTGCACTCCAGCCTGGGTGATGGAGTGAGACTGTCTAAAATAAAAACTAAATATCTAAATATGGCAAAAATTTGTTTTGAAAGGTAGTAACACTGATTGTGTTAGAGAAAGAATGAAGTTGAGGATTACATGCCATAATGTCTGGATTATAGTAGGATTTAAATTATGGTGGATCTGAAGGCTAGAAGGAAGAGTTTAGACTTGATCTGAAGGGAAATAGAGAACTATTTGGAGGTTTGAGGAGAGAATTAGTGTAAAAGTTATTTAACTCATTTGTTTTGATAATCAGCATGTAACATAGTGCCTCACATACAGGTATTCAAGATTAGTCAAACTGAATTTAATTAATCTATTGATAATATGTAGAATGAATTGGACACATCTGATAAGCCTAGAATCTAGGCTTCTTATCAGTTCAATGTCAGTCTGTTTCATCTTTTTCCTTTAACTGTAACAAGGAACAATAATACCTGCCCAGCTAGTAGATTTATTTTAAACATCATATAAGATGATGATGATGCCATCGTCATTCACAAATACATTAAATGCCTCCTTCATGTAGGATGTTGTGTAAAAACTACAGAAACAAAAATATCTTTAGATATAAGTGCTTTGGAAAATGTGATGAATAATAGGTTTGAAATACAGAGTTCTAAAGGATCTGGTAGCAAGAGGATGGTATATAGCAGCCAAAAGATCATCTTACTGCTATATTTAGTACCAGGTTAGGTCCCTATTATTTATCAGAACCTACTAGGCATTAGTAGGATCAAGCAGAGAAGAAAACACCAGGTGCAGTCAGGTAGGTATTTGAGGTCCCCGAGAGTTCTTCCTGTTGGCAATAGACCTTTTCAGTTTAAACCTGTAATGAGCCTCCATCATCATGGAGACAATACAGAACACTGTTTAAGAAAGAAGGGTCTTTCTCCTGATTGTATTTTAAAAAAAAAAGAAGAAGAAGAAGAAGGTTCTGGAGCCAGAGTAACTGGCTGGATTTGAAATACTGAAGTATAAGTAATAAAAAAATTAAGCATATTATTTAACCCCTCTGAGCCTCATAGAGATAATAATAGAATCATAGGATTGTTTATAAGAATTAAGTGAGATAGCACATGCAAAGTCTATTTTTTAATTTATTTTTTACAGAGGTAGGGTCTCCCTATGTTGCCCAGGCTGGTCTCAAATTCCTGGGCTCAAAGGATCCTCCTGCCCTAGCCTCCCAAAGTGCCAGCATTACAGGTGTGAGCCACCACACCTGGCCTTGTAAACTCTTAATAGAGTACCTGACACACACTGAATGTCAGCTCAATAAATATCAGTTATTGGCCAGGTGCAGTGGCTCACGCCTGTAACCCCAGCACTTTGGAAGGCCAAGGTGGGCAGATCACGAGGTCAAGAGATAGAAACCATCCTGGCCAACATAATAAAACCCCATCTCTACTAAAAATACAAACATTAGCTGGGTGTGGTGGTGTGAGACTGCAGTCCCAGCTACTTGGGAGGCTGAGGCACAAGAATCACTTGAACCTGGGAGGCAGAGATTGCAGTGAGCCAAGATCGTGCCCTGGCAACACAGTGAGACTTGTCTCAAGAAAAAACCAGGTATTTTATTTTCAAAATCTTCTTGGCTCCTTTAGTC
This sequence comes from Ateles fusciceps, assembly GCA_036589455.1. Classification (NCBI taxonomy): domain Eukaryota; kingdom Metazoa; phylum Chordata; class Mammalia; order Primates; family Atelidae; genus Ateles; species Ateles fusciceps. Next base: position 3,603,969 of record JAZHEH010002038.1, read on the forward strand.
TCCATTCTTTGTTATTCCCAAAATCACTTCCCATTTTTCTATCTCTGTCTCACTACATTCCAGGACACTGATGGTATTAGGCCACATTTGGTTCATTCACCTATAATATTAACATGTTCTACAGCATTATCATTGAACAGATCTTAAAATATCTTCTAAATTTATTGAAAATCTTCAGTATATTTCTAAAATAGAAATAATTTTTAAATCTTCTGAATTTAAAATTATATTAACTTCAAAGTAGCTTAAAAATTACATTTAGCGACCAGGCATGATGGCTCATGCCTGTAGTCTCCACACTTTGGGAGGCCAAGGCAGGAGGATTGATTGAGTCCAGAAGTTTCAAAGCAGCCTGGGCAACATGGCAAGACCTCATCTCGACAGGCGTGGTGGCACATGCCTGCAGTCCTAGCTACTTGGAAGCTGAGCCAGGAGAACTGCTTGAGACCAGGCAGTTGAGGCTGCAGTGAGCTGTGATTGCACCACTGCACTCCAGTCTGGATGACAGAGTGAGACCTTGTCTCAAAAGAAAAAAATTTACATTTATCTTGTTATGGTCTAAGTAGTTCTTTGGAAACAATAATCCATAATTCCTCATAAAATTTTCTTTACAAATTTTCTAGTTTATTTCCATAAGCACATTTTACTTTTCTAATATGTATATATTTAGCTTTTAATGTAACATGTAAAAGATGGGGCATAGAAGAGCATCTTGGGCCCCGAGTTAATTTAATAGAGCGTGGAGTAACAGGAGACACTAATAATGCAAGGAAAAATAAAAAACTAAACTCTTTAGGAGGGCAATTTGATCATATCTACCAAGTCCTAAGATGTTTAAAATATTTCAAACTGCCTATTCTACCTCCAGGTATTGATCCAACAAGTATATCCACATGTATGCACAAATATTTTTCTTCAATGTCCCTGTCATGACATGAACAAAAATTATACAAACGCTCATTCACAGTAATATTGCATATAATAGTAAAGACTGGAAACAACTTAAATGTCCTTAAGTAGAGGACTGTTTAAATAGATTATACATGATTGTACAATAAAATGCCTTATTCTCCTTTAAAAGAATGAGGGAGATTTACAATAACATGGAAAAATGTCTAAGGTATAGTGATAAGTAGGGGGGAAATGCAAGCAGAATAATATGTATAATTCTGTGTGTGTGTGTGTGTGTATGTGCGCTTCTTAACAAGCAGCTACAATATATTGCCGTATGCATATGCAAGGAAAATTTCTGGAAATATTAATAGCAATCATCTCTGGAAGTAAGATGACGATGAGAATGAGAATGGTGACTTTTATTTTGCCTTTCTGAATTATAAAAAGTGATTTAAACATTTAGCATGTGTTAATGTTATTTAAAAAAAAAAAAACTAGTTTAAAAAATAAAATGTTTCATCCCTGAGAGGTCTGAAAAAAAGAAAATGTTTAAAGACATAAAATGGAGACTAAATGGTTAAATGTTTTGTAAAGTATGTTTGATGTGAAAAGTGATCTGTAAATGCCTATTATTTTTACTAAACAATAGAGTTTAGGGCTTTTGTAACCTGAAGAAAGCAGCATTTCAGCATCTCTTCCTACAGGAGCATATGGTGTTTAAGACCATGGGGGGATGAATGCCTTAGAGGTCACCTCTCCTAGAGTTGATAGGCAGATCTTTTCAGTGTTTTCCATTTCTCTTACGGAGCTAAAATTCTCTGGAAAAGACTATAAAGGCTCAGTGACATTGTTCAATCCAATGTTTAAAACTATGGTCAGATATTCTTTTTTTAAAAATAAGCCACATGGTGATTGCAAAACATGATTGCTTTTAAGAGTCTTTGTTTACAGAGTTTGGTTTATTGTGTTATATAAAGAATGCCATTGACTAAGTGTAGTAAGATACCTCCTGGTAGAAATTCAGGTATTATCTTGAGAGTTTTGTCCTAGTGTTTTACAGATTAACAGCAGACAGAATGTTGCATTACTCCAGGTTATAGGCTTTTTGTTTTATAACTCTAAGTGTTGCTTTTCCTCCTTTTGATACTCAGACGATTAACTTACTATTTATTTTTCTAGATCGAGGCCTTAGAGAAAACATAAAAATACAAATAGGTCCTTTGGTATAATCATTTTTTCTTATGACTAGGTATTTTAAAACTAAAATTATTTAAGTTAAAGCTATTACATGAAAGCTTTAAAAATAGAAAAATTGAGTGAGCACTGTAGATCTCATATTACTACAGATTGTAATACTGAGGTAATGTAAAACTACCTGGCAAACAATAGTAAAGACTTCCTGAATAAAGTGGTGGTACATCAGGGAAGTTTGTATGTATTTTTTTTTCTTTATTATTTTTATTTTTTTAATGAGACGGGCTCTTGCTATGTTGCCCAGGCTGGTGTCAAATTCCTGGGATCAAGCAATTCTCCTGCCTCGGCCTCCCAAAGTGCTGGGATTATAGGTGTGAGCCACTATGCCCGGCCAAGTATTTTAATTTTCATTCATTTGTCAACTTCAGGGTAGTAAAAGAAAACAAATATGGGGGGGGGGCATGGTAGCTCACACCTGTAATCTCAGCACTTTGGGAGGTCGAGGCGGGCAGATCACCTGAGGTTGGGAGTTCCAGACCAGCCTGACCAACATAGAGAAACCCTATCTCTTCTAAAAATACAAAGTTAGCCGGCGTAATGTTGCATGCCTGTAATCCCAGCTACTTGGTAGGCCGAGGCAGGAGAATCGCCTGAACCTGGGAGGTGGAGGTTGTGGTGAGCCGAGATCGAGCCATTGTACTCCAGCCTGGGCAACAAGAGCGAAACTCCGTCTCAAAAAAGAAAAGAAAAGAAAAGAAAAAAAAAAAAAACAAATACAACTAGCTTTCTATTATTGAAAGCTAATTGGCCAATTTGTGGATGATAATGATAATAATAAAAAATTTGGTGTTGTTCACGAAGCACTTTTGTCCCTGTATCTTTTTTTTTTTTTTTGAGATGGAATCTCACTCTGTTGCCCAGGCTGTAGTGCAGCAGTACAGTCTCAGCTCACTGCAACCTCCGCCTACTGAGTTCAAGTGATTCTCCTGCCTCAGCCTCCCCAGTAGCTGAGATTACAGGCACCTACCACCGTGCCTGGCTAATTTTTGTATTTTTAGTAGAAAGGGGTTTCACCATGTTGAACAGCCTGGTCTCGAACTCCTGACCTCAAGTGATCCACCCACCTCAGCCTCCCAAAATGCTGGGATTACAGGCGTGATCCATCACTCCTGGCCTTTTGTCCTTGTATCTTAATTAGCTCTTGAGGTAAATATTACCTCAGTTTGATTACCCTAGTTTAAAGAAAGTAGGGCTGGGATAGATTAAGGTTTGCACATAGATAAAAAAGCTAGAACCCGGAACTTCTGATATCAGCATCACTGCCACTTTCTAATGTTGCCCACTTTAGCTATTTTTCATATTTGTGGAAAAGAGCATAGAAGATAATCTCTAACGTTTTCATTTTCTCAGTGAATAAACTAAGGTGCACAGTGGACCTTACCTTCAAGTTGCCAGACATTAAAGCCAAATAGTAAATTTTTGTGCCAAGCACTCTTTTAAGTACTTTATGTATATTAATTAATCCTCACAATAACTTCATAAATTAAGCGCCAAGTACTGAGCCCAAGATTAAGTAACTGAAATTCATAGCTAATGGTTGCAGTAGGATCCAAACCTAGCCTATTAATTCCAAAGTCAGAGTTTTTAACTACTGGGCTCTACTGCTTTGTACTAGGTGACTGTTTATCTTAACTGGATTAAATACATTGCTCAGGATTCTCCAGATAGGATGAGATTCCTTTCTCAAAGTTTCCCAACTCTCACAAGAACAGATCTAGGGACTTTTCCTTAGGGTTTTGTTATCTAATTTTATAGATGAAGTGACTTGGCCAGTCTTAGTTTATTAAGTGACTATGTTACAACTACAAATTAGGTCCTCTGGCTTAGCACATTGCTTTTGGCATCAGTTCAAATGATCTACTCATGTTGAAATTTTGTCATAGCAGCAAGAGCATATCTACTATATCCTTCATTCACATTTCAGTCCACTTCTGGTCTGTCCTGGAATACAGTTAGGTCAGCATGTAAGTCTCCACTGATCACTTTTTTACAGTGATTATACCTAAGAGATACATGTATACATAGTAATGGAAATACCTTAAGCATTTTCTACTTAAGCATTTTTAATACTATTGTGTCATCCTACAAAAACTTAATTTGGTCATAGCTAATGTTGTCAAGAACCAACATTTTAGAATATTCACATTTTGAATCTTGAAATGGTCAAGCAAATGACATGACAAAGCTATTTCAAATCCTCCAACTCAAGCAAGAATGTAAAGAAAAGCAGCAATGTTTCTTTAGGGCCTTTGTGCAAATTTTTTTGTTTTTTAGAGAAAGCTCTTTCTGACTTCATGTAGAGTAGAAAACTAACTTAGTTTATTTCATGCTGCTCAATCTAATTTGAAATCATTTTTGAATTCCTAGATGCATAGGTACAGAAAGCTTGCTTCCTGGAGCCTCGTTTCCTGACAGTGGAGAGTAAAGAATTAAATTGAGCTGTAACTAAATTGATTGGCATTTTGACACTCTGCAGACTGTGAAAAGAAAAGGAATGTGTTCAACTTTTAAAAACAGACAGTAGCAGAAAGAACTATTTTCTTAAATGCATCCCAGTTTGCAAACATGATTTAATTTTTTTCCTAAAAAAGCCAGAGACAGGCCGGAGCAGTGGCTCACGCCTATAATCCCAGCACTTTGGGAGGCCAAGGCAGGTAGATCACCTGAGGTCAGAGTTCCAGACCAGCCTGGCTAACATGGTGAAACCCTGTTTCTACTAAAATTACAAAAAATTAGCTGGGCATGGTGGCGTGCGCCTGTAATCCCAGCTACTCAGGAGGCTGAGGAAGGAGAATCACTTGAACCCAGGAGGCGGAGGTTGGAGTGAGCTGAGATCATGCCATTGCACTCCAGCTTGGGCAACAAGAGTGAAATTCTGTCTCAAAAAAAAAAAAAAGGAAAAGCAAGACATGTTCTAGCACTTTCTCAATTTCCTATATTACAGTTCAACATGAGAATTTAACTTTGAAGAGCTTTTGAAAAAGCCTGGATAGGGATGTTAACATAGCCTCCTTAGCTGAACAGGCACTGACAGAGGTCTTTTGAGGAGAAAGGAAAGGACTAAACACTTCTGGGGTGTCGCTATAGGAACCTATTTATAAAGACAAGATACATATTTATGAAATCTTTATCTCTGGCATTTTTAAATGCAAGAGATATTAAGTATGAATTGAATAATATACATTTCCTTCTTCAGACAGATACAGATGATTACCATGCCGTTATCTGTCCTAAATGGCATCATTTAATGTTGAGTTCAATCAAATCCTCTCTCTGCTGTGTCATGAAAGGAACTGGACTCACCTAAACAGTGCTATTCTAAAGTGCCTCCTCTTTTTTTTTTTTAATCACAGCAGGAGGCTGTAATAAATTACAGCCTGGAAGAAGTTTCAAACTGGCAAGTTTGCCAGATATTTTAAGCAATTTATTTTGGGGTGTATCAGCAGATTTTTTCTTCCACTACCATTTGGGTGCCTGCTGACACAGCCTGAATAGATCTTTCAACATTTTCCTTCCTAGAGATGGATGAAGATGATGAACTCCAAGATCCAGACCTTCCGTTAACTCTTCACTTGCCACTTGGTGTTTTCCTATTACCAGATATCTCAGAAACTTAGATAACTTTCCAGCATGAGTTTGTAGTATTTCAAGTTCCTCACGGTGCTTTGGCAACAGTCTTAAGTTTTATGGAAGAATCAACTAATGAGTGATTCTGGTTTTAGGCATAGAATTTATAATTTGGATTGATTATTTCATTACTAGTAACTTGAAAATTGTGTGAATATTTATATAAAACAAACATATTTTTTTCGCATGTTGAGTCTTAAAGTGACTTCTTCCTATTTTAGTCTGTTTTCTAATTGGTTAAAGTTTTTAGAAATTATTAATTTCTGACTCTAGAATTCTTAAGGCAGCTTCAGTGATACACATTTTAGTCAAGTAATAAAAAAACTGCTAAAAATACTGATACCTGAAAGTATTTGCTGTAGCATAACGAGACTGTAAAGCTAAAATAAAAGGAAGCTGACTTTTATCAAATGCCTGCACCGTGCCAGCCCCTTTTGTGAGCACAGCATGTAGGAGAAGAGAGAGAGAGAGAGCAGTCATATTTTACAAAGAGCTGGTCCCTGGTCAGGTGAAAGGCACTGCTCAGTGAATTGGAAGGCACTGTAAAGGCATCAGGGAATACAGTTTGGTGGTAAAAGCCCTAGATCAAGTGTCATAAAACGTGTGTTCCTGAGTGACATTATTTATAAACCAGGTCATCTGCTTAGAACTTAAATGTTACTATATCTGTAAAGTGAAGATAAGATCTCTAGCCTACCTTCTCAACCATGGCTGCACTTTGGAATCACTCCGGAAGCTTTCAAAAATATGTCTAAATCCCACCTTCAAGAGATTCCAATTTTATTAAGGTGCAGCCTGGGCATTGGGATTTTTTAAACCTTCCACAAGTAATTCCTATGTGCAGCTAAGGCTGTGAATCCTTGGATTGGGAGATGACTAAGAAAGCCCTCTACAGATTTACTTACAAAGATTAGTAGATGTTATCGAGAGTCTAAATTGTTTTTTGCTTGTTGCCCTGAACTTCAACTGTTAAAAAAAAAAAAAAAAAAAAAAGTGGCCGGCACGGTGGCTCACGCCTGTAATCCCAGCACTTTGAGAGGCCGAGACAGGCAGATCACCGGAGATCGGGGGTTTGAGACCAGCCTGGCCAACATGGTGAAATCCCTTTCTTTTTTTTTTTTTTTTTTTATTAAAGATGGGGTTTCACCATGATGGTCCGGCTGGTCTTGAACTCCTGACCTCAGGTGATCCACCCACCTCGGCCTCCCAAAGTGCTAGGATTACAGGCGTGAGCCACCGCGCACCCTTTCTATTAAAAATACAAAAATTAGCCGGGCATGGTGGCGGGCGCCTGTAATCCCAGCTACTCGGGAGGCTGAGGCTGAAGAATCACTTGAACCTGGGAGGTGGCGGAGGTTGCAGTGAGCTGAGATCGCACCACTGCTCTCCAGCCTGGGCAACAATAGCGAAACTCCGCCTTAAAAAAAAAAAAAAATATATATATATATATATATGTACACACACATACACACACACACACATATCTGAATTACATCACATAGGAAGTCTTTGATAAATATTTGTTGCACTTGTGAATTTATGGCCTTAAAATTTTTTTAAGATCTTTCAAAAACGGATTTGTTTGAGGTACAATGTATAGAGCCAATTAAGAGGAATGATTGTTGAAACATCCTCCTTCAGAGACATGGGAGCCTTCCTCACCAAGCAGCGGTGTCTTGGGGCCGCCGGATGCCCCAAAGGCTATAACGCGCGCTGCGGGATCTGCGCGGGCGTACCGAGATCTGGGGCGGGGCACCGGCCGGGCCAACCCTCTCCGCTCTCAGGACTCGCCCGCCCCGGACGCGGGTGGGGGCGGGCTGCTGGCGGCGCCTGTCAGTCCCGACTCCACTGCCGAGCCCCGGGGCTTCGGCGGCTGCCTCCACGCGACCCGGCGGGCCTGCCTCCGCCGCCGGGTGCCCGCACCGCCTGCGCCTCGTGCCGGAGCAGGGCAGAGGCCAGGATGCGGAGTTGTGCACTTTGAGTCGGCCCCATGACCCTAAGCACGTTAGCCCGCAAGAGAAAGGCGCCCCTCGCCTGCACCTGCAGCTTCTGGGCCCCCGACATGATTCCTTACTTCTCTGCCAACGCAGTCATCTCTCAGAACGCCATCAACCAGCTGTGAGTCCGCCGCGCGCCCTCCGCCTCTGCTAACGCTCAGAAAGTTTGCTCTTTCAGCAGCCGCTTTCCCCAGCATCCTGGGGGAGCAAACAAGCAAGCGAGGGCGAGCACGCATCCTGCGTGCCTGGAGGTCTGCGGGCGTCTGGAGGGAAGGATGCTGGGGTAGAAGGGTGGGGGATTCGTGGAGGCAGAAAGTGTCCCGGGGTGGGGGTAGACGGAAAAAAATCCTTTGGGAGAATTTCCGGTAAACTCTGAGGGACTTTGAAAGCGCGGGTTGTCCCTGAGAAGTTGTCAGTGGTGACCGAGTGACAGCTGAACCGTTTGGCACTTTAAAGACTGGGTTGAAGGGTGGTCGACAGAATCGGAACAGCCTGTGGGAGACCCTGTGGGTCCTTCTGGTTAGCAGCCTTCCGTGATTGTGAGTTTTGTTTGTTTTAAATACGTTTCTGTTACTAGACATTTACAAAAAGAAAGGCCATTCTTCGCTCCTACTGGTTGTAGTCTGGAGTGATTACAGCAAGCTTATTTCGGTAGTTTCGCTATTTTATCTCCTCCTGTACAACTAGGACGGGCTCACAGCCCAAGCCTGCACGCACACCTTCATTCACCGAAGTGCAAGTGCGTCTTTAAATCGTCGCTGTTTTTAAAGTCTCTAGAGAGTTGTCATTTCATTGTGGTTTAGCTGTTTCTGAGAAGTGTGTAAGCTGAAGCTTGTGGTTAATCTCACCTCACAGTTACCAAGTAGAGGAACTTTTCCTATTCAGGTTGCACCCTTAAATCGATGCAGTGGTTTAAGGTTACTTAGACAGCAGCAGTTTGGTCTGCGTTAGTGTATTAGCAATCACTCCAAGTGGCTTCAGAGGAGTCACCTGTTGAGGTTTTCCTAGACTCTTTGCCCTTAAGTAAAGCTACTGCCTGCCTCTCAGGTCAGCTTTTTAATGTCCAACAACAGAAACTTTATCCCTTATTAAAGGTCCAGAGAATCGCATGTAAAGTGATTTCTAGATAATCTTACAACTAATTTATTATTTTCATATATGGTTTGCCCTTCTATCCTTCCAAACCGAATTAAACTCGTTTGAGTTTCTTTTTTCCCCCGTGTGTTGATTCATGGTGGAGCTCCTAAAAAAATAGAAAAAAATCACAAAAGTTGTTTTACTGCCCTGTACTGTAAAAGCTCCACAGTTAAACTGACTGACTTGCATTTTCCCTCTGAAAGGGGGAGGGACATGCAGTGAAGGAGAAGTTAATGGGTGAATAATCTTACACTGAATAACCAATATGAAAATAGTAATGTTAACAGTACTTTAAAAATGGCAGTGGAAGCAACCCAAGTGTCCATGGATGGATGAATGGATTAACAAAATGTGGTATGTACATATAGTGGAATATTATTTAGCCTTAAGGAAGGAATCTGACATATGCTACAGTATGAATAACCTTGAAGATATTATTCTAAGTCAAATAAGTGAGTCACAAAAGTATAAATACTCTATGATTTCATTTATATGAGGTACCTATCTGTAGACATCAAATTCAGAGAGAAGTAAAGTAGAATGGTGGTTGCTAAGGGTTGAGGGAGAAGAGGTGGGAAATTTGTATTTGAAGAGCACAAAGTTTCATTTGAGGAAGATGAAAAAATTCCGTGGTTGGATGGTAGTAGTTGCACAACAGTGTGAAAGTACTTAATGCCCTAGAACTGTACACTTAAAATGGTTAAAATGGTAAATTTTATGCTGTGTATATTTATTGCCAGTAAAAATAATAGCAAAAACTGCATTTATTTTTGCACCAACCTAATAAGCACAATAAACAGAATTTAAAAGGGCCTGGTGTGGTTGCTCACACTTATAGTTCCAGCATTTTGGGAGGCTGAGGCAGGCGGATCGCTTGAGCTCAGGAATTGGAGACCAGCCTGGGCAACATAGTGAGACTCTGTCTTAAGAAAAATAGAAAAAATGAGTCAAGTGTGGTTGTGCATGCCTATAGTCTCAGCTACTCAGGAGGCTGAGGTGGGAGACTAGCTTGAGCTCGGAAGGTTGAGGCTACAGTAAGCTGTGATCATGCCACTGCACTCAAGCCTGGGTGACAGAGCAAGACCCTGTCTCAAAAAAGAATAAAAAAAGGCCAGGCACAATGACTTATACCTGTAATCCCAGCACTTTGGGAGGCAGGAGGATCACTTTAGGCCCAGGAGTTCAAGACCATTCTGGGCAACATACTGAGACTCTGCCTCTATGAAAACATTTAAAAATTAGTAGAGTGTGGTGGTACACACCTGTAGTCTCAGCTGCTTAGGAGGCTGAGGTGGGAGGATTACTTGAGCCCAGGAGTTCAAGGCTTCAGTGAGCCATGATTGTGTCACTGCATGCCAGCCTGGGAGGCAGAGCAAGACACTACCTCTTTAAATAATAAAATATTTTTTTAAAGGCAGGGATTCTAAGCTTTTTTGGCAGAAAGGAATTGTGAATCATGTTTTCTGGTCAATCAAGTCCAAATTTATTTTCCTAGTAATTAGTGTCTTTGGGTAAATAATTTGACATCAGTTTCTTCCACTGTAAAATGGGGATACAGTGGTTCTTACCCCATAAGATCATAAGAGATCATATATTTGGTAACACTTTGTGAACTGTAATTGTCTACACAAAAAGTTAGTTAATAGAAATTAATAACTAATAGCTGCCATTTATTGACCACTTTCACTGTGCTGAGTTTAATGTACATCTATCTCATTTAATAATCATAGCAACCTTATGAAATAATTTGTTCTGTTTATGGATAATGAAACTGAGGCTTAGAGAAACTAAGTAGTTACTCAAGGCCATATAGCTAGTTAGTGACAAAATTGTCCTTAGAATCCAGATCTATTTCCTAGGCCAGTGCCCTTAACCTATGAGATTGATATTTTGTCTTAGTAGTTGCAAGGTCACTTTTGAGACTTGGCAGTCTGATGAATTATCTTTGACTGCTGAAATCCAACTTCCTGAAAAATACATTTGCTATACTGAATTTTGCTACTAAGATGAACTTTTAAAGAATTTTATGAATATTTGTCTTCTATTTTTGTCTCTATTTTCCCACTTCTTTTTTCTTTGTTTCTTGTTTGTTTTGTTTTTTTGAGACAGGACCTTGCTCTGTCATTCAGGCTGGAAGTGGCTTGAACACGTCTCACTTGCAGTCTCGACCTCCTGGGCTCAAGCAGTCCTTTGACTTCAACTTCCTGTGTTGCTGGGACCACAGGCACATGCCACCACACCTGGCTTTTTTTTTTTTTTTTGAAACAGAGTCTTACTCTTTCACCCAGGCTGGAGTGAAGTGGCATGATCTTGGCTCACTGCAACCTCTGCCACCCCCTGGGTTCAAGCAGTTCTCTTTTTTTTTTTTTTTTGAGAGACAGCGTCTCACTTTGTTGCCCAGGGTAGCTGGGCACCTGCAGCTTCTGGGCCCAGCTACCCTGGGCTCAAGTGATCCTCCTGCCTTTGCCTCCCAAAGTGAGCTACTATGCCTAACCACTCCTTTTTTCTTTAAAAAGACTTGCTATAATATTCACTTCTTGTAAACTATTAGTATTGCTTTAGAGATCATGTTTATTTAGCATTTATAGTGTTGCCTAGCTTATCATCATTAGAAAAATTATTAGGAATCATTCTGAGTAAACTACTAAACTTTATGAACTTAAATATACCCATTGTTAGCACCTAATGAAGAAGTTCTGAATTTGAGGTCCATGGTCACCTAGAGGTCTATGGATTGGCTTCAAAAAGTCAAACTCCTTGAGATTATATGAAAATGTTGAGTAAATAAATATATTTTAAAATCAGATTCTCAAAGTGATCTGTGATCTCAAAAAAGGTTTAGAACTTCTTTCCTAAAGGGAAGTGTTATTTCTAAAAACTGATACTGTAACTTCAACTGCTGTGAGCATGTCCCTGTGGTACCAATACGTACATAGCAATAACTAGTGGGAGCAGCTAAACAATTCAGATTTAGGGTCCTAAATGAAGACTGACTCAAAACAATTTTGTATTTGGGGGGAGGGGGGTACCTTGATACATGAGTACACTTAGCCCAGTGGTTCTGTTGTCACTGCTGAGAACCCACTCAAAAGAGCTTTTTGCCCCTTCTCATTTACTGCCTTCAGGTTTGCTGTGGGTTTGGAAACCAAGAAACAAATCCTATGAGACTTGTGTCAAAGAGTAAATTGGAGCCAGGGGCAGTGACTCACACCTATAATCCCAGCATTTTGGGAAGACAAGAGTTTGAGACAAGCCCAGGCAATGTAGTGGCACCCTGTCTTAGATAGATAGATAGATAGATTAGATAGATAGATAGATAGATAGAAGAGAGGATGGATGGATGGGCAGATAGATAGATAGGCAGATTAGATAGACGATTGATTGATAGATAGATAGGTAGAGAGAGAGATAGATAGATAGATAGGTAGGAAGGTGTAATGGTTCATGCCTGTAGTCCTAGCTACTCAAGAGACTGAGGCAGGAGGATCACTTGAACCCAGGAATCTGAAGTTACAGTGAGCTATGATATTGCCATTGCACTCCAGCCTGGGCAATAGAGGAAGACTATCACTTTAAAAATAAAATAAAATAAAAAGTAAATAGGCCAAAGTGAGATCCTATGGACTCTCCTAGGAGGGAAAGTTGATGATTTTTGGAGTGTGGCTTTTGGACATCTATTTTGGTAATTTCATAGGCTGTTATTTTCAACTGTGTTATATATGATAGGTAAATTATGAACTAGCTGGGGTATTACTGTATTTTAGTGGTAATTATGTCATTATTATTAGATTAAGGTCTATGCTTGCTGCTGTATAAAACTCACCAAATATTGTATTATTTTTGACCTGTGAATGAAGAACATTAATAAATGATCGAAATCATTCCAGAAATAAACTATAGTTACTATTGTACTGTTCAGTGTTAATTATGCTAGAAAAAAAATATGTATGAGCAACCTAGAGAATCATTTGATCAAACTTCAGGAGTCTTGGATTAGACTGATGAGAATGATCATAAAAAGTTCATACCCTTTAAGAGTCTGTACATGCATTTTAGTAAAACAAAAATCTGAACTTGTGAAAAATATGGAAGACTGTATTATTTTTAGAGAACCATTACTCAGTCTCTGGGAAGTAGTCACTAAGCAAGGAGCCAAGGTGTTAGTGTTATTATATACTAAACAAGTAGCCATTTTTGTGTCCTAAAAAGCTCAGGGAAGAATAAAAAATATTAGATAAAATGCTGGCAAAGGCTACTCTTTAAAATATTCCCAGCTGGGCACAGTGGCTCATGCCTGTAATCCCAACTCTTTGGGAAGTCAAAGCAGATGGATCCCTTGAACCCAGGAGTTTAAGACCAGCTTGGGCAACACAGGGAGATTCTGTCTCTATAAAACATTAGTCAGGCATGGTGGTGCGTGCCTGTAGTCCCAGCTACTTGGGAGGCTAAAGTGGGAGGATGGTGTGAGCCAGAGAGGCAGAGGTTACAGTGAGCCAAGATGGTGCCACTGCACCCCAGCCTGGGCAACAGAGCAAAACCCTATCTCATAAATAAATAAAACTAAATAAAATAAAATATCCCTATTATGAAAACCTCTAATCAAAAAAGTCTTGTCTTGAAACTAAGGCACTGAAACATTGCTTGATTTGCTAATGAGGTTACCTTAAGCTTTTTATCCTTGACCTAAAATATTTTTATTTATTTACTTGGTTTATATATGAACTTGACTTCCTAGAAACACATTAGTGCTTTTTAAGGCTCAACCTCAACAGTAGAGGAGCATATTGAATGTTCATTTACAATGTACCTTTTCATGAAATCAAAAGGTAGAAAGTCTTATTTTGTGTATTAGTAATAGTACTAATGCTCTTTCAGTTCCACTTTGTAGTTGTCCAAGGTGTTTCACATGAACTCATCTCCAAACTTAAGCTTGCATCAGAATCACCTGGAGGGCTTGTTAAAACACAGATTGCTACACACAGTCCCCAGAGTTTATGACTCTGTAAGTCTAGGATGTGGCTGGAGAATTTGCACTTCTAATAGGTTCTGAAGCTGATGTTGTTGACCACTACCTTAAAGTATTCCTCGAGGCAGATTGGGCAAGTCATTGTCCACATTTTATAGCACAAAAAAATAAAGAATCCAAATGCTGAAGTGATTTGCACAAGGCTACATGACTTGATAGTAGAACTGAAACTAGAACCAGCATTTCTTATTTCTGAATCCAGAGCTCCTATAGTGCTGCACTCAAAATCCTGATACATACATCTTTGTATACATATGTAAACATTTCCTTAAATTTCTAGCAGTGGAATTTCTGGAACTTATGTTATGTATATGTTAAAAATTTGATACATACAGCCAAATTGCTTTCTAAAACGGCTTTACCAATTTGTTCTTAACCAGCTGTGTATAGGCATGTCTTTCCCTATATCTTCCCCAACACTAATCATATTAATCACATTCATCGCAGATAAGCAGGGTGAGGTGGCTCACGCCTGTAATCCCAGCACTTTGGGAGGCTAAGGCAGGTGGATTACCTGAGGTCAGGAGTTCTAGACCAGCCTGGCCAACATGGTGAAACCCCGTCTCTACAAAAATACAAAAATTAGCCAGGCATGATAGCGGGTACCTGTAATCCCAGCTGCTCAGGAGGCTGAGGCCAGACAATCGCTTGAACCCAGGAAGCAGAGGTTACAGTGAGCCGAGATTGCACCATTGCACTCCAGCCTGGGCGACTGACCAAAACTCTGTGTCAAAAAAAAAAAAAAAAGGTAATTTTTTACTGAGCATTTACTATCTGAGGGACACTGTTTTGAGCAATAGATCATTTCATTTGCTCTTCTTAACAACTTTATGAGTTAGATATTATCCTCAATTACAGAAGAGAGGCACAGAGAGGTTAACTTGTCAAGATTACCCAACCAGGATGCATACACAGGTAGTCTGACTCTAGAGTCCCTGCTCTTCAATAGGTCTCTATTTAAAATTCCCTGGTTACTATGGAGGTTTAGCATCTTTTTATATGTTACTGATTTTTTTTCTGTGATTTGAATGTTTGTACTTCTGACCATTTTTCTATTGATATTTATTTTTTTTCTTTTTTATGGTCTCTATATATTCTGAGTATGTGGCAAAAATACTTTCTCCAAGCCTGTTGCTTTTGCCTTTTAACTTTGCATCCCATGTAAAAGTTTTAAATTTTTATATAGTCAAATGTTGTATTTGATCTTATGATTTCAAGATTTTGCGTCTTGCTTTTTAAAAACCTCTTCCCATTCAGCCTTAGCATTATCAAAGTATTATTTTATATTTTTTCTAGCATGTTTACATTTTTAAATATTTAACTTTTTAAAACATCTGGAATTTATTTACAGTTTGAGGTAAGAATCTAGCTTAACTTTTTTTCTAATTGGATAGTTATTCTAATACCATTATTTAATACATTCTTACTTCACTAATTTGAAATGCTACATGTATTCTAAATTCTTACAGATGCTTGGAGTATACTTCTGTACTCTTAAGTTCTGTTCATGTTTTTTTCCTGATCATACGCCGATAGTCATTTTACTTATCATGGATTTACTGGACAAATATATGACAGTGCTTACCACCTTGTTAGTATTTTTCAGTGTCCTATTTTTGTTTATTTGATTTTCCAGATAAATCTTAGAATCAGCATGTCAATTTTCACTTTTAAAAATTGTATTAGGATTTTGATTGAAATCCTACTGAATTAATTTTGAAGAAAATTAACAGTTTTACTAAATGAGCCTGCCTAATGAAGAATGTGATGTGTGGGTCTATTATTCACTGCTTTTTAAATGTTCTTCATTTAAATTGTACAGTTTTGCTGATACGGTAATTACACATTTCTTATTAGGTATATTCGTGGGCATTTTATTAGGTTTTCATTGCTCTTGTTAATGAGCTCCACTTTCCCATGACGTTTTCTAATTAGTAACAGCAGGTGGGTCATAAAACTATCACTTTTGATATTTGCTTTTATATCAGACCGCCTTGCTAAAACTCTAACTTGGTTCTAATATCTAGTATATGTTTTTACTTGATTTTCTTGACTTTTCTTCATGGATGATTATACTGTTTGTAAATGAGTTTTGTTTCTTTGAGTACAGTTATGCACCACATAACAACATTTTGGTCAATGACAGACCACATACATAGCAGTGGTCCCATAATATTATAATGGAGCTGAAAATTTCCTATCACCTAGTGGCCGTAGCTGTCATAATGTCATGGCGTAACGTATTATGCATGTGTTTGTGGTGATGCTGGTGCAAACAAACCTGCATTGTTGTATAAAAATATAGCACATACAGTTATGTACAATACATAATACTTGATAATAAGCGACTATGATACTGTTTTATGTATTTACTGTATTGAACATTTTATCATTATTTTAGAATGTACTCTCTTTCCGCTTTCCTTTTTTTTTGAGACAGAGTTTCCCTCTCGTTGCCCAGGCTGCAGTGCAATGGCACGATCTCAGCTCACTGCAACCTTCACTTCCTGAGTTCAAGCGATTCTCCTGACTCACCCTCCGGAGTAGCTGGGATTACAAGCGTACACCACCACACCCAGCTACTTTAGTATGTTTAGTAGAGACTGGGTTTCACCATGTTGGTCAGGCTGCTCTCGAACTCCTGACCTCAGGTGATCCGCCCGCCTGGGCCTCCCACAGTGCTGAGATTACAGGCAGGAGCCACCGCACCCCGCCTAGAGTGTGCTCTCTCTCTACTTAGAAGAAAATAGTTAACTGTTAAGCTGCCCAGGCAGGTCCTTCAGGAGGTATTCTAAAAGAAGGCATTGTTATCATAGGAGATGACAGCCCCATATATGTTATTGCCCCTGAAGACCTTCCAGTGGGACAAAATATGGAGATGGAAAACAATGATCTTAATAATCCTGACTCTTTAGGCCTAAGATAGTGTGTGTGTGTTTGTGTCTTTAACAAAAAAGTTTCAAGATTAAAAAATTCATTTTAAAAATAGAAAAGCTTATGGAATAAGTATATAGCCAGGCACAGTAGCTTGTGTCTATAATCCCAGCTACTCTGGAGGCTGAGGCAGGAGGATCGCTTGAACCCAGGAATTTGAGGCTACAGTGAGCTATAATTGTGCCACTGCAGCCTGGGCAACAGAGGAGACCCTATCTCTTAAAAAGAATTGGGGGAGGGTAACAGGAAGAAGGAGATAAAGAAAATATTTTTGTATATTTGTACAGTTTTTCTGTTTTTTTTGTTTTGTTTTTTTCTGAGACAGAGTCTAAGTCGCCCAGGCTGGAGTGCAGTGGCCCAACCTCAGCTCACTGCAACCTCCCCCTCCTGGGTTCAAGCAATTCTCCTGCCTCAGCCTCCCAAGTAGCTGGGATTACAGGTGCCCACCACCATGCCCGACTAATTTTTGTATTTTTAGTAGAGATGAGGTTTCATCTTCCTGCCTCAGCCTACAGAAGTGTTGGGATTACAGGCATGAGCCACCGCGCCTGGCCAATTTTTCTGTGTTTTAAGCTGTTATTCCAAAAGAACCAAAAAGTTAAAATAATTAAAAAATTTATAAAGTAAAAAAGTTACTGTAAGATAAAGTTAATTTATTGTTGAAAAAAGAAATTTTGGCTGGGTGTAATGGCTCAACACCTGTAATCCCAGCACTTTGGGAGGCTGAGGCGGGCAGATCACTTGAGGTCAGGCGTTTGAGACTAGCCTGGCCAACATGATGAAACCTCATCTCTACTAAAAATACAAAAATTAGTCGGGCATGGTAATGGGCACCTGTAATCCCAGCTACTTAGGAGGCTGAGGCAGGAGAATCTCGAGTTCAGGAGGCAGAGGTTGCAGTGACTCGAGATCACGCCACTGCACTCCAGCCTGGGCAACAGAGCAAGACTCTATCTCAAAAAACAAACAAACATGAAAAGATAAAAGTTTTTAAAATAAATTTAATGTAACCTAAGTGTATGGTGTTTACAAAGTCCACAGTAGTTATGGTCATGTCGTAGGCTTTCACATTCACTCACCACTCCCTCACTGACTCACCCCGAGCAACTTCCAGTCCTGCAAGCTCCATTGATGGTAAGTGCCCCTTACAGGTGTACCATTTTTTATCTTTTATGTCACATTTTTACTGTGCCTTTTCTATGCATAGATATGTTTAGAGATACAAATACTTAACATTATGTTACAGTTACCTATAGTATTCAGTATAGTAACATGTTGTACAGATTTGTCACCTATATGATTATATCATATAACCAAGGTGTGTCGTAGGTTGTAACATCTAGATTTATGTAAGTATACTCTATGATGTTCACACAATGACAAACTTGCCTAAAGATGAATTTCTCAGAATGTTTTCCTGTCATTAAGTGACTCATGACTGACGGTACTTATGACTCTCATTGCTTTAGCTAGGCCTTATAATGTTAAATCACGCGATACTAGTGGGCTTTGTCTTGTTTTCCATTGTGAAAAGAAGGCTTCTTAGGTGTTGTGAGTATACTGTGTGCTGTAGGTTCTGGCATAGATCGTTTATGAAGCTGAGAGCATTTCTTATTATTGCTAATTTGCAAAGATTTTTCAGTTAGGTATTGAATTGTATTGACTGCTTTTTTATATCTATGGAATAATATTTTTTCCCTTTACTGGTAATGCAATGACATACTGAATTGTTGAAGTGAATCATCTTTACATAACTGAACTGTACCCCCTTTTTGCATTATTCATTTAACATTGCTGGGTTTGGTTTACAAATATTTAAGATTTTGCATTTAGGGATCTAAATATTTGGTGAATCTTTGATTCTGTCTTTGTCCAGCTTATGTCTGATTTATATAATGATTTAGGTAGTTTTTTCATTTTTCTGTGCTGTGAAACAGCTCTTTAGTAGGATTATCTGTATTTTAAAGCTTGGAACCAAGCAGTTCTATTCCAAGTGTTTTTATTTTATGAAATTTTTTTTACCATTCAAATTTTTAAATTTCCATGTTCTCATTGAATAAATGTAATTATCATCTATGATGCTTTTAAAATCTAGATCTTGTCTTCTACAGAAATGGGCAAACATAGCTAAATAATTGATAATGGAGTAATTGAAACCAGGCATTCATTTATGATTTAAGGGCTTTTTTTTCTCTCTTTGTTGGATAAAGAGACTAATATTAATATTTAAGAGAGGTATGAGATGCCTCTTTGATTTTAAATTAATAGTGACTTTTTGTGGCTATTTTTGATCCTTGAATAGAGAATATAGCCTTAAAATGGAATATTTTTAAGAAAATGATCAAATTGGTTTATATCTAGTGAGTCTTCTGGGTGTTATGGCCTTCAAATGTGAAGGAACAGTTAATGATCCCCTGTCAAAGCATAAAGATGCATTTGTGTTTTTATTATTAGTGATAACTTTCTGTGGCTTTATCCACACTTGTGATTGTTTAAAATCAGTAGAGCAGTAATTAACATAGAACTGAGAGGCATAAAAAAGAGCTCTTAGCCGGTGCAGTGTCTTACACCCCTAATCCCACCACTTAGGGAGGCTGAGGCAGGCAGATCACAGGAGGTTAGGAGTTCAAGACCAGCCTGACCAATCTGGAGAAACCCCGTCTCTACTGAAAAATACAAAATTAGCTGGGCATTGTGGCACATGCCTGTAATCCCAGCTATTTAGGAGGCTGAGGCAGGAGAATCGCTTGAAACCAGGAAGCAGAGATTGTGGTGAGTCAAGATAGCACCATTGCACTCCAGCCTAGGCAACAAGAGCGAAATTGTGTCTCAAAAAAAAAAAAAAAAACTCTCAACTTCGGCCTTTTTGGAATCATGCTTAGCTAAGTTAACTGGAAAGTAAATCTACACAATGAAGATGAACAGGAATGGTGAGGTAGTGATGTGCTCAAGTCAAGATTTCTTTCTGATAAGTCTAGAATGGATTTCTTTTTTTCTAAATTACTACTATTAGGCTTGTGTGGTCACCTGTATTTACTTCTGAAATTGGGAAATGTCTGTAGACTTAACACTGATAAACACTGCCCAAAGCCAAATAACTAAAGAAGTTGTCAGTCTCTATTTTCAAGAGCTATTGGGTCTGGGAATAATAGAGAGGCTTAAACTGCTATAGATCATCTTGCTCACATCTGTTCTTGAGTCTTTCCAGTTAATGTGAGTCCTCTTAACTTACCATATGTTAAACTGTCTTTGGGCTAAAGAACAGTGATGGAGGTGTTATCACACAATTTCTGAATCTTTCGCATATTTTTTAAATTTCTTTCTTTCTTTTTTTTTTTTTTTTTTTTTTGAGACTGCATCTTGCTTTATCTCCAGGCTGGAGTGAAGTAGCATGATCTCAGCTGACTGCAATCTCTGCCTCCTGGGTTCAAGCAATTCCCCTGCCTCAGCCTCCTGAGTATCTGGGACTACAAACATGCACAACCACGCGGGGCTAATTTTTTTGTATTTTAGTAGAGACGGGGTTCACAATGTTGGCCAGGATGGTCTTGATCTCCTGACCTTGTGATCCACCTGCATCGGCTTCCCAAAGTGCTGGGATTACGCCATAAGCCACTGCACCCGGCTACTTTTTCAATTTCTAAGGTGAAAGAAAAAAATAATCAATATCCTAACTATTTTTAGTTAGGGTTCGAGTTAGCTTTGCATTGTTGAATGATACAGGATGGTTGCTGTATAACTAATATAATTAAGTTTATTTTAAAGAAATGTGCTATAAACATCAAGGCCTTTTTAGGTGTTCCTGTAATTTGGAAAGGATGTAGCCAGTAATTTATAAATAGATTGTTATTGTTGCACACCAAAGGGCAAAATTGGGCTCACCTTTTTTGCATGCTGTGTGAATTTAACAACTTGTGTTTTCTGCATTAATCTATTTTTAGAGAGGTATGACCCTTCTTTTAGTAGTTCAAGGGATTTGGCTTAGTTACAGTTGGTAAAGCAACAAAATCCAGAGGTTTGAATCACTCCTAAATAAAGAGAAGCCTCAGTATTAGCCAATTATAAGCTTTCTTAAAAAGTTGTAACACAGTTTAGGTTTCCAGGGTAGAAGTAGAATGATTTGATTTTTTTTTTTTTTTTTTTTGGTAATGAACTAAACTATTTAAATTGTTGTATATGGATGATATCTGCCTCATTTCAGGACATTTTGGATATCACCTGAGATAATTATTCACAAGAAAGAACAATAAAAATTCCAGTTATGTTTGTTACTTTTATCATCTATACTTCATATTTATCCATCAAAATTTATATGGATATTCGTATTCCATGAGAGTATTTCAAGTCCTGAGCATTCTAATTGTGGACTTTATATTGATTGTCTTCTGTGGTGACCCTGCAAAGTTTATGCTACGTATGGCTTTATCTGTTTGCAACTTAAGCAACACTTCAAGTGTACTTCATCACCCCAGCAAAAAGCTGGTCAGGTTTATGAGCTTAGCATCTTAACGGTGCATCTTGTCTCTGCTGTTCTCTGAATTTTGTGTCATAAAAACCAGTGTGTCTCCATGAGGGCTAAATTGAATGAGAGTATTTCTTCACTGATTTTAAATAAATATCATTTACAACAGAACTTTTGAGAGATGCCATTTCTTCAGGATTCTCCTCTGTCCCATGTCCCTTTAAGTTAATCTTTGTCTTAATACTAATATACACAGTTCTCATGAACATCAAAAATTTTAATTTCCCATAATTATATCTCTTTTTATTTCTTTATTTATTTATTTTGAGACAAAGTCTTGCTCTGTTGCCCAGGGTGGACCGTGCAGTGGTGCAGTCTTGGCTCACTGCAACCTCTGCCTCCTGGGTTCAAGTAATTCTCCTGCCTCAGCCTCCCGAGGAGCTGGGATTACAGGTGCCCGCCACCATGCCCAGCTAATTTTTGTATTTTTTAGTAGAGACAAAGTTTCACCATATTGGCAAAGCTTGTCTTGAACTCCTGACCTCAGGTGATCTACCCACCTCGGCCTCCCAAAGTTCCGCCCACCTTAGCCTCCCAAAGTGCT
This sequence comes from Ateles fusciceps, assembly GCA_036589455.1. Taxonomy (NCBI): domain Eukaryota; kingdom Metazoa; phylum Chordata; class Mammalia; order Primates; family Atelidae; genus Ateles; species Ateles fusciceps. The sequence continues at coordinate 3,625,904 of JAZHEH010002038.1, forward strand.
AGCATTATAGGCGTGAGCCACCACACCGGGCCTTATCTCTATTTTTAGGGGGAAGCTTTAGTTGAGAATTTGGGGTTTCTGTGGGGGAATGTGAATTCTCAATGTAAATCTCTCTTCCTAAAAGATGAGTGAAATGAATTCAAACAACAAATAAAACTGAAGTCCCTTTGACCAAACTTGGTATCTGTCAGTCAGTCCTACCTCTGTGATGCCCTTCCCTCCTCAATAAAATCTGACACTTAATTCTTAAAGTATCCCATTCCTTAAACATTCTCTTTAGAACTCTTAAAAGATTTCTTGGGTCACATATTCAGAATAACTACTTGCCATTTTTATTGTACCTAACAGTAATAGTGCAGTATTTGAAATGAAACAGACCTGAGTTCCAGAGTTCATCATTTATCATCTGTGTGACTTCAAACATGTTATATAACCACCCTAATCCTTAGCTTCCTCATCAGTAAAATGAAACTTACAATACCTATGAGGATTAAATGTGAGATTTGTGAAGTGCTGGTAATAATAAGCACTCAGCAAATGGTAACTTAAATTTTTGCTCATTTTGCTCTTTTGATAGGAGCCAAATTATAGTAGAAAGAATTAGAATACAGAGTGGCACCCCAGCATGATGGTAAAAATTCTGTCATGTCCATCATTATCCTAAACTGCATGTATTTCGTGTAAGAAGTAAGAGATAAAAAAGAAATATAAGGCACGGTTCCTGCAGTCAGGGTACTCAGTCTGTTGAGCAAATAAGACGTGAATGAAAAGGATAAATAAGAGCACAATTTTATTTATTTTTACTTTTTTGAAATGAAGTCTCACTTTGTCGCCCAGGCTGGAGTGCAGTGGCGCAATCTCTGCTCACCGCAACCTCCGCCTCCCAGGTCCAAGCGATTCTCCTACCTCAGCCTCCCGAGTAGCTGGGACCACAGGTGCGTGCCACCACGCCCGGCTAATTTTTTTTTTTTTTTTTGTATTTTTAGTAGAGGCGAGGTTTCACGGTGTTAGCCAGGATGGTCTCGATCTCCTGACCTCGTGATCCGCCAGCCTCGGCCTCCCAAATTGCTTGGGATTACAGGTGTGAGCCACCACTCCTGGTCCCAAGAGCACAATTTAGGGACTGGGCGTGGTCCCTAAACTGCACTTAGCACTGCATGCTAAGTGTCAGATGAATAGCACAATTTATGCTTTAGAAATTCAGAGAATTTCATTATCATTGTAGCAGGTGCGATGGCTCACGCCTGTAATCCCAGCACTTTCGGAGGTGAGGTCAAGAGTTTGAGACCAGCCTGACCAGCATGGTGAAACCCCATCTCTACTAAAAATGCAAAAATTAGCTGCGTGTGGTGGTGGGTGCCTGTAATCCCAGCTACTCAGGAGGCTGAGGCATGAGAATAGCTTTAACCCAGGAGATGGAGGTTGCAGTGAGCAGAGATTGCGCCACTGCACTCTAGCCTGGGCAACAAAGTGAGACTCCATCTCAAAAAATAAAAAATAAAAAATAAAAAAAAGAAAGAAGGGTATCATTGTAATGAACCAATTAGAAAAGGCTTTATGAGGCTGGGTACCATGGCTCACACCTGTAATCCCAGCACTTTAGTAGATTGAGGCAGGCGGATCACCCGAGGTCAGCCTGGCCAACGTGGTGAAACCCTATCTCTACTAAAAGTGCAAAACTTAGCTGGGCATGGTGGTGTGTGCCTGTACTCCCAGCCACTCAGGAGGCTGAGGCAGGAGAATCACTTGAACCTGGGAGCGGGAGGTTGCAGTGAGCCGAGATCATGCCACAGTACTCCCGCCTGGGCTACAGAGCGAGACTTCATCTCAAAAAAAAAAGACAATAGGATTTGAGCTGAGACTCTGACCTTTATTTCTGATCTTTAAATATCTTGATTTGTGTAGCAGTGGTAAAGGATACTTGCATGGTGACAAGAAAAGAAGACTACTGTGGGGGATGTTATGGCCATATTACATACAAGTAAGATAGCTTTCAATGGATGACTGCTATTAATCATTTGTGGTAAAAGGAAGAATCCAGAAAGGTTTTTTGTATAGACTGATAATGTTCTTTAGAAAATTACTTTGAGCCGGACGTGGTGGCTTACGCCTGTAATCCCAACACTTTGGGCGGCCAAGGTGGGTGGATAACTTGAGATCAGGAATTCGAGAAAAGCCTGGCCGACATGGTAAAACCCAATCTCTACTAAAAATACAAAAATTAGCTGGGCATGTTGTCATACGCCTGTAATCCCAGCTACTGGGGTGGTTGAGGCATGAGAATCGCTTGAACCTGAGAAGCAGAGGTCGCAGTGAGCTGAGTTCACACCACTGCACTATACCCTGGATGACAGAGAGAGAGACTCCGTCTCAAAAAAAAAAAAAAAAAAAAGAAAAGAAAATTACTTTGAGCATATTTTGGGTATATCATATGGGCAGAGCATCCAGAGTATCTACGAGGCACACAGCACAGTAACCAGTGTTTGCAGATTTTACATAGCTTATTTAGGAAGGTTGCCAATTTTACAAGGCCATTGTTATTGAATCAGTACCAGTGGCTGTGAGCACAATGTGAAATCCCCACAGGCAACACAAGAACAGAAATCATTAAACTATCTGGTAGTGGCTTTATGGTTTATTTAAAGAAAAAAAAAAGCACATTCAAGTAATCCAAAGCAAAACTTATTTCTCTTCTTCCTCCAGGTGCTTAGCTTTAGATGTTATTATTACATCAGCATCACGTGGTAGGCAACGTGGTTCCCATGACACAGAGGGCTTATAATATTTATAGTGGAGTAAGCTATAAGGGAAAAGGTGTGCTGATTGCTATTTTTTCTTGTTATTATTGGTTTGGTTGCTAATTTAATGGCCTTGTTGCCAATTAATGGCTTAATGTATTTAGTGTTCTATATAAACAATGTACAACTCATTAGTTTCTAAGTCAAATACACATGAAAATCATTCTAGTGGATATGAGAATGTTTCATACAAATAGTAAACCTGTGATTATACATTAATCAATGAAGATCAAGAACTGTATAAATGCCGTGTTACACTAAGCCCAAATGATAGTTAAATGATATTGAGTCAAAAAAGAGACACTGCAGCTACTAAAAATTTAGAGATTGTGCCCTAATAATGCCTGTGCCAAGAAAAATGACATACTGAAACTAGGTAAGAGAAACTGCATATTTCATAACATTTAGTGATTCTAACCAAATGAATTTAAACCCAGTATAATTTTTTTTCAAAATTAAAAACTGAATAATGTAGTAGACTGGCTAGTTATCTCTAATGTAAAGATTTTAAACTATTGGTTTAATCATACTTTTTTTATTGCTTCCTCTTAGAAGTGCTTGAGTACATCTGTTAAGAACACGCTTTAATCCTGGCTATTAGTGTGCTGGGGCTTATTCCCCCCTGTAGCTCTCCCATAGTCAATCTCAGTTATAGTGGTAGTCTGTGCCCGTGCTACTGGAATTTTCTGTTCTTGTTTTGTTGCTATTTTAGATGCTTGGAGAAATTCTCAGCAAGCCCATATGCCCTATTTGTCAGAAAATAATAGTGTCATGAGAAAGTTTGTTATGCTTTAAAAAAGCAAATCTAGGCCAGGTGCAGTGGCTCACTCCTGTAATCTCAGAACTTTGGGAGGCTGAGGCAGGCAGATCACCAGGTCAGGAGATCGAGATCATCCTGGCCAGCACTGTGAAACCCCATCCTACTGAGGCTGTGGATTGAGGCAGGAGGATTGCTTGAGCTCAAGAGGTCAAGGCTGCAGTGAGCTGTGATTATGACACTGTACTTCAGCCTGGGTGACAGAGTGAGACCTTGTCTCAAAAAAAAAAAAAAAAAAAAGAACTTGTCCTGGGTGAGTGATTTTTTTTTTTAATGGAACTAGTCTTATCGGTGAAGCAGAAAGCAGTATTGGCTGTATTTTAATATTTGCAGATAATGCATGTTTATTATAGAAAAAGCAGAAAACATTGAGACATTTCTCCTCCCTCCAAAAACATTACTCTTATTTTTATTTCCCAAATAGATTTACTGTTAACACCATCCGGGTTAACACATATATTTTTCATGTATGTGTATGCTTTTAAAAATAGGATGGTCCGATGTCTACTGCTTTGCAGCCTCATTATTTTCACTTCAGCATATTGAGAACATCCTGCCATTGTCCCCAAATGCATTTTTTTCATATCCTTTTTACTGATTGTTTGTTTTCCATAAAACTGATTCATATTCTGTCCGATTGTTGAGCATTTCAGTTGTGTCCAGTTTTTTGCAGTTATAAACAAAACCTCACTGAATGAACATCCTTATGCTTCAGTCTTTGCCCATGTCCCTAAAAGACATATTCTGAGGGTCAATTCTGGGATTGCTAGGACAAAGGACATATGTATTTCTAGGGCTTTTGATACAAGCTGCTGGTTTGCTCACCTGTTGGACCAGTCTACGCTCCCATCAGCAGTTGTAGTAATTCATATTTCTAATGCTCCTGAAATGATAAATAAAAGTTTTTAAAAATACTATTCCATCTTTCAGTTCTTTTGAGTTACTTGGAGACCCAGAAAAATTGATTCTCACTTGTCTTTGCTATCAAGACCCTCTTTCATACCTAAGTACTGGTGAAAAATGTATTAGTTTGTGAGTTGTTTGGGTAGAACTAATGGAAAGATGAAATAATAGTACATCAATAGTCAAGATGAAGAAACTAATTATCCCAGGGTGTTTTTGGGCAGATAGGTAGGGTTTGTAAATTTAGGTTTGCTCCCCCACATCGTCAGTTTATTCTAAACGTATTACCATTTTAGACTTAAAGAATTTTAAAGCCAAAAGATAAGCAAACAGACTTGCTTAAGTTATATAGCAAATTAATTCAGACCTTGAACAACATTTCATTGTGCTGTTTAGGGGAAGTGTTAAGCATATTGAGATTTCCCTTAGTGCTATCTTACTATGATACTTAAATTTTAAAAGATGATCAAAGAGAATATTTTAATGATTATGCTTATGAAGTTAGAATTTCCTGCCCTTATTTATAGAAAGCATTTGACATATTTCACAAAGGTAAGGAGATTAACTTTTTTTTTTTTGTAGGAGATTAACTTTTTAGGGAACGAGTCATTTAAATTCTTGAACCAAAGGCTATATGAGTATTGAATATAGGAGAAAGGAGAAAAGTATGCATGTTTCTCAAAGGCTCTTTCTTTAAATTTCACCAGCAGATCTAAACACTATCCATAGGGGCCTATGGCAAATTTACCAAAAAAGGGGGGAATAAAAGGAAAGAAAAAGAAAAGACAGGAAGGAGGTTTCTTTGCCTATTACTGCTGGCTTCAGTAGTGTTGGTTGCCTGCCTCTCTTTGAGACTGTGACGCTTCCTTAAAGTGTGTGTTTAAATCACAGACAGGGAAAGTGCTTTCAGGTGAAGTTTCACTTTTTGTAGTGGCAGCAGTTCTGGACATGGTGCTGAAACAGAGGGTGAGTTCACCACCTTCTCTTCAGATCGGATCTCTGCCCACAGCTCATCTCTTTTACATAGCAAGCCTTTGTTCACTAAAGAGTAGACCTGTGGTTGGCCTGTCCACCTACTGTCAGAGACCAAAGGTGACTAATAAGGAGTCCAAAGGTCAAAATAGATAGTGTGAGGTCAATCCAGCTTTAAGGAGAAAAGCCGTTGTTTTGACCTGCAGGCATCAAAAACTGAATTGCAGCCTGAGAGATGTTCAGTTCATCAGCTTTGGCCATTCAGCTCCCATCAAAGAAAAATCACTAGCTGTTTCTGCAGTCAGCAGGAGCAGAAAAGAAAGAAAACTTTTTTAAAGGTGTGATTTAATTAAATTGTGTTGTATTAGAGATTTCTTTCCAGAAATGGTTTCTTTGTGAGTGTTGCTTTGCTTACTGTGAGAATGCAGGTATTAAATAAAAAAACCAAAGGTAAACCACAATTACTAGGGCCTTTTGTTCAGTTTTTTAATAGAAAGTCAATTAGATTAGATTCAGGTATTTCATATAGTGACATTACCTTTTGGCCTATTAGGGTCCGATGGAGCATTAGGAAAGGCAAGTCATATTTGCATTATTATTAAGGCTAACACTTTTTAATTAAATTGGCTTTTACTAAGTATTTGGCTAACTTCAGAACTGAGATACTACAACTGTTTTCAGCCTAATTCAAAGTTTCTTTGAATCTTCAGCCTGATTCTAAGTTTCCATTTTAGGGAATGTCCTTTAAGTTAGCCCGGTGATCCTTACATATAGAGTCATTGAGAGACTGTAAGCTAAGCTATTGTCCTTATCCTGTAGTCTAGCAAAAGATTTTGTGCAGGACAGCCATATAATTTTCAGGGCCTGGTGCAAAGTGAAAAGGCAGGGCCTGTTGTTGTTCAGAAACAAGAATTTCAAGACAGCACAGCAGAGCATTAAGCCAATTCTGGAACCCTTCAAGCACCAAACCCTGTACAGGCCACAAGTGCATCCCTGACGGGGAGGCGAAGTTAAATAGATGGTGGATTTGATTAGAACTCTGCTACTTATTTACGTTATTTCTGAACCCCTGTTTTCTCTATTTTTAATCTTTCTATAGAATTTTTCTTGTTCTATCCTCTTGCCAAACTTGGAGACCCTGCAGGAAGAATTGGGAGTATGTATACTTAATTTTCTTAGTCCATGTGAGAACTTCTGCAAGAACTTCTGTATTTTCTTGTGTTTGGCTGGTGTAGCAATTGAGATTAGAGTTTTGGTTTTAGGAAAGTGATTAATTTATTTAATTAAAAAATACATATACCACATTATAATTTTAAAAGCTCTTTCACAATTCATATAAGATTTGATTCAAACAATTATGCTTTTGAGGCAGTTGGTATTTTTTCCTCTCATCTTATAGATAAGGAAATTAAGCCTCAGAGAGGTTAAGAGACTTTCTCAAAGTCAGCCAGCTGATAAGTGAAGTTCAAGCCCGTAACTTTTCTCACTATTTCATTCTGTCTTTGTTGTTCTTCAAGATCAAAGGTAAGGTGGCAGAATATCTTGCTTTCTCAAGATCTACTATAAAATGTTTGCTAATGTTCTGAGAGTAACTGCTAGGTTATAATAACAACGCAAGTTTTCCCTCTGTTATTTGCAGTAACCCTTGGAATAACTCTGTGTCGCAGTGTTTCAGCATCATTTTAAAGGAACAAGACTGAGGTTCAAAGACATTAAATGACTTGTTGAAGATGAAAGGGCAGTGACTGAAATCCAAGTCTTCTAACTTTATGTCCCGTGCTTTTGTACTGCGCCTTATTTGCCCATAGTTAATTTCATTTCCCTACTTAGTAAATGTTCATTTATTTATTGGTCACCTAACATGTTCTAAGCACTAGGAATGCATCAGTGGACAAAAAAGACCATGTCACAGCTCTCGGAACTTACAGACTGTAAATAAATTACTGTAAATAAATAATTAGCTGATGATATAACTCTAAAGAAAAGATAATGCAGGACAGAAAGAAAGCTGGGAGGGAGAGACTATTTTAGAGAAAATGGTCAGAAAACTGTTAAACTGTTACTTAAACCACAAACCAAAGTGTAGACATTTTATGTAAATGCATAAGTCAATTTTTAGGTATATATAACAGATAATCTAAATAATATAAGGCCACTGCATTTATAGACACAATGATAATAGATGAGGATTGTTAACTGTTACAAAAATTAGCCTTCGTAGTAACTGTTATACCCTAGGTTTAATCTCTTTTCCCATGTTGCATGGATTATAAAATCAAGATCAGTAAAGCCCTAAATCTAGTCCTTTTCTTTCATGCTGAATCACTTACTGCATAAAGTAGTGTTTAATGTATTGGTGATCTTAGATTTCTCACACTGTTAGAAAATAAGTACTGTGATCAAATGGCATGCTCTGGGTAGCTGTTGACATTTCTAGAGTATCCAACAGGTTCAGAGAAGTGTAAACTTAATTTGCTGGTCAGATTTAATTTTAATGAATTTCAAAATCTTATCCAAAATCCTTTATTAAGCTAAAATCCTGTTATGTCTAGTACTGTTGGGCTTCAGTAAGTCAACTCTTACTTAATGCTTGGGAATCTTTGTAATATATAATTTTTTTTTTTTTTTGAGTCAGTCTCACTCTGTCACCCAAGCTGCAGTGTAATGGTGCAGTCTCCGCTCACTGTCATCTCCACGTCCTGGGTTCAAGCAATTGTCCTGCCCCAGCCCCCTGAGTAGCTGGGACTACAGGTGTGTGCCACCACACCCAGCTAATTTTTGTATTTTTAGTAGAGAGTGGGTTTCACCATGTTGGCCATGCTGGTCTCGAACTCCTGATCTCATGATCTGCCCACCTCGGCCTCCCAAAGTGCTGGAATTACAGGCATGAGCCAACACACCTGGCCTTTTTCTTTTTTTTCTTTCTTTTTTTTTTTTTTTTTTGAGATACTAACTCCTGACGTCAGGTTATCTGCCTGCCTTGGCCTCCCAAAATGCTGGGATTACAGGCGTAAGCCACCTCACCTAGTCAATTTTTTTTTGAGACGGAGTCTTGCTCTGTCACCCAGGCTGGAGTGCAGTGACACGATCTCAGCTCACTGCAACCTCTGCCTCCCAGGTTCAAGCAATTCTCCTGTCTCAGCCTCCTGCATAGCTGGGATTACAGGCGTGCACCACCATGCCCAGCTAATTTGTGTATTTTTTGTAGAGACAGGGTTTCACCCTGTTAGGCAGGCTGGTCTTGAATTCCTGACCTCAGGTGATCTGCCCGCCTCAGCCTCCCAAAGTGCTGGCCTGTAGTGTGCTTTAAAATGAGAGTCTACAGTATTAACAGAAGAACTTGTGAAACTCCCATTCATTGTGTTCCCTGTGGTTTCAAAATTAAGGCCAAGCGTAAGTCATTCACTATTTGCCTCTTGTTAAAGGTGAGCTGTTATCTGCTAAAAAGTGAGGGGTAGTAGTGGAGAGGCTATTAATTCTCACCTACTCATAATTTCTTTAGGGCATTTACCAGGTTCCTTTAGTCTAGAGTTTTGAACCAGGAAATTCATGAATACACTGAAATAATGTGAAAATGTGGGCCTATATAGAAGGTAGAGCATTAATTTTTTTCTGGAGGAAAAGGCCATAGCTTTCATCAGATTCTCAAAGGAATCTAATGATCTTCTCCCAGCATCCCCCTACCTCCAATTATGAACCTTGAATAGACTGCTTTAGGTATTTGATTTAGAAACCCAAGTAAACTCTTTTTAAGCTTTTTGAACTTACCGCTGAGATTTATTTATCCAGTTTTAAACAATCACTCATGATTTCCCCAGGCTGAAAGAATTTGAGCTAATGTTTTCTCTCTATTGAGAAGGAATATGCAGCCTTTTGAATACCCTCTCCTTCTTAATAATCTTGGAGTAGATATTCCAAGAATGGTATTTGCTTAAAGAAAACTTGGAATATTACAATAAAGCCTGAATGTTTGTGTTTCTCAGCACAACCTATGTGGTAATAAAATGAAGCGATATAAGGGTAAAATATTTCTAGTGCTTGAACTATTCCAGGGAGGCAAAAAGATCTAAGGTTGTTACTCTCAAGAAAAAAACTGAAAGGCAGTAGGAGAGTTTCTAATTGCTTTTAGTATAGGTACCTATTGAATTAATTATAAAGAGATTGTTAGGAGGTTTGGGGATGAAGACCACTGTCCTAGGCTTAGATATTTAGTGGGATGAATGTGCTGTTTAACTGTTTGTGCACTGAGGGCCAAGAATTCAACCCATAAAGTCATTCTTTGCTACTAAGACTGATTTCTGCAGCCTGCCATGCATAGTTATGAATTTTTGGAAGTGTGCCATTTTTGCCTCCTTGTCATTTGCCTATTTGTGCTGGGAAAAATTTCTGGGCTTTCTCAAGGCATAGAAAACCGTGAGAAAACTCAGACCAGTTTATCTCTTAGAAATTAAACACCCCGTCTACGGCCATACCACCCTGAACGCGTCTGATCTCAGAAGCAAAGCAGGGTCGGGCCTGGTTAGTACTTGGATGGGAGAAATTAAACACCCTAGTGAAACCCCGTCTCTACTAAAAATACAAAAAATTAGCCGGGCTTGGTGGTGTGCGCCTGTAATCCCAGCTACTCGGGAGCTGAGGCAGGAGAATCGCTTGAACCCGGGAGGCAGAGGTTGCAGTGAGCCGAGATGCACCATTGCACTCCAGCCTGGGCGACAGAGCAAGGCTCCATCTCAAAAAAAAAAAAAGAAAGAAAGAAAAGAAAGAAATTAGACACCCTATGAAGAAGAAATTTATGTATCTTAGAATTTTTTCTTCCAAAGGGATTATTTCAGCTTTTCAGTATCAAATGAGAATATTTAGGTAGACATTTTTCGTTAGTGTTTTTAATACAGAAGAAACAATATGAGATTCTTCAAAATCCATCCTTTTTAAAGTATTGAACTGTGAATTATTTATACAATTTTTGGTTTAGAAGTAAATATTGGAAAATGAATACCTAAATATATATAAACTGTATGTTGAGTTTCTGTTTGGTAACTATTATTTAAATATGAAGTAGAAAGTAAGACATTTGAAATATTACCTTTTTGGCATTAACTGCTGATTTGAAAAAAAAATGTACAACAGATTCCACAATCCTCTTCAGTGACACTAGAAAAACTGGGGAAACATCTAACATCTGCTTAACTTCCCTGCGGTAGACCTTTCATAATTGCAACATGCAGTTTCTTTGAATGAAGATAAACATTTCTATTTGTTATTCTTACGTTTCAGAAGTATGTTTACTGCATTCTTTCAATGTATTTCAGTTTTTTTCCCTGAGAAGTTGAGGAGGTTCCAAAAATATCTGGTTGTTACTGGGGTTTTCTTAGCTTCCTCTTAGGGGCAACTATTGTGCCTGACTCACTTCAACACAATCTTTATTAGAAAATCCATGTTCACAAGATTTGCTTTTGGTTTTTTTATTTGTTTGCTTGTTTTTGATAAATCTATAAGTGAGCTCATCCCCATTTGGTTCTTCCTTTGCTGGATGCTGGATCCAGGAAACTGTCAACTAGAGGACTGCTGGAAGACTCTCTCCAGCTAGACCTTAGTGTTATTGATATAACAATGATTCCCAGGTTGAAAACCTATTTTTTCCAGTTCTCAGGAGACTAAACTGCTAAACATTTTACCCCATTGACCTGGGCAGCTCTTGTCTCTGGCTAAGGTGTGGCAGGCAGTCCTGGCAAGTGAGTTACCTGAAAGATATTTGCTGCTTTGCTTTAGGCATGACTGTACCAGAGTTATGTGTGGTGGAGATTGCTCAGTGTATTAGAGATTATACGTTTATCTATTCAGGATGAAATAAAATTGATCATGGGTTTTTCTGTTGGTTTCTAAGGAACACATCAATACAGTTTTTCTGTTAGTGTCTTTCCACCTCAACTGAGGTAATGACCCCCACTGTTGTGAGCCTAAGCCTGAGTCTCCTTCTATCTTTAATGGGCATGCATACCTTGCCTAAATATAGCGAGGTGTGAACTTGGCTGATATATAAGAGAGAGACAGTAAAATGACCTTAGCCGGTCTCCATATCTACTGTTAGAATTATATTTAAAGAATAGGAATGCTGTTTCGTTCTGCTTATAGGCTGAAAGGCTGTTTCCAGCTGCTCTGTTTCCTTAGGTAAAAAGTTTTTGCAGTAGACCAAAAAATTATTTTAAAAGCAGAAGTGAATTACTTCAGAAAGAAGGCAGAAGTTAATTCCACATGAAAACATGTCTGAAGGGTGGTTTCTGTTTCTGTTTCATTGTCCAGAATTTAACATTTATTCCAAATGTGAAAGGTAAAAGCTTTTCATGTACCTTGTGTTCTTTAGAATAATAATTTGCATTTATATTATCCTGGTGCTTGCTACTTTTTAGAACACTCCTGCAAACTTTTGCCTACTAAGAAGAAAGACAATATTTTATCCCCAGGTATGTAAGACAAGGTAGATATCATTAATTTAGTTTTACAAATGAAGAAACTCAGATATAGAGAGGTAAAATGACTTTTCTAGGGGACTGAGTGAATCAGGAATACAGCCAATGCAGGAGATACCACTTCACGCTTTAGCTCAGGCGGCTGTCTTTTGCCCTCTTTTGTGAGAGTAAAATCACCCAAGAAGGCTCTCTTTTATGAGAATTTCTGTGGAAGAAATTCTCCCTCCCATCCCTTTCTTTTTTAATTGACCAACACTGGAGTTGTGCAGTGAGGGGGTTAGAGGATTCTATTTGCAGAAAAATTTTCCAGTGGAAGCAAGGATCCAGTGAACGAACAAATTAATCATTTGATTGCTAAATGGAGTTTAGTACCCTACAGGGTCTGAACAGTCACATTTGTAGAAAAGCCCAGCCCATTGTGACATAACCTTTTTTTTTTTTTCTGAGAAGGAGTTTTGCTCTGTCTCCCAGGCTGGAGTGCAATGGCGTAATCTTGGCTCACTGCAACCTCCACCTCCCAGGTTCAAGCGATTCTTCTGCCTCAGCCTCCTGAGTAGCTGGGATTACAGGCTTGCACCACCACGCCCAGCTAATTTTTTTTTTTTTTTTTTTTTTAAATATTTTTAATAGAGACGGGGTTTCACCATGTTGGCCAGGCTGGTCTTGAACTCCTGACCTAATGATTCGCCTGCCTCGGCCTCTGAAAGTGCTGGGCTTACAGGTGTGAGCTACTGTGCCTAGCGTGACATAACCTTTAGAGGTGTTCTTTAAGAATTACTTCTTCTGACTTGTAATCCCAGCACTTTGGGAGGCCCAGGTGGACAGATCACTTGGGACCAGGAGTTTGAGACCAGCCTGGCCAACATGGTGAAACCCTATCTCTACTAAAAATACACAAATTAGCCAGGTGTGGTGGTGCATGCCTGTAATCCCAGCTACTCAGGAGGCTGAGGCACAAGAATTGCTTGAACTTGGGAGGCAGAGGTTGCAGTGAGATCATGCCACTGTACTCTAGCCAGGATGACAGAGTGAGACTCCATCTCAAAAAAAAAAAAAAATTACTTCTGTTATGAAAAACCTAGTTGGTATTTTTGCTTACATAATGCTGTAGAAATATGGTGATCTTATATTTAATAGAGTGCTTTTAAGGTACCCAGTGATAATCTCCCAAATCATTAACTTTAAGAATTGACAATGTTAATATGAGGAAATAAGAGCTGGATTGTCTTACCCCATATTATATAACTCATTAGTGACAGACGAGAACTCCAGGTCACCTATCAATTCCATGTTTTTCCTATCTGCCTTTAAATGTTTCCCTGAAGCAGGTGAGATACTACCCTTATCTTGTATAAATGGAGAAAATGCCTAAAATGCTAAAACTGACTCAAGTGAAATGTGGTTAGCAAATCCTGCTCAGTGGCATCTTAGCCAGCCAAGTGTGTACCTACTGTTTACTGCCTCTACCAAGTCAATGAAAACATGATCTGAGAACTGTAAGTCCATTTCTGGAAAGGTTTGATTTAGAGAGATTTTGAACTTGCAGTGATGAGCCCCTTTTCAAATGGCTGTATTCTGAATGTAACATTTACCTTATTATATTTTTCATCATGTTTTATTTTAATATCTTTTAAAATCTTAAAAACCATTTGTGGGTACGTAGTAGGTATATATATCTATGAGGTATAAGAAGTATTTTGATACAGGCATGCAATGTGTAATAATCACATTAGGCTGGGTGCAGCAGCTCATGCCTGATTCCAGCATTTTGGGAGACTGAGGCAGGCAGATCACTTGAGCCCAGCCTGGGCAACGTGGTGAAACACTATCTCTACAAAAAATACTAAAAAAATCAGCTAAGTGTGGTGGCACACATCTGTAGTCCCAGTTACTTGGGAGGCTGAAGTGAGATGATTACTGAGTCCTGGAGGTCAAGGCTACAGTGAGCCGTGATCATGCCGCTGTACTCCAGCCTGGGTGACAGAGTAAGACCTTGTCTCAAAAAAAAAAAAATTTACATCAGAGTAAATAGAGTGTCTGTCACCTCCAGCGTTTTCCCTTTCTTTGTGTTACAAATTATTATTATTTTTTTTTTTTTGAGACAGGGTCTTGCTTTGTCACCCAAGCCGGAGTAAACACAGCACACTGCAGCCTCAACCTCCTACGTTCAAGCAATCCTCTTGTCCCAGCCTCCCAAGTAGCTGGAACCACAGGCACGTGCAACCACACTCAACTAACTTTTTGTATTTTTGGTAGAGATGGGCTTTTACCATGTTACCCAGACTGGTCTGGAACTCCTGAGCTCAAGCCCTCTGCCCACCTCAGCCTCACCCAAAGTGCTGGGATTACAGTTGTCAGCCACTGTGCCTGGCCTCTTTTACTTATTTTAAATGTACAATAAATTATTGTTGACTTTAGTCACCCTGTTGTGCTGTCAAATACTAGGTCTTATTTATTCTAACTATATTTTGTACCCATTAACCATCCCTACTTCCTCTCCACACCTACTAACTTTGTCTGTCTTTGGTAACCATCATTCTACCCCCTATCTCCATGAGTTCAATTGTTTTAATTTTTAGCTCCCACAAATAAGTGAGAATATGTGAAGTTTGTCTTTCTGTGCCTGGCTTATTTCACTTGCCATAATTACCTCCAGTCCATCGATGTTGTTGCAAAAGACAGGATCTCATTCTTGTTATGGCTGAATAGTAGTACTGCATTGTATAAATGTACCACATTTTCTTTATTCATTCACCTATTGATAGACACAAGTTACTTCCAAATCTTGGCTATTGTGAATAGAGCTGCAATGAATATGGAAATACAGATATCTCTTTATATACTGATTTCCTTTCTTTTGGGTATATGCCCAGCAACAGGATTGGTGGATCAGATGGTAGTTCTGTTTAGTTTTTTGAGAAACTTCTAAACTGTTCTCCATAGTGGTTGTACTAATTTATACACCTGCCAACAGCATATGACGGTTCCTTTTTCTCCACATCCTCACCAGCATTTATTATAGCCTGTCTTCTGGATTAAAGCCATTTCAACTGGGATAAGGTTATATCTTATTGTAGTTTTGGTTTGTATTTCTCTGATGATCAGTGACGTTGAGCACCTTTTTTCATATATCTGCTTGCCATTTGTATGTTGTCTTTTAAGAAATGTCTATTCAGACCCTTTGCCCATTTTAAAATCAGATTATTAGATTTTTTTCTCTAGAGAGTTGTTTGAGCTTGTTACATTAATCTGATTAGTAATCCCTTGTCAGATGGGTAGTTTATAGATTTTTTTTTTTTTTTTTTTTGAGACGGTGTCTTGCTCTGTTGCCAGGCTGGAGTGCAATGGTGCGATGTCGGCTCACTGCAACCTCCGTCTTCCAGGTTCAAGCAATTCTGCTGCCTCAGCCTCCCGAGTAACTGGGACTACAGGCACGTGCCACCACACCCAGCTAATTTTTGCATTTTTAGTAGAGATGGGGTTTTGCCATGTTGGCCAGGATCTCCTGACCTTGTTATCCACCCGCCTTGGCCTCCCAAAGTGTTGGGATTACAGGCATGAGC
Source organism: Ateles fusciceps (assembly GCA_036589455.1). Lineage (NCBI taxonomy): Eukaryota > Metazoa > Chordata > Mammalia > Primates > Atelidae > Ateles > Ateles fusciceps. Next base: position 3,641,424 of record JAZHEH010002038.1, read on the forward strand.
CATCAGGCCCAGCCTGCTTATAGATATTTTTTCCAATTCTGTGGGTTGTCTCTTTACTTTGTTGTTTCCTTTGCTGTGCAGAGGCTTTTTAACTTGATGTGATACTGTTTGTCCATTTTTGCTTAGGTTATCTGTGTTTGTGGGGTATTACTCAAGAAGTCTTTGTTCAGTTCAGTGTCCTGGGGGAGTTTCCCCAATGTTTTCTTGGCATGGTTTCATAGTTTGAGCTCTTAGATTTAAGTATTTAATCTCTTTTTATTTGACTTTGTATATGGTGAGAGATGGAGGCTAGTTTCACTCTTCTGCATAGGGACATCCAGTATTTCCAACATCATTTATTGAAGAGACTGTCCTTTCCCCCGATGGATGTTCTTGACACTTTTGTTGAAAATGAGTTCACTGTAGATGTATGGATTTATTTCTGAATTCTCTGTTGTATCACATTGGTGTATGTGTCTCTTTTTATGCCAGTATCATGCTGTTTTGGTTACTATGGTTCTGTAATATAATTTGAAGTCAGATAATGTGATTCCTCCAGTTTTGTACCTTTTGCTTAGGATAGTTTTGGCTATTCTGGGGTATGTTGTGGTTCCATATAAATTTTAGATTATTTTTTTATTTCTGTGAAGAATGCCATTGGTATTTTGATAGGGAGTACATTGAATCTCTAGATTGCTTTGGTAGTATAGACATTTTCACAATATTGATTCTTTTAATTCATGACCATGGAATATCATTTCATTTTTGTGGTGTCCTCTTCAATTTCTTTCACCTGTGTTTTATAGTTTTCATTATAGAGATTGTTCACTTCTTTGGTTAATTCCGAGGTATTTAATTTTATGTGTGACTACTGTAAATGAGATTGCTTTTCAAATTACTTTTTTCAGATTGTTTGCTGGTGGGATATAGAAATGCTACTGATTTTTGTATGCTGATTTTATATCGCGCAATTTTACTGAATTTGTTTATCAATTCTAATAGTTTTTTGGTGGAGTCTTTCGGTTTTTCTAATATAAGATTATATCATCTGGCTGGGCACAGTGGCTCATGCCTGTAATCCCAGCACTTTGGGAGGTTGGGGCGAGTGAATCACATGAGGCTAGAAGTTCGAGACCACACCTGCTAATTTTTGTATTTTTAGTAGAGAAGGGGTTTCACGATGTTGGCCAGGCAAGTCTCAAACTCCTGGCCTCTTGTGATCTGCCCACCTTGGCCTCCCGAAGTGCTGGGATTTCAGGTGTGAACAATCGTGCCCAGCCTGCAAGAAGGATAATTTGACTTATTTCTTTCTCATTTGGATGCCCTTTGTTTCTTTTCTTGTCTGATTGCCCTGGTTAGGACTTCTAGCACTATGTTGAATAACAGTGGTAAAAGTGGGCATGCTTGTCATGTTCCAGATCTTAGAGGAAGGATTTTCAGTTTTACCTCATTCAGTGACATAGTAGCTGTGGGTTCTAACATCTTTTTAAGTGTTACAATCCCATTTATAGAAGAGAGGTAAGAAGTAAAGTCAATCACCTATAAAACATGATACCTTTTCTGTGGTTAAGATGTATATTGGATCAAATCTTATTCTCTGGACTTACTCCACCAGTTTTTTCCTTGAGATAGCCTGTGGTTCATCTTTAATATAAATTCTCTTTTTTATTCTCCAGCAGCTATATTTTATACAACTATTGATTTTAGAAGTGGGGAAATTCAAGTTCCTGAAAACTGCCTTCTCATAGATATTCATTAACAATGAATTACTTGGCCGGGTGCGGTAGCTCATGCTTATAATCCCAGCACTTTGGGAGGCCGAGGCAGGCAGATCATGAGGTCAAGAGATCAAGACCATCCTGGGCAATATGGTGAAACCCCGTGTCTACTAAAAAATACAAAAATTAGCTGGGCGTGGTGGCGCGCACCTGTAGTCCCAGCTGCTTGGGAGGCTGAGGCAGGAGCATTGCTTGAACCTAGGAGGCGGAGGTTGCAGGTTGCCGTGAGCCAAGCTCGCACCACTGGCCTCCAGCCTGGCGCCTGGTGACAGAGCGAGACTCTGTCTCAAATAATAATAATAATAATGAATTACTTAATTGAGCTGAGAGTCAAAGAAATTTAGAATTACCTGCTTGCCAGTTCTTCACTAATATCCGATTATAATGTAATACAGATGAATTTGTAAAATTCACTTGTCTTCTTTTGATCAAAGTTGGCTTCAGATTTCTGATTCATCTTTTCCTTGTTACTGTGTTCAGGAAACTGAGCTTTGTTTGTCTGTTACTGGTTTAAAATGGTAGTTCCAGAACTTATCTGCATTATTGTTCATTTGACTAGAGCCCATCAGTATATTGTCATATCCGTTGAATGGGGGATAAGGAAGGAGGGAAGTCCTTTGTGTAAAAGCATTCTCTTCAGCTGTTCCTCCCTAATGCTGTAAGTTTGGTGCCTGGCAGGAAATGATACAGACGTGTGTGATAACAAAGTGACATGAGGAGAGAATTGCCTGTAACTTCCCTGGCTTGTCCAGGATGATTTGGCTGGCAGCTGGTAGATAGGTTAAGGGAGATTTGATATCTAAATCCGAGGATTCACAAGTATACCTTAAGAGATAATTGAGATGATGGAAAAAACCTATTTTGAGAAGAGTTTGGGCAAAGGCAGATGGTATGAAAGGGAATAGCCATGTACATAGACTTCTTTTTTGACCCTGCTGGGTGACTCTTAAAGCCTTGCAATCTTTTAAAGGCAAGGACCTGTCCAAAGAATCAAGAACTTCAAAGAAAAACATTCTTTATGAATGCAAGGGATTTTCACATATCAAAACATTTCTCTGGTTTGAATTTCTTCATGGAGTAAGTTTACCATTACACTAAAAAATAAACTAGACATTAGACTGAGATTAGAAGCATATTTCACACACACACAAAAATAAAAATAAAAAAATAAACTAGACAAATAGCCCCCATGGTATCTATCTTCTCTTTATTCTTATTAGCTAGATCAGACCACCCTTGTTTCTTGCCTGGAATACCAGAGTAACATCTATCTCCCTTTTTTAAGTTTCACCCCTCTTCCAATCCATTCTTCATATTGTAGTTGGAGGAATCTTTCTAGAAATGCAAACTCTGGCTCTCTGTTAGCCTCAGAATGAAGTCCAGATTCCTTACCAAGCCGTAGAAAACCTTTCTAAATCTGTGCCCTGCTTACCTCTCCCCATCTTTACTGAAGCCCTCTCTCCACTGTTTCACCATACAATAGGATTGAAATTGTTCTCTGTCTCTGACCAGATCTTGACACATGCTGCTCCCTTTGCCTGAAACATCCTTTCAGGCAGTCTTGAACTCCTGACCTCCTGATCCACCCACCTCAGCCTCCCAAAGTGCTGGGATTACAGGTGTGAACCACTGTGCCCAGCCGCATGTGTCTTTATAGTAGAATGATCTATAATCCTTTGGACGTATACCCAGTAATGGGATTCTCTGGCTTTTATAAAAGTTCATTGCTGTATTCCAGTGCCTTGAATGGGACCTGCTACATAATAAGTGCTCAGTAAATACCTATTGAATGAAATCTATGTTGTATTCTTGAAAAGTTTTCAAACCCAACAATTTCGGAATCAACTAGAGTACCTTTTAAAAAAATTACCAAATTCAGGTCCTTAGAATAGGCTTTTTGTGTGGGGTTTTTTTGTTTTGTTTTGTTTGTTTGTTTGTTTGAGACAGAGTTTCGCTCTTCTTATCCAGACTAGAGTGCAATGGCATGATCTTGGCTGACTGCAACCTCCACCTTCCGGGTTCAAGCAATTTTCCTGCCACAGCCTCCCAAGTAGCTGGGATTGCAGGCCTGCACCACCATGCCCAGTTAATTTTTGCATGTATTACACCTTTGAGTTAAAATCTGTATCTGGCTGATTAAATTATAATTTGGTCTGTTGTAGCTTTCTGCTGTTACCAACAGGAAAATGTGGGTCCTGTGAACTATGTGGAATTAACTGAGTGATGAGAATTCACAGTTTAGGTAGCTTTAGCCTAACAAATTCATATAAACCTGTGGATGATCAGCTCTGTCATCAAGTTTGTAGGAAGAGGAGCTTATATAGGACCTAGGAGAGGCTACTGTGCTTAAACAAGAGGTTTCCCAAGTCTTTTGTAGTCAGCTTGCCCAGAAGGTAGATGCATGGCAGTATCCCATACAACACACCCAACTTCTCAGAAAAGGGAAGTTTAAGACAGAATACCAGATAGAACTTTGCAAGCAAGTTGAAAGTTCTTTTTCAAGTGGAAGAAGTTTCCCCAGCATGAGGCCTGATTGAAGGCTGCAAACAGGGAACAAATAAGGCAGCCTTTCCTGTGGTTTGTATGACAAATGTGGGCTTTCTCACCTGCCAGAAGAGCTGCCCTACTCCCCACCCCAGAACCACTTTGGTCCTTTATAAAAATTGAAAACACAGAATAATATCATTTAAGAAAATTTTCAAAAAGAAAATATTACCCACAATGTTAAGATCATTACTAAGAGCCATTTCCATTCCTGCCATGTTACCTTCCCATTCTTCACATGCACCAGAGAAAAGGTTTTGTAATATTTTTCATACTTTTATTATCTTCCAAAGTGTGCTTGAGTCTTCAGCATCCCTATTACCATTTTCAGATCACATTCATTAAGCACTGTGTACATAGCATTACACCAGGCATTACATAAAGCAGTGTGAATGGCAATTTCCCTTCATTGCGTTACATGCAAGAGCAAACAATATAGGCCTAGGGGTATTCATTTAACTAAACAGAAAGTTAAAAATATATCAAAGTAAGGCAGTAGAGCAGGTGAACCACTGTATTATCTTTGCTTTTACGTGCGTTTTCTGTACATGATAAGCTTTTTTATTTGGAATTGGAAGATGAAGGGAGGATTGGGGCAATTTGTATCTCACTCAGATTTTTATACCGTATATTATACCATATCTCATCTCCCACAGGGATGGGATATCTTGCATAGAGCTAAGTAGTGCTACTGACAGAGAACCTCAGTTACTTAAGTGGAGACATAGGGGCAACTTAAGTTCTCCTTATCTGAGTAATAGACATTGCCAATGGCAAAACATTTTGGGCAGAGGGGTAGCTCATAAATGAGGAACTTAATCTAAGAAACTATTAGTTCTTCAGCCCTGTGGCTTCTAATTGTTGGTTTCTTCACAGTTCACTTTCTCTCAGGCTCCACCCCTCTCTCACTACAGAGAAGAACTTGTTGACAGCAGCTCTGCTTTCTCAAGTCTTGCACAAAGGCAGATGTCTGAAAATTTAGCTTACGCAAAACATCTGTGTGCTTGACTCTGTTCCCACGGTGTGTTTTTCTGTACTGCCCCTCCCCATTTTTTGGTCTTTTTTAAAAACTGAAAATACAGTATAATAACATCATTTAAGAAAATTCCAAAAAGAAAAAAATCACCTACAATATTACCATTCTTACTGAAAGCTATTTTCATTCCTGCCATGTTATCTTCTTCCCATACATAGCTTTTTGCCTAGTTATGTCCTTTGTCTTAAGCAGAAGTTCAGATACTTTGTCATATAGCCACTTCCCTGTTTTTTTCCTGGCATTATCTTTTGGTTTTTGGTCTTGAGTTACAGAAAGGGCATTACAGCTATTCAGTCTGTGTCAATGAGTCCTTATTTTTATTTTCCTTTCTGACTTTTGGAACCTAAGTACTCTCGTATTTAGAGTATGGCTGAGATCAAACTTTTTAAAAATAACGTATGTGTATAGGATTTCTTAATATTTAAAAACTGCTGTTGTAAATAACTTATTTATTTACTTACTTATTTATTTTGAGACGGAGTCTCATTCTGTCACCCAGGCTGGGGTGCACCATCTCGGTGCAGTCTTGGCTCACTGCAACCTCTGCCTCCTGGGTTCAAGCAGTTCTCTGCCTGAGCCTCCTGAGTAGCTGGGATTACAGGAGCCCACCACCATGCCCAGCTAATTTTTGGGGTTTTATTTGTTTGTTTGTTTGAGATGGAGTCTCTCTCTGTCACCAGACTGCAGTGCTGGAGTTCGGTGGCACAATCTCAGCTCACTGCAACCTCCGATTCCCTGGTTCAAGCGATTCTGCTGCCTCAGCCTCCCGAGTAACTGGGATTACAGGCACACGCCACTACGCCCAGCTAATTTTTGTATTTTTAGTAGAGATGGGCTTTCACCATGTTAGCCAGGATGGTCTCAATCTTCTGACCTCGTGATCTGCCCGCCTTCGCCTCCCAAAGTGCTGGGATTACAGGCGTGAGCCACTGCGCCCAGCCTTACAAATTACATTGACTTTCAAGAAACATTACCATGCCCACCCAAGGACAGCCTCATTTAGGAAAAAACATGTCTATACTTTTCTGCCCTTTGTTGAGTTGAAAGCCTCATTTCTCCCAATACCTGACTAATCTTGTTAGTGTTTCACTTGTAACTGGTTGTCTCTCTTTTCAGAGCTTACACTTTGTCTCTTAAGGCTGAATAAGGACACATCCATGTCTCATTATTTTCCTTTTCTTGTTTGACAAAAAGAACAAAATGGCCCATGTTTCCTTGTTTTGGTAGAAAGTTTGCTATTGAATATCTTCAGCCACCTTCCTTTCAGAAACCATAATCCACTATATTTAGACATTTGAAGGGTGGACCTGTGGTGGGTAGGGTCCCCTGATGACTTAGGAAGTCTGCAGGACTTACATACAGCTTTGCTAGCTGTCTTACTGTGAGAAAACAAAAGACTCTCAGAATTGTAGCCTTCCTTCCAATCATTGCAAAGAAATTTTGCCTTTAGTAGTAAAACTGGTGGTTAAAAGTGTTTCCTTTTTCCCTTGTTTTCCTGGGTCCTAAGTTGCCATTGGGGTAAGTTATGGGACCTAGCTCAACCAAGACCTGAAAGCAAGTATGGGATTGTACTGCAATGTCTGTTCCTACACTGGAGCAAATATATAATGAATCTTAACTTCTTTCCTCCAATACATTTAAAACACATATGAAAGTTAAATTTACTCTTGGATCATTTTGGTTAAGATAATTTTCTCTTTTTCTAAACTCTAACTAAAATGTTTGGAATTACCATTATTTCACATAATACTGCAAAATACTACTGTGTGATTTCTTTTTCCCCCAGCTCTCCAAGAGCTGTGGATCATTGTGTCTTCATGAATTTACTTTAAAATGTGCATTTAGTGAATTTGAACTGTTAAGCATTGGATTGGACATCAAGAAAGCTCAATAAATTAAATTTGCAAGAAACCAGTAGAGTGAATTTTTCATCTGTAATGGTGGTACAATTCTGTAGTGATTCAGTAAGGGGAAAAAAGTAGGAAGCAGGGAACATTGGATTGGTGAAAAATTGTGAGGTAATTAAGGACAGTGACTTCTACTTGCTTTCTCTTTCCCCTTTCCCTTGACAGCTCCTTACATTGTCCTTTGGACTTTGCCTTTTGTTTTTTTCTCCTCCTCCTATTCCTCTCTCTCCTGATCCTCCTCCTTCATCATCATTAATAATGTTGTTGTTATTATTATTTACAGAAGTTAACTGCTTTTGCAAGTGTCAGAACCTAAGCACTGGCAGCAGTGCCCTTCCTAGATTTCATTTGTGCATTAGTGGATGGCCCAAGGGATCTATAATATGCATTTAAACAGTTACAAAAAGAAGAATTTGCCCAGGGACTTTAAAAAGTCAGGTAGCCCAGTGATGGTAAAGAAAACCAGGCAGTAGATTTAAGAGATTCAACATACTTTGTCATGCCTTTCTCTATTCCCTGTAGTTTGATATTTGGGAACTAGTAACTTTGAGGAACTTTTAAGAGGTCCTACTGGCAACGTATTTTTTATGTTTAGCCTAGTAAGGTAGAAAACAACTATGGAAAAGATGGTTTGGTAAGGAAAATTGATAAACTGGTGTTTCGCAGATGGAGTTCACTTTTTGTGGCCAGTGAATTTTGAGAATTACTTGTAAGGCTGCAATAAAGTAGCACTGAACTGACTCAATTTTTAACATAACAACAACAAAAAAAAATACTCCATGGCGTTCTAGTATTTGAGAATTCACTTTTAGAACCTTATTGGTACATGGGTGGATAAGCTACAATGCAGCTGCATTGTATGCTGTAGAAGCCAGGGAGTGGTGTTTTAAACAAAAACAACAAAACTTGAAAATAAGCCTATAGGCCAGGCTTGGTGGCTCACACCTGTAATCCCAGCACTTTGAGAGGCGGGCGAATCACCCGAGGTCAGGAGTTTGAGACCAGCCTAGCTAAAGTGGTGAAACCCCGTCTCTATTTAAAAATTACAAAAATTAACTGGGTGCGGTGGCAGGCACCTGTAATCCCAGCTACTTGGGAGGCCAGGGCAGGAGAATCGCTTGAACCCAGGAGGCAGAGGTTGCAGTGAGCCAAGACTGCACCATTGCACTCCAGCCTGGGTGACAAAAGCAAAACTCTGTCCCAAAAAAAAAGAAAAGAAAATAGACCTACATTTCGACCCTGCTCTGTCATTTACTAGTTGTGTAATTGGTAAGCTCAAGCAAGTTACTCTCAAAACCTTTGTTTTCTCACCTGTGAAATAAGACGAAGGACTTCTGTTCATAGAGTTATTGTAGATAGTGGTTGTAAAGTACTAGGCATCATGCCTAACACAAGGTGGGTACTCAATAAATGATAGTTACAAAGTCCTCTTTTTTTTTTTTTAATTTAAAGACAGAGTCTTGCTCTGTTGGTTAGGCTAGAGTGGCACAATCTCGGCTAACTGCAACCTCTGCCTCTCAGGTTAAAGTGATTCTCCTGCCTCAGCCTCCCTAGTAGTTGGGATTACAGGTGTGCCACCACACCTGGTAGAGATGGGGTTTCGACATGTTGGCCAGGCTGGTCTCAAACTCCTGACCTCAGGTGATCCGCCTGCCTCAGCCTCCCAAAGTGCTGGGATTACAGGCGTGAACCACTATGCCCAGCCCAAACTCCTCTTTAAGTGTTTTTTTGTTTTTGTTTTTGTTTTTTGAGACAGAGTCTCACTCTGGTGCCCAGGCTAGAGTGCAGTGGTGTGATCTCAGCTCACTGCAACCCCTGCCTCCCCGGTTCAAGCAATTCTCCTGCTTCAGCCTTCTGAGTAGCTGGGATTACAGGCACGTGCCACCACTCCCGGCTGATTTTTGCTTTTTAGTAGAGACGAGGTTTAACTATGTTGGTCAGCCTGGTCTCAAACTCCTGACCTCGTGATCCTCCCGCCTCAGCCTTCCAAAGTGCTAGGATTACAGGCGTGAGCCACCATGCCCGGCCTCTTTAAGTTTATTTCACAGTGCTCAAAGCCAGCACCTAACTGCTACCACCACCATCACACAACTCCCAAGAGAACATTTTGATGGACATGCGATTGTAACAGATTCTAAGTTTTTACAAATGGAAATTTGTGAAGTAATGATAAAATTCTTGCCATTATAAACAATAGCTGTCCAGTAGGCAGCTGATTGTATAGGTCTGGGGCTCTGATGATAGATCTGATCTTTTAGAGAGCCAGTTGTTGTGACAGCCAGCCTCCAGGGTGGTGCATAGTCGTTGTTGCCTCCCAATATTGCTATCTTTGTATTAGTCCCCTTCTACATGAAATAGGGCTGAGCTATATTACCAATATGATGTTGCAGAAATTATGGTGCGTGTCCTCCAAAATTAAATCACAAAAGTATTGTTCTGCTACCTTGTTCTCCGTGGGATCACTCATTCTGGGGAAAGCCAGCTGCTGTGTCATAAGGGCACTCAGGCAGCCCAGAGGAGAAATTTACATGGCAAAGAACTGAGGTCTCCTATCAGCAGCCATGTAAATGAGCCACCTTGGAAACAGATCCTCCAGTCCCAGTCTAGGCTTCAGATGACTACAGCTGCATAAGAGACCCTAAGCCAGAACCACCCAGCTAAGCTGTTCCTAAATTCCTGATTCTCAAAAACTGTGTGAGATAATAAATGTTTTTTTGTTGTTTTCGACTTTTAAGTTTTAGGATAATTTGCTATACATCAATAGATAACTAATCAGGAGTCATCAGCATATAGGATGATGATGGCCATAGTGTGGATGAAGACATTCAGAAGAGTAATATGGAACAAGGAGAGGAGTGGTGATGAAATCATGGAAGACATCATATTTAAGAAGTTGGCAAAAGCATTGCAGCCCACAAATGAGAATGTGAAGGAATAGTCAGAAACACAGAAGGAATAATAAGAAAATTTCAAGAAGATGGATGCTTGTTAACAATATCAAATGATCAAGCATTTGATAAGGACTGAGAAAATGTTCATTGGATTTTACAAGCAAAAGAAAATCCCAATTACAGTGTATTGAAAAGTGAATTACAGATAAGGAAGTAGAAACATTGAAACCCTACACCACTTGCCCTTCTCTGCCTCTTTTCATTTTCTGCCACTCATTGTTGGCTCACTACATTTCAGTGCTCCTGACCTCCCTGCTAATTCCCAAGCTAGCCAGTCACATTTCTGCCTCAGGGCCTTTGCATCTGCTGCTCCCACTACCTTTTTTCAGATGGGGTCTTGCTATGTTGCCCAGGGTGGTTTTAAACTCCTGGGCCCAAATGATCCTTCTACCTCATCCTCCAGAGTAGCTGGGATTACAGGTGCATACCACCATGCCCATCTCCCCCCCACTGCCTTTAATGTTCTTTTTCCAAACAGCTGCATGGCTCCCTCCCTGATTCCTACAGATCTCTTGTTGAAATGTCAGCTTAGTGGAGAGATTTTTTTCTGCCATATCTTATAACGCAAGCAAGTAGACACAACAGCACTCCCTGTTGCTCTTTCTCTACTTCATTTTTCTCCATAGCACTTACCACCAGCTCATGTCTAAAGTGGCAGACACTGCTTATCTCTGGCCAGTTGTTGCTAGATGGACATGTGTGTTCAAATTTTATGATTTTTCAAAAGAAGCTGGATTTTTAAGTACAATTAATTGTCAATGGGCCGAGCGCAGTGGCTCACACCTATAATCTCAGCACTTTGGGAGACAAGGCAGGAGGATTACTTGAGTCCAGAAGTTCTAGACCAGCTTGGACAACATAGTAAGACCTCATCTCTGCAAAATATTAAAAAATTAGCCAGGCATGGTAGCACATACCTAGAGTCCCAGCTACTCGGGATGCTGAAGTGGCAGGATCACTTGAGCCTTGAGGTTGAGGCTGCAGTGAGCCATGAACACACCATTGCCCTCTAGCCTGGGTGAACAGAGAGACCTTGCCTGAAAAAAATATTGTTAATAAATTTATGTTTCAAAGCACTGTGAAGGTCAAAAAGACTCTGGTTTTTTTGGTTTTATTTTGAGACAGAGTCTCTCTCTGCCACCAGGCTAGAGTGCAATGGCGCCATCTCCGCTTACTGCAACCTCCGACTCCCTGGTTCAGGCAATTCTCCCGCCTCAGCCTCCTGAGTAGCTGGGATTACAGGCACACGCCACCACGCCCAGCTAATTTTTGTATTTTTAGTAGTGACAGGGTTTCACCATGTTGGCCAGGATAGTCCCGAACCCCTGACATCGTGATTTGCCTGCCTCGGCCTCCCAAAGTGGTGGGATTACAAGTGTGAGCCACCGCACCTAGCCAACAGACTGTCTGTTTTAAGGGCAGTGGATAGGGTAGGGTTACTGACAAAAGATACGGAACTAGAATGGTCAGAGAGGTACCAGATGTACTTAGTGTTTTAGAAACTAAGAGGAGAGCAGGGGCAAGGTAGTGTCAAAAAGGAGAAAGTGATTTGCTGGTACACATCAGGTATTAAATGGAGAGCAGAAATTGATGCTAAGCTGAGTTTGTCCTTGGGATCTATCACTTGGGAAATCATTGGCAAACTTAGAGTCGGGGGAGGAGTTTCAGAGGAGTGGTGAGACAGAAGCAAGATGGCAGTGGGTAGAAAAAATGACTGGCAAGAGAAGAAAATGGCGACAGCAAATATAGACTTTCTCCTTAATAAAGAGAACTTAGAAGAGAACACAGGATCAAGTTAAGATTTGGGGGCATGGAGGTTGTTTTCCTGAAAACAGAGCAGACTTGAGCATGTTTCCAAGCTGAGGAGAAGTAGTCACTAGAGAGAGAAAACTAGGAGATGAGGGAATGGGACCAGGGACACAGGTGACAGCTGGATGCATCATTCTCTCAGATTGGAGAAAGGAGATAAGTCTGCAGGTGAGAGAAAGTAATTGAGAGAAATCACACTAGCTAACCTCCATTTTCTTTGTGGTATAGAAGGCCAAGTTAACAGTGGAAAGGAATAGGAGAGGTAGCTGTCCAGAGGTGTTCAGTGCCCGGCTGAGTCAAGTCAGTGTTGTTGCTGTCATCTCAGATATCCTTGCACTGAGCCCGTGAATGTGCCGTGGCATCCAGAGGCATGGTTTCTTATCTCCTTAAGTGTTCGGCTGCCTTTCTTTCGTTTATTCCATGTATAATTACTAAACATTTAGTGTCAGGTACTGTGCTAAACATTAGAGAGATAACATTAGACAAGAGTTAAAGTTTCTGCTCTCCAGGAGCTTACTGCTTAAACAGATAATAGTAACGTCAAATAACCATATCATTTTAAGCAGTAGTATTATGAAGGGAAATCAGGAGCAAAAATAGACTGTAGGGAAACCAGTTAAGAAATAGGACATGGGACTAGGTTGGTTAGGGAGGAAATAAAAGCCAAAAGGAGGTTGATAGCCCAGAAAAAGTTGAGGAATCGGGATGAGGAGTCTCCCTCATCTTGAAGAGGGAGTGAACACACAGGAATTACAAGGAGGAGTTGTAATCAGAAAGTAAGAGTTTAGTTTCTGAAATTAAGACCGTCAAGAACACATGCCTTCCAGAGGGACCCTGTGAAAGGAGAAAAGGTCTTTAAAGACTAAGAAGATAAGAAATTTTGAGACAAAGTTGTTGGATTTTCATCTATATGAACACTGAAATATCTTTTTTTCTTTTCTTTTCTTTTTTTTTTTTTTTTTTGAGACGGAGTTCCGCTCTTGTTGCCCAGGCTGGAGTGCAATGGCACGATCTCGGCTCACCGCAACCTCCGCCTCCCAGGTTGAAGCAATTCTCCTGCCTCAGCCTCCCAAGTAGCTGGGATTACAAGCATGCGCCACCATACCCGGCTAATTTTGTATTTTTAGTAGAGACAGTGTTTCTCCATGTTGGCCAGGCTGGTCTCGAACTCCTGACCTCAGGTGATCCACTTGCCGCCGCCTCCCAAAGTACTGGGATTACAGGCGTGAGCCACCGTGCCTGGCCACACTGAAATATTTTAAGATTATAGTAGGAATTAGGGAAAGAAGAGAAGATTGGACAAAATAAGGAGTAAATAAAAGAGTGACAAGGGTATCAGAAGGTAACAGCACCAAAGAACAGAAGATGACCTTAGCTTCAAAGAAGCATTGCCAAGCATGAAAGACAAATGGTCTGAAAGCAGGGTTTGACACTTTGACCAAATGCTTGAAAGCCTAATTTGCATTTCTTCTGCAGGTTTGTTTTTAAATACCTGGGAAGTCATTTGTTGAATCATGCAAATGAAATTATTTTTCAAATGCTGAACAGTTTTTCTGAGTTGATCTCCTTTTATTTTGTTTTTTTCCTAACTACTGGGTGCCATGACTGGTTACTAAGAGACATGACCAACATGTCTCTTAGTAACCAAGACATCCAGCATTTTAAATACTGAGAAAGAACTTTTCAGGTCGTTTACTTTTGGGGCCAGATAGCTTTTAAATTTTTCCATTTTGCAAAAGTATTTAAATCTAGAGTTTAGGGCTACAAAACCGAGAAGCTTTGTTGATTCAGTCTGTAAGGGAACTGGGTTCCTTTGAGCTGAGGCAGTTTCTCCTGTCTTTGGAGGAGGACCTTCTCAAAATCAAAACTCCCTACGACTGTCAGTCACCAGAAGGACTAGGATCAGTTGTGTATTGGGAAGTTGCTTGAGACCAGTTCCTTTCCTGGGTACCTAAGTTTTCTATTTTCTGTTTTTGTTGGGGATGAGGGAGGCGACGGTTATTTTTGGATGGTGGCTGGAGGCAAGACTGAGGCTGAGCCTTGCTAAGGTGGCTGGCTGCACAGAGAGGGAGACAAGAAGAGAGCAGTGGTGTCTTGAGAAGGTCTGGGTCTTAGCTCAAACTCAGAAGTGTTTTTTAGCAAGGCTGCTTGGTGTAAGTCCAAGAATCGTGGCTACCTGGAGGAATGAGATAGTGTGTGTTCTTTTCAAAGGTATTCAGAAGTCAAAATTATTTTAGATCTGTGTTTGGTCTCACAAGACATGTGGTGAGTTAAGCCCACCTGCTTCCATTTGGAGCCCTGCCTTAGACTCTCTAAAGGCCCTCCAGCTCTGATCTGTCATGATTTGGTAGTACTTTAAAACTCAAACCAAAAGCTAAAAGCATTAAATCCACGAAAGGAGGTCAGGTGAGTGTGTGGCCAGACAGCACCTAAAAAGAAAAGTCTTTTGGTCTTAGAGAAGACTGAAGAGGAACCAAGGAGGGGGCAGGCATCCACTTCCTTTCCCATGTAAGCTTTTTGCCTTCCTTTCTAGGCCCCATGGTCTACCTAACTTTTCATTTCTACACCTAGTTTTTGATATTATTAAAGCAACATTTAAAATCCAAGAAATTTACTAAAGGAAAAAGAAGGAATCTTAAGAGACAGCATGAAAGTATTTGCCTCACTGGAATAGTTTGAATTTTTCCCCACTTAGACCTGAACTTTGTTTTCAGGATTCTATGAAAAATAGAACAAATGGCCGGACACCGTGGCTTACACCTGTAATCCAGGCGCTTTGGGAGGCTGAGGTGAGCAGATCACCTGAGGTCAGGAGTTCGAGCCCAGCCTGGCCAACATGGTGAAACCCTATCTCTACTAAAAATACAAAAAAAAATAGCTAGGCATGGTGGCGGGTGCCTGTAATTCCAGCTACTTGGGAGGCTGAGGCAGGAGAATCTTTGAACCCAGGAGGCAGAGGTTGCAGTGAGCTGAGACCGCACCATTGCACTCCAGCCTGGGCAACAGCATGGGACTCCATCTCAAAAAAAAAAAAAAAAAGAAAGAAAGAAAGAAAAAGAAAAATAGAACAGACATCACACCAAGCTTTGCTGTGAAATCCTGCCTTTGTTCTCTTCAGATGAACTGACCAGCAGTGTTTTTAACTGCTAGTTGTTTCATACTGTTATTTAGCAATATGTCCTGTTGTAGTAACATCTAACAGAATAAAGGGTTAAAGTGCTGCCCAGAGTATCAGATGACATGGGGGCTTAAGCCTGGCCCTGCTGCTAACTAGCTATGTGATTTTAGGGTAAATCAGTAAATTCCCTGGGCTTCAGTTGATATATCAGATTCTCTGTTGCAAGCTCAGAAATTATTTTTTTTTTTTTTTTTTTTTTTTGAGACAAAGTCTCACTCTGTTGCCCAGGCTGGAGTGCAGTGACACGATCTCCACTCACTGCAACATCTGCCTCCTGGGTTCAAGTGATTCTCCTGCCTCAGCCTCCTGAGTAGCTGGGATTACAGGTGCCCACCACCACACCCAGCTAATTTTTTTATTTTTAGTAGAGATGAGGTTTCACCATGTTGGCCAGGCGGGTCTCAAACTCCTGACCTCAAGTAATCCACCCGCCTAGGCCTCCCAAAGTGCTGGAATTACAGGCGTGAGCCACCGCACCCAGCCAGAAATGAATTTTAACTGTCATAAGTAAAATATTTGTCAGAAAGATGTCAGACATCCTAATGGATGGGTGGCTAGAGGACCAAACTTAGAGAACAGATTTTTGAAAGGAAAATAAATCTCAAAATCATCCCCCAAATCATCACCAAGCCAAAGGGAAAAGTCAAGCTGGGAAGTGCTTAGGGCAAACTTGCCTCCTATTCCTAAAAAAGATAGCTACCAAGATTTTTAAAAGCTATATAGCTCCCTCACAAGGGATTTCCTTGTGGACAAACAACAGACAGAACTCAAAGATATCCCTCCTCTGCTCAGTAGCATAAATGCATACCTGATTGCCTTCTTTGGAAAGGCGAATCAGAAACTCAAAGAATGCAACCGTTTGTCTTTTATCTACCTATGACTTGTAAGTCCCCTCCCCCGCTTCAAGTTGTCTTGCCTTTCCTGACAGAACCAGTGTACATTTTACATACGTTGATTGATGTCTCATGTCTCCATAAAATGTATAAAACCAAGCTGTGCCCCTACCACATTGGGCACATGTCATCAGGACCTCCTGAGGCTGTGTCACGGGCGTACATTCTTAACTTTGGTAAAATAAACTTCCTAAATTGATTGAGACCTGTCTCAGATATTTGGGGTTCACAGGAAAGAGCTAGGGTCATTCAGGGAAGACCAGGGAGCAGGAGCAGACTGGCCCATACTTCGACACTCTCCCCATGTATCCAAAGAAGTCGGAATATTGGGGTATGGTCCCAGGGAAGTTTCCAGGGGAGATTTGGAGTCCAAGGGGAGAGTTTCCAACTGGCCATATGTAAGCCACATTCCAGCTTCCTACAAAACTCCTTACAGTTCCAGAGTGGGAGGCCACCAAAACCATATTTGAATGGATTGCCCAAAGGAGAGTAGGGTGATGATGAAAAAGAGAAATCTATTGCTGAACAGCCAAAAACAGCAAATGTCAAAGCAGATGTGCCCCATCTGTAAAAACTGGAAAGTTGAATTGTATGACCAGTGGTAAAATTGTTGATTTTAAATTATGTTTCTATCAGACATTTCTAAGATGCACAAGGTTAGGGCAAAAATAGAATAACAAGATCTTATCAGTAAATGAACATTCAAAATGAACAGAACAAGTAATTTTGGTTTTTTGTTTTGTTTTGGCCTTCCATTTAGGGTCGGTAGTGAAAAGACCAGGAAGTTTCGTCCTGATTGGAATTTGTCTCTCAGTCTCTGAACAAACAGATCCTTTTTCCCCCTTCAGTTGTAGGAAAGGGGGAAAAACAAATAGCTGCATCTGAGTATAGTTGTGCTGGGCTGAGTATAGTTGTGCAACAGGGTTCAAGTGGCAGATTGGGAGGAACTAAGTCTGATGGTTATTGTTAATGAGTAAGAACCAGAGTCCTAAGCTCTTCTCTGCTTTGGCCAGTAATGGTCTACTCATGTGGTCCAGTCCCTGCTTGTCTGCTGATAAGGAGAGAAATAATCCTGACACTTGGATTCAGAGGCATGTGTCTGGGAAGTTAATGCCCTCAGGGAGAGAGTTCCAGGTATGGCTGGGCATTCTAATATTGAATGTTTGGTCATGCTGCAGGGGTAGGGTGGGAATATTTAATTACAGAGAACAGTATGATATTCAGGTTTGGATTTTCTCCTGTTGTATTCTGAATTCTTTAGGATTACAGAGTCACATTTTCTTCACTACCTAGAGGTGTACTTTTGACTTTTGCAGCCAGGTTGCATACATCAAGGCACAATTACTTTTTCCTTCCCTGGTTTGGGGGTTTGGCCAGATTTTTTCCATTAGGCATTAGTATTGATAGTTGTGCAGTTCCTTGACCTCTGGTCTGATATTTAAAACTTTTTATTATGAAATTCTCTGTCTGTGCGATGTGGTCACATTAAGTGGGAACATGAATTCCTTTCCATGTAGTGGGGTTGACAGAGCTGTCCTAGCACCTTGAATCTGAAAATTAAACAACTAAGCAGAAAAGCTTATCAGGAGGGGAGGAATATTGGGAGGGTACAATGTATTTGAATGATTCCGCTAGATGAGTATTCTTCAAGACAAAAGCATGAGTTCAGTTTATGTGTAGTACTTGAATTTAACATAAATACCAACCGACTCACCTTGTGCAGTAATATTGCATGTAGTCAATAATACACAATGATTTGCCTACAAATTTTGGCTTCAAGCAGAAATGCCAAACCTACTCCAGAGTTTTGCATTACAAACATTATAAACAAAAATCTGCTTCGTTCATTTTAGTATTAAAAGTATAACATCTACTTTCTGCAACTTGATTTCTCATAATCAGTGAGACCTTTCTTCTTATGTGTGTTGCATGTAGAACAGAAGAATTTCTGGCCAACTGACATTCAGCAATTAGGCCAGGTGTGTTGTTGCTTTGTTTTGCTTCCTTGACCTTCCTGCTGGTCATGGATGATCACCCTGGTCACACACATTCCTCAAAGATTATTTCAACCTCAGAATAGTTAAATATTTTCTTCCCTTAGTTGACCTTTTCCTCCACACTTTGCTTGAGAAAAAAACTACCAGTTAACAAATGTCATACTTTAGGAAATGATTTTGATCAGAAGGGATTGGCACAGAGTACTTCCCCAGATATATTTAGAGCCAAGTGCTCTTTCCTCCATTTTTTGAGACTGAGATGCCACTGTCATTTCCAACAGATACTACAGTTTGCTCACTGTCCAGCCCAACTGGATTCATCTCTCAGACATGTTCTTTATCCCCCCTCAACATAGTCTTTCTGTTTATGGCCTTGCTGGAAAGGTGGTGGGGAAAATGAGAGTTGGAATCCGAATGGATTTCAGTACTTTTCTCTCACTCCTATATTCTCCTTGTTTTTTTGTTTTGTTTTGTTTTGTTTTGTTTTGGAGACCCAGGCTGGAGTGCAGTGGCACCATCTCGGCTCACTGCAACCTCCGCCTACAGGGTTCAAGCAATTCTCCGGCCTCAGCCTCCCAGGTAGCTGGAACTACAGGCACCTGCGATGACTCCCAGCTAATTTTTTGTATTTTTAGTAGAATTTTTTGTATTTTTGTATTTTTAGTTTCACCGTGTTAGCCAGGATGGTCCTGATCTCCTGACCTCAGGAGATCCATCTGCCTTGGCCTCCCAAAGTGCTGGGATTACAGGCGTGGCCACCGAGCCTGGCTTTTTTTTTTTTTTTTCTTTTTAATGAATTTTTCACTCTGTTGCGCGGGCTGGAGTCCAGTGGCATGATCTTAGCTCACTGCAAACTCCGCCTCCCAAATTCAAGCAATTCTCTTGCCTCAGCCTCCCGAGTAGCTGGGATTACAAGTGTGTGCCACCATACCTGGCTAATTTTTGTATTTTTAGTAGAGACAGGGTTTCGCCATGATGACCAGGCTGGTCTCAAACTCCTGGCCTCAAGTGATCTGCCCTCCTTGGCTTCCCAAAGTGCTGGAATTACAGGCGTGAGCCACCACACTCAGCCTCTGTACTCTACTTTTAAATTCTATTCTGTTGAAAAGTGTGTAGGGAAGACATTGTATTTCATCCATCAAAAACTATATCATAAAATGAAAACAACATGGTAGAGAAGGATTCAGAGCATGAGCTTTCAAGTCAAATCTTGATTTGAATCCTTGCCCTGAGGCTTACTAGCTGTATAATTGATATTAGACAAGTAACTTATGATCTCTGAGTCCCTCAGTCTCTTACACGTATATTGGGGTTAAAAATAGTACCTACTTCGGGATAACACTGGGAGAAATGCCTGATGTAGGTGACGGGGGGATGGAGACAGCAAACTACCATGCCATGTGTGTACCTATGCAACAATCCTGCAAGATCTGCATATGTACCTCAGAACTTAAAGTACAATAAATAGAATAGTACCTACTTCATAGAATTGTTAGGAAAGTTAAATGAAGTAATGTAAAGTGCACCTAGCATACAGTAGATACCTAGTTAACTATTACTAGCTCATTTTATACATATATATACACACACACACATTCATAACCAGGGATGACTTTCCCCTTGTTGATCAAGCAATCTTATGGCAAAGAGAAGCGTAGATGTTCTTAAGTTATAAAGACTCTGGAGAACTTCACTGTCACGAGTACTCTATTAGAAAGGTGATCCTGTCATTTTTGTATCAAGCAGCTAATTATTCTGTTTAAATCAAGAGGATCCTATTCTCTTTTTGATCTCAAGCCAATTGTATTCTCTTTATCTCATTTATTCCTTATGTAGGGGTTTCTAAATCCTTTGGGGTTGTATTTAACTTAGGCATCAGTAATCACATACAATTCAGAAAATATGAAAAAGTTTTCACCTACCTTTCTAAAGAACAGATATTTTTTTTTTTTTAAGACAGAATCTCACTCTCTTGCCCAGGCTAGAGTGCAGTGGCACAGTCTCGGCTCACTGCAACCTCCAACTCCCGGGTTCAGGCAATTCTCAAAGTGCTAGGAATACAAGCATGAGCCACTGTGCCCAGCAAGAACAAATTTTTTTTTCTTTTTTGCAACAGAGTCTCGCTCTGTCACCCAGGCTGGAGTACAGTACAATGGTGCAATCTCGGCTCACTGCAACCTCTGGCCTTCTGGGTTCAAGCAATTCTCCTGCCTCAGCCTCCCAGAGTAGCTGTGATTACAGGTGCCTGCCACCACACCCGGCTAATTTAATAGAAATGGGGTTTCACCGTGTTGCCCAGGCTGGTCTCCAACTCCTGAGCTCAAGCAATCTACCCACTTTGGCCTCCCAGAGTGCTAGGATTACAGGTGTGAGCCTGTGCACCCAGCCAAGAACAGATTTTTAATTAGACAATTGACAACTCCATGTCAATTGAATTTTTAGGCAGCTGCTTCAGAAAGACATATTTACATAATAAATCTCTTACTATTCTGGCAAGATATACCAACCTTTTACCTTACACAAAAGTATTCATGATTAAATTTACATATAATTTTCTTCATATGCAAATAAACCATTTAATTTTCAAGCAGAATTTTACCTAAACTCTGGTGGTAGTTATAAATTTTGTTTTATCACTTCTGTGCTATGAATTTTTTTCCGTGATGATAAGAGATTTTTATAATCAGCCACACACTTATTTCTGGTCCCCTTGTGACCAACAGAATGTCACTTTTTTGGTAACTGAGGAGTCATAACCTGGGGCCACGGAATAAAGAGGATTGATTGTACCATCCAGATTGTCTGCCATGACTCTCTGGGAGCCCATATCACACCTCTTATAATAGTATTAAATAGTAGTCTTGGGCCAGGCACAGTGGCTCATGCCTCTAATCCCAGCACTTTGGGAGGCCAAGGCAGACGGATCCCTTGGGGTCAGGAGTTCGAGATCAGCCTGGGCAACATGGTGAAACCCCGTCTCTACTAAAAATACAAAAATTAGCTGGGTAGGGCCAGGTACGGTGGCTCACGCCTGTAATCCCAACACTTTGGGAGGCCGAGGCGGGCAGATCACAAGGTCAGGAGTTCAAGTCCAGGCTGGCCAACATGGTGAAACCCCCGTCTCTACTAAAAATACAAAAATTGTCTGGGTGTGGTGGGGAGTGCCTGTAGTGCCAGCTACTCGGGAGGTTGAGGCAGGAGAATCACTTAAACCCAGGAGGTGGAGGTTGCAGTGAGCCAAGATTGCGCCATTGCACTCCAGCCTGGCGACAGAGGGAGACTCCGTCTCAAAAAAAAAAAAAAAAATTATCTGAGTATGGTGGCGTATGCCCATAGTCCCAGCTACTTGAGAGTCTGATGCACAAGAATCATTTGAGTCTGGGAGGCAGAGGTTACAGTGAGCCAAGATCTCACCATTGCACTCCAGCATGCGCGACAGAGTGAGACTCCATCTCAAAAAAAAAAAAAAAATCGTAGTCTCCTGGCCTACCTAGGTCTGCTGTGCATTTTGTTCCATCAGAAAAGTTTATTGACATTTGTGTTTCAAATTGGAAAGCCTCTTTTCCCTTATACTATATGTGAGTTTGACTCCTGGCCTTTCTTTGATAATCAGGACTTTCGGAGTCCAGGTGGCTTTAAATTAACCGATGGCCCTTGTCCAGTTCCTTAACCCTTACCTTGAGAAAGCACTACATACATTTTAAAGAACACATTTAGGTATGCTTTAAAGGAGGAATGTACTTAGATATGCTTTAAAGCATAAGCAACAAATGTATCTGTAAAGAACAGTATTACAGAACTCCAACCACCAGGAAGTTCTTAAAATAGTGTTTGTCAAAGAGAAACTACCTCTGTGTCACAAAAGGAATGACTGAAGTATGTTCAGTTGTTTTAAACTGTTCAACAAATATACACACTTCCTTTGTACATGTAGAGAACTGCTTTGTTTACTGGAAACCACAGTGTCCAAAGCTGTTACTTTGCCTGGTGAATAGGTAGAATATTTAGCCTTTATTTAAAAAATATTTTCATTTTTGCAGCAGTTGCTGTGTTGGCAGAAGTGTGAATTTCATTTCCTGTCTGTGGTGTAGCTCACTCATCCTGTCACTCAGACGTTTTGTTTTAAGTTGTTCCTGTAATGTAAGTGTAACAGTGTGACCCACAGTAGGGTGGCATGTGAACACCACGGATGTAACAAGAGACAAGGCTTGTGTAACAGACCACAAGAGAGCAATGCTTTATTTAAAGATGAAAACAAAACAAAATCAAGGCACCCTCACCCCTAGCCAGCATGCAGATTTTTAAAGTGACATCTGTGGATTCTTCTGTTTTTAGAAGACATGCTTCAGTCTATTTGGCAGATTAACTCAAAAGTTTTATTAGCTTTATGTACTTTATTAAAGGATAAAATTGAATCAGTGTCTGATAACGTTATAGAGGTGATTTAATTTCATTTGTTAATCTATTATCAAACATTTTAAAGTCCATTAATCTGCCACATACATTGAGTTCTATATTGATTATTTTTACATGTGAGACTTGTCCTACTTACAATTTTTGCTACAGTGGCAGGACAGACAGTGTAGAAAAAACGTGAGATAAATTCATTCATCCATCACATATTGTTTAAGCAGCTAATATGTGCCTTACACTATTTCTAGCGCTGAAACTACAGTGATGTGCAAAATTAAGTCCTTGTTCTCACGGAGCTTATATTCTACTATAGGAAGGTAACCACAAGTATACACGTGAATAAATACAATTTTAGTTTATGATAAATATTCTCAAGGAAACAAAACAGAACAACAGGCTGGAGTGTGATTGGAATTGGGGGAAGGAGCAGTGATATTGGAGCTGAGACTTACATAGTGACCAACCACAAGAAAGTATTCCAAGTAGAGAACAGAAGGCACAAAGGCCCTCAAACATTGAAGAAAGAGAAAGAAGGATCGTAGATCATGGTAAACAAAAGGGGAGAAGATGTAAGATCAGAGGAGTAGCTTCCTGTAGGGTGTTAACAGGGCCTTGAAGAGCAAACTAAAAGACTGGTTTTTTATTTTTAAAAAAAGTACAAAAGGAAACCTTTGAGGAGTTTTAAGCAGGGAAGTGACACTGTATGATCTATATGTTTTTTAAGTCACTCTAGTTGCTGTTTGATGAGTAGGTAATGGAGGGCAGAAGTGATTGCAGATAGACCTGTTAAGAAGTTTTTTGCTGATACAGCGCCTGGGGTTTGTTTCACTGTGGGGGCAAGGTAGAATCCGTGAGGATGTAGAAGAAACAAAATTTGCCACAAATTAAAGCTCAAATATGATGGGAACATAGAGGTTTATTATAGTATTTCCTCTACTTTTGTATATGTTTGAAATCTTCTGTAATAAAAAGCTTTTTTGAGAAAAACTTTTTAAATAGTGATCCAAGTAAGGAATGATAGTGCAATGGATCAATGTGATAGTGGTGATAGGGATAAGTGGGCAGATTCAAGGTGTATTTGAAAGTAAAGCTCACAGGATTTGCTAATGGATTAGATATATATTATAGGAAGGAAAGACAGTAAGAATGAATATTAAGTGTTTTGCCTAACAACTGGGAGAATAAGGCTGGAGAATGAGGCTAGAGATTGACTCGAGGGTAGGGGAGCTCAAGAATTTAGTTTTGGTTGGCTGGGTGTGGTGGCTCACGCCTGTAATCCAAGCACTTTGGGAGGCCAAGGCGGGCAGATCACCTGAGGTTGGGAGTTCAAGACCAGCCTGACCAACATGTTGAAACCCCGTCTTATATTAAAAAAAAAAAAAGAATTTAGTTTTGGCAACATGAATTTAGCATGCCAGTTAGATTTCCGAGTGGAAATATTGAGTAGGCAATGTCATTTACAATCCATTATAACCTTTAGTAGCAGTACTGTACTCACAAGCAATTTGGCCATTCGTGACTTAAGTTCTGTTCTTTCAGATTCTGTGAGAACCTTGATGGATAACTTGAAAGACTTATTTAGTCTATTGATATGAAATAATTTAGATTTATTTTCTGGTTGTTTGTGGATATCCACTCATTTTCGTGTTGGTCTTTTTTTTTTTTTTTGAGACGGAGTCTCACACTGTTGCCAGGCTGGAGTGCAGTGGTACAATCTTGGCTCACTACAACCTCTGCCTCCCAGATTCAGGGGATTCTCCTGCCTCAGCCTTCCAAGTAGCTGAGACTACAGGCGCATGCCACCACACCAGGCTAATTTTTTTGTATTTTTAGTAGAGATGGGGTTTCACCATCTTAGCCAGGATGGTCTCGATCTCCTGA
Organism: Ateles fusciceps; assembly: GCA_036589455.1. Taxonomy (NCBI): domain Eukaryota; kingdom Metazoa; phylum Chordata; class Mammalia; order Primates; family Atelidae; genus Ateles; species Ateles fusciceps. Next base: position 3,665,790 of record JAZHEH010002038.1, read on the forward strand.
TCTTGTGATCCAACCACCTCAGCCTCCCAAAGTGCTGAGATTATAAGTGTGAGCCACTGTGCCTGGCCTTTTTTTTTTTTTTTTTTTAAAGAGACAGAGGTTTGCTCTGTCTCCCCAGCTGGAGTACAACGGTGCCATCATAACTCACTATAATCTCAAACCCCTCCCGAATAGCTAGGACTACAGGTGTGTGATACCACACCCAGCTAATTTTTAAAACATTTTTCTTGAGATGGGGCCTCACTATGTTGTCCAGTCTGGTCTCAAACTCCAAACCTCAAGCAGTCCTCTTGACTTGGCCTCCTAAAGCACTGGGATTACAGGCATGAACTACTGTGACCAGACCAGTATTTGTATTTTGAATAGCTACTATCCTCAGCAGTAATTCTCCGCCTATATTATCATCATGTGAATGACAAACCCCAGTGGATTAGACACACTTCTTGTACATTACTTCTTTTCACTGAGTATGGGGATGCAAGTTGGCAATAGTAAAATTTTGAGCTAACACTTTAGTGTGGTGTATATTTTAAACATAAATCTTTTTTGCAAACTTTGGACTTATTATTAGTAGCTCAATATTGTAACGTACTTCACATCTGATCAGGACACTAGTCAAACATCCTTACTGATAACCTTATGTGCCAGGCACCACTTTAAGAAGATCTTTTCTCATTGGCTCTTCACAATAACTTTATTTTGTTATCCCTGTTTACAGATAAGGAAATTTAGGCCTACTCGGGTAGGAAGAAGTAAAGCCGGGATTCAAACTCAGTCATTCTGGTTCCAGAGCCTCAGCTCTTAACTGCTGCCATGTAATGTATAGAATATCCTAAGTTTTGGCTAGGTGCAGTGGCTCACATCTGTACTCCTATCACTTTGGGAGGCCAAGGAGGGCAGATCATCTGAGGTCAGGAGTTTGAGACTATCCTGACCAATATGGTAAAACCACATCTCTATTAAAAATACAAAAATTAGCTGGTCATGGTGGCTCACACCTGTAATCCCAGCTACTCAAGACTCTGAGGCAGGAGAATTACTTGAACCCATGAGGTTGAGGTTGTTGCAGTGAGCCAAGATCACACCACTGCACTCCAGCCTGGATGACAGAATGAGACTCCGTCTCAAAGAAAAAAAAAACAAAAAACAGAATATTGTAAGTTTTGTTTCAGAAAACTTGTCTAGAGGACAGGCGCGGTGGCTCATGCCTATAATCCCAACAATTTGGGAGGCCAAGGCAGGCAGATCATTTGAGGTCAGGAGTTCGAGACCAGCTTGACTCACATGGTGAAACCCCATCTCTACTAAAATACAAAAACTAGCCGGGCGTGGTGGCAGGGCTTGTAATCCCAGCTACTGGGGAGGCTGAGGCAGGAGAATCCCTTGCACCTAGGAGGCGGAGGTTGCAGTGAGCCAAGATCACACCACTGCACTGCAGCCTGGGCAACAGAGCAATACTCCCTCTCAAAAAAAAAAAAAAAAAAGAAAAGAAAACTTCTCTAGAGTAGACAGGAGCGTATGAGTTGTGAGTAACCACAGCCTTTCTTGATTATGTTTTTACTTCGTTCTGGGAAGTTGGGACTTTGGAATAGGGAAGAGAGAATCCTAAAGTGGTTCTTCATCCTATTCTTTGATTTCCTTTCATCCTACTGTTTGATTTCCTTTCCTAAGTAATTTATTTTCTTTTGACATTTTCCTTGTAGCATCAGCGAGAGCTTTCTAACTGTCAAAGGTGCTGCCCTTTTTCTACCACGGGGAAATGGCTCATCCACACCAAGAATCAGCCACAGACGGAACAAGCATGCAGGTAATGCTTGCATATACGCTATTTCTTTCTTGGTAACCATATCTTGTGTTATATTTTAAAAAGCTGACTGCCTCATCCCCATCTCTTCAGAAGTTCTTTAATGGTGAAAGAAAGCATTGTACTGTGTTGTAATCACTTTTCTTTTACACTCTCAGACCATTTTTCTAGCACTTAGCAAAAAGCCTTAGACACACAATAAACGCTTAATAAGTTTTTGTTTGAATAATAATAAGGTACAAAATACTCTAATGAACTTATATGAAACTTCTCATCTCAGTTAATGTTGTTGTTTGTTTGTTTGTTTGTTTGCTTGTTTGTTTTGAGACAGAGTCTCTGTCACCAAGGCTGGAGTGCAGTGGCGTGATCCTGGCTCACTGTAACCTCTGCCTCCCAGGTTCAAGCGATTCTCCTGCCTCAGCCTCCTAAATAGCTGGGACTACAGGAGTCCACCACCACAACCAGCTCATTTTTGTATTTTTAGTAGAGACAGGGTTTCACCATGTTGGCCAGGCTGCCCTCGAACTCCTGACCTCAGGCGATCTCCCCGCTTCGGCCTCCCAAAGTGCTGGGATTACAGACGTGAGCCACCATGCCCGGCTAAGTATGTTTTGTTTTGTTTTGTTTTGTTCTGAGATGGAGCCTCACTCTGTCGCCTAGGCTAGAGTGCAGTGGCATAATCTCAGCTCACTGCAACCTCCACCTCCTGCGTTCAAGCAATTCTCCTGCCTCAGCCTCCCAAGTAGCTGGGACTATAGGCATGTACCACTATACCTAGCTAATTTTTGTATTTTTAGTAGAGATGGGGTTTTACTGTGTTGGCCAGGCTGGTCTCAAACTCCTGGTGTCAAGTGATCCGCCCACTTCAGCTATCCAAAGTGCTGGGATTATAGGTGTGAGCCCCTGCGTTCAGTCCTCAGTTAAGGTTTTGAGTGCTCAGGTTAAAAATGTTCAGGTGAGCCGGGCACAGTGGCTCACAGCTATAATCCCAGCACTTTAGGAGGCTGAGGCGAAAGAATTACCTGAGTCCAGAATTTTGAGGGCCTGGGCAAGATGGTGAAATCCCATCTCTACAAAAAAATAAAAATAAAAAATCAGCCAAGTGTGGCCTGGAGTGGTGGCTCACGCCTGTAATCCCAGCATTTTGGGAGGCTGAGGCGGGCAGATCACCTGAGGTCAGAAGTTTGAAACCAGCCTGGCCAGAATGATGAAACTCCGTCTCTACTAAATATACAAAAATTAGCTAGGTATGGTGGCACACGCCTGTAATCCCAGCTGCTCAGGAAGCTGAGGCAGGAGAATCACTTGAACCTGGAAGGCAGAGGTTACAGTAAGCCAAGATCGCGCCACTGCACTGCAACCTGGGCAACAGAGCGAGACTCTGCTTCAAAAAAAAAAAAAAAATTAGTCAAGTGTGGTGGTGTACATCTGTGGTCCCAGCTACCTGGGAGGCTGAGGTGGGAGAATCTCTTGAGCCCAGAAGGTTGAGGCTGCAGTGAGCCATCTGCCATTTTCGCACCACTGCACTCCAGCCTAGGTAACAGTGGGACCCTGTCTTAAAAAAAAAAAAAAAAAAAAAAAAAGCCAGGCACGGTAGCTCACGCCTGTAATCCCAGCACCTTGGGAGGCCGAGGTGGGTGGATCACTTAAGGTCAGGAATTCAAGATCAGCCTGGCTAACATGGCAAAACCTTGTCTCTACTAAAAATACAAAAGTTAGCCAAGCATGGTGGTGCGTGCCTGTAGCCCCAGCTACTCAGGAGGCTGAGGCAGGAGAATCGCTTGAACCTGAGAGACAGAGGTTGCAGTGAGCTGAGATCACACCACCACACTCCAGTCTGGGCGACAGAACAAAACTTCATCTCAAAAAACAAAAAAAGTTTAGGTGTTTTCTTGAATCCTATTCAAAGCTACTTCAACTAACCAAAAACTAAATTTCTGATTTATTTCTGCTCTCTCATGATGATATAAGGAGGAGAATGATACAGAATATACTAAGATAAACTCATTGTCATTGCTTTGATAATGAGTTATTATGTCATGTAGTAAAATGCCAGTGTTCTGCTCCTTGAATGTCTACACTAAAAAGACTGAAAATTTAACCCAGAGGACTTCTAGAAACAAAGAATCATTAAATGTTCACCTAGGAATGAGTATAAGACTCTGGTTTTGACATATCAACTAACAGTAGTATATGCATTATATTCTTTTATATTGGATTTCTCTAAAATCAGGAACACATGTGGTGATGAGGTTTGAAAAGAATCATAGAAAATGTGTCTTAGGGAGAGAGATCTCAGGTATAGGCTATCCAGAGTTTAAGGAGATAACCTGATGCTTCTCTTCTACCAGCAGACCTTATTTGTCATTTTGGGGGAAAAAATAAAAGCCTGAGGACACTAATCCTGATCAATGATATACAAAAAGGTGATTGCTTGTTGTCATAAATGTGCCACATTGACAACTTGTGTCCTCCAGGAGTGAAAGAAATCGTAATTACTACAAAAGGAACAAAGTGTTTAAGTGTTTAGGTAAGAGGTGAAAGCCAGAAATACTGGATCCCATTAAGCTAGTAGTTGAGTTTAGCTTTAGTCAATGTAATCTTGGCTATTTTAATGGCTGCCCGACTACTTGTTTGGGCCTTCATCTAGTTGCAAGTGTGGCAGCTCAGAATTGTAATCCATTTTGTTTGGGCAATGTTGTCCTCCTACCAGAACTCTTCAGCCATGGAAAATTTTTTAGGGTAAGGGGGGGAAATAACCTCTTTTGGAAATTAGCTTGGACTACACTTTCTAAAACCTTCTTCCTCAGTGCCCAGTACCGGAGGTCAGTTCAGGGAGGACACTTCTCCAAACAACTTGAATGCGTGGAAGAATTATGCCCGCTAAGCTTTGTATTTCTGTTCTGTGTGGATATTTAGCCCTTATAGTAAAAAGAAGATAAATTATTGGATTAAAATATCCAACTTGGCCGATTAGGATGTTGGGCAAATTGCTGTATGGCATGTAATAGTTAATGGGGTCAGTGGCTTTTAAAGTTTCTGGCACTGGTTGGCATTTTTCTTTGGTCAAACTTCTACACTCAACTGCCACCCAGGTTCCTACTTAATGTTGTTCACTTAGCTTTCCTCATACTAAAAAGAAAAGCAGATTTAACACAAGCTGAATAGACTTGATTTGTGATCCAGACCAGAACAGATGAGGCAGTGCAAGTATAAACTCAGTTTACAAAAGCCAGACTGTCACATAAACTGAACTGCCTTGGCTAATCCCACAGTAACTGAAAGTTGATGGCAGAATTGAGAGCAGATCAAGGGCTTACCATGTCTAATTGTACTTCCTTATGCATGTTTCTTGAACTGGTTAGAATTTTTTAACTGGGCTGCATATAAAGTATCCAAGCACTATTTTGCAATCAAAGAAGGGTGTTATGGGTGAATGTCTGCCAGCATTTGAAATGGAAACAATTAAAAGTCTATAAAACCAAATAGAAATCTGAAATTTAGCTCCTAGCAGTGAAATATATGGTGGGAAAATGTAGGGAAGGGATCTTAATGGTATATCAGTATATTGTCTTCTCTTAGACTCTGTGAAAAAGTTTCCCAGTAGGAAATGGTATGCAGTTTGCTCAGAGCAGTACTTTTCACAGCTAACAAACCTGAGCTTCCAACTCACATAAGAAGCCTTACCTGAGTAGGACTCCTGACTTTTTTGTCTGAGCTTCAAATAAGCCAGCTGAATCTTTGGGCCAGTAGTGTCTGGAGTGGGGACTTTAGACTACTATTTAGGGTTCTCCTCTAGAAGTTCTCCATCCTAAAAATCCTTTCCTGTGGTTATTTCTACTGGTAGGACAGAAGGAAACTTAGTTTTAAAGAAGCTCAGGCCTCGTGCAGTGGTTCACGCCTGTAATCCCAGCATTTTGGGAGGCCAAGGTGGGCAGATCGCTTGAGCTCAGGAGTTCGGGACCAGCATGGGCAGCATGGTGAAACCTCATCTCTACAAAAAATTAGCCAGGCATTGTGGCACACACCTGTAGTTCCAGCAACCCTGGAGGCTGAGGTGGTAGGAGGATTGCTTGAGCCCAGGAGGTCACAGCTGTAGTGAGCCGTGATAGTGCCACTGTACTCCAGTCTGGGTGGCAGACCCTATCTCAGGAGAAAAAAAAAAAAAAAAAAGTAGCCTTAGCTGCTTAACTCAGTTGCAACTTGTAACTCTGGTAGCTTTTCATTGTTTATACCTAACACTTTGTCTCCTCATGCTTGTTCTTTTACTTTTTGTTTAACAGCTTTATTGAGATATAATCCACATACCATATAATTCACCCAGTTTACTCATTTAAAGTGTACATTCATTGGTTTTTAGAACAGTCACAGAGTTGAACAATCATCACCACACTCTAATTTTAGAACGTTTACATCACCCTAAAATAAACCCGATATCCATTAGCAGGCACTCCCTATTTCCCTCACCCCTCTCTCCCAGCCCTAAGCAACTACTAATCTACTTTCTGTCTCCATAGATTTGCCTATTCTTGATGTTCTGTAAATGGATTTTTGAGACAGGCTTCTTTTACTTAGCATGTTTTCAAAGGTCATTCATGGTATAGTATGTATCAGTATATCATTCTTTTTTTTTTTTTTTTTTTTTTTTTTTTTGAGACAGAGTCTCTCTGTGCCACCCAAGCTGGAGGGCAGTGGCATAATCTTGGCTCACTGCAACCTCCATCTCCTGGGCTCAAGTGATTCTCTTGCCTCAGCCTCTTAAGGAGGTGAGACTACAGGTGTGTGCTACCATGCCTAGCTAATTTTTTGTATTTTTAGTAGAGATAGGGTTTCACCGTGTTAGCCAAGATAGTCTTGACCTCCTGACCTTGTGATCCACCCGCCTCGGCCTCCCAAAGCGTTGGGATTACAGGCATGAGCCACCGTGCCTGGCCCATCATTCCTTTTTTATGACCAAATAATATTACATTTTGTGGATAATGCCACATTTTATTTATCCATTTATCAATTGATAGACATTTGCATTTTTTCCACTTTTTTGGCTATTATGAATAATGCTGTATATACATGTGTATACAACTTTTTGGGTAGACATATGTTTTCATTTCTCTTGGGTTTATGCATCTGAGACAGATTGTGTCTCTGGGCTTGAAATGTCATAGAATGGATCTGGCCAAACATAATGACTCTTCATTTTAATTTTGAAAATTGAAGGATTCTGCAATAATGAAATTAATTGGTCAGAAACCAGCAGTGAAAACCATCCTTTTTGGTTTGGGGTCGGGGGTTGTTTGGCTTTTGTTTGTTTATTTATTTTTAAATACAAGGTTTTGCTCTGTCACCAGGTTGGAGTGCAGTGGCATGATCATATATCCCTTACGTGGCATATTTAATATATACTCTCATGATATCAGTCACTAATGTGAAAATCATTTTAAACTGTTGACCCTATTCTAGGGAGAATCCAAAAGTCTTCTTAGGTCAAATGCAACCAAATAATATAATTATAGAAATAGGAATGACAAAATGGTTAGCTTTTTTTTTTTTTTTTATAAGATGGGGTTTCACCATGATGACCAGGCTGGTCTTGAACTCCTGACCTCAGGTGATCCACCCACCTCGGCCTCCCAAAGTGCTAGGATTACAGGCGTGAGCCACTGCGCCCAGCAATGGTTAGCTTTTTAAAAGTTGGATGATTCCTCTAACACTACACAACTACACCCATTTTCAAAGTGCCCTCATTGCTACCTTCAGTGGGCCTGAAAACACAGCCAGTGAGTGCTGCCTCTGCCTAACAGATCTCACCAACAGGTCTCTCATTAACATCCACGATAATACAAAACCGAGACTGGTCTCAAGTGTACCTTTCACAGGACGGACATAAATTTTAATGTAGTATAGACTAAAAGCAAATGTATTAAGATGCAGTCTAGCAGTCTCTCTTTCCTTTTTAAGTCAATAATCATTTAATTTCTGTGTCTAATTAGAGTCATTTAATGAATCAGAACTTTCTTTTACAAAAGTCACTATGGTAGAAGGAATCCTCTCTGTCAACATTAGAATGGAGAATAATTATCCTTTGGTTTGTAAATTTCACCAGGTGATCTCCAACAGCATCTCCAAGCAATGTTCATACTACTACGCCCAGAAGACAACATCAGGCTGGTAAGTTAGTGGTGTCATTATAATTTTCTTCCTCAAAAGACTGTCTAAGATAGCCAGCATTAAACAGTCATTTTTACATCCCAATACAGTGCTGGGAACTATGTGAAGAAAGAATAATGGCATGTCCCCATCATCGAGGTGCAATTGGGGGTATAATCTAATGTGGAGTATTGTGAAATAATTTAATGGTTTAAGACTGTTGGTAAGCACCAGTTTGTAAATTATTAACTATAATAACAATTGAAGTTCAGAAAATGGAGAAAAAACTTGGGGATTTGACCTAGATGAGGAAGGTTTATGTAGTCAGTGGAGCCTGAACTGACTCTTGAAAGATGATGAGATTTGGATTGGTAGAAAGAAATTATTCTAGATAAGGACTTAACAAGCAAAAACACACATAGGGAAGGATAAAGAAGGAGTGAAATGGCCAAGGATTGATGCTGGCTTCAGACTTGGGAGACGTGGACTTAGGTCCTTACTAATCATATGATACTGGACAAGTTACTTTACCCTGTCTGTGCCCATTTCCTCATCTCCTGACTACCTCTCACATTGAGAGGGTCAACTGGACGTGAAAACATACTGAATAGGGCAAAATGCTGTCTAAGTATGGGATTATTATTATTGGGAAGATAGAGACTGGAAAACAAGGCAGGCAAATATGGATTTAGTGCTATAAACTGGAGGTCTCAAACTGGCAGTATATAGGCCAGACACTTTGGATCACAGTGTTTTTAAAAAAAAATGTAAGCCAGAATTTTAAAGTTAGGTGAGGTCTGGCAGGGTTCTTAATTTACCATAATCTTCACATTTCCTATTGTCTTCTTAAGTCAGTGTCACCATTTGTCATCATTCCTGCACTGTTGTAGTAGTACCTCCAATAAAACTAGGAAAACAAAACTGAGATGAGCATGTTTCTTTGTGGAAATTGGAAAGTATTTCTACCTATTTAATATTCACGTGGCTTACTTCCCTTATTTATATTTCCCATCCGACCCTCTCAGTGGTGTCCAATCATCTGGCTTCCCTGGACCATATTGGAAGAATAATTGTCTTGGGCCACACAAAATACACTAACACTAATGATAGTTGATGAGCTTAAAGAAAAAAAAAATCACAATATCTTATAATGTTTTCAAAAGTTTATGAATTTGCACTGGGCCACATTGAAAGCCATCCTGGGCTCCATGTGACCCATGAGCCATGGGTTGGACAAGCTTGCTGCTTGCTCTCTTGCTAACTAGAGATAGTATCTCCCCCTTTTCAATAAGCGGTTGTGAAACATTACGGGTTTTTGAGCCAAGGAAAGCCATGGGACAGCTATAGTAGTTAGGGAAGATTCCTCAGAAGCTAATGCAGATTAGAGATGAGGAAAAGGTCATTTTAAATCAGGGAGGCCTGCTGGGTAGTTATTGCAGTAATCCAGGTATGTGGTAATGAGTCCTTTGGTTAGAATATATAAAAATTTAAGGAATTCTTTCATAGTTATTTTATTCTTAATTTTAATTTTTTAAAAGTTTTATATCCTAACCAAAAGTAACAGTATACATTTATATAAATCTTATCTGTATTTCTTTATATATTTCTTCTTAAATAATGATTTAAGGCTGGGCAAGGTGGCTCACCCTTGTAATCCCAACACTTTGGGAGGCTGAGACAAAGTGGATCATTTGAGGTCAGGACTTCGAGACCAGCCTGGCCAACGTGGTGAAACCCTGTCTCTACTGAAAAAACAAAAATGGGGCTGGGCGAAGTGGCTCACGCCTGTAATCCCAGCACTTTGGGAGGCTGAGGCAGGCAGATCATCTAAGGTCAGGAGTTTGAGACCAGCCTGGCTAACATGGTGAAACTACCTCTCTACTAAAAATACAAAAATTATCTGGGTGTGGTGGCACGTGCCTGTAATCCCAGCTACTCAGGAGACTGAGGCAGAGGAATCACTTGAACCCAGGAGGTGGAGGTTGCAGTGAGCCGAGATCACACCATTGCACTACAGCCTGGGTGATAGGGCGAGACTCCACCTCAAAGCAAAACAAAAATTAGCCAGGCATGTTGGCACACACCCTGTAGTCCCAGCTACTCGTGAGGCTGGGGCAGCAGAATTGCTTAAACCTGAGAGACAAAGGTTGCAGTGAGCCGAGATCACACCATTACACTCCAACCTGGGTGACAGAGCAAGACTATGTCTCAAAAAATAATAATAATAACATTGTTATTATTTAAAAGGGAACAAAGTGATGCAATTCCTACAGTATTAATAATCTGGAGTGGCTGGGGTGTGGTGGCTCATGCTTGTAATCCCAGCACTTTGGGAGGCCAAGGCAGGAGGATCACTTGAGCCCAGGAGTTCAAGACCAGCCTGGGCAACATGGCAAATCCCTGTCTCTACAAAAAGTAAAAAATTAGCTGGGCGTAGTTGCATGCCCCAATAGTTCCAGCTACTTGGAGGGCTGAGGTGGGAGTATTGCCTGAGCCTGGCAGGTTAAGGCTGTAGTGAGCTGTGATCACGCCACTGCACTTAGTCTGGGCAACAGTGCAAGACCCTGTCTACCATCATCATCATCATCATCATCTAAAGCAATGATTCCCAAACTTTAAAGTATATCAAAATCACCTGGAGAGCTTTGTTAAATCACCAATTACTAGACTCCACACACACAGTTTGGTTAGTAAAGGGGAAGCAGATATAATTTTGGGTTTTTTGTTTTTATTTTGTTTTTTGAGACAGTCTCATTTTGTCACCAGGCTGGAGTGCAGTGGCTTGATCTCACCTCTCTCTAACCTCCGCCTCCCAGGTTCAAGCAGTTCTCCTGCCTCAGCCTCCCGAGTAGCTGGGATTACAGATGTGCACCACCATGCCCAGCTACTTTTTTGTGTGTATTTTCAGTAGAGACAGGGTTTCACCATGCTAGCAGGATAGTCTCGATCTCCTGACCTTGTGATCTCTCGTCTTGGCCTCCCAAAGTGCTGGGATTACAGGCATGCGCCACCATGCCCAGATGATAATTTGTACTTTTAAGCCACTTTTGAAACACACTGATGCTGCTGATCCAGGAATCGCACTTGGAGTACATCTCTTCTAAAACCCATAACAACAGTCACTTGCACATACTGGATGCCCAGTAAATATTTGCTGATAGCTTTCAACATTTGTTTGGTAAAGCTAAAGCTTTAAAGAGATCTAATATCACTTTATCGTTTTCTCATTGATAACCTTCTGGAGTTTGGTTTGAACCTCTAAATATTAAAATAATTTTAACTACATGGAGACTTGGAATAACATGAAGGAAGCAGTTACAAAGGCAGAGCTGGCAATTAAATATTTTCTTACTAAAATATGCATCTTCAGCTGCTTTACATTTATAAAATATAAATTCAGAAAATGTAACCGATATCTCCGAATTCCAAGTTCAAATGGCAAGCCATTTTACAGTTGTTTTGAATTGTTACAAACACATAGTCATTATGTTTCAGATTATTGAGTGAGTCATCTTCAAGAAAATGAGTCAATGCATTGTATGACTTTGGACAAATTAGCACTTTTCTAACTGAAAGGAGTATTTGTAGACTCAAAGCAAAGGCCTTTGTTTTGAGTTAAATTTGGAATGCTAAAACTCTTAAGATTTGTGCATAAGGTTAAAAGAAAAGTTTAATAGTCAACTGAAAGTCTTGCTTTTTTTTTTTTTTTTGAGACAGAGTCTTGTTCTGTCACCCAAGCTGGAGTTCAGTGGCGTGATCTTGGCTCACTGCAACCTCCACCTCCTGGGTTCAAGTGATTCTCCTGTCTTAGCCTCTTGAGTAGCTGGAATTACAGGTGTGCGCCACCATGCCCAGCTAATTTTTTGTATTTTTAGTAGAGACAGAGTTTCACCATGTTGGCCAGGCTGGTCTTGAACTCCTGACCACAGGTGGTCTGCCCACCTCGGCCTCCCAAAGTGCTGGGATTACAGGAATGAGCCACTGTGCCTAGTCAAAAGTCTTGCCTTTATTATTATTATTATTTGAGACGGAGTCTCACTCTTGCCAGACTGGAGTGCAGTGGCACGATCTCAGCTCACTGCAACCTCCGTGTCCCAGGTTCAAGCGATTCTCCTGCCTCAGCCTCCCACGTAGCTGGGATTACAGATGCGTGCCACCATGCCCAGCTAATTTTTGTATTTTTTTTAGTAGAGACGGGGTTTCACTTATGTCGGCCAGGATGGTCTCCATCTCTTGACCTTGTGATCCACCCACCTCGGCTTCCCAAAGTGCTGGAATTACAGGGGTGAGCCACTGTGCCTAGCTGCCTTCGTTTTTTAAATAACCCAACGAAACCACACATTTTGGTTTAGCATTGAAAATAGGATGAAGGCAATCTTTTCCTCCAGGGAAGCTCTGTGTTCCAAATACAGACATCAAGCATTAACTTTAGTACATAGGAAAATAAAGGAAGTGGTTTTATAGTACTCTTGCACATTACCAAAGATCAACCATTTAATTAAAATAATAAACTGGGAAATTAAGAATTTTCAGGACAACTTCAGTTGATGTTCTTAACTGAAGCTGAAGTGCTGATAAGGTACAAAGAGGTCTTTTTTGAGTACTTTGCAGGAGAATTTAAGAAAATGAGGAGTTTTATGATTTTGGTTTTCATCATATCTCGCTTTCTAGATTGGTTTATTTTTTCTAACTATCTATGTATTATGTGGGGTTTTTTTCTCCCCAAACAATGCAAAAAGTATAAATAAAAAAGTAAAAATCACTCTGTATTCTACACTCTGAGAAAATTATACTTAGCAATTTGGATAAGTATCCTTCCACTTTTTAAAAAAAATATCTGTAAGAAAGGGGTGTGTGTGTAAAGAGTGAGAGGAAGAGCATTGTTTCGTTTTACAAAAATGTGATTAAAAATAGAAATACCTTTTTGTAACCTACTTTCTTCATAGTTGATCATGGATATCTTTCCATGTCAATAAATACATCATGATTTTTAATGGCTACACAGAATATAATTCATATTTTTTTAGTAAAGACAGAACCGATTTAAAAAAAAAAAAAAATTCAGACTTCCTCAAGCTCGAATCTTTTTCTTTTGAAGACAGTGTTCTTTAGTTTATTCGTGTCACAAGGGAAGCCCGTTTTAATTTTGGCTATTGATTTTGCTCTATTCTTTTGACTAGAATTTAATATTTACATACTTTTGGAACCTTTCTCTCTGATGGATTAGGTGAACTGCCTGTCTTAGACATTGGGTTTTTATAATGTAGTTTACTGGGGATAATTAATTTCTTTTCACCAAGAGTCTTACATCATGCACACAGGAGCATAATGTAAGACTCTTGGTGAAAAGAAATTAAAGGTGTAAAGGTACAATGTAAGCTTAAAGAGGAGTATTTCCTGATGTTAGATGATGCTGAAGAGAGAGGCTCTTTTTTTTTTGAGACGGAGTCTCGCTTTGTCGCCAGGCTGGAGTGCAGTGGCGCAATCTCGACTCACTGCAACCTCCGTCTCCGGGTTCAAGCAATTCTCCTGCCTCAGCCTCCCAAGTAGCTGGGACTACAGGTGTCCACCAACACATCCGGCTAATTTTTGTATTTTTAGTAGAGACGGGGTTTCACCATGTTGGCCAGGATGGTCTCAATCTCTTGACCTCATGATCCCCTCCTTCGCCACCACCTCAGCCTCCCAAAGTGCTGGGACAGGCGTTGAGCCACCGCACCCAGCCTGCTTTTTTTGAGATGGAATCTTGCATTGTCACCCAGGCTGGAGTGCACTGGCACAATCTCAGCTCACTGCAGCCTCCACCTCCCGGGTTCAACTGATTCTCGTGACTCAGCCTGCTGAGTAGCTGGGATTACAGGCACGCAACACCATGCCCAGCTAATTTTTGTATTTTTAGTAGAGACTGGGTTTCACCATGTTGGCCAGGCTGGTCTCAAACCCCTGACCTCAAGTGATTTGCCCACCTTGGCCTTCCAAAGTGCTGGGATTATAGGCATAAGCCACCGAGCTAGGGACAAGAGAAGCTCTTTTGTCAGGTGGTATTTGTAAACTGCTTGTAATTAGGTTAAGCATTTAAATTAGATGCTGAGGGAATAGCATTATTCTTTAACAGATAAGCTTTGAAAACAGGTTGAGTTCTTCAGGAATGAAGCAGAGGCAGGGCTGCTTCAGTCCTAAGATTGCTGGATCCAATTCACCTGAAACTTGTAATAGGCTTCCACATTTAAGCAGTAAATGTTTTTTGGAAATATAAACTCAGTTACTATTGCTGCAAAGTTTTAAAATCCAGAATATTGTTTTGTTTAGACAATTGAAATGGACTTCAGTAGTGTCCTTTTCAAGGAGAACTTTAGTTGATTAATCAAATGCATCTCAATTATTGTCTTATTCCAGTCATTTATTTCAGTCTAAGTTCTGGAGACTGAAGAAACATTGGAAATGGCATCATTTTCAAAATTAGGGTGTTATGTACAAACTTGCCATTTTAAATTTCTTTGATTATGTTAAGAAATTAGATTATTAGATTTTGCTTACTCTTACCTCCAGCAGAGGAATATGAAATAAACCTCAAACCAGGATGGGTGTTAGACTTTCCTTATGCCTGTGACACATAGATTTTTAATTCCTTAACCTAGGATCTTGAAGCTTAAAAGGAACTTTTTTTTTTTTTGAGAGTCTCATTCACTCACTCTGCCACCCAGGCTGGAGTACAGTGGTGAGATCTCGGCCTACTGCAACCTCCTTCTCGATTCCAACGATTCTCCTGCTTCACGCTCCTAAGTAGCTAGGATTATAGACGTGTGCCAGCATGCCCAGCTAATTTGTTTTTGTTTTTGTATTTTTAGTAGAGAGAGGATTTCACCATGTTGGTCAGGCTGGTCTGGAACTCCTGACCACAAGTTATCCACCCATCGCAGCCTCTCAAAGTTCTGGGATTACAGGCGTGAGCCACCGTGCCCAGCCTAAAAGGAACTTTAAAGTCTTGGGTTTATCCCCTCACATTTCAGAATTTTTTCTTTAAAAATTTTATCTCCTCCTTCTAATTAGGATATAGGTGTTGAATTAATGCTGTAGGTACTATCTAGAGACCTGTAATCAAATCCCAGGAATTCTTAACTGCTGTTCTTCCATCTAAGAAGCTTAAAATTGACCAGCCTGGACAACATGGTGAAACCCTGTCCCTACCAAAAATACAAAAAATTAGCAACGCATAGTGGTGGGCACTTGTGGTCCGAGCTCTTTGGAAGGCTGAGGTAGGGGGAGGGGTGCTTGACCCCAGGAGGCAGAGGTTGCAGATCACCCCACTGCATTCCAGCCTAGGTAACAGAAAAAGACACAAAAACAAAAAAGAAGCCTAAAATTGAATGGATCTGAGATATGCATGTTATTCAAGCTTAAGTCAGTGTGAAATGGCTGGGGCCCTTCTCATTAGGTTTGGGATCTTCTATTACAGTTTGAGTAAGCAAGAGAGAGCCAAACATTTGAAATGCTTTTGATATGGTAAAATAAACTTTTTAAAAGAGACAACCCGCTGGGCGCAGTGGCTCACACCTGTAATCCCAGCACTTTGGGAGGCCAAGGCT
This sequence comes from Ateles fusciceps, assembly GCA_036589455.1. Taxonomy (NCBI): domain Eukaryota; kingdom Metazoa; phylum Chordata; class Mammalia; order Primates; family Atelidae; genus Ateles; species Ateles fusciceps. The sequence goes on from JAZHEH010002038.1 coordinate 3,681,324, forward strand.
GGTGGACCATGAGGTCAGGAGTTCAAGACCAGCATGGCCAAGATGGTGAAACCCCATCTCGACTAAAAATACAAAAATTAGTCGGGTGCAGTGGCAGGTACTTGTAATTCCAGTTACTTGGGAGGCTGAGGGTTTGGAGGTTGCAGTGAGCTGAGATCGCACGACTGCACTCCAGCCTGTGCAATAGAGTGAGACTCTGTCTAAAAAGAAAAAAAAGAGACAACTAATGTTTGCAATGATTATCACTTACAAAGAAACTCTTGCAGCTCACTTCTAACTTGGTCTGATAGCTTGCATTTTAGGTAATATTTATGAAAGTTATTTTTCTTTTTATCAGCTTTGACTTCGCTAATCAGTTGCCACTGGTTGGTGTAGGAGCTGTAGATAAATTGTCAGAAACACAGTTCAGTTGTTCTCAGGCCATTTGTATTTGAGCCTTGCCAGAAATTCTTGGAGCCTTGACAGAGAATGAAAGATCCTCTAACACATTCAGGAAACTTGGGCCAAGGAGGCCCAAGTATAAATATGCAATAATATGTGAGATCTTGTTTATAAGAAATTCTAGTTTACCTGCACCAGGTTTTCTGGTTAATTAACATGTTGCATAGCGTTTCTACAAGCAGACAATGAGTCAGTACTGCCTCCCAGTCCACCACATGTACATTTACTATTTATCCATTGTTCTACATGTATAATGTCCTACCCTTGATCACAACCTTCTAGACCTTAGTTCATTTAAATGTTAGTTCTTCCTAATTTTCTTATAAGTGAATTTGGTTTTAAATGCTCAATTACTTCATGGAACATGAAGTCAGAAGTACAGCTCTCTGTCCTATGCATTTGGCATCAGAATGGTAAACATTACATTCTTGTTATATCCGTTCCTATTAGAAACAAGATTTAATGTAGCCACTTCTGCCGTTTGTGCTTCTCTAGCTTTTCCTAGGAGTATCAGAGTAGAAACAAAAATATAGCCACCTCTGCCTTGCTAAATGGGTCATTTGAGCCATGTAACTATCCCTCTTTTTCTCTTGGCCTGGTCATTTTGGAATAGTTACAGAGTTAAGGGAAAGAAGACCCCAAGAATAGCAGCACTGAAAAAAAAATTCCAAATAGAAATTCTGACAAATATGAGCCAGTTAATGGATCAGAATTCTGTTTTTCTAAGGAATAGGGATTATTTTATACAGAAGAATTTGCCTTTAGATCACCTTTTCCTGGTTTCAAAGAGCTGTCATTTTGCTGGGGGCAGTGACTCACACCTGTAATCCCAGCACTGGTAGACCGAGGTGGGCAGATCACCTGAGGTCAGGAGTTCAAAACCAGCCTGGTTGCCTGGCCAACATGGTGAAACCTCATCCCTACTAAAAATACAAAAATTAGCCAGACATGTACCCGTAATCCCAGTTATTCAGGAGGCTGAGGCAGGAGAATCACCTGAACCCAGGAAATGGAGGTTGCAGCGAGCCGAGATCACACCACTGCACTCCAGCCTAGGTGACAGAGCGAGACCCTGTCTCAAAAAAAAAGGTCAGGTGCCATGGCTCACGCTTGTAATCCTAGCACCTTGGGAGGCCGAGGCAGGTGGGTTGCCTGAGCTGAGGAGTTTGAGACCAGCCTGGGCAACATGATGAAACCCTGTCTTTACTAAAATTAAAAAAAAAAAAAAATTAGCCAGGTGTGGCAGCATGCACCTGTAGTCCCAGCTACTTGGGAGGCTAAGGCAGGAAAATTGCTTGAACCCAGGAGGCAGAGGTTGCACGACAGAGCAAGACTCCATCTCTTTAAAATATATATATATATCTGTCATTTAAAAACTATTATTAACAAACGAAAGAAGAGTAGACTAGACTGTATACTCAAGGAGGGTATAAATCATGTCTCTGTCTTCCACCACTGAATCCTCAGCACTTGGCATTGTTATTATACATATAATATATGTGTAGTAAATATTTTAATGTAGTGCCTGAAGTTGTTTTATTTTTAAGACTTATAAGGTATCTTTTTGAACTTATTAAGGAAATTTCCAAACGTATCAAAGTAGAAAATATATCCTCATAAACTCATTACTTAGCTTTTTTTTTTGAGCCAGAGTTTTGCTCTGTTATCCAGGCTGAAGCGCAGTGGCACAATGTGAGCTCACTGTAACCTCTGCCTCCTGGGTTCTAGTGATTGTCCTGCCTCAGCTTCCTGAGTAGCTGGGATTACAGGCGTGTGCCACCACACCCAGCTAATTTTTTTTGTATTTTTAGTAGAGACAGTGTTTCATCATGTTGACCAGGCTGGTCTCGAACTCCCACCTACCTTGGCCTCCCAAAGTGTTGGGATTACAGGCATGAGCCACCGCGCCTGGCTATTACTCAGCTTTAATAACCATCAACCTTTTGCTTGACTTTAATCTATCCACTCTCCTTTTTAAATGCTTTTGTTGGAACGTTTTAAAGTAAACTCAGAAACCATGTTATTTCACTCCAGGTACTTAAGAAAAAGGCACAGTAACCACAATGTCATTATTACACTAACAGTAAATCCTTACTTTCATCTAAGATCCTGTCCATATTCAAATTTTCTGAGTGTTCTTTTAAAATTTAATTAACCAATAAATTAAAACTTTTGACAAAAAATGAGAAGTTTCTGAAAATGAAACCTTCTTTAATTATTGAAACGAAAAATCTTGTGGTGTATTAACGTGCAGGAATTCAGTATAGCAAAGTCAATACTCCCCTTAGGTGATGCTCACAGTTTATTTCATATTATAATTGTTTGTGGGAATTGCATCTCTGAGACCAATGCTCACATTCATATACCTCACACTTCCCTCTTCAGTCTTTAGTACACACTGTGGTAATTATTATAAATTACGCTAATAACAAACCTCTTATTCAACATTTACTGTGTGCCAAGCACTGTGCTTTACGTGTATTATTTTATAAGATTCTTAAAACAGCCTGACAGATAGGTATTATTATACCTACCTCCAATTAATTTAGTAACTTAACAAAGGTTTTACAGCTAGTGTACGAGCTGAGATTTAAATTTATGTCTCCTAACTACTGACTTGGCTGCCTTCCTGAGTATGCTTTAAGACGCTGATGAAAAAGGGTTAAAATGATCTGAAATTAATGTTCTAAATTTCATAATTTTTCTGTTGTCTGCTAACTTCCAGGCTGTAAGACTGGAAAGTACTTACCAGAATCGAACACGCTATATGGTAGTGGTTTCAACTAATGGTAGACAAGACACTGAAGAAAGCATCGTCTTAGGAATGGATTTCTCCTCTAATGACAGGTATGGTGGTACCATTTCAAAATGTGAAAACTGCTTTTTAAGTAACCTGTTCCAGTTGCCTTTTTTTTTTTTTTTTTTTGAGATGGAGTGTCACTCTGTTGCACAGGCTGGAGTGCAGTGGCACAATCTCGGCTCACTGCAACCTCCACCTCCTGGGTTCAAGTGACTTTCCTGCCTCAGCCTCTGGAGTAGCTGGGATTACAGGTGTGCATCATTATGCCTGGCTAATTTTTGTATTTTCAGTAGAGATGGGGTTTTGCCATGTTGACCAGTTTCAAACTCCTTACCTCAAGTGATCTGTCCGCCTCGGCCTCCCAAAGTGCTGGGATTACAGGCATGAGCCACCATGCCCGGCCCCAGTTGCCTTTTATCACAAAAATGTCTTGTGCAGTTCTGCTGTTAAAGTTCAAGACATAAAACTAGAGAACATGAGTATCTTAGCCACAGTCTTGAGAGACAAGAATGTTTAGTGAATGTCTTTGGTTGTGCGTTACCATTATTCCATACCTTCGTCTCATCTTTAAATAGTCATGATATAAAGCAAGTGGTTTCAAAAGTTACATTTCCAGGGGGAAAAAAAAGCTGCTTTTTCTTGGCAGTCTGCTCTATTTTTGTTTTCTTTATTTCTTTTTTTTTTTTTTTTTTTTTGAGACAAGGGCTCAACTCCATTGCCCAGGCTGAAGTTCAGTGATGCAGTCACAGGTCACTACAGCCTCAAATGCCTCCTGGGTTCTGGGGATCCTTCCACCTCAGCCTCCTAACCTAAGTAGCTAGAAGTACAGGCATGCACCACCATGCCCAGCTGTCTGGTCTCCTTTTGTTTTTCTCCTAATTTTTTTTTTTTTAAGATGGGGTTTCACCATGTTGGTCAGGCTGGTCTTGAACTCCCAACCCCAGGTGATCCGCCCGCCTTGGCCTCCAAAGTGCTTGGATTACAGGCATGAGCCACCACGCCCGGCCTTCTCCTAACTTTTCTAGAGATGAGATTTCCTTATGTTGGCAAGGCTGGTGTTGAATTCCTGGACTTCAGCAATCCTCCTGCTTTGGCTTCCCAAAGTGCAGGGATTACAGGCATGAGCCTTGCACCTGGCCTGTAATGATTCACTTTCGTGATTCTAGGGTACCAGTGGTCCCAGATTCAAAGAGATCCCACTTAAACCACAATCTGTTTTATTTTTCCATGTCCTTAAACCTTACTTTTACCAAATGTTATGCCTCCTTTTTCTCCTTCTATTGAGTTAAAAAGGATGGTGGGGGCAGGGGGGGGCGGGCGGTACAAGATGGTTCCTTAAACTCAAAGCAGAACTTTTTGTTATTATGTACCTTTGACTTTAGCTGTACTTTACATTCTATGATTAAAGATAATACACGACACCTGTATTTTTTAGGTGTGTCCTTAATTAAGATTTGTTGCTTTCCTTTTATATTTTCCCCACTTTTTCTGGAGAAACATTTGGAAGACTGTGGAATGTGGCTGCTAAGCAGATCTTTACACTCTGGATAATAAGCCTCAGGAAATCCTGCCAGATGTCTCAAAGCATTGACTTCCTGGTTCAGGACAAGAATGGAACTATGGAGTAGCTAGGGGCGTGACCCAGGCCTAGGGGAATTTAGTCACAAAGAGAGGAGAGGACCCTAGGAATCATTGTAATTGTCCTGATGTTGAGGGAAAAAAATCACATTGTCACTAGAAAGTTTCCCGAACCAGTGTTTACCTTATTCCTATATAGAAGTCAACCTGAAAATGACTTGGGGGTTCACAGGGATCACAAATCCAAAGTTATTAGCTTGTATACCACTTACAGCATTTAATTGTAGGCTCTGAATTTACACAGGCTTATAAACCACATTTAGGAAGCTTTCTCCTCCTGCATGGTTTTAACTTCTGATGTTACCTAAGCATCAGAGCTTTCAGTAAGTATTTTCCTATAACAGCACCTACCTTGTTTACATTCATTAGGATTTTAGGACCTTTAACTTAGGTTTTTAATCTCTCTAGATCTGTATTGTCCAGTTTAGTAGCCACTAATCATATGTGCCCCTTCCTTCCTTCGTTCCTTCCTTGCTTCCTCTTCTCTTCTATTCTTTTTTTCTTTTTTTTTTTCCTTTTTGTGGAGAACAGGGTCTCCCTGTGTTGCCCAGGCTGATCTCAACTCCTGGGCTCCTGCCTCTGCCTTCCTGAGTGCTGGGATTATAGGCATGAGCCACCGCACACAGCATGCATGTGTCTTTTTGAATAGATTAAAATTAAATGAAATTTCAATTCCTCAGTTCTGACTAGTCACATTTCAAGTATTCAGTAACCTTATGTGCTAGTGGCTATCATATTAGACAGTACATGTATAGAACATTTTCCATTCTTGCCGAAAGTTCAGTTGGACAGCACTGTCTAGCTCATATTTCCTTTGTTCAGTTCTCCCTGACCCCCTCCCTTGAAAACCTACAGAACAGGAACAGGAACCTCATGAAGCTTCAGTTGAGTCCTCCCCTAAAGACAGAAGACAATATCTGCAGATTCTCCTGACCCAGAATATGAGCAAGCACATGTCTAATCTTATCTCTTTCACTTTGTCCTGAACTTTACCAGAAAGAATGCATGTTAATATAGGTACCCAGTAGTTTATGCTCAGTAAACTACATCTGTCTTTTGCAGTGGTTTTGTCGAATCATATCTGACCAGTGTCACTAGCCAAAGGAAATTTTAGTTTATAGAAGACAAAATAAGACATGAAAAGCTGGAAACTAGTTTTCATTCTGTATGGTAAACTTGCTGTTATGAAATTCCCATACATCCTCTACTTTAATGAGTTCCTTGGACAGTTAGAAGCCTCAGGTACTCAGGTAATCTAAAATCATTTCTGTCTCAGTTGTGATTGAAGGAATTTGACTTTGTATCATTTCATTTCTGAGAATGTAAAATACCATTAATGCTTAAATGGTATTAAGCCAAAGTGGAACGCAGATTATGACAAGTACAAATATTTCTTAATAATACATTGCAGCCAATTCATTTAGCCTATTTGCAAGTTTTTTGAGTATTATAAGTAATAAATTTTTTTTAAATGCAGCAAAGTCTTGGTTTCTAAAATGTAACATATATTTTAAGTTGTAATAGAGCTTCATGGTTTTGTTTGGTTTTTTAATTTCTTTTTTGTACCCCCAACACCTTGAAATGTCTGGTACATAGTAGGCACTAAATAAATTTTTATTGAATGAGTTGAATATTTACTAAAATAAGTAGTTATACTTTAATGGAGAAAAATCTTGAGAGACTCAGGTAACCTGGATAAAAATACAAAGTGTGCCTTAGTCAGGCCTTTCCTTCCTGTTGTGTGTAAAAGCTACTTCTTAATGTGAAAAAGCATTCTGGCCTGAATACAAGCCAAAAATATAATGTTAGTTCCTATATATCGATGTCACTTGTCCAAAAGTTAACCAAAATCTGGTCACAAGCTTATAGATCATACTCTTTTGAAACTTTCTTTTTATATAGTTAATTTCTAGATTTGTCACTGGACTACCAACCCATCGTATTTATACTCCAAATTATACTTGTTGCTAAGAATCTGGCTAAGCACTCACTAAATACAAAACAAAAAGCTACCGTAAAACTATCCCCCACTTCATCTTCAAAACAAATTTTTTGTGTGCGCATCTCATCTACTCAACAAAACTTGTGGTAGAGCTGTCTTACCTGCTTCTGGACTCTGGCATGGTAGCTGTGCTTCTGTCGTTAGGTCCAGGTTCCAATGTGGATAAGCTGTTTCAGTCTTGATTTGAATCTCCTGAGCTCTGGAATCACTAGTAAGGTGTTAAGTAGCACAGGCCAGCAAGTGTAGTGGAAAGCCCAACTAAGGACTGGCCTCCTTTAGCCCTGCAGTGACTCTTAACAGTTAAAAGTTTGGTATTCCTCATGCTGTTTTTAAAACATTTAAATAATGCTTTAAAAACAATCACTTAAATAATGCTTTAAAAACAATCACTTTCAGATGTATTTAGAACACCCATTACAGATTCATATTCATATTTATGTTATGTCTTTATACCTATACCTATGAGAATAGGTTTTGTTATTCACAGTTTAAGATGAAGAAATTAAGGCTGAGAGAGGTTAAATAATTTTTTAAAAGAAGTTGTAATGCTGAAGGAAATCAATCCCAGATCTTTTGTTCAATACTGCTTAGGCAGTATTATACACTTTTTAAAAATTTAATCTTCAAAACAGTACAATGAAGAAGATATTTTTATCCTAGTTTTACGAATGAAGAAATTAAGGCATAAAACAATTAAGTAATTCACTTAAGATTATACAATTAGTGCCAGAAACAGAGCCCATCCTCTTAACCATACTGTGCTTTCCCACCTCCCATGTGCCAGATTCTTTCTACTACACCATGCTGCCTCTCTAGATAGATTGGCTTGGAGTATCATAGAAGCCTTTCGGAGACTAGCCAGAGGGGGAAAAGCAAGTTACAGCAGCCTTAAGGAGAGACAGTGGCAGTGATCTGGAGTAGGTTACTGTTTCCCAGAGAAGAGGTGTGATAGAGCATACAATCAGGGGTCCATGGCTTTCTGTGCCAACCTCTTCCACTAGCTTAAAGTCCTTCCTGGGCTATTGTGTGATTGAAATAGCATTTTAGGCCTGGTGCAGTGGCTCGCACCTGTAATCTCAGCATTTTGGGAGGCTGAGACGGGTGGATCATTTTGAGGCCAGGAGTTCGAGACCAGCCGGGTCAACATGGCAAAACCTCATCTCCACTAAAAATACAAAAATTAGCCAGGCATGGTGGTGTATGCCTATAATCCCAGTGGGAGGCTGAGGCAGGAGAATCGCTTGAATCCAGGAGGCAGAGGTTGCAGTGAGCTAAGACTGTACCACTGCCCTCCAGCCTGGATGACAGAGGGAGACTCTGTCTCAAAAAAAAAAGAAAGAAAGAAAATCGTATTTTTAAATACCATACTAGGGCTACCCTTTTGGTGGTTGTTGATGTTTCTGTTAACTCTGTGTTTCAGCAGTGCTAGCTCAGTACACAGTCACAAAGCAGTGTGTCACTGATTTAAGTTGTGTTATGTCTGTTTTGTCTATCTTGATCACAAGCTATTAACAATCACTTCTTTATATTTTTTAATTCCCTTTCCCTTTTAGTCTATTGAATGTGTTCTGGTGTTCATTAAATCTATGTAAACCTCAGAATTAGAGGCAAATCACACAACCCAAGGTCTCCAGCAACCAGCAAGAGTTATTGGCATTAAAAATAATCCCTGGCGCTGGACATCATGGCTCACGCCCGTAATCCCAACACTTTAGGAAGCTGAAGTGGGTGGATCACTTGAGATAAGGAGTTCAAGACTAGCCTGGCCAACGTGGTGAAACCCCATCTCTACTAAAAGTACAAAAAAATTAGCAGGGCACGATGACGCCCACCTGTAATCCCAGCTACTGGGGAGACTAAGGCAGGGGAATTTCTCAAACCTGGAAGGTAGAGATTTCAGTGAGCCAAGAGTGTGTCACTGCACTCTAGCCTGGGCAACAGAGTGAGACTCCATCTCAAAAAAAAAAAAAAAAATTCCTTGGAGTTGAGTTGGGCTCTGTACCCTGTGCTAAGATCTGCCAAATGCAAGACAATAGCAATCATCTGCATTTTTTAGATAGTGGCCATCTGCAAGATGACAATGTAGGAAGCTGAGTCAGTAAGTCTTCTTCATTAAATATTTAAGGAACTGACCCACTATCTCTTTAAAAAAAAAAAAAAAACAGCTCCTGAAGACATACATAAGATTAATAGTAATATGATAGAAATTTCTTCACTATAACACATATGCCAGAATTTGGAATTTAAGGGTTCATCCTCGGTGTTGAAAGAGTTAGTAAACAAAAAATGCTTCCCAGAGTAACAGGAGTAACTTGTGGACTGTTTCTTCTCTTGCAGTAGCACTTGCACCATGGGCTTAGTTTTGCCCCTCTGGAGCGACACACTAATTCATTTGGATGGTGATGGGTAAGAGATTTCCTTTTTCATTCTGTTGTAGAAAGCCAAGGGGTGGGGTTCCATCTTAGTGCCCATTCATTCAGCTAAAGGGAGGTCCAGTGTGCCAACTGAACTTTCATGTCAGCAACTCAATGAGTCCTTTTAAACTCCTGTTTTGTAAAATGGAGTAAAAATACAACTTGCCAGGGTCTCTCACTTCTGTTCCTCTCGGCCAACTGTGCTAGGAATCAAGACAAAGAAGAACTAGTTTGTTGGCTCTTTAATCTGAGCATGTGGGACTGTTGCAATGCTCTCCCAAAGGATGATATGTTCTGTTTCAAATAACCTCTTGCCGCTTCTGCCAGCTGTCAGCCTACAGTATAACCCCTTTCCTGTGCCAGTTCCTTCCAGTGACCCCACCCCCCACCCTACCTCCTAATGTTTTTAGAATGTGTCCCCAAGAGACCAAGATGTTTGCTCCAGTTTATAAAACCAGGGTCAGGTTTGCTAAGAACCCATAAGACTTCCAAATAGAAATATACAGAACAGTTTGTCCACAGCTACAGCTGGGAAACTGCATTTAATTCCCTAACTCCAATATGGGAATCCATTCATTTTGCCTGGTAGATGAAGTCAGATAATTTGTTGAACCTTTTTGGTCAAGTCTTATGCTCTAGTTAAAACTTCTACATGAAATGCCTGATAATTCCTTCTACTGAGCCAGTTGTTAGCCTGGGAAACATTCTTAAAAACTTACAACTGAAATAATCTACCCTAATTTGTGGATTTTTGTCTTGTTCTCATTTGTCCTTAGTGGGTTCAGCGTGTCGACAGATAACAGAGTTCACATCTTCAAACCTGTATCTGTGCAGGCAATGTGGTAAGATGACTTTTACTATCTCTACAAAAGTGTTTTAATGTTATTGGAGCAATATGTTGTGAGAAATGTTTGAAATGGTACAGTTTGCTGTGAAAATGCTGAATGATCTGTTCGTGTGACCACCATAGTTAAAGATGACCTAGAAATGCAATATTCAAATTGTTGCAATTAGAAGACCTTGCGTGTTGGTGAACAAGTGAAATTCAGAGGTGGTATTCTAGGCTCTGGCAGACACTTAATGGTTCAGATAAGCCGGTTGAAACTGAGTTTTATTAGGGACACATTGACTAAGTTAGTTACTTAGTGGACTAAGAGCCAAGTCTAGATAGAACATCACACTGCTGTGCACTAGCTATTTCTTTTCTTTTTTATTTTTGGAGACGGAGTCTCATAGGCTGGAATGCAGTGGCATGATCTCGGCTCACTGCAACCTCCACCTCCCAGGTTCAGGTGATTCTCCTGCCTCAGCCTTCCAAGTAGCTGAACTACAGGCACACCACCACGCCCGGCTAATTTTTTTTGTATTTTTTAGTAGAGATGGGGTTTTACCATATTGACCAAGCTGGTCTGGAACTCCTGACCTTATGATCCACCTGCCTCAGCCTCCCAAATGCTGGGATTACAGGCATGACCCACCTCACCTGGCCTGCATTAGCTAAGGTAACCAGGGATAGCATTCTTAAGGTAACCAGGGATAGCATTCACAGAGTTACTTTATAGATAGATAAATTTCCATTTAAACTACTGGTGGCTATTTTCATAATGCAAATAAAGCCTAGAGAATACATTATACTTGCTAATAACCATCAGCTGTCATATGGATATTTTGGGGTTATTTATATGGATTATATTTAATCATCATACCAAGCCCCCAAAATAATATTAGCCCCTTATTATGGATGAGAAAACAGGTTTTGGAGGGGTTACATAACTGGCCTGAGAGTATTTCTCTCTTTTATTTATTTATTTTTGTCATAATCAAGTCTCAGCAGAGTATTTCTTACACTTAGACAGGATAGATGTCTTTCTCTCACTCATTTCTGTCTCCATCTCTCTCTCTCTTTTAAAGAGACAGGGTCTCCCTCTGTCACCCAGGCTGGAATGCAGTGGTGCAATCATAGCTCATGGCAGCCTCCAACTCCTTGGCTCGAGTGTTCTTCTGCCTCAGCCTCCTAAGCAGCTATGACTACAGGCATGTGCCACTACACCTGGCTAATTTTGTTTATTTTTTTGTAGAGACTGAGGGCTCTCTATGTTGCCCAGGCTGGTCTTGAACTCCCGGCCTCAGGCAGTCCTCCTGCCTCAGCCTCCCAAAGTGCTGGTATTGCAGATGTGAGTCACTGCACCTGGCCTTTTATTCTCTTATTCTAGATTATCTAGAAAATTATATAACTAGAGAATGATGTGACTAAGATTCAGAATCCATCCCCCCAGTCAGGGATTTGAATTTAATTTTCTTATTCAGCTAACTGTTCTGTAGTAGAAGTCCCCGTGAGGAGTGGAATGGACAGAATGCAAGCAAAACAAGAAATAAAAGAGCCTGAAAAAAACTCCAGGGAGATAATCTACCCCCTGAAAAACAGAATTGATAGGACGGAGGTGGGTGGAGTCCAAAGACTCACTGAACAATTAACTCTTATCGTTTCCTGCAGTAATTAAGATAGGACAGAGTTTCAGGTCATGGGTTTAGACCAGATTTTTAGAGTTAGGGCATATTTTGCAGGTAAGTTTCTCATGGAAAACTTAGGAAATTTATGACGTCCTTTGACTAAGGCTCAGTTAGAGGCAGTTGACCTATTCCTAAGTAACAAGTAAAACCAAATAGCAGTAACAACCATAAATGATGGTGTTTTGGGGTATATTTTGGGGAAGCATACAGAGCAGTCTTAATTCAAGTAATATTCTTTTTTTTTTTTTTTTTTTGAGATGAAGTTTTGCTCTGTCACCCAGGCTGGAATGCAGTGGCGCAATCTCAGCTCACTGCACCCTCCACCTCCTGAGTTCAAGCAATTCTCCTGCCTCAGCCTCCCAAGTAGCTGGGACTACAGAAGCATGCCACCACGCCTGGCTAATTTTTTGTATTTTTAGTAGAGATTGGGTTTCTCCATGTTAGCCAGGATGGTCTCAATCTCGTGACCTCGTGATCTGCCCTCCTCGGCCTCCCAAAGTGCTGGGATTACAGGCGTGAGCCAACCGCACCCAGCCAAGCTTTGATGTTCTAAAGCAAGCTTGTCCCAACCGGCCACATACAGCCCAACACAAATTCATAAAACTTTCCTAAATTCATAAAACTTTCCTAAAATTATAATCCTAATTCATAAAACTTTCCTAAAATATGAGATTTTTTTGCAATTTATTTTTAAGTCATCATTTATCATTTTATGTGTGGCCCAAGACAGTTCTTCCAACGTGGCCCAGGGAAGCCAAAAAAATTGGACACCCCATCCTAGCTCTGTTAGCTTATTGCAGAATAAACTTTTCTTGATGTACCTTATGGGGAGTAGTGAGTTGAAGTCACAGGGGAAAAACAACAGATGATGTGTGGATCAAAGCAGCATTTAGACCAGGTGTTTCCTTCACAGGAAGACAGTTACTGCAGCTTCACACTCCGATGCTGGAGTATCTGAAGTGGCTAAGCCTTGAGTGTATTTTAGGGCAGTTGCACCAGAATCTGGCATATGCTTTTGGAGCATGTGTTTCTTAGATGAAGAAACATGCATTAGGCATTCTGTAAGTTACACTAAGCTGGCTCTTCCCTTTGAATCTGTATAATGAAACTAAAATTGTCAGATTATTCTCTTGAGACTTTGGCTTACTTTAATTGAAAGCATTTCTAAAAGACTCTGCAACTTTGCTTTTAAGGAAAAATGTGTTTTCCTAATAAAAATAGACTGACACATTTTTCTCTTATTAAATTGGTTTAAATTTGTTTTCTTAATTTACATTGTATGGGGTTGACAGGGATTCAAGGAACAAACACTGTTATGGACTATTGGTAGAAGAATTAAATGGAGCAGCCTTTCTGGAGAGTGATTTGCCAGTATGCCTTACCATTTTGCATGATCTTTGACCTAGTAAACTCCACTTCTATGAGTTTACTCTAAGTTTGTAAATATGGATGTGTACAAACATTTTAGCTATAAGAATGTTTGTCAGTGTTCTAATAATGGCAAAAAATGAAAAACAAGCCGGGCACGGTAGCTCATGCCTGTAATCCCAGCCCCTTGTGAGGTCAGGTGGGTGGATCACCTGAAGTCAGGAGTTCAAGACCACCCTGATCAATATGGTGAAACTCCATCTCTACTAAAACTACAAAACTTAACCAGGTATGGTGGTGGGCGCCTGTAGTCCCAGCTCCTCAGGAGGCTGAGACGGGAGAATTGCTTGAACCTGGGAGTTGGAGGTTGCAGTGAGCCAAGATCGTGCCACTGTACTCCTGGGCAACAAAGCTAGACTCCATCTCAAAAAAAAAAAAAAAAGAAAAAAGAAAGAAAAACAATCTAAATGGTTGAAAATTAGGAATTAGTGAATTATGATATATCTATATCATTAAATATTATGCAGCCATTAAAAATGATCCAGTTGGAGCCAGGGGCAGTGGCTCATGCCTGTAATCCCAGCACTTTGGGAGGCTGAGGCAGGTAGATCACAAGGTCAGGGCTTTGAGACCAGCCTGACCAACATGGTGAAACCCCGTCTCTACTTAAAAATACAAAAATTAGCTGGGCATGGTGGCACCCATCTGTAATCCCAGCTACTTGGAAGGCTGAGGCAGGAGAATCGCTTGAACCTGGGAGGCAGAGGTTGTGGTGAGCCTAGAGGCACCATTGCACTCCAGCCTGGGTAAAGGAGCGAGACTCTATCTCAAAAAAAAAAAAAATCCAGTTGGAAAATATTTGACCTGGAACAACGTTGACGATAGGCTGTAAAGCAAAAGAGCAAGTTATAAGTGGATTGGAGAATATGGTCATATTTTTGTTTATTATACATCTATGCATAGACAAAAAGACTGGAAAGATATACACTAAAACCTTAAGAGTGATTATTTCAGGGTGGTAGGACTACAGGATATTTCTGCCTTTTCTCGAGGGCCCCGATTTTCTTAAGTGGGCATGGATTGATCACTTTTGTTATGGTGAAACAAAAAGACTTTTTTTTTTTTTGGTACAGAGTCTTGCTCTGTCACCCAGGCTGGAGTGCAATGGCATGATCTCAGCTAACTGCAGCCTCCATCTCCCAGGTTCAAGCAATTCTCGCGCCTCAGCCTCCCAAGTACCTGGGACTACAGGCATGTGCCACTGTGCCCGGCTAATTCTTGTATTTTTAGTAGAGACAGGGTTTCACGATGTTGACCAGGCTGATCTCAATCTCCAGACCTCAAATAATCCACCCCACTTGGCCTCCCAAAGTGCTGAGATTACAGGCATGAGCCACCGTGCCTGGCCATAAATGTCTTTTTTTTCTTAGACATTAGTTTATAGCTAATAAGACATTTCACTCAACAAATACTAATTGAACTTCACCTATGAAGTAGGTATTCTTTTAGTCACTTAGGTAAACAAAATGTAGAAAGATTCTTGCTCTTGTATAACTTACTTCCTAGTATTCTAGCTTAAGCTTTTCCCACATATATAACGAAAAACGTACTTTTCAGTTTGTTTATTCTTCTTGGGCTCCTGAGTTCAGACAGAGTCAGGTTTAATTGGTCTCAGAATTACCAGAGCTAGGCCAGGTGGGGTGGCTGATGCCTGTAATCCCGGCATTTTCGAAGGCTAAGATGGGCAGATCTCTTGAGGCTAGGAGTTCGAGACCAGCCTGACTAACATGGCAAAAACCCATCTCTACTAAAAATACAAAAATTAGCCTGGCGTAGTGGCATGTGCCTGTAATCCCAGCTACTACTTGGGAGACTGAGGCATGAGAATCACTTGAACCCAGGAGGTGGAGGTTGCAGTGAGCACAGATCATGCCACTGCACTCCAGCCTGGGCAACAGAAGGAAACACTGTCTCAACAAAAAAGAATAATCAGATCTGTTCTTAGAAAGTAGCTCATGGATTTAAAGAGACTAGGATACTAAGGCAGCAAGAATAATAAATATTATTAGATCAGTATTTCCTGGACATTAAAGGACATAGGACATGTCCTCAAGGCTTAGGGACATCTATCTATGTGATCTTTGTGAAACCTCTTAAGAATTACAGAAAATGTATGCTGTAACATCCTGTGCTGAGGAAAACAAATCTTTATGTGGTAAATTACTTAGATCTTTAGTTTTCTAATGATACAGCAGTCACTGCATGATTCCAACTATAGTATAGGATCAGGTGCTCCATAGGTACCTGGACCTATTTTTCACTGGTGAGTTGTCAGCTCTCCTTCCCCCACCTTCTCCCTATCTTAATGATGCATCATCTCTTTCAGCAAATGTCTTGTTCATTGCTATGGATAGATAATATGGTATAATCAGAATTGGAGAATCTTGAATTTCAGGGAGTAGATTCTCCAGAGGATAAATTCTGTAGAAATTAAAAATTAGAAGAGTTTGGGGTACACAGGTTATTGGCCTTTGGTACCCACAGTTCTGTGGTGCTCATTTCCCAGCATATCTTTCAGGTCTGCACTACAGAGCTTACACAAGGCTTGTGAAGTCGCCAGAGTGCATAACTACTACCCAGGCAGCCTGTTTCTCACCTGGGTGAGTTATTATGAGAGCCATATCAACTCAGATCAATCCTCAGTCAATGAATGGAATGCTATGCAAGATGTACAGTCCCACCGGCCTGACTCTCCAGCTCTCTTCACTGACATGTAAGTCAGTTTGGTAAGGATTACGGAAGTTTTCTCCATTATGTCCTGAGGAGTTACAAGAAGCATGTTCCTCCCTAATCTTTTCTCGTGGGGAATTAATCTTAGCTAGGAATATTAGTCACTGTCAATAGCATGTATCTGCCACATATGAAGAATCCCATTCTTGCTGGGCCTGGTGGCTCACGCCTGTAATCCCAGCACTTTGGGAGGCCAAGGCAGGCAGATCATTTGAGGTCAGGAGTTTGAGACCAGCCCGGCCAATATGGTGAAACCCCGTCTGTACTAAAAATACAAAAATTAGCCGGGCATGGTGGCAGGTGCCTGTAATCCCAAGCTACTCAGGAGGCTGAGGTAGGAGAATCACTTGAACCTGGGAGGCGGCGGTTGCAGTGAGCCGAGATCACACCACTGCACTCCAGCCTGGGCGACAGAGTGAGACTCCATCTCAAAAAGACAAAAAGAGTCCTTTGGTTTCTGTTGCCTGCAAAGGCCTGAGAAGCTTCACCCCAGGGTACAATAGAGTCTCCATAGTCAAGAACTGCAATACCATAAAATTTCATTATTCGTATTTCACTAATTTGAAATTTGAGTTTAAAGGAATTGGGCTGAAATTTGAGTAATCATTATTTAAAAGAATCAATAGTAAGCGTATCAGTGATATAAAGAAGCTTTCAAAGTCATGTTTGTAATACTAAAGAAAACAAGGTATTTCCAGTCAGGTTAAAAGAATGCCTAAGTAGGCCAGGCATGGTGGCTCACACCTATAAATCCAGCACTTTGGGAGGTCGAGGGAGGCGGATCACCTGACGTCAGGAGTTCACGACCAGCCTGACCAACATGAAGAAACCCTGTCTCTACAAAAAATCCCAAATTAGCCAGGCATGGTGGCACATGCCTGTAATCTCAGCTACTTCGGAGGCTGAGGCAAGAGAATTGCTTGAAACCAGGAAGCAGAGGTTGCGGGAAGCGGAAGTTGTGATGAGCCAAGATCACGCCATTGCACTCCAGCCTGGTGACAGAGTGAAACTTCGTTTCAAAAAAAAAAAAAGAATGCCTGAGTTGTTAAGCGAATTTTTTTTTAAGAGACAGGATCTCACTCTGTCATTCAGGCTGGAGTACAATGGCACAGTCATAGCTCACTGCAGCCTCAAACTCCTGGGCTTAAGTGATCCCCTCACTTCAGCATGCACAGTATCTAGGACTACAGGCATGTGCCACCACAACTCGCTAATTTTTAAATTTTTACTTTTTAGACATGGGGTCTCACTGTTGCCCAGGCTGGTCAAACTCCTGACCTCACTCCTCCTGCCTCAGCCTACCAAAGTGCTAGGATTACAGGTGTGAGCCACGACACCCAGCCTGCTAATTTTTAACTTAAAAAAAATTGTTTTTAATATTTTATTGCTCAAATGTCTTATTCTGTTCTACCTTTGCCTTGTTAAGTCCTTGTCAGTGTGATTTAATTAAATCTCCCCAGTGTACTATAAGTTAGATAAAGGCCTAAGGTAAAGCTGATGTTTCTTTCGTTTTTAGATCTATGTGTTCAAACTTCTGTGACTATTTTGGAATTTTTTTTTTTTTTGAGATGGAACCTCACTCTGTTGCCCAGGCTGGAGTGCAATAGCGTGATGTCAGCTCACTGTAACCTCTGCCTCCCAGGTTCAAGCAATTCTTCTGCCTCAGCCTCCCGAGTAGCTGGGATTACGGGCGTGTGCCACCATGCCCAGCTAATTTTTATATTTTTTAGTAGAGATGGGGTCTCACCATGTTGGCCAAGCTGGTCTTGAACTCCAGACCTCAGGTGATCCACCCACCTCAACCTCCCAAAGTGCTGGAATTACAGGTGTGAGCCACCGCACCCGGCCGTATTTTAAAAATTTGTTTTATACTTAGTGCCTGCTTTGTAAATCCATCATGATGTTTCTTTTGCTCTAAATTGATCTTTCTGCACTTCCAAGGTTTTCTATAGCAGGGAAAGAAGAGTAGCTAGTTACTGTCTGACCTTACAAACAGGATTCTCCTTCAGATTCCTAAAGTTATGCCAAAACAGTTCATGGTTTTTTTAACAGAATATTTTATTTTATTTTTTGAGACCAAGTCTCACTTTGTCACCCAGGCTGGAATGCAGTGGCATGATCTCAGTTCACTACAACCTCTGCTTCCCGGGTTCAAGCAATTCTCCTGCTTCAGCCTCCTGAGCAGCTAGGACTACAGGCATGTGCCACCATGGCCAGCTAATTTTTGTATTTTTAGTAGTGATGGGGTTCACCATGTTTGCCAGGCTGGTCTCCGCCTGCCTCAGCCTTCGAAAGTGCTGGGATTATAGGCATGAGCCACTGCTCCTAGCCTAACAAATGTTCTTTACTGGAAAAGGTGAGCTTTCCAAAAATTGTATGAAAGCAACAGTCAAAAAAGCAGTAGAATATTTTTTTACACAGGGTGTTATTGCTACCAGAACCTTCCTTTCAGTAGCCTTGGTCTTTTCAAGATCTCACAGTAATTGAAAAGATTAAGATTCATGGGAAATGTTACTGGTGATTCATGCTTTACAGCTGGATGATGGGTTTCAGAGGAATGGATGTCTCATCTAGCTCAAAAAAAGCACATTCTAAACCAGACTTACATGAGAGAAAGATCACTTTTCTTCCCATTTTTCCAGATTTTATTAGAGACAGCTGGGCACAGTGGCTCACACCTGTAATCTCAGCACTTTGAGAGGCCAGGGTGAGTAAATTACCTAAGGTCAGGAGTTCGAGACCGGCCTGGCCAACATGGTGAAACCCCGTCTCTAATAAAAATACAAAAATTAGCCGGGCATGGTGGCGTGAGCCTGTAATCCCAGCTACTCAGGAGGCTGAGGCAGGAGCATCACTTGAACCCAGGAGGCAGAGGTTGCACTCACCCAAGAGGATCACACAGCTTGTGCCACTGCACTCCAGCTTGGGCGACAGAGCGAGAATCTGTCTCAAAAAAAAAAAAAGATTTTATTAGAGAAGATTTTGAAACTGCACAAAAAACAAGAAGAAAGAAATTGCTCATACTCTCTTTAGATCCCTAAGCAAAAAACATAAAAGGCAGTCCCTGGCAAATATAAAGGCTTATTAACAGTTAGTATGTACAGCATAACCCTAATTTTAAGATATATTTTAAGAACGTCTGTCTGTTCACAGAAAAAGAATAAGCAGAAGCTGTAGGCCAGAGTATTAATAATAATTATCTCTGGGTAGAGGAATTTTCAGTGGTTTTTATTTACTTTGTATTTTTATGTATTTTCCAAATTTTTATCGAATGAAATCGAGAAGGAAAAAGCAGATTTGTGTGTTGTAATGCTTTTTCTATTTCCCCCTCCTCCCTAAGTTGATTAGAAAAGCCTATAAAACAATGCTGAGAATACAGGGAGAATGTGTGCCAAAATAGACTTACTCTATTGTGAATAATTTAGATTTTGAAATCCAAGAAAAGGAAGAAGGGAATATACATACAGGGGATACACATCTGGTGTTATGCCCAGCACTTCATACACATTATTTAATCCTCATAAGAATATGAGGAGACAGGTATTATTGCTCTACTCTTTTTTTTTGAGACAGAGTCTCGCTGTTGTCAGCCTGGGATGGAGTGCAGTGGCCCCATCTCGGCCCCCTGCAACCTCCACCTCCCGGGTTCCAGCAATTCTCCTGCCTCAGCCTCCCAAGTAGCTGAGATTACAGGCGCCCGCCACCATGCACGGCTAATTTTTGTATTTTTAGTAGAGACAGGGTTTCACCATGTTGGCCAGGCTGATCTCGAACTCCTGACCTCAGGCGATTCACCTACCTTGGCCTCCCAAAGTGCTGGGATTACAGGTGTGAGCCATCGTGCCCAGACTGCTCTACTCATTTTATAGAAAAGGAAACAGAGGCTCAGGGAAGAGAAGGAACTTGTTATAAGTCACACCACCAATAGCAGGGCTGGGATTAAAACCTAGGTCTTTCTACTCCCCAGCTACCCTGCCTCAAACACCTGTGAGGGACTGAGGGAAGAATTACTTAGGAACTAGGGAATCTGACCCATGAACACAGGTACTAAATTTTGTGTTTACCTTTCTTTTTTTTTTCCTTGAGACAGAGTCTTGCTCTGTTACCCAGGCTGGAGTGCAGTGGTACAATCAGGGCTTACTGCAGCCTCCACCTCCAGGGCTCAAGATCCTCCCACCTCAGCCTCCCCAGTAGCTGTGGGACTACAGCCATGTGCCACTATGCCTGGCTAATTTTTTATTTTATTTTTCGGCTAATTGTTTGTTTTATTTTTTGTAGATACGGGGTTTCGCCAATTGCCCAGGCTGGTCTTGAATTCTTGCGCTCAAGCAATCCACCCACCTCAGCCTCCCAAAGTGCTGGGATTACATGCATTAACCACTGCTCCTGGCCCAATATTTATTTTTAATGGAAGACTGAAATTATACATTTATTTTCTAACATTAGCTGTCTAGGAGAAATAAAGCATGAATAAGAATTGTAATCCTAGTTAAGACAGGAATACCTTGGCTAATTGAAGAGAAACAGCTCAGGTATTAGCTGTATTCTGTAGGGTTCATGAAAAATTAAGAGCCCAGTAGTGAGAAGCCCCAAGGTTGTGGGGTTAGAGCATCCATCTTTGGAGATTACCAAAGCTATTTTTGCAGCCAGTGATAAGGCTGTAGGCAGCAAGGGCAGGCAGGATGCCTGAAGGCTTAGTCCATTTTCATCTCCAAATAAGGAGGTGCAGAGCCAGATACCTTTCTTGAGTAGGTGGTAGGGGTTGGGGAGGAGATGAAACAAAGTATTCTCTGTCAGCCTTATTCAAATTGTGCATAATCTGAAATAATGCTTTAGAGGAGAAGTATCCAGTTACATTGAACCACTACCTTTCTAATAATTGGACAGTCTGCTACCTAGTTTGATTTCATATTAAAGTTCCAAGGGTGATTTTATTTTTAAGAGAGTCGGAAGACTAAAGGAAGTGACATAATCCTTCAGGTAGAGCATTAGGCTGGGCTGAGAGTTCTAATTCTTCTGCCCCGCTGTGGTTGTCAGCAGGTCACTTAGCTTTTCAGTTGTTTGTTTCCTCTACCTGTAAAACGAGGATAACTATTTCACAGAGATATTGTGAGAGTTGTCATTAGAAGGAAAGCATTCTGGATGAAGGTACTCTTAAGTCAGTAGTCCCCAACCTTTTTGGCACCAGGGACCAGTTTCCACAGACAGGGAGCAGTGGGGTGGGGATAGATTCGTGATGAAACTGTTTCACCTCAGATCATCAGGCATCAGTTAGATTCTCATAAGGAACATGCAACCTTGATCTCGCATGTGCAATTCACAATAGGGTCTGCGCTCCTATGAGAATCTAATGCTGCCGCTGATCTGACAGGAGGCTTTTAGGCAGTAATGCTTGCCCGCCCCCTCACCTCCTGCTCTGCTGCCCAGCTTCTAACAGGCCACTGACCGGTACCCACTGGGGACCACTGCTCTAAGTAGTTGATCTCTGCAACCCATTTTGGGAGAGGATTTGCCTTATTGTAGAAGGCAGGATCATTCTTCTTTCTTTCCCATTTTCTAGAACCACAACAGTGACTTATCAGCATAAGGTGGCATTTTAAACCACAGAAGACTTAGTTCCATGGTAGGTCATACTACTGGTCTACGCAGCTGGGTATTCTAGCTCAGTAAGTGACACTCAGGGATACTTAAAAAGTATGGATATGGTGCTCCATTAAAGTATTACACTCAGTATACCCAAATTATCTTTGCTCCCTCATGATCTATATACATTTATGTATTTAAGGACTTTACACATATATAACCTCTTCAGAGTAATAACTTCTAACATGTTTAAATTCTGTACATTCTGAAAATAAACTAATACACTTTTTAAAATATAATTTTATTTTGCCATGCTTCCACAATATGAATTTGAGGGTAATAGAGGCAAAGTTTGCTAGATTGGAAACCTAATCAAATGGTACATTCATTAACTTAGTCAAATTGCTGCTTAAGAAAAATCATAATTTCTCTCTTCTCAGACCAACTCAACGTGAACGAACAGAAAGGCTAATTAAAACCAAATTAAGGGAGATCATGATGCAGAAGGATTTGGAGAATATTACATCCAAAGAGGTAAGAGACCTTGATTCCTCATTTGTTCCAAGGCTAGCAGTGGGATAACAGTGGGTGTGGGGCTAGAAATAGTGCATGGTTGAAAGTACAGAGGGACTTTAAGAGATGAGTACAATATGTCATCTTTGTTTCAGATAAGAACAGAGTTGGAAATGCAAATGGTGTGCAACTTGCGGGAATTCAAGGAATTTATAGACAATGAAATGATAGTGATCCTTGGTCAAATGGATAGCCCTACACAGATATTTGAGCATGTATTTTTGGTAAGTTTTAAGGCCACTTTAAGTGGTATACTAAAGCTAGCCCATATGGACTCATGGGTGGGAGCAATTGTTAAATTTTATTATATATAAATAAAATGTAACTTACATTAAAGACAAAAGTACTTAAACCCAAACCTCATCAATTATCTTATTACGTGTGTGTGTGTGTTGTGTGTGTCTGTGTGTCTGTGTGTCTGTGTCTGTGTATGTGTGACAGAGTCTTGCTGTCACCCAGGCTGGAGTGCGTGGTATGATCTTGGCTCACGGCAGCCTCTGCTTCCTGGGTTCAAGCAATTCTCCTGCCTCAGCCTCCAGAGTAGCTGGGACTAGCACACCACCACACCTGGCTAATTTTTGTATTTTCAGTAGAGGCAGGGTTTGCCATCTTGGCCGCATTGGTCTTGAACTCCTGACCTCAGGTGATCCACCTGCCTTGCCCTCCCAAGGTGCTGTGATTACAGGTGTGAGCCACCATGCCCAGCCCTCATTTTTATTTTCATTTTTATTTTTATTTTTGAAACAGGGTCTCTCTCTGTTGCACATGGTGGAGTATAGTGGCACAATCTCGGCTCAGTGCAGCCTCAACCTCCCAGGCTCAAGTGATCCTCCCTTCTCAGCTTCCCGAGTAGCTGGGACCACAAGTATGTGCCACCCCCAGCTAATTTTTGTATTTTTTGTGGAGATGGGGTTTTACCATGTTACCCAGGCTAGTCTCGAACTCCTGAGCTCAAGCAATCTGCCCACCTCGGCCTTCCCGAAGGGCTGGGATTACAGACATGAGCCATTGCACCTGGCACCAAATTAGTCTTATATGGATGATCCTTAGTCTTAATAGTCTTAATTAGCCTTAATAGGATGATCCTGTAAGGTCACTCTCAAATCTGCAAATGTGTCTAAGGTCTGATATATCTGAGTAGAGCTGGTGGGAGCTACTATAACTGAGAGACGAGAGACTACTGGACTTTCAAACATACAAAACCTTATAGGTATACTTTGAGTCTGTACTGTTATGATTACCAAAAAAAAAAAATTGGTGACTAAAAATTGTTCTTCAAGGTTCCTGAACATTTAGTGACCTTGTAATTAGCCCAAGGAGACCTAACAGGTAGATTATGAAAGCTTCGAAAAATCCTAAGACCTATTTTTCTCTCAAATGTTAGAGTTTTAGTTCTTATCTGTATATGTAGTAGGAACAAAGTTAACAAGAATAATTAAAATCAATGGAGAATGCCAAAACCTCATTTTGTGTCCACTTCCCGCACACTTTCACCAAAAATGCTTGCAAGGAACTAAATCAGTTGGTTTGATTTTTACTTCCTTTCTCTTCTTGAGGACGTTTATGAACTGTGAAATGATTAGAAACTGGGAAACCAAAAGAAAAGGGGAGTAAATGCACAGGAAGTGACTCAGCTGGATCTGCCTCACTCTGAATATTCGAGTTTATTTCATGAGGCACTCAGACTATGCCTTTGAAGTCTTGTGCCCTGAAATAACTTGTTGACACTCTAGGATACATGAGTCTAGAATGATTCGTAGTGGTGTATTAGCTATGCAATTACTCATGAAAAGCTGTGAGCTGGGAGGGGAACTTCTTTTCCATTAACTAACTGACCAATATGTGTTGCCATTTCTGGTTGTAGATCATACTGCAAAACCATCATTGGCCTTTCCATTTGCAAGGCACCTGACTTTGTTGTCTCTTACGTGTATTTCCACAAGGATTCAGATATATCCTGCTCTTGTATTATTGGAAAGAATCTTTATGTTATCTATAGAAAACTTGTGAGTCACTCATTCTATGGGGCCCTCCCAACTGTCTTACTGAGACTAGTTTTTATGAAGGGCAAATACCTGTAGCTAAAAGGAGCTCATGTGACTGAAGCTGCAAACTTGGGAGTCAAGTTTCCCATTGAGCTTGGCTTTTAACATGTAAAAGAATACAGACGTGACGAATATCAAACACAGTTTCTGACTGATCAACCTGTTTTATTTAATGCATGCTTTCCTGTGTCTCTGGTGCCACCCACTCAAGAACTACTCCCTCCTCAAGTGGTATATCTTAGGCCATGCAAGCCAATTTTAACAGTATTGTAAACAGAAAAAAAATCTAATTTCCCCTAAAATTGCATTTCCCTAATCAACTACAAATACATTTGAGCATTTCTGCTAGTAGAGTAATACCATGATTTCATTATTGTCAGGCATAGTCTTCTGTCTTGAGTTTTTTTCTTATTAAAAAAATAATTCTGGCCAGGTATGGTAGCTCACATCTATAATCCCAGCACTTGTGGGGTGGCCAAATTGGGAGAATCACCTGAGCCTGGGAGTTTGAGGCTGCAGTGAGCCATGATCATGCCACTGCACTCCACCCTGAGCAGCAGAGTGAGACTATCTCAAAATAATAATAATAATAATCCATGTTCATTTTTTAAAATTTTAGAAGACAACAGATTGCTATATTTATTTAATCAAGACTGATAATCACCATTATGTTATATAATATTTATATATAATATTGCCTTCCAATTTTTTTTTTGAGATGGAGTCTCACTCTGTCACCTAGGCTGGAATACAGTGGCACAATCTCAGCTCACTGCAACCTTTGCCTCCTGGGTTCACGCAATTCTCCTGAGTAGCTAGGATTACAGGTGCACACCACCACACCCAACTAATTTTTTGTATTTTTAGTAGAGACGGGATTTCACTATGTTGGCCAGACTGGAACTCCTGATCTGCCCGCCTTGGCCTCCCAAAGTTCTGGGATTACAGGTGTGAGCCACTGCGCCCAGCCCCAATCTTACTTACTTTTTATTTGTATATGTGTGTGTGTGTGTGTGTGTGTGTGTGTGTGTGTATATATATGTATATATGTGTGTGTGTATATATATATATATATATGTATATATGTGTATATATATATTTATGTATATATGTGTATATATATATTTATGTATATACAGACACAGATATATCAACTTTATTTTTTTAAAAAACAGTTTTAGGTTCACATCAAAATTGAGCAAAAGGTATGGAAATTTCCCACATACAACTTGCCCCAACACATGCATAGTCTCCCCCCATTGTCAGCATCCTCCACCAGAGTGGCACATTTGTTACAGCTCGTTAGTCGACAATGACACATCGTTATAAACTAAAGCCCATAGTTTACATAGGGTTCACTCTTGGTGTTGTATATTATATGGGTTTGGACAAATTTATGACATGTATTCACTGTAAGAGTATCACACAGAGTTTTTTACTTTCTAAATACACATCTATGTACTTTTTTGCACACACATCTATGTACTTTTTTTGCACATCAGCATTGTGTGTATATGTACATATTTTTGAACAAAGGAAAATCTCTTCATCCTCAGGTATACTTCTGTATTCTAGAAAATGGACATTTTCTTTCCATTGTGAATTTTTATTTGGGGGGGAAAAAAAACTTCAAAATTTAGGAACCCTGTAATTTAACTCCTATCTAACAAAGTAAATGCATGAACAGGTTGTCTAAACATCTTATTATACTTGTTCCTTGGTGGCTTCCTCCCTTTGTTTACACTGCCATATCCTATGTCCAGATCCCTGTCTCTTCTCCAGTGAGTCTATGCCCTGCTGGCTTTACCAGCAATTACATGGAAAAAGAGGCATTCTAGCTGCAAGCAGTGGTGTTAATTTTCTGCAAAGTCATCTCTTGTGCATAGCTGCCATGCCTGGAGCTCAACCAGATTGAGTAAAGAGAGGCAACAGGATTTTCCCTCCCTTTGGAAGAACACTCAGCTCTGCAGTATACTGCACAGAGATCTGTTTATTGGGCAAAGTATCCAGCTGATGTGGAGAGGGAAAGTGTAGATTATAGCTTAAATAAAAGCTGCATTGAGAAGAGAGAATTGATTGATGCGAAGCCAGGTTGTTTCTAGAAAAGAGATTCTACACTCTTACAAGCGTATCACTTCTCTGAGCTGGAAGCTTTTGCCCAACTAAGTTTCAGTATCAGCAGCTCCCCCTGGAGGCTGTCCAATTTGGCTGAGAAAAAGCTAGATGTTGACAGAGACCATTTGCAGAAAAGCAGGCAAACAAGTATGTCGGACACATCACCTGTAATTTTGCTCATGAATTTAAAAAGTAGTCAACACTTTTACCACTGATTATCTTTCTCGTGATCTGACATTACAGATCTTTTTGGAATAGTGTTTCCTTTTCAGAGAAAAATTCAGCCTGGGAGAGGATCAGGAAAAAAATAGCTAATGGGTAGTAAGCTTAATACCTGGGTGATGAAATAATCTGTACAACAAACCCCCATGACAGAAGTTTACCTATGTAACAAACCTGCACATGTACCCCTGAAGTAAAAAAAAAAAAAAAAAAAAAAATTCATTGGTATTCAAGAAGGGTTTAAATTTTTTTAAAAGCTTAAAAAAAAATTCAGCCTCAAATTGGTTACTTTTACTGTAGATGCAGAGAAACAGAAGGCATATAAATAGATGAGACCGTAATCGAAAGGATTATTTTATCATATTCTTGATTTTTGTCCCTGAATTGGAGGTATGGAATAAACTTCTCTTAGAAGGAAAAGTTAATAAAGAGCTTATGCCAGGTTGCCACAGTAATGTGACTTACAGTATTGAGGCTACAGAAATAGTATGATAAAATATGGACAGAGATACCAGTCCTTGGATATTATGTCAAGTTATATTTATCTTAGCAGAACTCCCACAGTACAGTCCTTATTTGCTATAAATGTGCTGTCCTCTTCTGTTTTACTTGGACAGTTGGACTCCAGCAGGGCTATTTCCTGAGGATAACATGAAATCAGTTACTTGGTCTTTGGGCCAGCGTACAGTGCAAGGGAACCAGATTAAAAGAAGGAAATGAACTTACTTTAAGATGTATTATAGTCCGAAGATTTCATTTTACACTTCGGTAAAATTAGAATATGCTTTGAATAATTACATAGAACATAATGGAAACCCCCATAGAATTATGTCACCATAAGCCTATGAAGCATGGGGGGAAAAAATGAGTCTGTGAAGGGCCCCAGAGGTCTAATATACATGGTATTTGTATTGAGGACAGAAAAGTAATTAGATCAAGTGGACTCCAGGTCTTTCAGATTGAACCTGAAGCAGCCCTAACTGTAGCCCAAGTCACTTTATATGGGCTTCAGTGAGTCAGTAACCAGTGCCTTTAATTTATTTGCCCATGGAGAGGTATCACTTCACATTGTCAGGTTGAACTCTCTCTGGACAGGTAGATGAAAACCAGGGACTTTATCCATCACGTCAGTGTTATTTTCATCTAACTGGACAGAGTTCCAGGAAGGATTTAGATTTCTAAATTAAGAAGTGAGGTGGTCACATTTCACTGGCTCTAGTTTAACCTCCCAGCCCCTATTGTTTGGCATCTGCCTCCTTGAAGTTCTTTGTGGTTCTTGCCTATTTCTTTGGTGTGGGAGCTTGTTTTCTAAGGTTGAGCAGAACCTTCAGAACCTCCCATATTTTTTAAAACAAGCCAGCAGGGCCCTTGCCTGTACATCACTTACTGACCTTTTCCTAAATGGAATTTCAGCACAGTGTCCTTGAGATCTCCCAGTTCACTGGCCAGATTACAGATCACCTGTAATATGATAGTACTTACACAACACTTGACAGTTTTCATAGTGCTTCATCTAATGGTCACATTTGATCTTCCAATTAACAAACATTTGTCGATCCTCTTTATTGTGTGAGGCATGAGACTAGGTATTTGTACAGTCTGATCTAATTCTGGAAGGAAAGCATGATGAGCCATATCAGATAGATACTCAGAGAAAGCCAATGGAATAAGGATACAGACAATTAGGAGAGGTCATTAGTAACATCAGCAATAGTGATAAGGGCAGAGGCCAGAGTGCTATGGATTGAGACGTGGAAAATGAGGAAATAGAGAAAGTGAGAGATTGACTTTCTTTTTTTTTTCTTTCTTTCTTTTTTTTTTTGAGACTGAGTTTCACTCTTGTTGCCCAGGCTGGAGTGCAATGGCACAATCTCAGCTCACCATAACCTCCGCCTCCCAGGTTCAAGCAATTCTCCTGCCTCAGCCTCCCGAGTAGCTGGGTTTACACGCATGCACCACCACGCCCAGCTAATTTTGTATTTTCAGTAGAGATGGGGATTCTCCATGTTGGTCAGGCTAGTCTCCAATCCCCGACCTCAGGTATCTGTCCGCCTTGGCCTCCCAAATTGCTGGGATTACAGGCTTCTCACTCTTTGGCCCAGGCTGGAGTGCAGTGGTACGATCTCAGCTCACTGCAACCTCCACCTCCCGGGTTCAAGCGATTCTTCTGCCTCAGCCTCCTGAGTAGCTGGACTACAGGCGTGTGCCACCACGCCCGGCTAATTTTTGTATTTTTAGTGGAGATGGGGTTTCACCATATTGGCCAGGCTGGTTTCAAACTCCTGACCTCATGATCCACCTGCCTGAGCCTCCCAAAGTGCTGGGATTACAGGCGTGAGCCACTGCCCCCGGCCAGAAAGTGAGTATTTGAGTTTATTTCTATGAAGCCTTGTAGGAAAGGGAGAAAGAGCAGAGTCTACAGGAGGATTTACGACAAGAGAGGGGTTTTCCATTTTGATATGAGAAAACTTTGCATGTATAATTTGAGGGAAAGGAACCCATTAAATATATAGGACTGGGATGGGAACGGTGTTTTCGTTTTACAAATAAAGACAGACAGGTTGGCTGGGTGCAGTGGCTCATGCGTGTAATCCCAGCACTTTGGGAGTCTGAGGTAGGTGGATCATGAGGTCAAGCGACGGAGACCATCCTGGCCAACATGGTGAAACCCCGTCTCTACTAAAAATACAAAAATTAACTGGACATAGTGGCACGTGCCTGTAACCCCAGCTACTTGGGAGGCTGAGGCAGGAGAATCACTTGAACCCAGGAGGTGGAGGTTGCAGTGAGTGGAGATCACGCCATTGCACTCCAGCCTGGCAGCAGAGCAAGACTCTGTCTCAAAAAATAATAATAACAAAAAGAGAGGTTAAGCAGTTTGCCCTAATGTCCCCCACAGTAGAAAGGGCAGTCAGAACCTGAACCTAAGTTTTCTAATGCTGAATTCCATTTAATGCCTTTAATTCTAAAAGAGTAAACTCTTATTATAAAATGTCTGCCCTGGCCAGGCATGGTAGCTCATGCCTGTAATCCCAGCACTTTGGGAAGCTGAGGTGGGCGGATAATGAGGTCAGGAGATTGATACCATCCTGGCCAACCTGGTGAAACCCGATCTCTACTAAAAATACAAAAATTAGCTGGGCGTGGTGGCATGCGCCTATAATCCCAGCTACTCAGGAAGCTGAGGCAGGAGAATAGCTTGAACCCAGAAGGCAGAGATTGCAGTGAGCCGAGATCGCACCACTGCACTCCACCCTGGCAACAGAGCGAGACTCTGTCTCAAAATATATATATAAAATAAAAATAAAATAAAATGTCTGCCTTTTTAGAAGATAAGAACAGATAGCTCAGAGACAGAAAATTGACCTTAAACAATGAGAAGTTGCTCACTTTTACT
Organism: Ateles fusciceps; assembly: GCA_036589455.1. Lineage (NCBI taxonomy): Eukaryota > Metazoa > Chordata > Mammalia > Primates > Atelidae > Ateles > Ateles fusciceps. The sequence goes on from JAZHEH010002038.1 coordinate 3,711,223, forward strand.
CATAAGAGAAATGCAAATTGAAACTACATTGAGACACCTATCAGATTGGCAGAAATTCAAAAACTTAACCACACATTTTATTGGAAAGATTATGGGAAAGTGGTGCTCTCATGCATTGCTGATGGGAACACAGAATTGTTTCAACCTGTATGGAGGGAAATTTAACATTGTCTAACAAAACCGTATTCTTGGTGGCTGCGGCACCGCCGGCCTCGCTATGTCTGCCATTTTCAATTTTCAGAGTCTATTGACTGTAATCTTGCTGCTTATTTGTACCTGTGCTTGTATTCGATCCTTGGCACCCAGCCTCCTGGACAGAAATAAAACTGGATTGTTGGGTATATTTTGGAAGTGTGCCCGAATTGGTGAACGGAAGAGTCCTTATGTTGCAGTATGCTGTATAGTGATGGCCTTCAGCATCCTCTTCATACAGTAGCTGGGGAAAATGCTAGAATATAATTGCCATCAGATTTCATTGTGAACAAGGACTTATTGCAGAAAATAATGGAAAGGATGGTTAACTCTTTTATCTCCGAACGTTGAATGAGATATATTGGTAGATGCTGTTCTGTATTTTTATGTTATTGGACCAGTGTTCTATATAAATAATTAAGATGTAACCATTTAATAGTCTATAACAATCAACCTCAGTACTGTCGCTACAATATTACATTCTGCAAATGTCATTCTGTTGTGTCAGATACCAAATTTTAGTGAGGTATCGCTAAGGCACATAGTAGAAAACAAAATTGGCTAATTACTCATGTTCCTTTCACTGTGATTTGGAAATGATTTAATCTTTATAGAATGAGACCCTTTTTTGGACTAGCTTTTTTATTAAAATGGCTCAATTTGTGTTGATAAGGATTGCTTTCATATAAATAGTGCTTGCTTTTCCTCTGGGCTCCCCATTTTGATTGTTACAGGGCAGGATCGACCTGTACTCTTAGCAAACTCTAGTTTATGACTATTTAAAATATTTAAAACAAGCTTATGGCGTTCTTAAGGAGAAAAATAAATGAGCTGTAACTTAAAAAAAAAAAAAAAAAAAAAGTATTCTTTCTTTGTCCCAGCAATCCTGCTTCCACAAATATGAAATATCATTCATAGGAGATGAGTTGAATAAACTATTACATCAGTATTCATGAAGTACTATGCAGATGTATGAAAGAATAAGGAAGATTTCTATGAACTGTTATATGTATTGGTTTTGAGGATATATAAAATGAAATATATGTAAAATGAAAGCAGTGAATAAAAACAATGTGTAGCATATTACTTTTGTGTAAGAATTGGTAATATGAGTAAGAAATAGCAATAAGTATATATTGCTATATGTTTGCTTATATTTTTTCAAAATAGAATAAATCAGAAACGAATGAAAATGTTACCAATAGGAATTAAAGAGATAGGAGTGACAGTGAGACTTCTAAGTTTTCTTTTTAATAAACTTTTGACTTTTAATCACATAAAAGTTTTGCATGCTAAAAATATGAAATGAAAAAGAATAGAAAAAGCACTCTAAAATTGAATGCAAGCTAGGTACAGTAGCATACACTTGTAGTCCCAGGTACTCAGGAGACTGAGACAGGAAGATCACTTGAGGCCAGAAGTTCAAGGCTGTAGCACACAATGATGGCACCTGTGAATAGCCACTGAGCTCCAGCCTGGGTACCATAACAAGATCCTGCCTCCAAAAAAAATACAGCTGGGCGTGGTGGCTCACGCCTGTAATCCCAGCACTTTGGGTGACAGAGGCAGGTGGATCACAAGGTCAGGAGTTTGAGACAAACCTGACCAACATGAAGAAACCCCATCTCTACTAAAAATACAAAAATTAGCTAGGCATGGTGGTGCGCACCTGTAATCCCAGCTACTCAGGAGGCTGAGGTGGGAGACTCCCTTGAACCCAGGAGGCAGAGATTGCAGTAAGCACGCCAGTGCACTCCAGCCTGGGCGACAGAGCAAGACTCCATCTCAGAAAAAAATATATACAGGTTGTGGGGGAATTCTCCAAGATAACAAATCTGGAGTCTACAAAAATGTCAATATCATGGAAGACCCTTCCACTCCCAAAGAAAGCAGAAGATAGACTATTTTAAAGCTAGCCTGGGTGTGGTGGCTTACTCTGTAATCGCGACATTTTGGGAGGTCAACATGGGGAAGATCACTTGAGGCCAAGAGTTTGAGACCAGCCTGGGCAACATAGTGAGACCTCCATCTCTAAAAAACAAAAGTAAAAAAATTAGCCAGGCATGGTGTTGCACATCTGTAGCCTCAACTACTTGGGAGGCTGAGACAGGAGGAGGATTTGAGCCCAGGAGTTCAAGGCTGCAGTGTGCCACTTCACTCCAGCCTAGGTAACAGAGCAAGACTCTGTCTCTAAAAAAACTAAGTAGGCAGGGCACAGTGGTTCACACCTATAATCCCAGTACTTTGGGAAGCCAAGGCAAATGGATTACTTGAGGTCAGGAGTTCAAGACCAGCCTGGGCAACATGGTGAAACCCCATCTCTACTAAAAATGCAAAAATTAGCTGGGCATGATGATGCACACCTATAATCCCAGCTACTCGGGAGGCTGGAGAATCGCTTGAACCCCAGAGGTGGAGGTTGCAGTGAGCCAAGATCACACTACTGCCCTCTAGCCTGGGCAATGGAGCGAGACTCTGTTTCAAAAAAAAAAATGTAGCTAGAAGATAGAGATATGACAACTAAATGTGAAGAATGAGTATTGATTGAGTGAACATAAAGCACATTTTGGGGACATTTGTGGAAATTCAAACATGTATAATGTATTAGGTTATTGTATTAATGTTACATTTCTTTGATATGATCATGATATGTAAGAAAATGTTCTTAGATCATACATGCTCAAGTATTGAAGTGTCATGGTACACAAATTGCTCTCAGATGGTTCAGCGGAAAAAAAGTAGGATATATACTAAAAGAAAAGGGAAAGAAGGAAAGAGAGCAAATGTGGCAAAATATTAATACTTGATGTATCCTCCAGATCATCTGCAGAACCTCCTCTCCAAAGTTTGCCATTTATCCCTATCTTAAAATTTTACATATCATGCTTCCCTTATCTGTTTGACAGAAGCTGCTATTCCACTCTCTTTTCCTGCCACACACACGTTCTGTCCTTTAACTCCTTAGGTCCAACTTAATGCACTAAAAAGAGCATGAGCTTTGGAATAAGATGTAGTTCAAAATATAATTATGCTGCTTTTGTTTCTGAAAATTCAGCAAATGTTCACTGAGCACTTACCAGGTACCAGGCACTGTCCAAGGTGCATGGGTTTCCATAGGGAACAAAAGAGCTGGTTCCTGCCCTCTAGGAGCTTATGTTAAAGGTAGTTAGAAAACAAGCAGATAAATAAATATATAGCTACAAATTCTGATACATACTGTTGAGGAAAATATCAGATTGCTATGAGCAAGAATAGCAGAAGACATCTAATTTAAATTGGATGATGGTTAAAGACACCTCTTCTGCTCTATGATCATGAGCAAAAATTATTTGAATTCTGTGAGTTGGTTTTATATCTGTAAAAATAAAGATGAAAATAACATTCTTACTCTATCATTTGTGAAAACTAAATGTGATAACATATGAAGTGGCTGGCACTTAAAGGGTACTGGGTAGATGTTATTAGTCTTCATTTTGAAAGTTCTGCTCTTTCCCTTACTCATTTTCAAGTATGGTATTTGGTTGTTTTCTAATACTCCTTAACCTTGTCTTTTTGGCTCCATAGGGCTCAGAATGGAATGCCTCCAACTTAGAGGACTTACAGAACCGAGGGTAAGCACATAAAGTATCTGCTGACACCCCTACGTGACAGAAGTCCCTGTTTTATCTTTACATTTTCCCATCAAGGAGATATCAATGGATAACTTTAACCTTAACAGTTGCTTCCGACTGATTCTAATCATATGTAATCTAAGAAAAATAAAAACAGCTATTCTCCCTCTGTTTCATTCCCCCCACCCCCCAAGAAATATCAGCTGCTTTAATTGAAAGACTGAAAAACAAATGTGCAAACGTTTGGTGATGTTTAAAATCAAATTTTTACTTTTATGCAAGAATACATAGAATTGCATATGTTGGGCTCACAGAGCTGTTCAGTCAACATTTATTGAGCATTTTCTTTGGGATAAAGTGCCAGGTGCTAGTGATCCACAGATAAATTAAGACTCAGTCCCTATCCTGTGTAGTAAGCTACTTGAAGACTCTGTAGGTTGTGGATGTGAACTGAACAAGCTTCTGAAACTGAAGAGGACCTACCTTGTATTAAGAAAATTGTCCCTAAGCAGCATGGTTATTAAGTTTGATTGTAGCAATCAAGACTACAGTGAACATTCAGCAAGTAAAAAGCTACCATTCTTCCCTTATCTAATGCCTAGTGAGTTTCTCATTGAAGTTCATTCACTTTAGGAAGTCAGATCATCCCCATAAAAAAGAGAAAATCAGGTCTGAAATTTGCCATGCTAACTCTTCATAGTGGAAAGAGATATGACCAGCTGGGACCAGGTAGTGATGGTTGCTGGCTGCCTGTTTTCTCAGCCATAAGCCTCCTAGTTATCTTTATCATGAGTGGATAAGTACGCCATACTACTTCCCCCACATGAAAGGTATTTCATAACTGGCAAAATGAACTTGGAACAGGACTTAACACAAATGATTATACAAAGAATTCCAGGGAGGGAATCTGGTTGCTTAATTTAAGATTTGAAGTTAAATAAAACTTGGAAAATTTAAATTAATAAGAATTGAGTCTAGAGTTCTTAAAGGCAGACACTGTAACTTAGTCTTGTTTATAGCTTACCATTTACCTAGCTCAGAGTTGTATAACAATAGGGTGCTCAGTAAATGTGAATGAATGATAGGTACATTCACACATATATGAGAACTGTGACTTGCCTAATGGCAGATAAGGAGAGAAAATGGATTAGTGAAGTGTGTTGGGAATTTAGAGACCTCAGTTCTAATCCTGTGTCTGCCATTTGCCTTCTTTGGAAGTGCCCCTGAAGCATAAGGACCCCCTAATTCAACAACATTAATAACATTGCATCTGCTTTATATACAGGAGTCTCCTTAAGATTTCCTTAGGAGTAGGACAATGTTTTTTTACAAACTTCCCAAGTCATCAAGCTTTAAAAATTCTGTAATTCTGGCCAGGTGTAGTGGCTCATGCCTGTAATCCCAGCACTTTGGGAGGCTGAGGCAGGTGGATCACTTGAGGTCAGGAATTTGAGACTAGCCTGGCCAACATGGTGAAACCTCATCTCTACTAAAAATACAAAATATTAGCTGGGCATGATGGTGGGCATCTGTAATCCCAGCTACTCGGGAGGCTGAGGCAGGAGAATTGCTTGAACCGGGGAAGCCGAGGTTGCAGTGAGCCAAGATCATGCTACTGCATTCCAGCCTGGGCAACAGAGTGAGACTCTGGAAAAAAAAAAAAAAAAAAAATCTGTAATTCTGGGAAACCTAGATACAGTGTTTAGTGTGAAATCTGAGATTTGGTATAGTAGTGTTTGCCAAAAGCATTGGAATCATGTCATGTATACATATGAATTTAGAACATAATCTCAGCTGGAGATGAGACCCATCATCTCATTTGCTTCTTAGAAGGCTAAATTATAAAATGCAACTAACTATATCTAGTTGTCTTTACAAACAGTATGGTCAAATTTCCAGATAGCCACTTAGATCTTGTTTCTTAAATTCAGTGATTGTTAAATTTTAATATGTGAAGAATTATAGTTCAGGGATCTGAACACAAAACCATCTGTACTACACCATGTAGATGACTTATGCGATTTTTAAAGGTAATTTTGACATTAAGGCCATTTCCATGCAATCTACTGACTTTAGAACCTAACCCAAAGTAAAATGTTACTCTATATAGAGTCATTTGGTGCCAAGATGGCAAAAAAGTTTCAAGGAGTTTCAGTTCCAATTGCCAGTGACTGATTACAGCTCTATAATGAAAAGGATTGGGAAGCTGTGTCCTGCCTCTAGAAAGATAGTGCCATAATTCACTGAGGTATGGGATTAGAGGTGGGAGAGTGTTCATTTTTATTTTAAATAAAATGAGGAGGTTGAGCGTGTTGGCTCACGCCTGTAATCCCAGCACTTTGGGAGGCCAAGGCGGGCAGATCATGAAGTCGGAAGTTTGAGACCAGCCTAGCCAACATGGTGAAACCCCCGTCTTTACTAAAAACACAAAAATTAGCCAGGAGTGGTGGCACATAACTGTAATCTCAGGTACTCAGGAGGTTGAAGCAGGAGAATTGCTTGAACCCAGGAGGCAGAGGTTGCAATGAGCCAAGGTCTTGCCATTGTACTCCAGCTCTGGGCTACAGAGCAAGACTCCATCTCGGAAAAATAAATAAATAAACAATATAATAAAATAAGGAAGGTGTGTTGCCTGCCTTTTTTCCTTTTTTTTCTTCCTGTCACCCAGGCTGGAGTGTTGCCTTTTTTCCTAGCAGTTTTATTCAAATATAATTTACATGCCATATGATTCACCCATTTTAAATGTACAGTTTGTTGGTTTTTAGTATATTCACAAGCTGTGCAACCCATCACCACAATCAGTTCAGAACATTTTTTCAACCCAGAAAGAAAGCCTGTACCCTTCAGGAGTCACCTCCATTTTCTTTCTTACCTCTGCCCCAGCAGTTCCTAGAAATCACTAATGTTTGTCAACGACAAAGAGCCACTCTTTGGCTACTTTGAATAATGCTGGTTGTGACCATTTGTGTACAAATTTTTGGATGGGCTTATGTTTTTATTTCTCTTGGATTTATTCTTTGCAAAGGAATTGCTGGGTCCTGTGGTAATTTTGTGTTTAACCTTAGGGAAACTGCTATACTGTTTTCCATAGCAGTTGCACCGTTTTACATTTCTACCGTCAGCTTGCTTTTTTTTTTTTTTCTTTTTGAGACTGAGTTTTGCTCTTGTTGCCCAGACTGGAGTGCAATGGTGCAATCTCGGCTCACCACAACCTCTACCTCCCAGGTTCAAGCGATTCTCCTGCCTCAGCCTCCCAAGTAGCTGGGATTACAGACATGTGCCACCACGCCCAGCTAATTTTGTATTTTTAGTAGGGCTGGGGTGTCACTGTGTTGACCAGGCTGGTCTCAAACTTCTCACCTTAGATGATTCATCCATCTCAGCATCCCAAAGTGCTGAGATTACAGGTGTGAGCCACTGCACCCGGCTGAGCTTGCTTTCTAAATTAAAAAAAAAAAAAAATTTTTTTTTTTTGTTAGTAATGGGCTTTGATGCCAAGTTAAAACAGATTCAATTCATGTGTGAGAAAATGTTTGGCCACTTGACCTTAACCACAGATTTGGTTAGCTGTGGCTGCTTTCTTTTTCTGTATTCATTTCATCAATTTCAGAGTTTGGGTTTATAGAACTTCACATTTGTTCTGAGAAGGAAGCAGCGTCTCAGAGAGAAATGAGTGAGTCCATGTTGTATTGTTGGAGTAAACTTGGACATCCAGCTATGTCTAAGTCCACACAGCATTAAGAAAAGATAGCATTTGGTAAATGAAACTCAGGCATGTATTGAGATTTTACAGTGAGAGAGGTAACAGAAGACTGTTTTGATAGAGAAACTCTTCTGCAAGCATCTTAGTATGGAGGAAGCTTCAGACACATCGCTGCCATAGCAGCCAGTAATGCAGTCGGATGAGTTTAAGGGAGTTTTAAGTCCAGTTTTTCTCTGACTCTTCTAGTTCTGGCCTCATTTGCCTTTTATGTAGTTTAGCAAGAGTAATAGCATAAAACCTAACAATCTGGCATTTAGAAAAATAGGAAGAAATTGTTATTCGTTCGCTGTTTTTTCTTGGGGTCCATGTCAGTAGTGTGATTTTATGCAGATGACTTTCAGATAATAAATTATATTGCTGATAATTTTAGTAACAGAGGAAGTGTCTGAGGTATGGCCTCTAATTGATTCTTTGGAGTAAAATGAGAGTATATTTTCAGAAGACTATCAAAGATGAGATTGCATAACTACATAAACTGAAAACAGAATTTAGATATTGAACATAGTGGAGAACTTTTTGCTTAATAACTCCCTGGTGCCCAGGTATGCCCAGGAACCCTGTTGTATAATTTCTCTAATAAATAAATATAATCTCTTAGTTTTTTAGCTTTCTTTATTATTTTTGTATTTAATTTCAGCCTATGGAGTAAACAAGTTTTAAGTAAGGAAAAACAGTGCTTTGAATTGGATTTAGCCTGAGTAGTGGAGTACATATTCTCCCTTGATTTCCTTGCAGGGTACGGTATATCTTGAATGTCACTCGAGAGATAGATAACTTCTTCCCAGGAGTCTTTGAGTATCATAACATTCGGGTATATGACGAAGAGGCAACGGATCTCCTGGCTTACTGGAATGACACTTACAAATTCATCTCTAAAGCAAAGTGAGTAATAGTCCTGCACAATGTTGTAAACCCTGTTCCTCTTGCCCCGCATGTGGCTGGGTCCTGAGGGCTACAGACAACTTACTGATGGTACTCAGGAAAAAGGAACTAAAGAAAGGAGGAGACTGAAATCTTCTTAATCCTAGGCAAAAGACTAGTGACTCACTTTAAGTAAAGCAAGCCCCTGGGAGAAAGTAACCTCATGTTGGCTATTTCCATTGAGCACAGAATTAAAGAAAAACTACTTAGACTGCAGCAAAAGACACAGAAATGAGAGAAGGAAGAAATTCTGAATGAAATTCTTAAGTTGCCAGTGGGGAGATTTAAAAGTTACATCATAGAAATTATTCCAGATGGATAGAATACTGATCCTACCCACTGAAGACAAGGAGACAAACTTTGGAAATCTTTTCCTCTTCTCTTTGTTTGTATGATACTCTAAATGATGAAATTTTTCTGTGGCCCTTCTGTTGATGTCTTCCTTAAATTAATTGGCTCTTTTAGTGAAACTATTTAGTATTAACTTAGTGTTTCATATTAATGTCAATACTGCTTTTTTTTTTTAGGCCCTTAGGGATTTCCTTACCAATCCTATTTATTCCTTTACTAGAGAGAACCACAAAATGAGCTTGTTTTGCACATCTCCCTTCAAGTAGGACTATGTTCAAACCATCCCTGGCAGATGAGAAGTGCTTTTGTATTTAAAGTTCTTCAAAAATAATTCCACATTTCTCTTAAGAACCTTCATGGTCAGGAAATTCTTCCTCTTAGTTTCCCTATATCCTCATGTTCTAGCTTTGAGCCTATTCCTTTAGTCTCTAGGAAGTACCTAAAAGAGTGTTTTATATTTTTGAATTCTGTTAATTATTCCCAGTAGTAATACGTAATTCATGCATGCTCACTATTCTCTCATGTAGTATTTTCAAAGATCCAGAGGGGCAGATCTTGTCATCCTCCTGTACAGTTGAGAACAGATTATAGAGCTGACATTCAGAGAGGTCAAAGAAGTGGTGAAGATAAAACTTGAATAAAGATCTTGCTTAGGTGGGAGGATCACTTGAGTCCGGAAGTTCAAGATCAGCCTGAGCAACATAGCAAGACTCCTATCTCTACCAAAAAAAAAAATTTTTTTTTAATTAGCCAGGCACATTGGTGCATGTCTGTGATTCCAACTACTTGGAAGGCTGAGGGAGGTGGGAGGATCTCTTGAGCCCATGAGATTAAGGCTGCAGTGAGCTGTGGTCAAACCACTGCACTTGAGCCTGAATTTAGGAAAAAAAGAAAAAAATGTCTCATTTCAGAATCTGGGGGTACTGGGATAGTCTAGGTCTATAAGGAAAGGTACTAGAAGGCTAGGCCCCAGCCCCCATGAAAAGAAAGGCTAATTTTACTTGGGATTAGGGAGAGACATATGGGGATACCCAGGGCACAACTGGGGGCACTCACTCTCAGGTTTCTCCAGGCATAAGTCAGCACCTAGCAGTGAGTATCTCTTTAAATGCTCCTATGTCTCATCCTAATCAGTACCCGGTTGTTGTTTTTTTTTGTTTTGTTTTTGTTTTTTTGAGACAGAGTCTGGCTCTATCAACCAGACAAGAGTTCAATGACATGATATCGGCTTACCACAACCTCCACCTACCGGGTTCAAGTGATTCTCCTGCCTTAGCCTCCTGAGTAGCTGGAGATTACAGGAACATGCTGCCATGACCAGCTGATTTTTGTGGGTTTAGCCATGTTGGTCAGGCTGGTCTTGAACTCCTGAGCTCAAGTGATCTGCCTGCCTCAGCCTCCCAACCAAACTGCTGGGATTACAGGCGTGAGCCACTGTGCCCAGCCCAAGACCCTGATTTTTTTTTTTTTTTTTTTGAGAGAGAGTCTCGCTCTGTTGCCCGGGCTGGAGTGCTGTGGCACGGTCTTGGTTCATTGCAACCTCCACCTCCTGGGTTCAAGCGATTCTCCTGCCTCAGCCTCCTGAGTAGCTGGGGATTACAGGAGCTCGCTACCATAACCAGCTGATTTTTGTGGGTTTCGCCACGTTGGTCAGGCTGGTCTTGAACTCCTGCGCTCAAATGATCTGCCTGCCTCAGCCTCCCAAACTGCTGGGATTATAGGCGTGAGCCACCACGCCCAACCAAAGACCCTGATTTTTTTTTTTTTTTTTTTTTTTTTTGAGACAGAGTCTTGCTCTGTCGCCTAGGCTGGAGTACTGTGGTGCAATCTGGGCTCACTGCAACCTCTGCCTCCTGGGTTCAAGCAATTCTCCTGCCTCAGCCTCCGAGTAGCTGGGACTAACTACAGGCACCTGCTACCACGGGTGACAATTTTTGTATTTTTGGTAGAGACAGGGTTTCACCATATTGGTCAGGCTAGTCTCAAACTCCTGACCTTGTGATCTGCCCGCCTTGGCCTCCCAAAGTGCTAGGATTACAGGCGTGAGCCACTGTGTCCAACCAAGACCCTGATTCTTAAAGTGACACCAGGCTTAATCTGGACAGTCCAGCATGGGTAGGGGTACTGAAAGGTGGAATTGGGTTAGGGGATAACTGACTTCAGATCCTTCATTACATGAGTTAGAAGCCATATGTCAGTGATCCCAGCTACTTGGAAGGCGGGGAGTATCAACCAAAAAAGCCTAGTTGAAAATATGCCAAAGAGATGTCTTCATGGAAGTGGATTTCATAATTGAATTTTACTTGTGGTTGTCCAAGTTTGAGAACCCTGCATGCTAAAGGCATAAACCTGAAACTTGATACATTAAGGTTGTCAGAGCTTGATGGGAAAATGTAGAGCTCATGTCTAAACTTCCTTCTGAGACACTGCATTAGCTTCCTAAATGTAGTCTAAATGTAAACCCTAGGATGCCATAAGTAAACAGATATTTCCTAGTCATTTGGGCTAAACTACACACAGAGACACACACCCCAACTAATGTTAGGACACCCAAATTTTATACCTAATTCACAAGTGGGAGGTTAAATCTCACCTTCCCTTTGAGACTTTCCATTATTCCAGCCCATTCTCTGCATTCCTGTAGCTTACCTGGCTAACTCATTTTGGCACTTAACCTCATACTTCCTTGCATTTATACTGAAGTCTTTCATATGTCTCTTTCTCCAGAAGCAGGATTATAAGCTTCTGAAAGGAAGCTTGTCTACCATCATAATAGTGAGTGAGTGGATGAATAGATTTCCCTTGTTATGCTGACATGTACATTTTTTGGTTTATTGGAATAACCACTGGGGAAAGATTCCAGAGCCCGTGTATACTAGGATAAGGATAACAGTTTTTATTTCCAGATTTTTTAATGTTGTTCCTATTTTAAGCACCTGGTAGACCTAATCAGCAGCTCCACAGGTTTATTTATACATTTAGCAAATATTTAATATTTGAAAGTTTACTATGTGCCAGACACTGTGTTGTTAGCATAATTAGCATACTAAATAATGTTCATATTCCAGAGTAAGCTCCAGCATGTTAAGCCTTAGGGGTTTTGTTTGTTAGCATAGCTTTAGGTAGCTTTGTTTTCTCTTTCTTCCACCTAATTTAAAAAAGAAAAAAAAACCCACAATTTTCCTTCATTTCTCTCTCATCACTGAGAAAGCCATGTGGTACACCACATGCCCCCATTCAGCTCCTCAGTGGTAGAGCCCGTCCCTAGATCCTGGTTGCATGTCTGTGAAAAGTAATATCCAGTGCTGCATCTGAGTAGAGAAGAGGGTTAGTTTCATTTGGTTTGTGCTTTCTTCCAAGGACAGAACCCTTACTGGAACTTAAACTGGAAACAACTCATAACATTTGATTAAATTAGTTCACTCACAGCCACACCTGTAACTCAAGAGAGTGTCAGCCATGAAACATGCCCCTGGGGCTGTGAGGGAACTGCCCTCCACCACACAAAATGCTCCAGTCTAAATTTAAAATGCTCCCTCTACACCCTGTGACCAATTGTCATTGCACTTACCATATTGAATTTTTTCCTTTTTTTCTTTTTTTTTTTTGAGACAGAGTCTCACTCTGTTGCCCAGGCTGGAGTGTAGTGGCGCAATCTCCGCTCACTGTAACCTCAGCCTCCTGGGTTCAATCAATTCTCTGTCTCAGCCTCCTGAGTAGCTGAAATTACAAGCACCTGCCACCATGCCCAGCTAATTTTTTTGTACCTCACCTCAGCCTCCCAAAGTGCTGGGATTACAGGCGTGAACCACTGTGCCTGGCCCCATATTGAATTTTAACTGTATGTTTCTCCCACTGAATCCTACCCGTTAGGATAAAAGCTATATGTTACTTTGCATCCCAGCACTTTGCACCTTGTCTTACACGTATTATAAATACCTGGTAAATGTTTGCTGAATGGATTAAAGAAATATATTATTAACATTAAATGTTGTTTAAGAAGACACTAGAGCTGCCTCCCCTACCCTACCCACATATTTGATTATAGATGTATGGGAGTGTACCAAAGTGGAGAGACTGCATAGCAAGAAAAGGGAAGGACAGGACAGGATACTTGGAAAACTCTAGAACTCAGCTTTTAAAATATCCCCACTGTTGTGTCTTCCTCTCTCTCTTTACCTCAATCCCTCAAACAAGGAAACATGGATCCAAATGCCTTGTGCACTGCAAAATGGGGGTGAGTCGCTCGGCCTCCACGGTGATTGCCTATGCAATGAAGGAATATGGCTGGAATCTGGACCGAGCCTATGACTACGTAAAAGAAAGACGAACAGTGACCAAGCCCAACCCCAGCTTCATGAGACAACTGGAAGAGTATCAGGGAATCTTGCTGGCAAGGTGAGTCCTTACGTGACTTCTCCGATTCTCCCTCCTTTTAGGTTCTCTAAAGCAAGATGAAGTGTCCTCCTCTGCAGCTAGTTCTCAAGCTGATATGGATGACATATTTTTTTTAAAAAGACTTATTTCTCTATCAATCAAGTTTTCAAAAAATAAGTGTAAGCATTTAAGATTTGCATGGGCTGTGTGGGCACAGTGGCTCATGCCTGTTATCCCAGCATTTTGGGAGGTCAAGGAGGGCAGATCATTTGAGGTCTGGAGTTTAAGACCAGCCTGCCAACATGGTGAAACCCCACCTCTACTTAAAATACCAAAATTAGCCAGGCATGGTGGTGTGCGCCTGTAATCCCAGCTATTTGGGAGACGGAGGCAGCAGAATCTCTTGAACCCGGGAGGCAGAGGTTACCGTGAGCCAAGATCGCACCACTGCACTCCAGCCTAGGTGACAAGAGTGTAACTCCATCTCAAAAAAAAAAAAAAAAGATTTGCATGGGCACACTGCCAGTGGGATACCCCTGTCCCACAAGGAGCAGTACCAAAAAAGTTTTCTAAAGGGGAAAAAAGGTTGGGCATGGTGGCTTAATCCTGTAATCCCACTCTGGGAGGCCAAAGCGGGTGGATCTCGAGGTCAGGAAACTGAGACCATCCTGGCCAACATGGTGAAACCCTGTTTCTACTAAAAATACAAAAATTAGCTGGACATGGTGGCATGTGCCTTTAATTCCAGCTACTCAGGAGGCTGAGGCAGGAGAATAGCTTGAACCAGGGAGTTGGAGGTTGCAGTGAGCTGAGATCATGCCACTGTACTCCAGCCTGGCAACAAAGCGAGACTCCATCTAAAAAAAAAAAAAGATACTAGTATGGAAGATTAAGTGTTTAATCTTTCAGGTTGATATAATAAAATTAAAGGATGGAAATACTAAATATTTATACGACTTTTCAACATCTTATAAGACTAGATTTAGCTGCCATGTAAAAAAAAAAAAATTGGATACCAGTGACTCCCATGGTAATGCTAGGCTTAGCTGAAATTCTTGGAAATTTTTTGGCCCACTCATTCCTTCATATTTTATTTGTATTTTTGTGTTTTTTGAGACAGGATCTCTCAGCTAGTTCTCTTTCAAGCTGGAGTGCAGTGTCACAATCTCCGCTCACTGCAACCTTTGGCCCACTCTTTTAAAAAATATAAAAGTACTGTCTGCTAATTTGGGTATTTTTTTCCCCTCAGTTCTTTGTTTTACTGAGCCTTGTCCAGTAATTTTGATCATGTGACAAATCAGCAGAACAGGGATGTGTATAACCCCATTGAGGTATGAAGGCACTTCCTAGAAACAATTCTTATTTAAAGAATCTTTTGGCCAGGCATAGTGGCTCACGCCTGTAATCCTAGCACTTTGGGATGCCGAGGTGGGTAGATCACAAGGTCAGGAGTTTGAGACCAGCCTGGCCAATATGGTGAGACCCCATCTCTACTAAAATTAGGCAGACGTGAGGGCAGGTGTCTGTAGTCCCAGCTACTTGGGAGGCTGAGGCAGGACAATTGCTTGAACCTGGGAGGCGGAGGTTGCAGTGAGCCAAGATCGTGCCTCAGCACTCCAGCCTGGGAGCCTGGGTGACAGAGCAAGACTCCGAGTCAAAAACTTTATATATTTTAATCCAATTATATATACTTTGCAAAAATGCAGAAAATTGCAAAGGGGAAAAAAATAGTTTATGAGCTCAGTATACACAGACAGCAGTTGACATTACCTGTTTCTCAAGGTTTTATTCTATCACATATTTTGGTGGTTATTTTCTCCACAAAAACTGTTCTGTAGTCTACCTCCCCAGTCAGTACTAGGTCTTAAATGTCTTCCTGAATTGGTAAAAACCAGCTGTTTGCAATAATAATTTGGTAATTGGTGATAAAATGAGTAATTAATTTCACTACATTATTATCCTTTTGGTGGTTAAAGCCACCTTCAGCAGCTCTTGGGAACAATCGTCAGATATTAAGTGATTTATGGATCAGTTTTCTGAGATGCCACATGCTGAAATTCTGTAGATGTCTAGATTTTGCTTTGTTTTTTCCATATAGGTATGTTCTAGGTGGTTTTGTTAGTGTGAAGGCACAGCTGTCTAGAAGCAGTTGGGGCTGGTACCAGTGTTTGATTCCAGTGAGTCTTATGATTTGATCTTGACTCTTGAATCTGGACTGTATTTCCCCTGAACAAAATGTTACATAGCCTTCCAGCCTATCCAGGCAGAGGGATCACCCCTCCCACCCCCGAAGTATTGTGAACATGTGGCCACAGCATAGCGTTATGATTTCCACTAAAAACCCCTCCCATTTACTCAACATTTGGCATGATTTCATCTCAATCGTTCTCTTAGGAGGTTGGGAGGATACTGAAGCGTCCTGTGTTTAAAAGAATTTGTAGGTCTTTGGGGCCAGATTTTGATGGCATTTTTAGATTAGATCAGAAGGTAGGATGTAGCAGTTCTTTTTGGCATAAGAAAGAGGTATCTGAGCATTCGCAAGAAATAAATATATATTCCCAGACACACATGACAGATGTTGGGCAATGTCCTCACGTGACCCACTGAGAGGAAGGATACTATGTGTCCTGCCAATTTGAGTATTTATTCTGGAATCTCGGGCTACTGCAAGCTGTTGGGTTGGATTTTTTTAGCGTGTGTGGTTTTCCTTAGTTGTTGAAGGAATTTCAGAAAAATCTTAGATGATAAGAAGGGCAGCGTAAACCCAAAATCACCTTTTCTTCCTTTTGCTTTCCTTTTTTGTTCCATCTCAGCTTCCTAGGCTTGATTCATGGAGGGAGGGACAAGCCCTGGGGGAGAGAAAACCACAGAATTTGAGTCAGTAGATCTGGTTTCCATTCCTGGTTCACCCCCTTGCTGCATCCCTGAGAAGTTACTTTACATTTCTGATCCTTAACTAACCCCATCTATAAAATGAAAATCAAGAGATCCACCTCACATTTTATGTGAATAAAAATGTGTATGAATGTTCATTATGTATTACTGAGAGTTATTCAGATATGATTCTCATCTTCCTCCAAGGGTACCCAGAAGACACATATATGTGCCATTTATTTCCTCTTCCATGACATCACTTACTGCCTCCTGCCACCCACAGACATATTCCATTCAAAACTGGAAGGGGGCCAGGCACAGTGGCTCATGCCTGTACTCCCAGCAACTTTGGGAGACCGAGGCAGGCGGATCACGAGGTCAGGAGTTTGAGACCAGCCTGGCCAACATGGTGAAACCCCGTCCCTACTAAAGACACGCAAAATTAGCTGGGCATGGTGGCTCGCGCCTGTAATCCCAGCTACTCTGGGAGGCTGAGGCAGGAGAATTGCTTGAACCCTGGAGGTGGAGGTTGCAGTAAGCCAAGATCGCGCATTGCACTCCAGCCTGGGCAACAGAGTAAAACTCCGTCTCAAGACAAAAAAAAAAACTGGAATGGAAAGTGTTCCTGAAATTTCCTGTATTATGGTGTTTTCTGGGTTTTAAGTACTGTCTAGTGCTAGGGATATCATTTAGGCTGCTTTTGGCTGCAAGTAATCAAATACCTCAGTCAGTCAGGATCTCAGCAAGAAACAGCAGACTCAGATTAGGATTATTTGAGGAGGATTTTTTTAATTTTTATTTTATTTTTATTTTTATTATTTATTTATTTATTTTTGAGATGGAGTCTCACTCTGTTGCCCAGGCTAGAGTACAGTGGTGTGATCTTGGCTTACTGCAACCTCCGCCTCCTGGGTTCAAGGTATTCTCCTGCCTCAGCCCTCCTGAGTAGCTGGGATTACAGGCATGCACCACCATGCCCGGCTAATTTTTGTATTTTTAGTAGAGACGAGGTTTCACCGTGTTAGTTGGGCTGGTCTCCAACTCCTAACCTCGTGATCCACCCGCCTCAGTCTCCCAAAGTGCTGAGATTACAGGCATGAGCCACCATGCCCAGCCTGTTTTATTTTTTGAGACAGAGTCTATCTTTTTTGACAGGCTGGAGTGCAGTGGCATGATTTCAGCTCACTGCAACCTCTGTTTCCTGGGTTCAAGCAATTCTCCTGCCTCAGCCTCCCGAGTAGCTGAGACAACAGGCGTACACCACTATGCCCACCTAATTTTTATATTTTTAGTAGAGTTGGGGTTTCACCATGTTGGCCAGGATGGTCTCAATCTCTTGATCTCGTGATCCGCGCACCTTGGCCTCCCAAAGCGCTGGGTTCCAAGCGTGAGCCACCACACCCAGCTGTTGAGGAGGGTTTTATACAGGGACTATTTACAAGTGTGGCATTGTAGTGGAATCAAGGGACTTATATCAGCAGGGCTATTTGGAAACAGCTCCTAGACCCAAAAATAGAGAAAGCAGTTACTAGAACCTGGAAAGAAACTCTTGTTAGAGAAAGGCACTTTCAGAGACAAGCAATAACTTTCTGTCAAAGGGACACAGCTAGCCCGAGGTGGCCCTGTGGTGAGGGAGCTAGGGGAGTAAATACCCTGCCCTCACTCTCTTCCTCCAGTCTCCTTCCAGAACTCCCCATTAGCCAAACCCTCTGGAAGTCAGAAAACTAGGGGGCCTGTTGTTGTGGTCTGTAGGTCAGCCTCTGCAGCAACAAACAGGGTGGAGAAGCTGAAGAGTGGACCCTGCAGGGGCAAATAAAAGCTATCTGGCCCAACACCCAGCTACAGGTAGTTTAAAAAGTTGTACCACTTATCGCCTTTAAAAAGAAACACAGAAGTAGTCTCTGTAATGGCTCAGTGGTAATGTAATTAATCACAGACTCTGGTGTTCTCTAGCTTTCTGTTCCACCTTCCTTAGTTAATAGCTTGGTCCTTGAGGTTGTCTGATGATTGCCAGATGTCTGCCACATTTCTAGGCATCTGTAAATTGTACAGCATCTGGCTGAAGAAAAGGGGAATTTAAACTGGATAGGAAGACCTTCTCCAGAAGCTCCCCCATAGACTTCCTCTTGGGACCCATTGGCCAGGACTGGGTCATATGGCCAAGAAAATAGAATTTCCGGGACTGGATAAAACATATTCATGGCCGGGCACGGTGGCTCACGCCTGTAATCCTAGCACTTTGGGAGGCCAAGGCAGGTGGATCAGCTGACGTCAGGAGTTCGAGACTAGCCTGGCCAACATGGCTAATCCCATCTCTACTAAAAATACAAAAATTAGCCAGGTGTGGTGGTGGGCACCTATAATCCCAGCTACTTGGGAGGCTGAGGCAGGAGAATTGCTTGAACCCAGGGGGCGAAGGTTGCAGTGAGCCAAGATCACGCCACTTCACTCCAGCCTGGGTGAAAGAACAAAACTCTGTCTCAAAAAATATATATATATCTGTATATCACATTTATCCTCTGGATCTAGGGAAGTGCCACATTTCCTGAACCCATGAGACAGTGAACACCCAAATCAAATCAGGCTTCTTTCTGACTGTAAGAATAATGGCTGTTGGATATATAGCTGTTAGGTTCTGCAATTTATGATGTGTTATTAGGAAACCTTGGCACCTGTAGGCTAACTGCCAAGTGAATAGGCCCAGCAGACTCACCCAGCACCCAAGTGCTGCCCCAGGATCTGCTTGCTTGGAAGAGCAAAGAAAAAAATCCCCAGACTCCTATGACTATATGAAGCTCTGTCAAGACTTACAGTTTAGGTAAGCAGGAGAGGAAAGTCCTTAGAAAAATCTCATTGTTTGTAGAGAAATTCCATTTCCTGTCCAAGTATTTGGATCTTGCATTTCATGTCTTATCCCAAGAGGCATGTGTTTTTCTCAAAGAGGCAGAGCCCTGATCCTAGCATTCTCTAGCTCCATGGTTATCCAGGGTGGCCCTGGGTGTTTAATTTGAGGTGGCAGCTCTCTGTTTGAGGGCATTTGCTTAGTGCTTTGACATTAGTAGAAGAGGAGTTTTCAAAGTGACATCAGGTTCCTGTATTGATTTATGAATTGGTTACAGTCTTAATCAGAGTATGTGGGTATGAGCCAACCCCCCTCTGAAATACAAGGGACTTTTTGTACCTCCAATATATCATTAAGGGCCTGAAGAAGGCTAATGTTTAATATTTTCCTTTAGACCTAAAAAGAAGGGTATCATAAAGCTACTTTAAGTATTGATATCTGATTTTATTTTTTCTGTTTTTATAGATGGGGGATGGGAGCAAAACAAGAAGAGAGGGTGTGTGTGTGTCTCTGTGTGTGTGCCTGTGTTTTGAAACTCCTTTAAACTGCCAGCAGCTGTGTTTGTTATTCTGTACTCTGATCATGCAGGTATCTGGCAGATTTATGTTCCATTAGACAGGTTTAGATTTCAAGCAGACCATTTGCAACCTGGACCATGTGTCTGTGGTATTAAGTTTCCGTGTATAGGGGCAAGGAAGAAAAACTGGGTGGTGACCAGGGAGAGTTTGTGCTACATTTCCTCAGAAATGTCAGTTTTGATTCTTTGAATGCTCCTGTCACAAGGGCCAGAGGAGGCAGGGTTGTCTTTTACCCTGGCTTTGCTGGTGAAGACGTGAGGTCTAGTTAGCTGGTGCATATTGGTCAGCTGGCAGCATGCAACCTGAGAATTGAAGACATGGACTCCTGGTCAGGTGACAGCCAAGCGCAACTGAGATTTAAAAGGATTTTCTTACTAGCTTTCCAGTTAAATAATCTTAAATCATCTTGGACGATGCACAGCACACAAAAAATACTCAGATAATGCTTTTTCTCTTCCTTTATAAAGGCTGCCTAATACCCTAAAAAGTAACTATAGACAGCCGGGGCGGTGGCTCATGCCTGTAATCCCAGCACTTTGGGAGGCTGAGGTGGGCAAATCACGAGGTCAAGAGGTGGAGACCATCCTGGCCAACATGGTGAAACCCTGTCTCTACTAAAAATACAAAAACCGGCTGGGCGTGGTGGCACGGGGCTGTAATCCCAGCTACTCGGGAGGCTGCGGCAGGAGAATCGCTTGAACCCAGGAGGCGGAGGTTGCAGTGAGCCGGGATCATACTACTGCACTCCAGCCTGGTGACAGAGCAAAACTCCATCTCAAAAAAAAAAAAGTAACTATAGACAGCATGATTTTACTGTAACTCCTGCCCCCACCTTTTTTTTTCAGAGAGACAATGTCTATATTGCCCAGGCTAGTCTCACTCAACTCCTAGGCTCAAGTGATCACCATGCTGTAGCCTCCTGAGTAGCTAGATTACAGATGCAAGTACTCCATTTTTAGCAGCCTTTTCCTTTATATAACTTTCTCAGAGTTGATGTTTCACCAAACATGTAACAATATGAAAGTGGAGGCAAGATAATGGAACACCTTATACGTCGTCATTTAAATTTCCTTCTTCTTGTGCTCGCCTGGGCAGCACATACACTAAAATTGGAACTATACAGAGAAGATTAGCATGGCCCCTGCACAAGGTTAACAATTTTAAAATATTTAAAAATAAAATTTGTTTCCTGTTCATTAACTAGGTAAAAGGCCAATTCTTTCCCAGAATGACCTAATCACCTTATGTATGTCTGTGTTTTTATATGAATCCAAATTCAGGTCAGAGGCCACTCAAGGGGGAAAAGGATCTGAGACTTGGTTACATCATCCAGGATATAGACCAACTCTGAAGTTCCTTTTCTGGCAAGCTGTTTATTTGCTGCCTGCCTGGAAGAGGGTGGGAGGTGGGGAGTGAGCTGGGTTTAAAATTTAACAGTTTAAAATAATAGATATGATCTAATGTCTTACATCTATTCCAGTGATGAAGTGTTAGAATAAACTGGCTCAGGACAAAGCTTCACTGGAAAACAGTTTAGTGTAACCAACTAAAACTGATGATGAGGCCAGGCATGGTGGCTCATGCCTGTAATGCCAACACTTTGGGAGGATGAAGCGGGCAGATTGCTTGAGGTCAGGAGTTTGAGACCAGCCTGGTCCAACATGGTGATACCCTGTCTCTTCTAAAAATACAAAAATTAGCCAGGCGTGTTGATGCATACCTATAATCCCAACTACTCAGGAGGCTGAGACAGGAGAATCACTTGAACCAACACAAGGGAAATAAATTGTGTCATACTCATTATACTCTGGTGGGTTACATTTATACACAGTGATGAATCTTTTTTAAAAAAATCCATTGAGGAAGAATACATACAGTGTGACACCATTTATATAAAGTTCAAGACATGCAAAACAAAGCAGTATTTGGTTAAGAACAAAACATGTTGACACTATAAAGAAAACAAAGGGAATGATAAGCATAAAATTCAGAGTGGAGGTTACCCCTGAGTGGGGGAGGAGTGGGGGAGGGGACCCCTGAGCGAGAAGGGACACGTGGAGTAGCAGTGTTGGAGATGAATCAGCTGCTTGCCATTCTCCCTGCAGGTCGTATTGCAAAAATGAAAAAAAGGCAGCAGCATCAGACCTATCTTTAGATTGTTTTTTTCTCTCTCTCTCTTACAAGTGTCAGCTTAATTCCAGAGCCCCGACCCAATATTTTCTGATTACTATCTCCCTAAGGAAGAGAAGGAAATCCCTGCTAGCTGTACAGCTGTGATGTTAGACTTCCTCTGAAGCATCTACTGTTAGCATAACTTCAGTCTCTCATTCTCTCCTGACTGATTAGTGATCTCCAGGCAGTTTTAAAAAACATACTTTGGAGGATTCTTGGGATCATGAAACTTCTCTTTTCTTTTCTTTTTTTTTTTCTTTGCATGCACTTCGGGATAAGGATCATGAAACTTCTCATTTGCCTGTTCTATTATTAGAGGAGTGAGAATAGCTACCCCCCTGAGAGGTCTTCCCAATCATTTGCATCCCAGGCATTGTCCTACTATGGTGGGTGAAAGAAGCTGGTGCAGGTTTGAACATCCTCATGATAGGTCATACTTATTTCAAGAAACAAGGATGTTTGCCTTTAAGAGAAGGAACTTTAAAAGGAAACCACTGGCCTCAGTTGGTCATAATGTACAACTTAGGACCCACCTATCCAAAGTCAGCTTGCCCCTCCCCCACAGCCACTCACTTGTTTGAGATGTGTGATATGTTGTCTCCTCCTAGGGGTGGCTGGAGTTCATGCAGCTTGGAAAGGGTGAAAACCCCATCTTACACCCTGCTGATTGATTACAGCTTGTCTTCATAAAAAGACTGACCTGCTCCTTCCCGGGAAAGCACCTCTGCTCTGCAGGCATGAGTTAGAGAGAGCCCCACCCAAGCAGCAAACAGGCAGGGGGAGCTGAGAGCAGGTGCAGAGTTGAGAACAAACAGGGGGTCACATTAGTGCAGGCGCCTGAGCATGACTCGGCAGAGCCCGGGCGTGGCCCGGAGCCCGGGGCAAGTTGTTTTGGGCTGAGTTTCCCATTCCACCCACGGTTCGGTAACTCCTCATCAGTTTGTAAGCCATGGAGACCACACCCCCAAGCACCACACTTAGTGACCAGTTTCCTGGGCAGATGAACCTGACCACACAGGGCTACCTTTCTCTTTTTGGCTGGGGTTTGGGGAACTGTTTAAGTGTGTGGTTTGAAATGAAATCTCCCTATCCTCAAACGTCTTTCATAAAATAAAGCAAAGGATGCAGGGTGGTGGAGGGGAGTCTTCCTTTGGCCCACCTGCTTTTCCACGTGTCTCCTTAGCTGAATGATTTTTATCCAGAGATTCTTCTGAAAGGGCCTATCCTTTATGCTATTCCCTTCATTCTGTTACTAAGTTTTCTCTCCAAATTTACTAGCCCCTCCTTTGCTTTCTGATTCCAGAATGCTTACCATGCTCTTCACACCCCACATCAGTCATTAAGCTATAGCAGCTCTTCATCCCAGTTATGAGGACTTGGTAATAGGTTCCAACAGAGTATTCCCTTTGTGTTACTTGTATGTTTTGATTTTAGTGGGGTTTTTCTGATTATATTTGTTAAACATGCCTGTTTTTTTAATTCAAAAATTGTAAAAATATAGAGGCCAGGCTTGGTGGCTCACACCAGTAATCCCAGCACTTTGGGAGGCCAAACAGGAGGATCACTTGAACCCAGGAGTTTGAGACCAGACTGGGCAACATAGTGAGACCCCCATCTCCACAAAAAAATTTAAAAAGAGCTACAACTAGGGAGGCTGAGGCAGGAGAATCACCTGAGCCCAGGAGGTTGAGGTTGCAGTGAGCTGTTACCTTGTCACTGCACTCCAGCCTGGGTGGTGGCAGAGTGAGACCCTGTGCGCGTTTGTGTGTGCCTGTGTGTAAAATGTAGAAAGTAAAAGGCTTCCCCAGAAGTAATTCTACCTTTCTTGAAAGAATCACTATTATCAGTTTGGTGATGTTCCTCCAGATTTTTTCTTATATTATTCTAACATGGACACTGATTTCAAATGTGTTTGAGGTTCTTTTTTACTTAATAGTATACCTTGTATATCATTCTACTAAAATACCGGACAAGTTTTTTTTCCTTTTTAATTTTTTTTTTCTTATCACAGAAGACTTATGTAGACCTGACAGTCTTTAACAGCTTCATAGCATATAATTGTATGGATTATAATGTAAATAATTTTTTTTGTTTGATGTCTCATCTTTTAGTATCACAAAGAGTATCATAGTAAATATCTTTGTTTGAGACAGAGTCTTACTCTGTCGCCCAGGCTGGAGTGCAGTGGCACAATCTCGGCTCACTGCAACCCCTGCCTCCCAGGTTCAAGCAATTCTCCTGTCTTAGCCTCCCGAGTAGCTGGGATTACAGATAGCTGCCACCAAACCCAGCTAATTTTTGTATTTTTTTTTTTTTTTTTTTTTTTTTGAGACAGAGTCACACTCAGTCACCAGGCGCCAGGCTGGAGTGCAGTGGCGCGACCTCGGCTCACTGCAACCTCCGCTGCCCGGGTTCAAGCATTCTCCTGCCTCAGCCTCCCGAGTAGCTGGGACTACAGGCGCGCGCCACCACGCCCAGCTAATTTTTTTGTATTTTTAGTAGAGACGGGGTTTCACCATGTTGACCAGGGCGGTCTCGATCTCTTGACCTCGTGATCCGCCCGCCTCGGCCTCCCAAAGTGCTGGGATTACAGGTGTGAGCCACCGCGCCCGGCCCTAATTTTTGTATTTTTAGTAGAGACGGGGTTTCAGCATGTTGGCCGGGCTGGTCTCGAACTCCTGACCTCAAGTGATCCACCTGCCTCGGCCTCCCAAAGTGCTGGGATTACAGGCGTGAGCCACCACACCTGGCCAGTAAATATCTTTATATATCTTTTCTATTTTCTTATTTTTTTGAGACAAGGTCTTGCTCAGTCACCCAGGCTGGGTGCAGTGGTGCAGTCTCAGCTCACTGCAGCCTCTTCATCATGGGCTCAAGTGATCCTCCCACCTCAGCCCCCTAAGTAGCTAAACTACAGGCATACGCCACCACACTTGAACAATTTTTTAATTTTTTGTAGAGATGGGGTTCTACCATGTTGCCCAGGCTGGTCTCAAATTCCTGGGCTCAAGCAATCTGCCTGCCTTGGCCTCCCAAAAAGTGCTGGGATTTCAGGTGTGAGACACCACACCCAGGCATATAGGTATCTGTGTGCACGTGTAGTAGTATTTCTCCAAGAAAAATGTATTAAGATTTTTGGTTAAAGGGTTAAATTTGAAGAGCTATTGCCAGATTTCAGTCTTTAAAATTCTACAATTCAGCCAGGTGTGGTGGGGAGGGCCGAGGTGGGCAGATCAGTTGAGGTCTGGCCAACATGGCACATCGTGTGCACTAAAAAGACAAAAATTAGCCAGGCGTGGTGGCATGTTCCTGTAATCCCAGCTACTTGGGAGGCTGAGGTGGGAGAATTGCTTGAATCCGGGAAGCGGAGGTTGTAGTGAGCTGAGATTATGCCACTGTACTGCAGCCTGGGCGACAAAGCGGGACTCTCAGAAAAAAACAAAACACAAAAATTCTGCAATTCACACTCGTCCTGCCAACAGTGTATGAGAGAGCTTGTTGGCCATACCGTCATCAACACTTGCTGTTACCAACCATTTTAATTCCTGTCAGTCTGATTAGGTAAAAAAATCAGATCTCACATTCATTTGTTGTTGTTTTGCTTTGTTTTTTTGCTATTGTCTTTTCAAACATTTATTGCGTAGTTCCATTGAGCAATAACAAAGCATTGCAAGTTAAGATTTCTCTGGGAGTGTTTTCCTGGGAGGGTGTTGATTATCTTTACAAACTAGATTATTTCCTGTGTATGTCCTCCACAGCAAACAGCGGCATAACAAACTATGGAGATCTCATTCAGATAGTGACCTCTCAGACCACCATGAACCCATCTGCAAACCTGGGCTAGAACTCAACAAGAAGAGGAGATCACCACCTCAGCAGACCAGATTGCTGAGGTAAAGACCATGGACAGTCACCCATCCATACCTCCTGTCTTTGTGGAACATGTAATCCCACAAGATGCAAATCAGAAAGACCTGTGTACCAAAGAAAGAATGATCTGCTTGGAGTTTACTTCTAGGGAATTTCATGCAGGACAGATCGAGGATGAATTAAACTTAAATGACATCAATGGATGCTCATCAGGGTGTTGTCTGAATGAATCAAAATTTCCTCTTGACAACTGCCATGCATCCAAAGCCTTAATTCAGCCTGGACATGTCCCAGAAATGGCCAAGTTTCCAGACTTAACAGTGGAAGATTTGGAGACAGACGCACTGAAAGCAGACATGAATGTCCACCTACTGCCTATGGAAGAATTGACATCTCGGACTGAAAGACCTCCCTATGTCCCTGATCCTGAGTCACCAAGCCCCCAGCCCAGTTGCCAGACTGAAATCTCGGATTTCAGTACAGATCGCATTGACTTTTTTAGTGCCCTAGAGAAGTTTGTGGAGCTCTCCCAAGAAACCCGGTCACGATCTTTTCCCATTCAAGGATGGAGGAACTGGGTGGAGGAGGGAGTGAGAGCTGTCGACTGTGAGTGGTAGAAGTAGCCCCTTCCAAAGTGACAGCTGATGACCAGAGAAGCAGCTCTTTGAGTAATACTCCCATGCATCAGAAGAATCTTCAATGGATGAGGAACAGTCAAAGGTAAAAACTGTCTGTATAGTTTTCCACCTAATGAAGTTCTCTTCAAAGGCAAAGCATTTTGGATTCTGTTACGTTATTTTTGACAGAGTGTCTGGCTAAGATTTTCCTTGAAAACTTAAGGTTTAAATATTTTTAAATAATTTGCCTTTTGGGAATTTCATCTTTCTGGTGTCATTGGAAGCACTTCTAAGAGGGGATGACAGAGGAAGGGGTTAGTCAAACAAGTGTCCTGACTGAACAATGAGAAGTCCAAAGCAGGTGATATCAGATCTTACCAAAAAAATGCTGCCTGAGTGAGAGCTGTGTTTCTGAGAAGATAGATTTGTTTGGGAAATTCTTACTGTCTCAGAAAGGTCAAAGACTAGATGTGTGTGAATAGTTGTTAGAGTAGCAACTGCTTCCCATGCTGAGTTCCTGCTGTTAATAATGTGCCTGACTTCTTCATCTCCAATGCTGTGGTACTCAAGAATCAAAGGGAAATGAATTTGCAAGCAGACAGAATTCTAAGATTCTTCTTTGTGGCATAGAAGCTCTTACAAGCCATCTCAGACCAGGGAAGGAATCACTATATCGCATCAATTCTAAGACTCACAGTTACTTATATTTTGACACTTATGGCATTGTGATGCATCTTATAAACAATAGTGTCTTAAATCAATACGATACAGTAGTTGGAGGAATAAACTGTGACACATTTACTCTAACATACCAAACTTCACTTAATGATTTCACTGGAGCCAGGTGGATTCTTTGCATCTCCTGATGTCCGTCTACTTATATTTACCACTTTGTCCATTACTGATTTGTTCTCTCTCCTTAACTACCCCACTGTGATTCTTGCCTCTGCTTCTGTCTTTCACCACTCCCAAGGCTATGCCTCTGTTTCCTTTCTACTGAGAAGGCAGAATGCTTGTGCTCTCCCTTGGGCCAGTGACTGTAGCAGCACTGACAGAAATAGCCTTCTGCAAAGTCCCTGGTCATATGAGCACTCCCTCCATGGCCCACGCACATACTGGGCTCACTATGGCTTCTCTCCCGGTCTTGGCAAATTTGCCTCTGCCTGATGTCATGGCACATTTCCCCCAAAGGCATTACTGACCTTGTTAGTTTGTACCAACTCTGACTCTCTTTTGAAAGAGAAGACCAGAGCAGTTCCCAGGGAAATATACTTTGAAGGCTTATAAAAATATTAACTAGATTGATATTCATAATGATAACTACTTTAAGAGGTATCCAAGGATCATTCCCAGATTTTGAGTTTTTGTTTTGTTTTTTTGCAGTAGGACCTGATTTTGCATTGGTCAGTATTCTTTGCCCTTGTTCTAAATCCATCTGGGAATTTGTAACTGGCAAAATAGTAAAATTAGAGAGTTATGATTTCTAAGTTTGCTAAGGAATATAGCTGTGTAAGCCAAGTAAACCATTCCCAGAAGGAACCATGTAAAACTTAGAGATTGTGTAGTCAGATAGTGTATTCCCCTGCTTGTAAGTACTGGGATGCTGCTGCTAGGGGAAGCAGTGGGAGGATGTGGGTGAAAGCTAGCAAGACAGAGGAGCGAAGAGAGCAGTGAGTCTCCAAATCAGACATCAGGTGATAGCCTCGTCCATCCTGCCCTATCACCGGGACATATCTAAGCAGGCCACTTAGCCCCTTGTATGGAACACTTTCACTCAGATAGGTTAGGATCAAACTGGAAGTTGATAGGCCATAAGGGAAAGGTTTCATTTACCACAGTATGGCCTGAATCCTGGAGGCTCATAGTCTTAGGGAGATATAGATTATAGGCGCCTCCAAAGGTATTTGCTGTTCATTGGATTGGAATTCTGCTTAAGTGAACAGAACAGAAAGTTTGGTAGACAGCATCACAACCTATAAGAAATTTTGTTGAATTCAGTTTTTTTCTTGTAGTTTGACAAAACAGATGGGCAGAGTATGGTCCCAGGCACTCCATGATTTGTATTCTCATAGCCAAATAGGTTGTCCTGGATCAGAGGATTAATAAGCAGAAAATCCAGCATTTGCAATTAGACTACAATTCTCCATAATCATCTCACTACTTTCTTTTCCTAGGCAATCTCAGAACTCGTCAGCCCAGACATCTTCATGCAGTCTCACTCAGAAAATGCAATTTCAGTCAAAGAAATTGTCACTGAAATTGAGTCCATCAGTCAAGGAGGTGGACAGATTCAACTGAAAGGAGACATCTTATCCAACCCATGCCATACACCAAAGAAGAATAGCATCCATGAGCTGCCCCTTGAGAGGGCCCAGACCCCAGAGAACAAACCTGGACATGTGGAGCAAGATGAGGGCTCCTGCACAGCCCAGCCTGAAGTAGCCAAAGACTCAGGGATGTGCAACCAAGAAGGCTGCCTAACCACACACTCATCTACAGCGGACATGGAAGAAGAGGAACCAGCTGAGGGAGAACAAGAGCTCCAGGCCTCAGGGATGCACCCAGGTGCCAAGTGGTACCCTGGGTCTGTGAGGCGAGCCACCTTGGAGTTCGAAGAGCGCTTACGGCAGGAGCAAGAGCATCATGGTGCTGCCCCGACATGTACCTCATTGTCCACTCGTAAGAACTCAAAGAATGATTCTTCTGTGGCAGACCTAGCACCAAAAGGGAAAAGTGATGAAGCTACCCCAGAACATTCATTTGTCCCCAAGGAACCAGAGATGAGCAAAGGCAAAGGGAAATACAGTGGGTCTGAGGCTGGCTCACTGTCCCATTCTGAGGAGAATGTCACTGTTCCAGCTCCCAAGGTACCGGAGTTTGACCACTTGCCAGCTCCTCAGGAGGGCCCCGGGTCAGATACTGGAACACAGCAGGAAGGAGTCCTGAAGGATCTAAGGACTGTGATTCCATACCAGGAGTCTGAGACACAGGCAGTCCTTCTTCCTCTTCCCAAGAGGGTAGAAATCATTGAGTATACAGTTACATCACCCGATCACACTGGGCCAGGGAGTGAAATAGCCACCAGTGAGAAGAACGGAGAGCAAGGACTGAGGAAAGTGAAAGTGGAAAAATCTGTCACTGTGCTCTGCGCACTGGATGAAAATCTTAACAGGACTCTGGACTCCAATCAGGTTTCTCTGCACCCCCAAGTGCTACCTCTGCCTCATTCGTCTTCTCCCGAGCACAGCAGGCCCACTGACCACCCGACCTCCATGCTGAGTAGCCCTGAAGACAGAGGCAACAGCCTGTCGACAGCCCTGGAGACAGCAGCACCTTTGTCAGTCACACAACCCAGTTACTGTCTGCCAATCTGGATTACCTGCATCCCCAGACTGTGGTTCACCTGGAAGGCTTCACGGAGCAGAGCAGCACCACAGATGAGCCCTCCACAGAACAGGTTAGCTGGGAAGAAAGTCAAGAGAGGCCTCTCTTCAGTGGCAATGAGGTGCCATATAAGGACTCCCAGCTAAGTAGCACAGACCTAAGTTTAATTAGTAAACTTGGTGACAACACTGGGGGAGTTACAGGAGAAACTGGACCCATTACCTGTAGTCTGTCGACTCCCACATAGCTCTAGTAGTGAAAACATAAAGGGTCTCAGCCACAGCCCTGGTGTGGTGAAGGAGCGTGCTAAAGAAATTGAGTCTCGAGTGGTTTTCCAGACAGGGCTCACCAAACCATCCCAAATGAGGCGCTCAGCTTCTCTTGCCAAATTAGGTTACTTGGACCTCTGTAAAGACTGTTTACCGGAGAGGAAGCCTGCCTCCTGTGAATTCCCTCATCTCAAACTGCTTCAGCCTTTCCTCAGAACAGACTCAGGCATGCACGCCATGGAGGACCAAGAGTCCCTAGAAAACCCAGGTGCCCCCCACAACCCAGAGCCCACCAAGTATTTTGTAGAACAGCTCACAACAACAGAGTGTATTGTGCAGAGCAAGCCAGTGGAGAGGCCCCTTGTGCAGTATGCCAAAGAATTTGGTTCCAGTCAGCAGTGTTTGGCTCCCCAGGGCAGGACCTGAACTGACTAGTTCTGAAGGAGGCCTCCCCGTGCTACAGACCCAGGGACTGCAGTGTGCATGCCCAGCCCCAGGGCTAGCCGTGGCACCCCGTCAGCAACAGGGCAGAGCTCACCCCCCTTAGGAGACTGAAAAAGGCAAATGACAAAAAACGGACAACCAACCCCTTCTATAATACCATGTGATTCTGAGCCTACACATGTGACTTTCTAGAAGAAAAGTTTGTAAAAGGGGCAGGTGTAATATGTAAGGAACATGCACTTTATTGGTTAATTTTATAATATTTTGGTCATTTTACTGTTTCTGGCGCATGCAGGGTTTGGTTTTTCAGTGTGTATGTGTGTGTATATGTAAGGGGAAAGAGAGATTGATCTGGATGGCAAGACCGTTTATCATTTTTTATTTTTAAAAAAATCAAACCTCAAAAAAAAGTCATTTTCAGAGAACACCTTTATCAAGGCAAATTGCTGTTTTTCAGTCAGCTGCCACCTGTTTCTCCCTTTGTCCTGTGAGAAAAGGCATAGTTGCTTGATTGAGGGAAGGAAGCAGATTCAGAGAGCTGGAGATAAAGCTGGGAATTGGAAGTGTTCCCCCGCCTTTGTGATGATGGTTTGGTTTCCAGACCTGAGGCATTGAATGGGCTAAAGGGCAGCCAGAGGTCAGATCATCCAGTGGCAGCCCTTCAGAGTTCCTGAAGGAGGCAGGTTGTGCTTTGCTTTAAAGAGGGTCTTCGGTATTCAAGTGCATCATTACAGTAAGACATGATAATGGCTGGCTCTGCAAATTCATCTTATAGTTTTTTCCCAAGAAAATTATTTTTGAAATGAAATTAAAGAGGACTCCAAATGAAATCCAAGTGGTCTTCTGTAGAGGAAAGCATGATACGAGGGAGGAAGACATAAAGTTGGGGGGTGGAGAGGCTGCTGCCCAGAAACTGCTGGGGCGGTGGGATCCACACAGGTAGGCCTCTTGTTTCTCCCTGCCAGAAAAACGTGCTCTGCAGTGTCCTCCCAACTAAAACCACAACAGTGACATGTTTGAAAAACAGCAATCGAAAGTCAGTGTGTTCTTGTAAAATGAATACGCATGTAGGGTTTTAACCCTTCCACTACTTGAATAATTCTTTGGGCCTTCTGAGTTTAATGGCCATATTTTCTTCCAGTTTATTTTTCTTCCCAGTGCTTGTTCCCCCCATGCTGCCTACTTTTTGTTTAATTTCATAGATTATATTTGAATTGTTACATTACATATGTTTAACACCATTGAATGCAACGTTTTCTTTTCTGTATTATCACTGTTAACACTTGACTTTTTTTTCCTTTTCCTGGAAGGTTTGTCATTTCTCTAAAGTTTATACACAGTATTTATGTACATAATATTGTCACTGTCTTACAGTGTTTTGTTGTTCGTGTGGTAGGGTATTTTTTGATTTATTCTTTTTAAGAAGGAGTAGAGTTGCAACTGGAAAACACACAGACACCAGAAATAAAACTGTTGGGTGTTGATAGGAATCTGTACAGTATGTTGACGGTGGCTGTAGTTGTTTAAATGGAGACTTCTAATCACCAGCCCCTGCCAATTATGCATTAGTAACTTCTTCCTCAGAGGCACCCCTAAGGCTCCCATTAGGTCACAGTGTGACTGAAAGCTGATTTTTCTTTGAGACTGAAATCCCAGAACAGTGTTTGCCAGTATCTCAACCACAGCCAGGAAGTATATGTGAGCTGCCCAGAGTGGAAGGTCCTAGTGGAGGCTGAAGGCCACAGGAGCAGCCTCAGCCAAGGGCAAGTGCCCACAGCCACTCCATTTAGGATGCTGTCGCTTTGCTACTGTTGTGGAGATTCTTAACGCAGGAGCACCTGTCACAAACAAGCCTCTTGTAGCTGCTTACAGAAAACAGATTTAGCCTGGCATGAAACACCTCTGTGGCTCATTAAAACTGAAGAGGCTTGCAGATTTGCTTTCTGTTAGCTTTTGTCGATGTCCACATTATTGAGGATTGACTGAGTACAGACTGGAGACAGGTTTTTGGCTCATTGCAGCACTGAGAGGAAAATACAAATGCATAGACTGTCAACGTGATGTCAGAGGCCCGAGTTTGATGGGGCAGATGGCAGGGCAACATAAAAGATACAGAAAAGGTAGACTGGGGACAAAGAGGAGCTGTGAAGTTGTATGGAAGCCAAGGCAGGTCCGACGTCACTGCCAGGAGGCAGGCTGGACAGAAATCACTTGCTAAAAGCGTCTTTGTGGTATAGTGATTATGTGTACCCTGTGCTGTTGCTCAGTAGTTTCCTTGAATGTTCAAGTATATCATCCACACAGTTTTGTGATTCCTGGATATTTGTGTGTTGTAAAGTGTTTTGTTAGGTGGTGTGAGGAGGCTTTGAGACAGGGTTATGGATTTCCAGGACTCTTCCATCTAGACTGCCCTGCCTTGAAGCAGTGCTACTACCAATATGATGGGGGAAGGGCAGGAAATTGTGGCAGGGTGGGGGAGAGGATTTGCATTGGAAGTTGAGAGAGTGGCATCCACTCCTAGTAACCCCTTATGATGATGTGACATCCCATGCATTAAGAAGTACAAGCAGGACCAAAGTTTTAGACTGTTCCCTTTTCTCCCCCACCACTGTGTTTAATGCTCACTCACTGCATTAAATAAGAACAAAGATGGGACAAAACCCATGAATGCTCTGGGGGCGGGGGGACAACATTTTTTTAAGAGCAGAGGAAACAGTCTTTCTACCTTTTTATAATTACATTTTTTATCATTTAGTTTACCTGCCTAAATAAACATCTTCTACAGAGTGTCTGTAATTCAGCCATGCCAAGGAGTTTTTCCAGCCTTTTCAGACTCCCAGAATTGAGTGTTCCTGAGTTATTTACATAGCTGAGCAATGTCCAGGGAAGGTGCATAATGAACTGTCAAGGACTTTCTAGACTTCCTTCTCTTCAGACTCTTAGAATCTCCAGTGGCCTGTTTCCCTTTTCTTCTGTTCATGGAAAGCCCAGACCTGAAACAGCAGATTTGATAGACTGGCCAAGATGAACAGGAAAACCATGACCTCTTGCCCAGTGCGTGTCTCTCTCTCTCCCTCTCACTCTCTCTCCCTCTTTAAACCACCATATACTCTCAGAGTTATTCTGGAGGAGTGTATGCGCAAGTGTACACATATGTGTACATGCATAAAGAGTTGATGTTTTGATGCATGGGGTAAAAGCCCCAGGAGTATACAGAATTTGAGCTGAACCTGGTCAGTAGAAAGGGAAACCCCAACCGTTTCTTGATTTTTGGAAACATCTAGGAGTAATGGATATTATAGTAGAAGCATAGTACAGTAATTAATATTCACCTCTCCTCATTTTAGTTGCCTTTCAGATGCTAAATGTTTGGGATCATTCCTCCCTTCTTAGTCTCTTCGGGATCTTTAGTATTTTCCTGGTTCTGTGTCTTTATCCCTACTGATATTTCCTCCTTCTCATTTTGCAAACTACCCAGAGCTCCAAGGACAGCCTGAGGATCTCAGTGCCCCAGGCTCTGAGGTCTCCTGCTCACAGGCCCCAGACAGATGCTGTTGGGTAAACCCAAAGCTTCCTCTAAGAAGCTTCTGAGATGTAGGAGGTCACAGAAGTGTTCACTTGATTCATCTGAGGATTTCAATTGTGAATTGATCTAGGCATGTTTGGTAAAAATGTTTTTGTGAGAGTTTTTTTTTTTTTTTTAAAGAAAGCATTATGCAAAAAGTCACTTTTAAGGGCATTTAAAAAATTTTAAATAAAGCCATTCTTTGGCTTTTTTGGACTATTTGTGGATACCTTGTTTACATTTTGAACATTAAAGTATGCATCATCTTGTTGGCCACTCAGTCCTGCAGGCATCTGTGCCCTGGCTGTCCTGTGTCCTCATGCAGAGCAGTGCCATAACGGTCAGCCCTTGTGAATAGGTGAGCATACCCTGAAGCTGGCTTCCATCTGTGTCCTGCACTCCCAGCCAGCACTCTCTATGGAAATAGTTGTCATTTCCTCAGTGATGGTATATCTTATAGTGATGGTTGTAATGGTGAATGGCTAGTGTCATTTTGTTTAATTTTGTTTGCTTTTTGATGGTGGATAAGATGAAATTTTAGCTGTTTTAGTACCAATCCAACTTAAAAGCATCTTGGACTTTGTTTTCCCTTCCAAACTAAAAGATCAACGCATGTATTAGACACAAGCGTATTTGCTGCCTCCACTCCTCTGACACGAATATTAGAAAAAGGCCTGCCACCAAAGCAGGAAGCTGCACACTCCTAACCCTTCTCCCAGGGTGTGGAGTCCCTTGACGCCATGAAGAGCTATTGCAGGGTGCTTCTGTACTTTTCCAGCCTGGAAATGAAGGGTGACTGGCCCTGGCTCCTGCTGTGAGAAGAGAACCAGCCTCATTTTCTCAGTGCCCCAGAGATCTAGGACAGGATTTCTAAACTGGAATCATCCTTAATCAGCTTGAAGATCCCCCAAGAGGCATTTGACTGGTACTGCCATCTGTGTCCTCAAAGCAATACTGGTGGCAGTGTCCTGTGTACACATGCAGAGCTAATACCCAAACTAAAAACTGGGTAACTGGCCCTGAAGTGCTTCCCAATCAGCAAGCCCACAGGGAAATGTTTGATTTTTATGTTTTGTTGGATTTTGGTTTGCTTGGCATATCTAAAGGTGCCTTTTCTTCTTCTTTTTTCCTGCTTTGTTTTGTAGGACTTGTTCTAAACATGGAAAACAAGTCCAGAAGACTCTCCCTCTGACTGTTACCTTTGCCCCAAGCCACCCCAAACTTTTATGCTCACATTTTATTAAAGCAGGTGCTCCCTGGAATCTCTGGGACCTTTTTGAGGCATTTGAAGCAGAATATAGAGTGGTCTCATCTCCTTCCTTAATCTTCCTGGTGGTTGGGATGTTCCACTTGTATCCGATTTTTTTATTACTGATGTGCTCCGCTGTTTTTAAATGTGAACTTGTGCGCAAATGTGCAGATTAAATGTTCTTGTTACAGATTGAATAAATTTTTATTTTGAAGATGAAACGTGTACGTCATCAAGATGCAACAAAGGAGGGAAGTGCTGGAGAAGTGTAAGGGTTAGAAGAGGGAACACAGTGAACAAGCAGTAGTTCTCAATGATTCATCCCAGTCATGTCACCCTGAAGAGAGAGCTGAGCCCTCAAAAATAAATAAAACTTGCCACTTTCCACAAAATAAAAGACTAGATAGGAGATAGGATCACTAAAGATTACTTCAGGCAGTGTGGCTCCCATCAAGTGACCAAGCTGGGAACGTGCCAGGTTAAGGAGGCACTTGCCAATGCCACCACCTGAATGTTAGAAGAATGAAAAAGCAAAGGGACCAAAATTCCTCCACCATCTGTGCTGCAGAGTGACTGATCTGGGACAGCTGTGGTCACCTGCCCCAACAGACTGGATTTGTTTGGTGGGTGACCTCTCTGGACATAGTGGGAAAGAGCTAACAAGCTTTCAGCTCAAGGCATCTCAGCCCACTGAAAAATTTCTAGAAATGGGACATGAATTTCCAAAGAAATAAAAGCTTATTACTCCCACCATTAGAAGAGAAACATTGGTATCACTGATGTAGGAGAAGGGGGGGCCAAAGGCAGTTCTGTAAAATGGCCTAGGGGGTATCCCCACTTCTCCCACCTTTCCACACAGATTCATCGTGAGATGTTTAGTGGTGCCATTCATCACATACAAGGGACTGCTACCATCTAGGGAGAGCTCAGTTTCCAGTTCCCAATTGCTAACAAAATTTACTGAAGTTCCCCCCCAACCAAAAAAAGAAAAAACACACTGCCTTGAACTAAAGTCAGCCTGCTTCATTCTGAATCATCCATATCAAGTGGGAGGGCCACAGCGCTGGTCTTTAGCTGGAGTGCATGATGTTGAAGGAAAGGTCTTTCACAAAATATTCTAAGGGTGCCTGGGATCCCTGACCAATGTAGATAACCTCAGTCTTGGCTTTCTAGCCAAAGCAGATGGACCAAACCATGGTTAAGTTGCCAGACTACCTCATCCAGAAAATGGCTCCTAAAAGATGAAATCCATGGCTGTCTTCTATGGATTGCAGTTCAGAGCTAACAGTTCAAAAGGGAGGCACCAAGCCCAAGTAGCTTCTTCCCGTGGTTGGTCTTCCTGCGTTAACTCTGCCCACTCACAGCTCTGCCAGGCCTTGGCAGCCAGAAGAAGGCTAGAGGGCAGAGCTGAGCTACACCAGGCCCAAGCAAATATCTGAATCCCTGTACACAGAAAGCACTGCCCTTCCTAGATGATGGAACTGAAGGGAGGATGCATTGATGGATTCCTGCTTCCTAGTCCCAGGCCCTTCCCTCTAGAAGGGAGTCTCCTGTTCGCTTTAAAGAGAAGGAGTGTGGGGGGTAGTAGGGAAGGGGCTATTTCAGAGGTGGTACCACATCAAATCCCTACTCTGCTAAGGAGTGGTGCAGAGTTGGAAAGAATCTGACCCAATCCTGTTCATTTTACAGCCCAGAGAGCTGTAAAAATATGACAATTGAGCCAGGACTGGAACCAGGTTTTTAATTCATGCCAGGCATCCTTTTCTCTGTGCCACACAGTATAAACTCTCAGTTATGCTTTAGCTTAGCACATGTGAGATAAAGTGGCACTGTCTTCAGAGAGAGGCAGAAATGAATGGTGCTGGAAAGCATGGACCAGATGCCAGACCACTTGGGTAAGAACGGTAGCTACATCAACTACCAGTTGAGGTTGTGATGGGTAAGCCAGTTAACCTCTGTGGCTCCATTTCCTCAACTGTTAAATAGGGATAATAACAGGACCCACCTTAGAGGATTGTTTTTTGTTTTTGTTTTGTGGTGGTTTCTTTTTTGCTGTTTTTTTTTTGTTTTTTTGTTTTTTTTTGTTTTTTTTGAGACAGAATCTCACTCTGTCACCCAGGCTAAAGTGTGGTGGCACCATCTCAGCTCACTGCAACTTTCGCCTCCCAGATTCAAGCGATTCTCGTGTCTCAGCCTCCTGAGTAGCTGGGATTACAGGCGTGCACTACCGCACCTGGCTAATTTTTGTATTTTTAGTAGAGACCGGGTTTCACCATGTTGGCCAGGCTGGTCTTGAATTCCTGACCTCAGGTGATCCACCCACCTCTGCCTCCCAAAGTGCTGGGATTAGAGTCGGGAGCCATCATGTCTGGCCTAGAGGAGTATGAAATTGATACGTATAAAGCCCTTAGAACAGTGCCAGTGCCTAGCACATAAGCATGGGTTATTGTTGTAAAGGAGCAACTGAGTCACTCAGGTATTTTCCTCCTAATCATGTGCCTGGAATCTTTAGGTAAAAGAGAGATGACTCATGTACCCTCATACCCTGCCCCTGCACCCCTAGGCCAGGAGTTATTTCCGGAGCACTGGTAACAGTTTTTGATTCTGTTCCCCAAAAGCCACTGATTCTTCTACAAGAGAAACAAAGGAGCCTTGTGGGGCCCCTCATGGTTTCACCACCTTCACTCCCCTTTCTCCCCAGTGCTGGTCTCTGCCTTCCGGAAAGCTGTGTTCCATTCACTCCCAGGTGTGCCCTGGAGAGTGGGAAGTAATAACTGGCCCCATGATGCCCTTATGATCCAAGGGAAGAAATCCAGGCAATGTGCAGACACTGGGTAAAATGGAGGTACGGGACTGGTTGGTCTTCACTGGCTGTATTTTGATCAGGTTCCCTTTAATCTCCTTGACTTCGGTCAACATTCAGTTCTGTGGGTATTGGATATGGGGGAAGCTTACCTGGAACACAGTCGGGCACCAATTCAAACAAGGCACAGAAGACATTAGGAGTCTGACCTCCGGGCTGGCTGCTCTGACCCCTAAAATGTGACTAGAGATCTGTGCCAGCCTCTCTCCCCCTGCATCTGGGAGGGGAGGGAGTGTCAGGTGGATTCACTTTACACTCGGTCCCCTCTTGGTCTTTCAGCTGCTTCCTGCCCTGCTCCATGGAATCCTCTCTAATGGGGGGAAATGCCTAGCACAGAGCCAGCATTTTAGGTTTCTCAAATGACCGCTTTTACCATTCATAACAACTAACACTCACAGCCCTGTGTCGGGTGCCCTCGCACGTGCCCTGGATTAGGATCAGCCTGGGTCCTCATCTTCTAGGGCCTCTTTCCCCCAGGGAGGCCTGAACGTGCAGTCTCGCAGTCCCGGCCGGTCAGGACAGCTAAATTGGGATCGCGATTGCGGCTGGAATGCGGGCGGAGGCACCTGATCTCGCACGGCTGCCCGCTCTAGGGGCGTGCGCCCCCTCACCGGCTCCCGGGCCCAGCGTCCTGCTCTGTGTCTGCGAACCCAAGCCTCCCCAGCCTACTCAGGAGTCACGGAGGGAGGGGAAGGAGCGTGCGCACCCCGCACACAGCAGCACACTTACTTTTGAGGCTTTTCCGAGGCCTACGGAAGCTCGGAGCGGATCGGGAGCGCTCGACTTTCCCGCCTCTGGAGGGGACGGGGCAGCTTTGGCCCTGGCCCCGCCCCTACGCTAGGCCCCGCCCCCTCAGGTTGATGGCAGCGGCAGCTGGGGCTGCAGCAGCGCCCGGCCCTGGAAAGCCGCAGGCAGCGGCCGGAGCGCGGAGCCAGACGCTCGGGTCCCAGACGCTGCGGACACCCAGAGAGGCGGCTCCTTCGTCCTGACGCCTGCCTCGGCCCCCAGCGCACTCGGGCCCCCGTCGCAGAGGAGTCGCAGCGTGAGCGCCCCGCAGCCCTCTCAGGACCAGGTACCCAGCCCCCCACACTCGGCCGCCACCACAGCCGGCGGAGCGGACGCGGTCCCTGAGGGGCAGAGGTCTGCGCCCCTCTCCCTCGCGCCGCCAAATTCGGTTTCGGTCAGGAAGGACGTGGTGTCTATATTTGGCCGGACATCGGCCAGCGTGCCCGGAGGGCGCAGACACCTCGTCTCGAAAGAACGCAGTGCCGGGGCAGGAGGCTGGAGAAGGGTGCGGGGAGGCCGGGCCTCAAGCTCGGGGCCGCAGAAGCGCCTTGAAGGGCAAACGGATGCTGGGGCTGGGGTGGGGCAGAAGCCGCTGGCTGGGGCTTTGGGAGTGCTCAGTGTGTCCTCTAGGGAGGCCCTAACTGTAGAAAAGGCAGCTCACCCTCCCCACCCCTGCAAATCTGGCCTGGCCGTGGCGGGGGCAGGGATGGAGGGTGGGGTTGAGGACTCCACCCCTAGAAGAGTTCACTAGGAAGAAGGCTCAGCCAGGGCAGGGGACCCAGAGGAGAAACCCGACAAACGTATGGTAGGCAAAAGCCGGAAGACCAAGATCAAGGCCTCCTAGAGAAGCCCGTGTAGGGAGGAGTGGGAGATGAGAGACCCACCCCACTCTGTGCTGCCACCCGTCCCCCCAAAGCTTGGGAAGAAATTGATGAAAACAGTCGCAGAAAGGACTCAGGTTGGCTGACAGGAGGAGCTTTCCCCTTGGCAAATTTTAGAAAAAGGCAAAACCCCATCTGCCTGAACTATGCCAGAGATGCGAGTTCGGGATCCTGTGGCGGCCGCAGTCTTCGCCTTATATCTGGCTTTAAGCCAAGATCCAATGGTTAAGGCCTCCGCTTCTGGACAGGTGCCTCTGAGAGCTGCAGCTACTTCTATGAAGAGATGCTCATCAAGGCCGGCAGTGGGGGTGCGCGAGGGCAGTGTGGCATTGAGGCTCCTCCCAAAAACATTCCAGCGTCCAGGAAGTTGTCAGTCCCTTAGGCTCCACAGTCTCCTCAGCCTGGGTCTCTATGGAGAAGCCGGACCCCAAATCCTAGCCCCTTGCATTAAACAGCATTTTATACAGCAAATAACTTTCCCCATACTTTTACCACCTTGAAGAAAGCTCCCTGCTTCTAGGATCAGATTCTATATGGATTTATTCCTGAGTCCTGGCCAGATAACCCTTCTCACCAGCCACCTCTCCACTCCTCCTCCCTCCCACAGCTCACAGGACTAAGGACCAAAGGCATTTCTGGGCACTAAGATCCTACCTCTGCCCCGCAGCTATGAGCAGACGTGTGGTTCGGCAAAGCAAGTTCCGCCATGTGTTTGGGCAGGCAGCAAAGGCCGACCAGGCCTATGAGGACATCCGTGTGTCCAAGGTCACATGGGACAGCTCCTTCTGTGCCGTCAATCCTAAATTCCTGGCCATTATTGTGGAGGCTGGAGGCGGGGGTGCCTTCATCGTCCTGCCTTGGCCAAGGTGAGGGATCAGGGAAAGGAAGCAAGTGGGAGGACACTGGCTGGGGCCTCTGGGGACTCCAAGCATCCTGTGTTCTTACCTAGTTCCATTCCACAGTTAGGAGAAGCATCTGTGCGGATTGGCTCCTCCCCTGTTCCTCAAGCCCTCAATGGTACACCTCTTCATGTACCATCCCATTCACAATAGGGACCAGGAGGGGAGCTGGGTGATAGAGATGGTTGGGACACAGCACAGCCAAGCCTGGCCAGATTCCGTCTCTGCCTCCCCTTATCCCACATCCCCTCATGTTTTGGGTGTGGAGATCCTCCTCCCTAGCCCAAGATGACCATTTGATTAAGTCACATCCCAAGCAGCAAATTGAGGACAGGGTCAGGCTCTATCCAAAGAGTCCCTGGTTACTTCCAAGGACTCTTGCAGTGAAGTCAAAAGAAAGGGAAGAGAAAGGAATGACACACAAGGCCAGAGCCCTCCCGACCCTCAGGATGGGGACCGGGCAGTGACTGCCAGGTTAGCTTCATAACCTTAAGCCCCTTGGCCATCCACATCCCAAGGATGACTCTCCCCCCACCCCCAAGGTATGACCTTGACCTGGATTCTGGCCCCTACACCTTGTTATGGGAGGCTCCACAGGTGGCAGGGTCAGGAAGAGGCCTGACAAAGCCAGTGACTCACCCCAGACAATGCAAACACCATCCAGGGGACACAGGCCCCGGGGCTCAAATTTCAGCTGGAGCTGCCTCCTCCCCCCAATATGTCTGCTCTTTCAGTACCACATAGCCACCCTTTCCCCCACTGCCTGGTCTGGACCAGTGCCTGTCCTTGCAGAGGCCTCAGAGCCCCCCACAGGCTGCCTATGAAGACCGAAAAATAGGTGGGCCCCAGCTCCCATCTGGGAATAGTAGGCACCAGGACTGCTTGCTGCTTGGAAGAGATCTGCCAAGGGAGGCCAGGAAAGGGCTGTCCAGCACTACACTATACTCACCTAGACCTCTTCCACCAGGGGATTCCCACAGACATTTCAATAGGAGAACAGGCTCAAGAACAGCCTCCTCCAAGTAGGTGTCTTTGGAAGAGCCCTGGGCTGGAAAGTTCAAATCTCAGCTCTACCAGTATCTTGTTATGTGTCCCTGGTGAAGTCATCTTACCTCTCTGTGTCAAAGTCCCTAATATTAAATGATTTCAACTCTGTCTGCCTTCAGTAAAGTACAGGAAGTGGACTGGATGGGGTTAGAAGGGTGGAGAGGGGTCTGCAAAGAGAAAATAGATGATAGGGAATTGAGATGTAAACAGATCTGCAACCCACCCCGCAAAAAGCTCACAGGAGAGTAGCCCCATATCTTCCTCTCCAACCCCTCAGACAGGGCGAGTGGATAAGAACTTCCCACTGGTCACTGGGCACACTGCTCCTGTGCTGGATATTGACTGGTGTCCACACAATGACAACGTCATCGCCAGTGCCTCAGACGACACCACCATCATGGTAGGAGCCAGGTGGCTACTGCTGGGCAGTTGAGCAGGGAAGGCTGCCTCACCTGTGCTGGGGAAGGTGCTAAGGATGGTAATAAGGGAGGTGCTGGGTCCCAGGGCCCTGCCCTGCCCAGCTCCCAGACTATTTTTAGCTATATGCCCACCCCTTCCCAGGGTGCACTGCTTAGGACTAATTATAGCCACGGCCAACTTGAAAATCGCAGAGCCATGCTCTGAAGTCTCCCTGCTGGAGTGAATGGGAGGTCTCTGGAGAGCTGGCAGCGCCCCCCTCCTGACTCCCAGCTGCTTCTGCCCTAGGCATGCCCCACCACATCTTGCCCTGTATTTGACCCTTACCACTCAAGAGAACCAGCAGGATTAAAGGAAGGTAGGGAAGGGCTGGCTCCTCATTCCACCCACAGTATGCCTTTTCTTCCTACCCAGGTGTGGCAGATTCCAGACTATACCC
Source organism: Ateles fusciceps (assembly GCA_036589455.1). NCBI lineage: Eukaryota > Metazoa > Chordata > Mammalia > Primates > Atelidae > Ateles > Ateles fusciceps. The sequence goes on from JAZHEH010002038.1 coordinate 3,753,634, forward strand.
CCATGCGCAACATTACGGAACCTATCATCACACTTGAGGGCCACTCCAAGCGTGTGGGCATCCTCTCCTGGCACCCTACAGCCAGGAATGTCCTGCTCAGTGCAGGTCTGGGAGCTAGGGAGGGTCCCCCCCCAAAGATGGGTGGGTGGAGGCAAAGGCCAGACCCAGGTGACCATGCCTGGCCACTCTGGGTAGGTGGTGACAATATGATCATCATCTGGAATGTGGGCACCGGGGAGGTGCTGCTGAGCCTGGATGATATGCACCCAGACGTCATCCACAGTGTGTGCTGGAACAGCAACGGTAGCCTGCTAGCCACCACCTGCAAGGACAAGACCTTGCGCATCATTGACCCCCGAAAAGGCCAAGTGGTGGCGGTGAGTGCCTGGCCTAGCCACTCCCCAGCACCCCTGACCAGTGGCCAGCTGTCAGCACCCTGTACCCACCATCATCAGAGCCCCTGGTCCTGGCTTTCACCTGTCACATCCCTGCTCCAGAGACTAGCCCCCTTCCCCCGTCTCTGCAACCACAGGTCTCTGCCCTAAGTAAGCCCCCAGCCTGCAATTCTCTGCCCGGCTCCTTTTCCCTCCCCTCCCTTGCATCTCAGAAGCTCAGAGAAAGGTTCCTCGATTTGGGATTGAGGAGGGGAGAAGCTGGAAACTCCATCCTCCCACCAGAACCTGCATGAAACCTGAGCTCCGGGACCCCTCTCCTGTCAGCCGGCACCCAGACGCATCTTTCAGGGTCTGGGGTCTGACACTGGCTCGAGGGCTGGCCCCTTCTCCTTGTGGACCCGCTGGGCGGGGGGATGGGGGCAACCCTTGCGCGTTGTTTATTCCAGCCGGGTGCCTTGGGAGGGCGACGGCCCTGGCCTCGCTGGCCTCAATCTAACCTGGGGTGCGGGTGCGTGGGGCGCGTGCATGTCTGCGTGGAACACGCGCGCCGAGCGCGCTCGGGGCCGGCGTGCAGCGCTCTAACCCACTAACCCCGCGAGCAGGAGCGAGCCCGGCCTCACGAGGGCGCCCGCCCACTGCGGGCTGTCTTCACCGCAGACGGGAAGCTGCTCAGCACAGGCTTCAGCAGGATGAGTGAGCGGCAACTCGCGCTCTGGGACCCGGTAGGCCAGGCCGCGCCCGCTCGCTCCTTCGCTGGGTCCGCCGGGAGGCGCCCTCCCGGGCTGTGGCTGACGCCCAAGAGGCCCGAGCGGAGCGGGGAGCTCCCGTTCGGGGAAAAGCCTCGCTGCGACTCCGACATACCCTGCTCTAGGGATCGGCCTTTCAGCGCGCTTAAGGGTTTGGGATCTGCTGAGAGCCACGTGCCTCCTGCTCTCTCCAGGCCCGGATGCCCTCCAGGTCAGGGGCCAGCGGTGGCCCTGCAGGAAGCTGAGTGCTTAGGCCCCTTTTGTCTCTTCCCCCGTCTCCGCTCCCCCCACCCCCCCACACCCAAGTCAGCAAGCTGGTTGCTCATCCCTCCATGCTCCTCAGGGCAGGCAGCTGGGTGATGCCCCTCCCTGTCTCCCCCTCCCCCCAGGAGAGGTTTGCGGCCCACGAGGGGATGAGGCCCATGCGGGCCGTCTTCACACGCCAGGGCCATATCTTCACCACGGGCTTCACCCGCATGAGCCAGCGAGAGCTGGGCCTGTGGGACCCGGTAACGCAGCTGGAGGCTTGGGGTGTGTGCCCCGGGGACTGGCATCACGGGGAGAGGGGCCAGGCACCCCCCACCTGCAGGGCATGCCCGCCTGGACAGGACTGAGGGCTGCTGCCACCTCTGCAGCGCCTGCCATCCTCACACCCACCCCTCTGCCTAGTTTTGCTGCGTCGCGTGAAGGATCCTGCGCTGGCGCCCCCCACCTGGTGATGCCGAGTCCCTGGGGGTGGTTTGCTGTGACTGCATGCGGCGCGCAGCGGGTATATGTGCAGTGGAGGAGGAGCGATTGCGCAGGGGAGGAGGAGCGATGTGCCCAGGGGGAGGGGCCTGCAACTCTGGTCACTAGAGGTTTGGGGCATAGGATTTGAGTTGGGCAGGAAGCTTAAAGGAGCTTCTGGGGGTCCCGAAGTAGCACGGGAAGGGGTTGCGGGGCTGGTCACGCCTTCTGTGCTCGGGCAGAACAACTTCGAGGAGCCAGTGGCACTGCAGGAGATGGACACGAGCAACGGGGTCCTACTGCCCTTTTATGATCCCGACTCCAGCATCGTCTACCTATGTGGCAAGGTGCTCAAGGCAGGGCAGGGAGGACAGGGGGCTGGATGGAGATTTGGAGGGCTTGGTCCGGCTCGCCTCTGAACCGACTGGTTTTGCAGGGCGACAGCAGCATTCGGTACTTTGAGATTACCGACGAGCCGCCTTTGTCCACTACCTGAACACGTTCAGCAGCAAAGAGCCGCAGCGGGGCATGGGTTTCATGCCCAAGAGGGGGACTGGATGTCAGCAAGTGTGAGATCGCCCGGTCAGCAGCCTTGGGCCCTTCCGAACACCTGCCCGCCTCTGTCCCCCACTCATGTCGGGTCCTAGCCATGGGGCTTCCCCAGTAATGCAATGCTTTGGAAAAGGGGGGGCAGAGGGATAGGTCAGTTCTGTTTCAGTGCCAGACCCACCGGTCACTCGCCTAACATTCTCAACTTCAGTTTCCTCATCTGTAAGATGGTGGTGAACACACCATCAGCGGTGTTTTACTACAGAACCAATAATGTGTGTAATGTGCAATATGCATGGTAGGCGCTCTGCAAATGTTGGCCTCCAAACCCCTTGGTCTCTGACAGAAGTTAAGGACGTGGAAGTCAACATGGGTGCTGAACCCTGCTCCCTTATAGGTTCTACAAGCTGCACGAAAGAAAGTGTGAACCTATCATCATGACTGTGCCCCGCAAGGTGAGGGGCCGGAGAAGGGTTGGGCAGGGCTACGAGGCAGAGGGGGAGCGGAGCAGGCCCCGCACCTCTCTCACGCAGGTCGGCCTGTCCACCTACCCCCCGCAGTCAGACCTGTTCCAGGACGATCTGTACCCAGATACACCGGGCCCGGAGCCAGCCCTAGAAGCGGACGAATGGCTAGCCGGCCAGGACGCCGAACCCGTGCTCATTTCGCTGAGGGACGGCTACGTGCCCCCTAAGCACCGCGAGCTCCGGGTCTCGAAACGCAACATCTTGGACGTGCGCCCGCCCTCCGGCGCCCGCCGCAGCCAGTCGGCCAGCGACGCCCCCTTGTCGGTAAGATCGGCCCCACTACACTCTGGCCCAATCTACATCTCCCCCACTACCGCCCCTATCCTACACGGCCTCTCTATCCGCCCCAGCAGCAGCACACCCTGGAGACGCTGCTGGAGGAGATCAAGGCCCTCCGCGAGCGGGTGCAGGCCCAGGAGCAGCGCATCACGGCTCTGGAGAACATGCTGTGCGAGCTGGTGGACGGCACTGACTAGCTCCGCGCGCCAGGCAGGCGGAGCGGGGCAGGGTGGGGCGCACCAACTCGGCCCCGCCCCGGCTTGTGGTCCCGGACTCCGGACCCCACTTTCTGGGCTGGGGCTGGGGGCGGTACTGGGAAGGGAACTCCGCCCCTCACGGGAGACCAGGATTCTGGGAGCGTAAGGGAGACTCGCCTCGTCTGGGACTCGGCTGGAGCTGGCCTACGGAGGCCTGGGGTCACCGGGGCGGGGGGGGGGGGGGGCTCAGCAATGGTGCTGCAGGACGAGGTGGTGCCCCCCTTTGTCCTCCGCCCAGGGCAGGGAAAGTGCTTAGTATTAGGGTGATGCTTGGGGATATTGGGGAACCTGAGCTTGACCTCAAATGGGTGGCGATTCAATGGGTCCCCCCAGGCTGGGGAAAATGACAGCGCTTCTCCTAATCAGCTCACTGGATTCCATCACCCTGAGCGGTAAACCAGATGGGCGTCACCCCAGTTCTGCAGACACATACACAACCCGTTTGCTGCAGAGCCGGACCCAGTGGCTACACCCACAGAGGTCTATGGTAGAGAGCGCTCTCCTTCTTTCCACCCACAAGGGGCGAGGGCGGCTTCCTCGAGGCAGCCCCCGCGGAGAAATCTCGAGAGAACCGGCATGATGAACTAGGTTCATCTCACACACACACACTGCCCCCAACCCTCTGCCGTTGCCTTGACTCTGAGAAAAACAAGACGTACTGAATGAAACACTTTACTAAGCTTCAGTCTCTGCCTCCTGCATGGGTGGGGGTGAGGGGGAATGAGACCCCCGAGCCTCTGCAAATGCCACCCCCAGGCTCATGGGAGACCTGGCGATGCACTCCTGGGCTCAGGAGCCACCAGGCAGCCTCTTACCCTAGAGCTCTCCCCACTCTGAGGTTCAGAAGGACCCCAACCTGCACCGTAGGCGTTCCCCCAGTAAAGTCAGGTAGGAAAAGCCTCCAGATTGAAGCCTCTTTTATTTGTGCCTCAGAATCAGTCTGGTGCCCCTGGCATCAGGGAAGGGAGTGGGAGGAACAGTTTCTCTTTGTTCTTTTCTTCCATCCCTTTTTGTGTCCCTTCTGAGCCTCACTGGCTGAGCCGGGAAGGCCAGTCCCAGACAGGCCCGGGACAAGGGTGTGCGGTGGGCCCCTGCCCCTGGCGGGGTCTGTGCTTCTCTGGGTAGGTGAGGTGGGGCAGGGGAGAGCCGGGGGTTAGCACCATTGGATGAAAGGTTTTAGAGTCAGTTCCCGTGTGGGGGCAAGTGGGATGTACAACCACAGAGGCTAGCAGCAGCTGGTGGGAAGGGATGGGGGTGGCGCCAGGGCCCTGGGTGAGCCCATTGTGTCCAGTCTAGTCTGTCTAGTGCTTACCCCAGCCCAATATGCTCCCCCACTCTCCGAGGCACCATGAGGGAGTCAGGGCTTGCCCAGGCCAGGGGGCTACGTTGGACACACTCCCTGATCACATTTAAAAAAAAAAAAAAGTGCCTTGGGGGATGGGACTCCAACTTCTGGCTGCCCAAGAAGTTGGGACCACCCTGAGACCCAGGACGGGTGTGGGGGCTGGGGGAGCCGGGCACCCCGCTAAGTGCACTTGACGCTGAAATGCCGGGGTGGGGGGAGGGGCTGGGCCCTTGTGCTGGTTTGTATCTGGGACAAAGCAGCGACACAGCACGCGGGGAGCTCAGCTGCCCCCCCCCAGGGGTGAAGAGCAGAGATGCAAAGGCTTCAGGGGCAGTGTCCTGGAGTGGGGTTAGTGAACAGAAATTCGGACCGGCCAGAAGGAGCAAGGGATGGGGCCAGCGCTCCTCTAAGGATTAATCTCCCCCTCAGGACCGCCTGGCTCCGCCCTTGGACAGATCTGAGCCGAGGGTACCGGGCTGGGGATCAGGATACAGCAAAGCAGGGGACCAGGCCGTGCCAGCTGCCTCCAGGGCCCTGGCCTGGAAAGGTACTCCGCTCCCACGCCGAATCCCTCCCCGAACCGTGCCTGGTGCGCTGCTGCACCCCGGAGGTGATGGCTCCAGTCTCCAGCCGCCGCTCGGCAGGCGCGCAGGCTCCAGTCTCTGGGCGTGGCGCGCGTGGCGCAGGCGAGAGGCCCAGCAGGGGGCGCTACTGCTCGGTCAGTGAGAGCCTCAGGATGCGCTCCAGCTCCTCCTCCTCCTGGCGCGCGCGCCGCCGCCGCTCCTCCTGCTCCTGCGCCGACAGTTCCATCGCCAGCCGCAGCTGCTCGTCGTAGCTCCGGAACACGTGGCGGCCGGAACCCGGTCCCGGGCTGGGCCGAGGGCTGGGCACTGACGCCGGGGGCGCAGACTGGCGCTGTGGCGTGGGCGGGGCGCTCCTGGGGGGCGGGGAAGGAATGTCGCGGGCTCCCGGACGTACCCACCCACGGGCCGGGGCCGGGCGTGGAGGCTCCAGGGCGGCGCAAGGCCAGCACCTTCTAGTGGAGGCGGTCAGTCTCGCGTCGCCCTGGCCCCAACCTGGTCGTAGCAGAGCCCAGCCCCTACCAAGTTCTCTCCGTCAGTGCCTGGGAGAAAGTCTGAACGCCGCGGTGAGACCTCGATCCCTGCCCCTGCCTGCCGCCTCGGAGCCAGGAAAGGGTGGTGGCAGAAACCATCCTGATACCAGGAAGGTCCCTCCCGAGGGCCTCGCGGGTTCTCCGGGCTGTGTCCTGGGTTAGGGGGAGACAAGATCCTCTCCGGAGGATTCTCTCCGGCGCAGCGGGCACTGACCTGTCCTGTCGGCGACTCTCGTAGGACATGGGGTGGGTGCCTGGCTTGCTGTTGGTTAGCGCCTCCCAGATGGTGACCTGAGAGGAGGCGTGGGCGTTAGCCGGGGCGGTGCCGCAGTCCCGTGGCCCCGCGCACCCGCGGAGACGCACCTGGTCATACTCACTGCCTGCCTCAAGCAGGCTCTGCTGGATGGCGAACTGCAGCAGGTCGTCGTCGTCGTCGCGGGTCGCCGCCTCCCGCTGGCCGCCCATCACGCTGTAGCCGCGCGGGGCCTCGAACAACGCCGGGGAGATTTCGCAGCCGCGGCAGGAGGCTAGGGGCGCAGGGCTGGGTCAGACACGGCTGGGTGCGCCCCCTCCCCCAGCCCACGGCAAGGAGAGCCGTGGGGCAGGCGTTCTCGCGGGGAGGGGGCCTCACTCGTGGAGCTAGAGCTGCTGACGCTGGAGGAGTCGCTGCCTGGAGAAGGCGTCTCGCTGCTGGGGCTGCCTCGCACCGATGGCACCGGCTCATCACAGCCGTTGAGGTTCCCAAAGGTGATGCGGGCGTTAAGGATGTGGAAGATCGGGATTTCTGAGGATGAGGAAACCATCAGGCGCCACCACCCAGCCCCTCACACCTTAGCTACAGCCCCGCCCCGACCTCATCTAAACCCCGGACTGCACGCCACGGGCTCAGGGGAAATGGCCATGAGGTCTCACCAATTTTGACCGGGAAGCCAGGAGGCAGGCGCAAGGTGATGAAGTCCCGAAGCTTGGCAAAAAGCGCATTGCTGACGGCCATGAGGTCAATGATGGGGGCCACCTGCTCACACAGGGACAGGGGATGCTCCTCACACAGCCACAGCTTGGCCTTGAACCTGCCCCCCGCCAGATCCCAAGGGGTGAGGGACACTGCAGGAAGCCATGGCCTCCCAGCATCTGCTGGAGCCCCAGCCCCCAACCCTCCCAGCACCGGCAAGGGCCTCACTTCTGTGTCTTGGTGGTCAGTTCCATGGGGCGGCCCATATCACGGTTTCCCAGCTCAAAGTTGGGGTTGAAGTATTCTTCTGCAGTGATGGCAGTAGGGTTGGCTTGGCTCAGAGTCTGAGTTATCAGGGTCTGCACCACATGGGGAGGGGCCCAGGAGCTCCCCCTCAGTTCCTGATGCCAGGCCAGCTCATTTGGTGCCACAGGGCCCCCGAGCTGTCCCCCTCTGCCAGTGTGGCACTGACATGGCCTTGGGCATTGTGGAAAGGAGGTCCGCATAGGCCATGCTAAGCAGGACACGTCCCAAGCCTCCTCCTGAGTCACGTCCACACCCCTCCACTTAGGGGCACCCCTGCACACACTCACCCCATTTTGGGGGCCCCCGTGCTGCTCAGCAATTCCCAGGAAGGACTGCAAAGGCGTCTTACAGCCTACAAGAAATGTGGCATCTCAGAGGACACCGCAGCTCCACACATACCTGGGCACCTCATCAGAGGTGAAAGCATCCAAGACCTAGGGAGGAGGCCGGTTCCTGGAGTGGGGCCTGCTCACCCAACCACATAGGCACCTTCACCTGAAGGGGACTGAGGGCTCCAAGGGCCAGGGGCCAGGGCCTCTGTGCACACAGGTTAAACAGTAAAGTAGGCCTAGGGCTCAGGAGCAACTTTCAAAACTCTCCAGCTTGGTGACCCTGGACACTAAGTGCCTGCCCTTGGTGAGCATTTTGGGGTGTGTGGGTGCACATATGTTACGCTTCAAGCACCCTCATATTCATGGCTTCATTTTGTTCCCCTGTGAGGTAGAAATTATGCCTTTTCACCTCAGATACAGTATCTGGTACCCAGAGAATCAGGTGTGGCATCAGTGGGCATATAGAATCTGCGGCAAGGTTCCCCAACTTTCTACCTAGGATATGTCCCACTAGAACTAGAATGGCCAATAAATGGCATACATTACATTTCTCTCCCCTACCAAATCCAATAGCGACATTAGTAACCACTCATAGTATGCCCCTCCCACTCAACCCAGATGAGTCCTTAGAATCTTCTTAGTACTCTAGGTAGCCACTACCAATCATTAGGGCTTGGCACCTGAACTGAAATCTATTTGCCTGAATAAAGCAACTGGGCTCTTGCTAGGATGCCAGTGGGAATACTGATGGAAGCGCTGAAGTGGGAGCTGGTTCCTGCAGTCCTGCAACACCTCTTCCCATCCACCTCTGCCTCATTACCTTTGACTTTGCCCTTGTGCTGTTCTGAAAGATGTTCTGTCCGTGTCCGGGTGATGAGCTCCACGTTGGATGCCCCATATACCTGGGGACAGATGAAGAAAGGGCTTATAGGAAGTTCTGGTCCCCACTGTGTCTTACCCCCAAGGGCACTGCGAATACTTCCTGTAAGCAAAGCGTCCTGGAGAGACTCTGCTCCAAGCCTTTGGGTAAATAAATAAATACATCAGGTCATTCATTCATTCACTTATTCACTCAACAAACACTTTTTTGAGGAGCCTTTACGTGCCAGGCATTGAGGTAGGCATCAGGGATACGGTGAACAAGCCAGACATGATCCCTGCCCTCCTGAGGCTTACGATCTCTATAAGGAGACACTAAAATGGAGTTATAACAGCATGGTCCATGTGTTGGTGGGGGGTAGCACAGAGGCCTTCCCAGCCTACAGAAGTAGGGAAGGCTTTTAGAGGAGATGCCACACACAGAACCCATGACATCTGTCAGTTCCTGCTTTCATGTGCTGGGCAACATAGGGGTCTCAGAGTGACAGGCAGAGTCTTTTTAGGGATAAAGCCTTGGCTCTAGGGTCAGGCCAGCCAGGATATGAACCCCAGCTCTGCCACTTAACTGCTGTGTGACCTTGTACAGGTCACAGAACCACTCCAAGTCTCTATTTCCTCATTATAAAATGGACTGATCATCCCTACTTCCTGGGGTTGCTGTGAAGATTAAATGGGATGCCAAGGAAAGGACTCGATAAACATGTGTAAAATGGGAATACTAATAAAACAGCGCCTACAGAAAGGGTTGTTGTGAGGATTAAATGTGTGCTTGTGCACACGCCCTGTGTATATATCCATATCAAATACCAGAGCAGTGCTTTAAACCCAAATATAAGTGCTCAACTATGCTGCATTGTTTCTGCACCTCCAGGGCTGGAGAAGGGAGGTCAGTATCTCCTGCACGGCTTGCTGTAGGCAAGAGTGCGGCTGGGCTGGCAACTGCGAGTTGCAGCCTCACCTTTGCTTCATACCCATTCACCATTTCCGTCTTCTCACTGCGCCAGCCCAGAATGCCAGTCTTGTTCCTGGGGAAGCAGAGTGGTCCAGGTGAGGTAGGTGCACCACCAGGCTGGCTCCAGGCTGACCAAGGCAATGCCCACCCACCTCTCAAAGGAGATATTCTTGGTGTCAAGCTGTGTGGTGACGACAGGCGCAGTGAGCCGGCTCAGCACCTGCTCCTCGGTGGGCTGGGCGGCAGCCAGCAGCAGCTCCCGGTCCTGCCCGGCCAGCGCCAGCGTCTCTGTGTACACCACCCGGCGGTCGTGGTCAATCTCCATGACCACAGCGCTTGTGTCTACCAGCCACGGAACAGCACAGGGGGATCAGGGGTGGCATGGGGCTGTCTCCCATCGTCCCCACCCTGCCCCACCTCCTTCCTGCCTGACCTTGGCCCCTGAAGACGAAGCTGCGGTTCCCTCGCTGCCAGGTCATGTGGTCAAAGCCCAGAAGCGTAGTGTCTACCCTCAGGTTCTGTCCGCTCTTCCACACTTTGTAGGTGTCACTAGGGCAGATCTTGGACACCAGGGGTACTGGGTGGAAGTGGAGGTTGGAGGTGGCTTTGACTGGTCTGGCCCATCCAGCCTGGGCCAGCTCAGGGCATGGGGTTTGGGATCCGTGTGGCCAGGAACAGGGGGAGGGAAATGAAAAGAGAGCAGCCTCTCCTCCAAAACCCTCTCCCTGGCCATTGTAGACCATACTCACACAGAAGAGCAACCTGAGGTTGGGACGGGTGTGTTTCTGTCACCACTAAGTCCCTAGTGTCCACTGTTTGCTAACTCATTCACTCACTCTTTCATCCATTCTTTCAGCAAATATTTACAAAACACCTACTGTTAGGCACTGATCCAGCCACTGGGAATACCACAGTGAAAAGACAGGACTCCTGCCCTCTCGGAGCTTACCTTCTAGCCAGGAGTGGCGGGTCATGAATACAGTAAGCAAATCATGACAGGGTGAAGGGAATAATCATGGAATCAAGACCGTGTCTGGGGCAATCTGGAAAGGCCTTGCTGAGGCGGTGGCCCTGAGCTGAGCTAAGGGATGGAGGGAGCCACCGGAAGAGCTATGGGAACACACTCCAGGCAGGGAGCAAGTGCAGGACCCAAAGTGGGAGAGAGCCCAGAAGCACCCCGGCGCAGCCCGCTTACCCCAGCTGGTGAACTCCCATTTCATCTCCACGTAGAAGTCCTGTGCCTGGAGGACGAAGGGGAGAGAGGCTAAGTCTGCGCTGGAGATGGCTTCAAGGGCTCCCGTGGAGGCTGAGAGGCTGGGCCTCACCTTGCGCAGCTTTTCCAGGAGCACGGGGATGCCCGCCAGCCGCTTCACCACCCGCTGGTAGTCCCGGTACCGCAGCACCAGCTGCACCAGCTCCAGGTCCCGGGTACTCACAGCCTCCTGGAGCACTAGGGGAGGGGAGGAAAGGTCACAGGGTAGGACCCGTCAGCCAACCATAGGTCTTTGATGCTGGGAAGGCCCTGGCTGTGGGGCCAGGATGAGCAGGGCTGCCCACCTGTCCAGCCGCTGCGATTCTCCCTGCCCACGTCTGCGCCGTGAGCCAGGAGCACACGGGCACACTCAAGGTGCCCCAGCGTGGTGGCCAGGTGCAGGGGAGTCCGGCCACGGGGATCCAGCTGCTCGATGTCCACCTGGAGGAGGAGGAGTAGAAGGTATAGCCCCAGTCACATCGGAGGCGGCCCTCCCAAACCCAACAGCCCCTGAGCAGGCAGCAACCTCCACCCCCTGCTGGGGCTGCTCTGCCTCAACAACCTCACAAGGCAATGGACAGACAGATACGATGAGCTGGGGTCAGGTGGGTGGAAAGTGGCTCAGAAGACAGGAGAGAAAGTAACTCTGGGAGAGGGAGGGCCTTCCTCCCTTCCTGCTCCACCAAGGGCCCCTGGCTGGGTCCTCTCCTCCAAGGCCCAGTGGCCTGCCTGCCAAGAGTAAGCCTGGGACTGAAGGGGGGCAGCAGAGGGGCTGTTGGCCAAGGAGGTCACCCGGGACCAGACCTAACCTAAGGGTCCCAGACCACCTTCAGGAAGGGCTACCAACTTGCATCACTGACATTATCACTGAGTGAGGTTTAACAAACAGTTACAGTAATACACAAACAGGAAAGAAAGAACACATTCAAGGTATTAATACAACTTCACAACCATGTCCTGTGCTTGTGGGACACTATGGATTAAAATTTGTACAAATCTTATTATTTTGTGAATAGCGTAATTACATTGCATGAGATATCTGTTGTGTGATAAAAGTGATAAAAGCTTTTTGTCTTGTTTTGTTTTGAGACAGATTCTCGCTCTGTTGTCTAGGCTAGAGTGCAATGGCGTGATCTTGGCTCACTGCAACCTCTGCCTCCCAGGTTCAAGCAATTGTCCTGCCTCAGCCTCCCGAGAAACTGAAACTACAGGCACCTGCCACGACACCCGGCTAATTTGTAATTTTAGTAAAGACAGGGTTTTACCATGTTGGCCAGGCTGTTCTCAAACTCCTGACCTTAGGTGATCCACCCAGCTCGGCCTCCCAAAGTGCTGGGTGTGTGAGCCACAGCACCCAGCCAAAAGCTTTTTTTTTGACCCTTTTCTTTTCTTTTTCTTTTTTTTTTTTCTTTTTTTTTTTCAAGACAGAGTCTCACTCTGTCTCCAGGTGCCAGGCTGGTGTGCAGTGGCGCAATTTCGGCTCACTGCAACCTCTGCCTCCCGCGCTCAAGCAATTCTCCTGCCTCAGCCTCCGAGTAGCTGGGACTACAGGCATGCGCCACCACGCCCAGCTAATTTTTTGTATTTTTTAGTAGAGACGGGGTTTCACCATGTTGGCCTGGATGGTTGCTATCTCTTGATCTCGTGATCCTCCCACCTCAGCTTCCCAAAGTGCTGGCATTACAGGCGTGAGCCACTACACCCAGCCTTAAACGTAAGTATTTAAATATACTTCAGGAGTCTAGGACTTCTAGTTAAGAACAGCGAACTGACCACATGCATGTAACACTCTCCTCTCCTCCTCAAAACTTGATTAAAATGCCAGTAAAAAGGCTTCTACTGCAACCATAATAAATGAAATTACTCTCCCACCATAAACAATGAGAAATTATTGCTTCAAAATATATGAAGGCCGGACACAATAGCTCACCCCTGCAATCCCAGCACTTTGCGAAGCAAAGATTGGTGGAGTGCTTGAGCCCAGGAGTTAGAGATTAGCCTGCGCAACACGGCAAAACCCCATCTCTACAAAAAATACAAAAGAATTAGCTGCGGTTACTTGGTATGTCCTCAGGAGTTTTTGGTGAAAAAGAAAACAAAAATTAAAAAAAAAAAAAAAAAAAGAATTAGCTGGGCATGATGGCCTGTGCCTGTAGTCCTAGCTACTTGGGAGGCTGGGGTGAAAGAATCGCTTAAGCCTCGGAGGTTGAGGCTGCAGTGAGGTATCATCGCACCACTGTACTCCAGGCTGGGCAACAGAGTGAGACCCTGTCTCAAATATATATACATATTCTCTAAATAGAGCATATATGTAAAGAGAAATTACTGTTTTTAGAAGTCCAGAACTGTAATCCCTGAAGTAAGGAAAATGAACAAGGAGAGCTCAGTAACATCTCTGGATTTCTGCCTGGAGGAACATTCCAGACTATAATTCAAGGAGGGGAAGCCCGAGCAGAGCATGGTGCTCTTCATGAGTTGAGAACATAGAGACAGAGTTCAGGGAGGCCCGGGTACTAAAAGTTGCAGCAGAGCAGAGTTCTGGCAAGGAGTAAACTACGAAAAAACTCCAGAAATCTGCATGGGGTCTCCTGTGTCTTGCTGAATACTAAACTTCACATGTGTATAGTGAAATTCAGTGAGACTACACCGAAAGGAACAATCAAATGGTAAGTTCTCAGAGCACAGCAATGGCAGGGAGATAAGCTCCAGCCTGCTAGAGTTGAGAATCTTTTTGATCACCCAAAATATTTAATCAGACCACAGAAGGATTATGCCTTAGTAGTAGGGCTAGACTATCCCTAGAGAAAAGGCTCACCTAGACTCACCCTAACAAATTAAAAGTGCGGTGGCTCACATCAGTAATCCCAGCACTTGGGAAGCTGAGGTGGGCGGATCACGAGATCAGGAGTTTGAGACCAGCGTGACCAGGCTGGGCGCAATGGCTCACACCTGTAATCCCAGAACTTTGGGAGGCCAGGGCGGGCAGATCAGTAGGTCAGGAGATCCAGACCATCCTGGCTAACACAGTGAAACCCCATCTCTACTAAAAATACAAAAAAAATTAGCTAGGCATGGTGGCGTGCTCCTGTAATCCCAGCTACTTGGCAGGCTGAAGCAGAAGCATCGCTTGAACCCAGGAGACAGAGGTTACAGTGAGATTGAGCCATTGCATTACAGCCTGGGCAACTCCGTCTCAAAAAATAAAATAGCCTCAGGCCAGGTACAGTGGCTCCTGCCTGTAATCCCAGCACTCTGGGAGGCCTAAGTGGGCAGATTACCTGAGGTCAGGAGTTCAAACCAGCCTGGCCAACACGACAAAACCCCATCTCTACTAAAAATACAAAAAATTAGCCAGGTGTGGTGGCACAGGCCTGTAATCCCAGCTATTCAGGAGGCTAATGCACAAGAATCACTTGAGACCGGGAGGCAGAGGTTGCAGTGAGCCTAGATTGCACCACTGCACTCCAGCCTGGGCAACAGAGCAAGACTCGGCTTCAAAAAAAAAAAAAAGAAAGAAAAAGAAAAATTAGCCTCAAAAGCCGGGCATGTTGGCTCACACCTCTAATCCTAACACTTTGGGAGGCTGAGGCAGGCAGATCACTTGAGCCTAGGAGTTCAAGATCAGCTTGGGCAACATAGTGACACCCCATCTCTACAAAAAATTAGCCAGGTATGGTAGCAGGTGCCTGTAGCCTCAGCTACTCAGTGGCTAAGGCAAGAGGATCCCTTAAGCCCAGGAGGTTGAGGCTGCAATGAGCTGAGATTGCACCACCACACTCAAGCCTGGGTGACAGAGCAAAACTCTGTCTCAAAAAAAAAAAAAAAGCCTCGAAAAGATCAACTGATTTGCAAGTAATTTACCTAGTCTGCCAGAACAAAGCCCAACCCTCTTTAAAGGACGATAACAAATCCAGAGGCTTAACAGCATATTTACAATGTCCAACATTCAGTTAAAAATTACTAGATATGCCAAGTAGTAGGAAAACATAACCTATAATCAAGAGAAAAATAATTTAATAGAAACAAGACTCAGAAGTGATAAAGATGGTAGCTCAATATACCCAAGAGTTTAAAGAAAAACAAGAGAAAGATGTTCACGAGGAAAGGAATGGAAGGTATTCAAAAAGAACCCAGTGGACCGTCTAAAGATAACAAGTATAGTATCGAAATGAAAAATTCACTCAATGGCAAAAACAGCAGATTAGACACTGTACAATTTCAAAATCAGTGAACTTGAAGACACAGCAATAGTACTTTCCAAACCGAAGCACGGAGGTGAAAAACAGTACTGAAAAATAAAGTTGCTTGGGCTTCTATAGTCCCAGCACATTTGGGAGGCCAAGGTGGGAGGCTGGCTTGAGCTCAGGAGTTTAAGACCAGACTGGGCAACATGGTGACATCCTGTCTCTACCAACAAAAAAAAACTTTTAAATTAGCTGGGCATAGAGGCAAGCAGTTGTAGTCCCAGCTACTTGGGAGGCTGAGGCAGGAAGATCTCTTGAGCCCAGGAGTTCAAGGCTGCAGTGAGCTACGATCACACCACTGCATTCCAGCCTGGGCAATAGAGCAAGACCCTGTCTCTTAAAAAAAAAAAAAAAAAAAAAAGTTGGAGCCTCATAATCTGTAAGACACTGTCGAGCATTCTAACATATATATATTGGAATCCCAAAGGATAGAATACAAAAGTAGGAGAAATAAGACAAATTTACAGAAATAATGGCCAGCCAGGCGTGGTGGCTCACACCTGTAATCCCAGCACTTTGGGAGGCTGAGGCAGGCAGATCACCTGAGGTCAGGAGTTCAGGACCAGCCTGGCCAACATGGAGAAACTCCAGCTCTACTAAAAATACAAAAAATTAGCTGGGCGTGGTGGCGCATGCCTGCAATCCCAGCTACTCGGGAGGCTGAGGCAGGAGAATCGCTTGAACCCAGGAGGCGGAGGTTGTGGTGAGCGGACATCGTGCCATTGCACTCTGGCCTGAGTGACAAGAGTGAAACTGCTTCTCCAGAAAAAAAAAAAAAGAAAGAAAGAATGGCCAGAATTTTTCCAAACTTGGTGAAAACTACTATGATGAGTTGAATACTGGTGCCCCTCTTCAGACATGTCCACATCACATTCTGACCCTCAGCGCCTACCAATGTGACCTTATTTGAAAAAAAGGGTCTTTGCAGACATAATTAAGTTAAGGATCTCAAGATGAGATCATCCTGGATCACCCAGGGAACCCTAAATCCAAGCAGGGTGTGGCCCAGGCATCAGAAGCTGAAGAGACGAGGCAGGACTCTTCCCTAGAGCCTTTGGAGGGACCACCACCCTGCCAACATCTCAAATTTGTACTTACGCCTCCCGAATTGTGAAGAGAATAAATTGTTGTTGTTTTAACCCACCCAGTTTGGAGTAATTGGTTGTGGAAACTAATACAAGATAAATCCACAGAACCAAGAAACTCAATGAACCCCAGGAAAGAAAACGTGAAGTAAATTACACCAAGGTCCATCATAATCAAATGCTGAAGGCCAGAAGCCGTGGCTCACGTCTATAATCCCAGCACTTTGGGAGGCCAAGGCAGGTGGATCATGTCAGGAGTTCGAGACCAGCCTGGCCAAGATGGTGAAACCCCGTCTCTACTAAAAATACAAAAAATTAGCCAGGTGTGGTGGCAGGCACCTGTAATCCCAGCTACTCAGGAGGCTGAGGCAGGAGAATCACTTCAACACAGGAGGCAGAGGTTGCAGTGAGCCAAGACCACGCCACTGCACTCTAGCCTGGGTGACAAAGCAAGACTCCATCTCAAAAAAAAAAAAAAAAAAATGCTGAAAACTAGGAGTAAAAAGAAAATCCTAAAAGCATTCAAAGAAATGAGGCACATTATGTACAAAAGAACAAATACAGGAAATATTACATTCTTCTCATCAGAAACTATGCAAGCCAGGAAACAATATAATAAAATCTTTAAAGTGCTGGATGGAAACCAAAAACAAAAACAAAATCTTTCAACCTAGAATTCTTTTTTTTCTCTAATCCATATGACTGGTATTGACCTAGAATTCTATACCTGGTGAAAATATTCTTCAAAAATGAAGAAAAAATAAATGTATTGGCAGACAAATACTAAGAGAATGCACTGCCAGTCTGCAGGGATGTTAAAGGGAGTTCTTCAGGTGAAAAGAAAATACCAGAGGGAAACTTGAATCTGTACAAAGGATCGAAGAGTGCCAAAAACTGTTAAATGTAGAAGTATAAGAATGTCAGGAGGCCAGGTGTGGTGGCTCACGCCTGTAATCCCAATACTTTGGGAGGCCGAGGCGGAGGATCACCTGAGGTCAGGAGTTCCAGACCAGGCCAGCCAATATGGTGAAACCCCATCTCTACTAAAACTATAAAAATTGGCTGGGTGTGGTGGCGGGTGCCTGTAATCCCAGCTACTCAGGAGGCTGAGGCACAAGAATCGCTTGAACCTAGGAGGCAGAGGTTGCCTCCAGGCCAAGATTGCACCACTGTGCTCCAGCCTGGGTGATAGAGACTCCATCACAAAAAAAAACAAAAACACACAAAAAAAACAAGAATGTCAGGCTAGGCACAGTGGCTCATGCCTGTAATCTTTGTGAGGCTGAGGTGGGCAGATCACTTGAGCTCAGGTGTTTGAGACCAGCGTGGGCAACATGGTGAAACTCCGTCTACAAAAAATTCTAAAATTAGCTGGGCATGGTGGTGCGTGCCTATAGTCCCAGCTACTGGGAGACTTAGGTGGGAGGATCCTTTCAGCCAGGGAGCCAGAGGTTGCAGTGAATAGAGGTCATGCTACTGCACTCCAGCCTAGGCAACAAAGCCAGACCCTGTCTCAAAAAAAAAAAAAAAGTCAACAAAATATTTAAAACCCACAAGAAGAGAAGAGATGTGAGCAAATGAGAAACTTCAATACAACTGAATATGGAAAGTGCCTGAGGCCTTGCAACTGACTTAGGGGAGCAGAGGAAGCTGGAAGTAAAGCAGCCACACAGAGGGAAACGTCCGTGTTAAGTAGCGAGCCAGGTCACCCCCAGCACCCCTGAAAGGTGTAGGTAGGACCTGTAGGCAGTGGGGGACGGCAGAGGTGGAGGTGAGGCTAAAGCTGAATGCAGGGAGGCTGGTTACAATTCAGGACCCCCTGGTCCCCTTCCCAACCTATTAAGTTGAGAGATACCCCCCCTTCCTCACGACACAACACCAGGGGTTTATTCTCTGTAGAAATTGGGCATGAGATGCTCTGGACTCAGGGACATTGGCCACAGCAGAGGATGAGGTATGGTACTGAAAGCCAGTGACCGATGAAACCTCAGCCCCTTCCCTGCCTGGGTCCTGAACCACTGGTAGCCAGGACACACCACCACCACCACCCTATCGGCCCGAGCAGGAAGTTGTCCCAAAGACCTCAGAATACAGACATCTGATGACCCTACAATAAGCAGGCCAGCCTACCACCTGATCACCTTACAGTAGCACCCACACATCCCTGAGCCACACAGCCCCATTCTTAAATATGACCCAACAGCCAGGAGAAACCGGACACTTGATGAAAGTTTCCCATGTGAAATAAACCAAAACACACAAATTAGATGCTAAAAACCCAGAGGAAACTCTCTCGATGCAGGGAATAAAAGAAAACTCTTTGGGGGGAAAACAGAAATTTACATCCTCAGGAAAATATAAAAAGATCATTGAATTCATGAAACAAAATGGGACATCCTGGCTTTCCATGATGTCTCCTGCCCTTTCTCTTGCCTTCTTCATTCTGGAAGTGACTTTCTTAACTTTTCCTGTTTTCTGCATTCCTGGACAGCTGCACTTGCCCCCCATAAACAGTAAACATCACCTGAATTTACTTCATTTTCAGGTGGAAAAAAAAACTTTGAAACTGTCTTCATCTCTTCTCTTCCCTCACCCTCCATATCTAACGCATCAGCAAAACTTGTAGGCTCTGCCTTCAAAACAGACGTAGAAGCCTCCCAGCTGTCACCACCTTGCAGCTACCATCCTAGCTGTAACCACCCCATCTCTCACCGGCAGCCCCCAACTGCCTCTTTGCTGCTCCCCCTGGCTCCCACGCTCTACTGTCTACATCACCTATGGCAGCTAAAATCACCCTGTGAAATGGTACTCAGGTCCTGACACCCTTTAGTTCAAAATCTTTCAATGGCTTCTCATCGTAGTTAGCAGAAAATCCAATGGCTCCAGAATTCTCTTTGAACATTTGCTCCACCCCCTCTCCCCCCGCCACCAGCCTTCCCTGGAATGTTCTCCAGGATCCTCCAGAGAGCCCCAAGCCTTTCTCCCTCCCTTCACTCAGGCTGCTGCTCAAATGTCACCTCCTTAGAAAAGCCTGCCCTGACAGCCCATCTGAGGTGACAGCTGCTATGGCTCTATCCATTGCCCATCAAAGTGCCTGTTCAGTGCCTCCTGCACCTCAAACAGAAGCTCCATCAGCCAGGTCCCCCGTCTGCTTTGTTCACTGCTGGTTTCCCCACTCCCCAGGCAGCACCTGGCACATAAATATTTGCTAGACAAATGCACAGAGGACTAGGGTGAGGGGCACAAGGAGGGGAAAGGTAATTAACCAAGAAATCATTGCATAAGTATATTGTCTATGACATTCGAGGTGGCTCACGCCTGTGGGAGGCCAAACACTGTGGGAGGCCAAGGTGGGCGGATCGCTTGAGCCCAGGAGTTTGAGATCAGCCTGGGCAACATGGCAAGACTCCATCTCTACAAAAAATGCAAAAATTAGCTGAGCATGGTGGCACTGCCTATAGTCCCAGCTCCTTGGGAGACTAAGGTGGGAGGATCACCTGAGCCTAGGAGGCAGAGGCTGCACTGAGCCATGATCATGTCACTGCAGTCCAGCCTGGGTGACAGAATGAGACCCTATCTCATTAAAAAAAAGAAAAGAAGGGCTGGTCATGGTGGCTCACGCCTGTAATCCCAGCCCTTTGGGAGGCTGAGGCAGGTGGATCATGAGGTCAAGAGATCAAGACCATCCTGGCCAACATGGTGAAACCCTGTCTCTACTAAAAATACAAAAAATAGCTAGGCGTGGTGGCGTGTGCCTGTAATCCCAGCTACTCTGGAGGCTGAGGCAGGAGAATCACTTGAACCCAGGAGGCGGAGGTTGCAGTGAGCCGAGATCGCACCATTGCACTCCAGCCTGGCAACAGAGTGAGACTCCGTCTCAAAAAAAAAAAGAAAAGAAAAAAGAAAGCAGTAGAAGAAGAAGAAGAAGAAAAGAAGTATACTGTTTATAACTGGGGAGGTGAAATGACAGAAGGAGTCCAGAGCATTCCAAGTGGTTGCCTCTGAGGAGGTGGAGAGGCGGAGCGAGGAACACCGCTTTTCATTACACATCCTCTAGCAACAGTTAAATATTTTAAAGCATGACCATGAACTCCTTTGTCAAAAATGAAACATTTTAAATAATTTAAGATTATTTATGTAATTTTTATATCCCTGTGCTGGCATTTCTTAATTTTTGAATATACTCGGAGCCTCAGAAAAACCAGTGGGCCTGGTTGTGTTGGCCTCTGAGCTGTGCCCCGCCCCCCCAACTCCGCCCCAGAGAAGAGGGTGTACTGTTAAATCTTGGCCTCTCCTGGTTGGGCTGGATCCCAGAGCTTGCAACCTGAGTGGGGTCCTGAGCCCTGCAGTGGGCATGGGAGACAGCCACAGGGCCCAAGGTGGCTGGGGAAGTCAGGAAGCCTCCTGATGGCACTGTGCTGAGCCACCCAGGCCTCCCCAGCCCTGCTCCAGATGCTGCAGCAGCTACAGCTAATAAGGCCCTAGGGAGCTGGCAGTGCCCCGCCTGGCCTCAGGGCTCCAGATGCTGCCATCGCCCTCCCCCTCAGGTGCCCAGCTCCAGGCTCCAGAGAGACGCTGGCACTCCCTTGCAGGCAGGGTGCCCCTTCCCATCCCCCACACCTCAGGAGCGCTCTCCCTAGGGCTCCACTGTTTTCCGGGGCCCATGTAGAACCCCATACAATCAGCCAAGCCCCAAGCAGCTCTCTCCCACAAGCCCAGAGTGCCTCCTGCAGTGCCAGTGGCGCCTTGCCCTGGACCCAGGTGAGAAATTCATTAATATCCTCAGCAGAGGCCTCCAGCTATTTAATTGCTGGAATGAAAAGGTTTCCCATGAAACCCAACACCCAGCCCTCCCCACCAAGAGAATGGAGACTCCTCATCCCAGCAAGCCTCAGCTGGGGTCTCTGGAGCTTCGGAGCTGGGGCTCCCTGGGGCAAAGAGCCTCCCTGCCTCCACTCAGGCACACACACCACACGCTAGTGCACATAGGTACCATACAGATACACACTCGTACGTTCATAGTACTCACATGTGCCCCTAAGTGTACAAGCACACTCGTGCCCAGCTGCCTTCTGGCCCTGCAGGAGTCCACTCCTGTGTAACGCGTGTGAGCTGCCGGCATATTTGCACAGGAACAGCCCTCGCACCCCACGTGCACTAGCAGGGTACTTTCCAAACTCCTTTAGCAAGAGCAGAAGCCTTTTCTTAAGGGAAGTATTAAAAGCATACACCCAATGTATGGACTAAACATGGTGCTTGCGAGGAAGGTGAGGGATGCAGAGCATGCTCGAGGCCGTGCTGCTCAGCCCCTTCCCCAGCCCCGGGGGAGGAAGGCAGGAGTCTGGTGTGGTCATTGCTTCTGACTTCTCCTGACCAACATGGGGCACAGGGGCAGGTCTGCCTGAGCTCACTCAAGGGGAGGGAGTCAGGATGCGTCCCCAAGCTGCATGGAGGCCATGGGATATGGGAGCTGCACCCTGGACTTCTCCCTCCACGTCAACCCTCCCATCCTGCCCGTGCTGCCCCTCCCATCCTTATCCCAGAACTTATTGATTTTTGGTTTCTGGGGTTTGTGGCTCCCTCTCCCGTGCTTCCTAGCTTACCAGCTGTGGTGATGCCCCATATCCAGGACTGCCCACTGTAGGCAAAGGGAGGGGTCTCAGGTGCTCCCCGTACATCCCGGGCCCCACAAACCATCTCACTTGCCTCTAGGTCAGAAGGGTGAACAGGGAAAGCAGGCAGCAAGCCCATGGTGGAGACTGCCCCAGGGAGAAGGAAAATGTTTCTCTGGGACCACAGTCTGCCCACTCCAGAGTTCTGGTTGCCAGGGGCAGAATCCTGCTCCCCCAAGCCCTGCCTACACATGCCCCTCCCACGGGAGCCTCACAGACTAACCCTTCCCCCTGCTCCCACCCCAGGGAACACCAGGAGCTCGTGACTCCAGAACCAGGGCCATGCCGAGCTGGCCATGCCAGGCAAGGGGGAACTGGCACATCCCCTGGCCAACAACCCCGTCCCCGACCTGGAAGGGAACATGCATGGTGGCAGGCAGGGCACTGCGCGGCACCACAGCATTGCTGGTGCCCCTTCACTAGGCACCTCCTATCTGCCCACTGCTCCCTGCTTCCAGACTCCAGCAGAGCAATTAGGGGCTGAGCAAAGCCTGTTAACCTGCTCTGAAGGTGGCCATGCTAGGCCCCCTCCTCAGCCAGCCGCACTGCCAAGCCTGCCCACGGAGGGCCTCAGTGGGGCTTTCTTGGAGTGAAGAAGAGGTGGCTATGCCAAGCCAAGACCAGGGAAACCTTGCTGCTGAGTGCTTGAGGAAAGCCGAGCTGTTTCCGTGGCAGCTGGTACCAGGGGGACCAGAGGCCAGGGACCCTGGCTGGGATGCCAGGGTTCCACAGTGCTTTTCTCATGATGTCAGGTGGTTGTCCCCAGGTCCCCCCCTGCAGAAAACAGAGCCTGGTGCCCTGGGGAGTAGGCAGCATACATCTGGATACAGGCCTCACTCTGGGCCAGTCCTCGACAGGGGAGACAGCCAGGGAACTCTCTCGCCCACTCGGATTGGCATTCCCCTTTTGGCACCCCAGAGAGGAGAGGACTGGCCTGGCTCCTCTGTGGTTGAACAAGGGTTAACCTCCACCGGTGCCCTATATCCCCTGTCCTGGATACAGGGCAGGCAGTGTCCATTTCAAGGAGACATTAGCTCACTGGGGCAGGGTTAGGGGTGAATCTGGGACCTTGTTTCTGAGGCAGCCAGAGGGGGAGGGGGAGAGGAACTCATGAGCAGCCCCCAGCACCTCTGCCTGCAGCAGCTCCAGTGCCTTCCAACCCAACCTTACCCCAGCAAGATGGCCACCAACTTCAGGACTATCAGCAGAGAGGCCTGCTAGAGAAGTCTTTTCTCCCGGGGCACTTTGCCTGTCTCCAGTCTCTGCAGTAAAAAGGACCACCCACCCTCAGGCAAGGGAGGGGGACTGAGGCATTCTGGAGAGTCAGCCTTCTGCCTACTGATCCTTGGACCCCTGGGAAGTTCTTCCACATCACACTTAAATCCCTGCTGCTGTAACCTCTGGGAGAGGCTTGTCTTCTTTTGCCTTCAGGGAAGGAAAGCAGAGAGGAGCCAGCATAGGCTGGCTGCCCGTGTCCTGGCACTCTGCACATCACCCTGGAATTCCCTGTTCACACTTGCATCACCAGAACAGAGACTCCCTGAGGGCAGGGACTGGTGCCCTGTTTGTTCATCTGTTTCCCGGGGGCACTGTGACCCACTCTCTTTAACAGGTCTCTCCTGGTTGCAGAGCACTGCCTTTATGATCAATAAACAGAGATAGGATCTGAGGAGAAACTTGGAGAGTGCTGGCGTAAGCACAGGTAACAGGAAGTGGCCACCCAGACCCGCCCAGAGGCTTGCAGGCACAGGTCACTCCGATATTTACAAGGACTGCCATGAAGAGCTGGATGCCATGCAGGCCTGGGGGCTGGCTTAGCATGGGACTTCAGAGACATCCTGACCCCCAGTATGCTCGGTCCAATGGCCCATTCTCCACCCTCCACGCTTCCCTTGGCAATTGCACAGCTCCTCAAACTGAACTTCTCGTGACTCAAGAAGTAGCCCTCAGAAGGTAAATCCCCATAGGGGCAACTCTTGGGCTAACCACTCCCAGCCCATGGACCCAAGGTCTCAGATGCGAGTCTGGGGTTCTCAACCTGCAGCAACCCAGGGGGCCCAGGCCCAGCTCTGGCTCCTGCTGCCCACCCTGGGGGGGGGTCATCTCTGTCATGAGTGCCTACCTGTGGCCTGGGGTGTCACGGGCAGAATTGGCAGAATCTGTAACCTGTGCCTGCCTTTGTCTTGAGGCACGGCCAGAAGACACCCTCCCTTCCCGTTTTCTTGGAGACCACTGTACAGCTCAAAGCTGGTGACCCACGTGGCCTTACTGACCAGCAGAACCAGGGAGCCCACCCCTGTGCAGAACCTCAAGTCCTTCCAGCAGCCAGGGCTCCCCAGCTTCCTATGCGCCTAGAAACCAGGCCCTAGCACCAGAGGGCAGGGGAGAGCGCTTTTCAGCACCTGGACAAGGCCCTTGGGGCCTCCCAAAGGGTCTTTCTCCACTCCCCATTTCTGAGCTGGGGCTGGGGTCTGAGGGATCCAAGAATATGCCCAGTCTGCGAGCGAAAGAGAAAGCGCTCCCCAAAGAGGAGAGGCGCTGGGTGGGGGCTGGGGTGCCTGGGAGTGTGACACAGCCTCTTCCCCATCCCTGACCTATAGCCCCCTCCCCATGCAAGCCTTTCCCCACCTCCGCACCCTCACGCAGGAGGTGTCGCCGCTCCACTGGCTGGGGCGGACTCTCCCACCACATGGAACACGGATCCAGCCCGCAGCCCCCTCCCTGCAGCCCTCACTGCCCCGGCGGAGGAGGGGGCACAGTGGCCTCTACCCCCATCCAGCAGGGTCCGACTCGAAACACGTGTGGCCCGCCCGTCCCGGCCGGAGGGGAGCCGGCAGGGGCCGCTCCCATCACCCTTTCCCGGTCAACAAGCACAAAAGCTGCGGCCGCAAACAAAGACGCGCCGCAAACTCGCCGGGGGAGGCGGGACAGCCCGCGCCGCGCCCCCTCCCCAGGCCGGACGGGCGTGCCCGGCCGTGGGGTCTCCGCGGCGCCCCGACGGCGCTCCTACCTGACCAGCGCGGACCTCCTTCTCCAGCTCACGGTGACGGTTGTGCCACACGAGGTAGTGCAGCGGGTACTTGCCCTCGGGCCCCTTCCTGGCGGAGGCGTTGGCGGGGATCATCGCCCGCTCCTCATGCCGGGGCCGCGGCGCCCGGCTGGGGAGGAGGGACGGCGCCGGAGCCTGGGCCCGGGGCCGCGGGGCTGGGGGCCGGCGCTGCCTGCTCGCGGGGCTGCGGCTTGGGCATGTGCGAGCGGCGGCGGCGGCAGCGGGCGGGGGCGGCGCGCCCCGCGCGGTGCGGGCGGCGCGGGCGGCGGGCGTCCTCGCGAGGCGGCGGCGGCGGGTGGCGCGGAGAGGCCCCACCCGTCCTGGGAGGGAGCGGGCACTCGGCGGCGCGGCGCGGACTCGCGCTCGCCTCCCACACCCCCGCACACAAAGACGCAGCTCAGCGGAGGGAGCAGGCGCCCGCAGCGGGCGCAGGGGCGCACGGGGCGCGGGCCCCGGGGACGCCGCCTCAGGGACGCGCGCCCGCAGCCCCCGGCTCCCCCGCAGCCGCATAGCCCGGCCCTCAGCCCGAGCGGCCGGCGAGGGGATGCGGGGAGAGAGGAAAAGGACCGGGCGCCCCGGGTAGAGCTTGTCAGCTCGGCCCCGCGGCATCATGGGGCTTGTAGTCCGCCTCGTGGAACTGGGGGTGGCAGGTGGCCGGAGAGGGTCCGCACTGTTCCCGGATCCCGTGGGAGAGTGGGCAGGGAGTCAGGCCTGGCCGAGACGCGGGCGGTGCCCTGACGCCAGGTGAGCTGGGGGCGCACCTCCCCCGCTGGCATTTTGCCTTTTGCGGGGGGAAAGGGGGGCACCGGCCTAGGTCAAGCCTTTGGGAGACAGGGTGGAGGTGTAGCCTTCAGAATTGAGCTTGGGTCCCAGGGGCCGTGAAGAAGATCCGTATTTCCAGAAGAGTGACTGATAGGGAACTCCTGAGAAAAGTGTGGGGCATCAGTACGAAGGGTCATTGGCACAGCCAGGGGTCTGGCACCTGGAACATTTGTGAGGAGTCTTCCCTGCCCTTTTAGAAAATTAAACTCCTTCTTTCACACATGCCATTGGAAACAGAACGTCCAGTAAAGCGGGAAGAGGGTCCCTTCCCCCCCCCCCCCCACCCACACTGTCCCCAGCAAGAAACAGAGTGAGGTCGGATGGAGAAGGCAGCAGGTGGCAGCTCCGCTCCTCCACCCAGCTGGTCCCCTCAAGAAAGGAAGTGACTGATTCCAGAGACCTCCTTCCGGAATGACCCCAGGGCAAAGAGGTACTTCCAGAACGGTCCCTGCAGAGGGTAAAAATTGAATTTGGCCTCTTAGGCGCCAATTGCAAGGCCTGGAAGGACCGAGAGGCTTGGACCAGTCCCTGGAGAAGGGACTGTGATGTCAGGGAGAACTGAGTTCGAATTTTTCCAACTACCTGACCTTAAGCAAACTGCTGAATTTTTCCGACTTTCTCGGTCCACTCCCCTTCAAAATGAGACTCTAGATACTACCTCCTGGGGTGAGCTAAGGATAATGACTGCCCTGGAAACAGCGCCTCCCTCCCCCAGCCAGGCGGGCCGGGACTGTTGGCAGGACCAGGGCACGGTGCCTTCTTGAGCCCACCTCAGAACAAGGCAGGAATAAGGGATTCCACACCGGCCCCACTTAAAACAACAAACCAAGAAGTGTTTGTGTGGGGAGGTGCCAGCAAAAGCTTGCAAACTCTTTCAGGTTTTTTGTGTGGTCTTCTCTCCTCCTCCTCCACACCCTGCGGTGCCAGGCCCCGGCGGGAAGAGATGCGGGGAGGAGCGGGCTGCCTCGCCCCTTTCTCCCGCCTGGGAGGAGCCAGCTGGCGTCTCCGGGACCGCTGCCCGCCTGCACCACCAGGGGTCAGCAGAGTGTCGCGGCTGCCGCCGGCGCTGGAGAGAGGGCTGGCGTGGGGGAGGGGCATCTAGGAGTGGCCGGGAGCATGCCTGTGCATTTCCTTATTAAATTGTTTTTCGAACTTGTGTGTTATTCCACTGTAACAGTCCTGCTTCCTGGGTTGGTGACATCTCCACGGGGGAATCCAGAAACCCTTTTATCTCCAGTCGGAGGCCCAGAAGTTTGGCTGTGGCGGGGCTGGAGGGTCGGAAACAAAGTTTGGACCGTGTGTCCGCATCAGGGCCACTCCCAGGGAGTCTCCGAGCCAACCCGGGGATGGGGAGTGTTGGGGGTAAGCGGAGTGAATCATCCTTCTTCCCCAGCAAAGCCCAGGAGTCCCAGGACAGCGGAAGTTCAGCCTGGATTGTGGTGAGCTGACCCCTGGGTGGGCGGGTCCTTTTTTTTTTTTTTTTTTTTTTTGCCAGGCGGTGGTAGACACTGAACCCAGGTCGCCTGCGCTCGGAACCGCGCGCTCAGCTGCCACGTGCTCGAGACGCGCCCACACAGCGGAGAAACAAAGACAACCAAGCGGCAGGGCTGCCAGCAGCCTCCTCGACATTTAATAAATGAAATTCCATAGCTGGGGGTCGATCGGGGGTGAACAGGCAAGCAGCCACCGCTCGTGGACTGAGCGCCCGGCACCGGTTGCCTGGCCACTCCTCCCGTCTTCCCCCTTCCCGTGCCCACTTCCCGCTGGGGCCACCAAGACCATAGTCTTCTTGATGAGGGAGCAGCTCGGGGCGGCACGTGGTGCTCCCCCCTACATACCCGTTAGGTATCGTTGCTTGCAAAAGCCCCACCGGCTGAGCGGCTGGCTGTCGGGGGGAGGGGGGAGGCCTGCAAGATTTTTTTAAGGTGCAATTATAAATAAAGCCCATAGATCGCGATTTCAAACAAACTTGTCAATCTGGGCCGCAGCAAAAGGCGATGGAGGCAGCTTTGCATGTATTTCGGGTGGTGTGACTCATGAGCATTACTTGTCTTCCCAAGGGAAGGAGCCTGCCCACCCACAAGTCACTGCTGCTCTGGCACCGCTGGGATAAATCTACCAACTTGAGCACCCCTGCCCAAGGACTGCCCCCATCTTCTTACCGAGCAGGAGACTCTGGCTTTTGGAGAACCCCTCCTCAATTGTCACCTCTGACCTGGCCCCCAGGTCTGGCCCTGGGGTCCCCTGCCCTCTCCCCCACAAGCAGAGGAGTGCCCCGCCTTTTGCTGCTGCAGGGATTGGGGGTTGGGTGCACGCGCAGCACACGTGTACGTGGGGAGCATGCTCAGTGCGGGGGCTGCACCCACGTGCGGCCTGCACCTAGGCTCCCTGCCCCCCAGGCCACCCACGTTCCTCACCTGCCTTGCCTTTGCCTGTCTCTTCGTGTGAAGTCCAGAAGAAAAGCCGTCACCTGAAACGGCCCCTCTATGTTATATGAACCCTTTCTGGACACACACACCTCTGGTGGCCCAGAAACTCCGTGGGTGTGTTTAGGACGAATGACAAGTGGATATGAGTGCACACAGGCACAGTGGTCACTCCTCGGGAGGTCTTTAAAACCGCCTAGATTCTCTCCTCTCTGGATGGAAGCATGCATGGAGAGATAGATGTATTTTTAGTCCGAAGGCAGGAATACACTGCCTGACCTTTCTGGCACCTGGGCGTCCATATTGTGTGGGCGTATTCAGCAAGAGTGTGACACCACACACACACCTGGACACACAGATGTGGACACTACAGGACCGGGACGCACACCTCACCCCAACCAGAGATAGACGGGTACCCAAGGCACAGCCCCTTTGACGTGGAGCGGGACTTGGGCCTCCAAGTCCTTCCTCTCTTCCCTAATCCCCGCCCTCACTGTCCCTGGGCCCAGCGTCCCCCGGGCCACCCGACACCGAAAGTGAAGGGGAGGGGGCTGTGAGGGGAGACACACTGCCTCCGGGCCAGGCAAGAGCCGCAGCAGAGGCCGAGGCCTCAGGCCACGCTGCCCGCCGGGACCCGGCGACGGCCGTGGCCCCTTTAAGCGCCCCCGCCCCCTCCCGCCCGCGCCCGGGCTTCCTTTCTCCGGGGGGGCGCGGCCGGCAGCGCGCGACTGGGCGGGGTGCGGCCCCTCCCCCGGTGGGCAGGGCCTGCGCGGCTTCCTGCAGGAGCGGCCGGGAGCCGCGCTGGGGGCGGAGAGAGGAGCGGCGAGCGGCGGCGGGGCGGCGCGGGGCGGCGCGGGGCGGAGGGCGCCCGAGGGCGAGCGGGCAGGCGGGCACGGCGGGTTCCGGGCCAGCCCCGGGGCGGACGGTTGGCCGGGCGCGCGGAGCCTCGCCGGGGCCTCGCCGGAGCCGGGCCGGGCAGCAGGGGCCGCCGCCGCCGCCCGGGCCCGCCGCCCGCGCCCCCCCACGCTGGCCCAGAGGGCTGCGGCCGCGTCGCCGCTGAGGATGTCCCGGAAGGGGCCGCGAACGGAGGTGTGTGCGGACTGCAGCGCCCCGGGTAAGCGCGGCCGGGTCGGGGGCGGGACCGCACAGCCAGGCCGCCGCCGGGCGGGCGCCGGGGCCTGGCGGGAGCGCCGTGCGGGGCCGGAGGGCGGGGCGGGGCGGGGGCCCTGGCCTCCAGACTCGGCCCCGCCCGGGCCACTGCGGAGCCGCGTCCTTGGCTGGAGGGCCGGCCTGGGGGGCCCCTGCTCCCTGGAGGCAGTGGACGAGCGAGGAAGGACGTCTCGGCGCCGCCTCCCACCCCTCGGTCTGAGGGAGGCGGGCAGCTGGCTGCCCCTCCATCTCCATCTCTATATCCGACGGAAGCGCCAGCCTGGGGTGGCATGAGGGCCGTGCCGGAGGCCGGCAGGGCTTGGGAGGTGGGGGCGAGTGTGGTTTTGTGTCATCTCAGTGCCACCCCCCGCGTCTTGCACCTGCTGCTCTCGTGGTCGGCACGCCCGCCGGGGGTGGTGGAGGGCAAGGAGCAGAGGGCCGGGCATATGCGCCAGTGGGGCCTGGATACCGTCTCCTCAGGAGCAGATGAGCGGTGGCTACTCCCAGGACTCCCTGCTTCGGGTTCCTAAGGCTGGGGCTCCTTGTGGGGTCTGGTGATCAGGGCCAGTCCACACCCGGGTGTCTTCCCGGGCGGCATCCCCAGGCCTGCTGGTGACTGGGAACAGCTGGCTGGACCCTGCTTTTGCTGTTCCCCCGGTAAGGCCTGCTTGGGAAAGTGAGCTTGGCATTGAGCTATCCTGGGCCCAGGCTCCTCCCTGTCCCCTCGCCCAGTCTGGCCAGAAATGGATGGGGGGGCAGTGGCAAGAAAGTGCCTAGATTCCCCCATCCTGCTGGCTTCCTGGCCTGCCTCCTGGTTGTATTTACATGGTGATTCCCTTTTCTTTCCTAGCAGAGTTAGGATTGGGCTGGAGTGAAACCCTTCTGGTCTGCTGAGGAAGTCAGGGGTAATGATCCAAGAGGCTACTCCCTTCTGATGGGGTAGAACAGCCAGTGATGGGGCTCTGCAGCTGGCCTGGGAGGGAAGCTCTAGCCCCATCCATTCTTTCTTTAGAAAAGGAGCTGTCTCCCTGGTAGGCCCCTGGGCAGGCTCCGGAGGTCTGTGGACTC
The DNA here is from genome assembly GCA_036589455.1 of Ateles fusciceps. NCBI lineage: Eukaryota > Metazoa > Chordata > Mammalia > Primates > Atelidae > Ateles > Ateles fusciceps. The sequence goes on from JAZHEH010002038.1 coordinate 3,783,760, forward strand.
TAGGGGGAGTGGGCATGATTAAGAGTGAGAGTATGGGGTGCTGTTTTGTGAACCCATAACTTTCAGCCACCCCTTGAGCAGGCCCAGGACCCCACGGGTTGAGACTCACAGATGCTCTGGTGGTTCTGGGGGTGTCAAGCTAGAGTATTTGGGAACTGGGAACCTGGCAGGGCTTGGGGACAAGATACTCGATGGGCGTTATGACCGGAGGCCTCCTTGGGGCTTATCATGGTTTAGAGGGCCCTGGAGGAGCTATCTGGGGGGGTGGGGGTCCATACCCCTAAGAAACTGTGACTCCCTTTCCCCAGATGCAGGCAGGTCTGGGGATGGCAGGGCTGAGGACACCTTGCCTTATAAATGTCTGTCCCATTGTTCCGCACCTCCATGGGGTGGGCATGGCCTGATGGAGGAGAGGCTTAGCAGGTACCCTATCAGAGGAGCCTGGGCTTTAGAGTGCCTTTGTTCCCAGCTTAGTCTGTAACCCCAGCAAGACTTTCTTCACTGTGGGGGCCTCAGTTTCCTCAATTCTGAGGCAAAGAAGTTGGAGTAGAAATTGGTTTTGCCAGGCTGCCATCTCCAAACCTGTGGTCTGATTCTGGGGCATAGAGGTATAGGGCAGCACCAGCAAGGCAGTTATCCCTTTTTTTTTTTTTGAGACGGAGTTTCGCTTTTGTTACCCAGTCTGGAGTGCAATGGCGTGATCTCCGCTCACTGCAACCTCCGCCTCCTAGGTTCAAGCGATTCTCCTGCCTCAGCCTCCTGAGTAGCTGGTATTACAGGCATGTGCCACCACGCCCAGCTAATTTTCTTTTTTTAGTAGAGACAGGGTTTCTCCATGTTGGTCAGGCTGGTCTCAAACTCCCAGCCTCAGGTGATCCACCTGCCTCAGCCTCCCAAAGTGCTGGGATTACAGGCCTGACCCACTGAGCCCAGTTGGGAGTTGTCCTTTCTACGTTGCGTTGAGTATCTGGCCAAAGCCTCTGGATACCCACTGAGCTCAGGGAGGAATGGTGAGCATGCAATATGTTGGATTGCTCAGCTCCTACCCCCAGGTCCTCATCCGTCAGAGGCATTTGTGCCCCAGATATCTCCTTTCCCCGATCCCCAGTAGAGGTCAGGAAGGTGGTGAGAAGGTGAGGATGGTGGTGGGGGGGGAGGATGTGGACAAAGTCTTACTCATTATCCCACCTAGCACCCAGCAAGGTGTGTGGCATGTGGCAGGCACTCCCTGAGTGGCTGGCTGCTTGGGACTGTCCCACACCCGGACACTAGGATGCTGGCCCTGGCGAGCAGTGGCACATTTGGTCTGGGTCCTGTGGCATCTCAGGGAGAGAGGCATGAGGGTATCCCGTAGTCTGGAGTCCAGATCCAGTGCCAGCCCCCTGGGTGTATGGCTCCACCCCAGGGTCACAGGCTTCTCTTATTGCAGGAGCCCTGCAGTTCCAGCCACTTGAGTAGGCTCAGGGGCTTTTGTGCTTGGTTAATTTGGGAGGTCATGGAGGTCAGAGGTGGAGATGCAGCCTGTCCACAGAGAGCCCCTTGCTCCCTCTGCTCCCAGGCCTGGGCACACGGGGACAAGTGTGAGTGTGTTACGAGGGAGCTGGACATGGTATGGCTGCTCTGGCAGCTTGCGCCACCTAGTCAGGTACCCTGTGTGCTCCTGGCTGCCTGGGGGAGTCCAAGAGGAAGGGGGCAGGGAGCCCTGGAGAATGTGCATCTTCCCCTTTCCTTTGCCTTGGCCCACCTTGCCACAAGGTCTCAGTCAAGGGCCTTTCCTTACCCCATGGGCTTCTGTCTCAGCCTTTCCACTTCGGCAGCCCTGGGGACGACAGTGAAGGCCTCAAAATGCCCCGTCCTGTAGGCACCTCTGGTGAGCAAGGCTGGGGACATGTCACAGGACCACTTGCAGGCTGATTTGTCATGTAGACTGCAGAGTGGGACAAATGTCGGGCTCCTCTTCCTCTCTTATTGAGGTAGAACTTCTGTGTGTCAGTGCGCGCACCTGAGTGTTCATCCTGATAGGCTTTTACATGTGTGTATACCTGTGTAACCACCACTCTGATCACGTTACAGAATAGGGGTATCCAATGTTTTCACTTCCCTGGGCCACACTGGAAGACATGTCTTGAGCCACATGTAAAATACGTTAACACTAATGATAACTGAGGAGCTAAAATAAGCCAAAAAAAAATTAGAAAAAAGTCTCATAATGCTTTAAGAAAGTTTATGAATTTGTGTTGGGCCGCATTCAAAGCTGTCCTGGGCCGCCTGTGGCCTGCAGGCTGGACAAGCTTGTTATAGAACATTTCCATCACTCTAGGGGGCTTCCAAGTCCCCCCTCCCCATCAGTGCACCCCAGAGGTAACCACCATTCTGACTACCCCAAGGACTACTCTTGCCAGCCTTCATGATGTGGGCTTTTCCCTTCGTCTAGTGAAGACCTGGCCCTTAGCTCAGGGAGAGAGGCCTGAGGCTGGCCTGTATATGCAAACCCACTGGCTCTGGAGGCCACTGATGGCTTCAGGTGGTGGCAGGAATTCACTGTAGTAGAGGCCTCCGTGGGGTTGGCACTGGTTAACGTGATCCCAGGGTCACGCCTGCTACCTCTCCGTACATATAGACCCACGGCCTGACGGTGGAGCCAGAAGCCCAGGGGAGGGCAGACAAGTTCCCTTACAGTTTCTGTCCCTTCCGTCCCAGGTTTGGTCCAAGGAACCTCTTGAGGCAAGGATCCCTTCATCTTAAACTACAATCACTGTGTGACTTTCAGAAACACTTCCTGGCCCTTCTGCTTTGGAACTGGCCTGGGTGGAGCCTGGGGGCTCCTGCCTGGGTAGAACCAAGGACACTTGCACAGAGGGAGTAGATAGAATGGTTAGGGTGGGTCCCATCTGTGTCATCAAGAACTGAACAGACACCAGTGTCAGCTGCCCTGACCAGGACAGTGTCCTTTGCCTACCATTCCTATCTCAGGTCTCACCTGGAGGAGAGGGAGAACCCCCTCCCCCAGACTGGGGGAAAGTGCCAGGCAAACCATTGGACCACATTCCTGCATCCTGGTCTTGGTTACTGCCACATCCAGGGTCAGTTCACCACATCTGGTCTGCCCACAACTTGGGGCTCTGGAGCCACTGGCCGTGGATATCTAGTCAGCCTTTCCAGGCCTGGCTTCTTCAGTAGGACCACAGACCTCAGGGAAGCCCATTTATGATCCTGCCCTGGGCGGCTCCCCACTTACAGGAAACCCCACCATTTCAGCAAGAGGAATTTGGGCTGCATCATTTCCGGCTTCCTGCCTGGGCTGCCGGAGGTGGCTGGCGGCAGCCCCCTGACCCAGTGGTGTTTGGAGTGGGGGAGATGGAGCTCTCCATGCCTGGGGTGCTTCATTGTTTAGGTAAAGCCAGCAAAGAAATGCATGTTAGGGCTCCCCCTCTTGGCGAAGAAGGCTGGTCCTTCCTCCTGAGCTCTGTAGTCAGCCCCTGAGGAAGGTGTTGGCGGTCACCTTGGGCATCCCTCTGTTGCCCTGATTTGAAGGGGGTCCCTAAAAAAGCCTAAACCCAAAGACAAGCCCCTCTCCTTCCTGTTTTCATGCCTTAGTTGGGGGCACTTGCTGTGGGCAGAGCTCAGGCTGGGTCCCTGACTCAGAGTCTCCTCAGTTCTCCTGGGAACTTTGGTGGAAGTCCTTGGAGGGGGAAGGGCATGAGAACTGCCTTCTGGTTGGGAGAGATTCTTATCCCCCCAAACTTGTCCCTCCCCTGGCGGGTACACTTCTGAACACCCTGAGCACTACAGGGCGAGGCAGAGAGCCAGTCCCCCACCCCCACCCAGGACAAGGTTTCCTGAGACAGGGCGGGGGCCACTGGGCAGAGCAGAGTGTCCTGGGGAGAGAGGCACCCTGCCCCCACTCTCAGGCGGCACACAATGGCCGCTTTCTCCCCCGTGACCTTTCCGCAGCCTGAGTTGTATGCAGCTGTCTCCTCCCCATATCCCAAGGGGCCTAGGATGGGTGGCATCTCCTCCTCCCTTGAGAAGGACCCCAGAACCTCCACCCAGTCCTGGCTCTGCTTCTTCTTTCCAAAGTTCACTTTTCCCTAAAGAGTGGAGAACGGGCTATACGGGCAGAGGAACAGCAGCAAGTGTGGACATGGTATGGTCGCAGGCATCAGAGTGCCATATCCTGGCAATTCCACTCATTAGCCTTGCGACCTTGAACAAGCCCTTTAACCTGTCTGAGCCGTGTTTCCTCATCGCAGAGGTAGCACGTCCTACCCCACCTGACAGTTGTAAGCAGCGTCATACATAATGCACCCAGCTGGTACCCAGTGGGTGCCCAGTCAAGCCCAGCTCCTTTGCTCTGTCTGTCCTCCTTAAGAGGGCTCCAGCTCACACTCTCAGTGATGGTGGCAGGAGGCTCCAGGACCTCACCTGCTGGCAGGTGGGCAGAGTCAGGAGCTGTGGACGGGTGCGATCTGTCAGGCATGTTTTGACAGCATCTGGCATGCAGCAGCATCAGGGTTGTGTCCCCTTGGGGATTCCTGCCTCCCTACGGGAAGGGCTGGGGTAGACGCCTTGTTTCCTGGGAAAAGGCTAAGAGACTGGTAGCAGTGGCTGCAGGGCAGGGAGCTGTGCCTGCTGAATGGGCCTTGGGGACTGCATATTCCAGAAGGGTAAGGATGTAGGAAATGGCATGGCTCTGTCAGCCCCTAGCTGTGAGCCCTTGGGGGAGATCCCTCCCTGGTAACCTGACTGTAGTGATGGTCCTAGCTCCTAGGCTGTTGGGGACTAAGTAAATGTGTGGAGAGTACTAAGCATAGCACGGGGCCAGAGCAGGTGCTCAGGAAGTCTGACCCATGGTCTGGCTCCAGCTGACCCTTGCCCTCTCCCTGGCAGACCCTGGCTGGGCATCCATCAGCAGGGGTGTGCTGGTGTGTGACGAGTGCTGCAGTGTGCACCGGAGCCTGGGACGCCACATCTCCATTGTCAAGCACCTTCGCCACAGCGCCTGGCCTCCCACACTGCTGCAGGTACAGGGCTCGGCTGGGTGGTTCTTCCTTCCCCCACAGACAGTGTACTGAGCATGAGGGCATTTTCTCCCTCACCCACATACACCCCCGTCTGGAATCTGCAGCTTCCAAGGGGCAGCACCCCCTGGGGGAAGAGCCTAATTCTGACCCTTTTCTCCCATCTGCTCACTTCATGCAGAAGGGCAGCACTCACCCCTGCTCTGCCACTTACCAACACGGTCGTGTAGCATTGAGCAGGTCACTTCACCTCTCTGAGCCTTGGCACACTCACCATGCGACCTGAAGCCCTACATTGGATCTGTGTCTTTGGGCAGCTGGACTAGAGGGAGGTGTGATGGTGCAAGCACACAGTAGGCCCCCTTGGTACTGTTTCCAGCTACGCCAGCCGCAGCAGGCACTCAGGAGGTGTTTCCCCAGTGCCCAGCATGCAGTGGGCACTCTCTCACTTGGCATCTCTTCCCCACAGATGGTACACACGCTTGCCAGCAACGGGGCCAACTCCATCTGGGAGCACTCCCTGCTGGACCCCGCACAAGTGCAGAGCGGCCGGCGTAAAGCCAACCCCCAAGACAAAGTCCAGTGAGTGGGGCTGGAGGTGTGGTGGGCAGAGACTGCACAGTCTGGGACAGGGCCTTGGGAGGTGGCAAGGTGACCACCCTCTCCCACTGTGCTCCCCATTCCTCCTGTGTGCCCCATGCAGCCCCATCAAGTCAGAGTTCATCAGGGCCAAGTACCAGATGCTGGCGTTTGTGCACAAGCTTCCCTGCCGGGACGATGATGGGGTCACCGCCAAAGACCTCAGCAAGGTTTGAGGGGCCTTACAACAGATGGGTGGCCTCCTCCTCTTCTCCCCCCCCCCCCACGACTCCCTGAAGGCCTCTCCTTTGTCCCCACTGAGCCCTGGGCCCCAAAGGCAGGGTAACAGTAAGCAGGATGGAGAGACCAGATTGCTAGGTCAAGCCGCGTGCAGCTGAGGCTCGTCAAGCTCCCAAGTGGACCCAAAGGGCGAGAAGCCCACAACTGCCACTCAGAAGCTGGGAAAACCTGGGGTAGTTGCTTAGCCTCTCACAGCCTCAGTTTTCTCATCTGTAAAATGGGAAAGAAATAACAGCATCTACTTCATAAACAGTATCTAAGCAGAGCTCCCAGCACACGTAGATGGTGACTGACGGCAGCGCTTATTAATTGGCATTAACCCCTAGTGGGAAGCCTCCGTCCTCACGACATAGCCTGGTTTGGGCAGGCCTCCTTGGAGCTGGTAGGCGTCCCGGGGCAGCTGGGGCTGGGTGCAGCTTTTGAGTGGGGAGGTGCGCCTCGTGCACGTGCGTATTCATTACACACTGTGCTCCTCTTAGCAACTGCACTCAAGCGTGCGGACAGGCAACCTGGAGACATGTCTGCGCCTGCTATCCCTGGGTGCCCAGGCCAACTTCTTCCACCCAGAGAAGGGCACCACACCTCTGCACGTGGCTGCCAAGGCAGGGCAGACACTGCAGGCTGAGCTGCTTGTAGTATATGGGGCTGACCCTGGCTCCCCCTGACGTTAATGGCCGCACACCCATTGACTATGCCAGGTAAGGGTCGGCTAAAGGGTGCAGTGTGGGTGGGTATGGGTGTGGGTGAGGGCTGCTCCTGCAGGTCTGAGCCGTACCCCCTTCCCACAGGCAGGCGGGGCACCATGAGCTGGCAGAAAGGCTGGTTGAGTGCCAGTACGAGCTCACTGACCGGTTGGCCTTCTACCTCTGTGGACGCAAGCCGGGTGAGCAGAGCTTCGGGTGGCCCTGGCTGGGCTGGGCAGGTGGGACCTGGACACACCCTGCAGCAGGTGCCATGGTGACAGAGCGGCTGGGGGAGCAATGTTGCTAGGCAACTGCTCCTGTGAAATTGCTGCAGGCTCTGGGCCGCAGCAGTGCTGGGGCTAGGGAGTGGGGGGTGGGCATCCTGCATCCTCACGCCAGCTCCCAGCACTCCTGGGGGTGACCTGCCCTCCCCACTTTCTCCTGACACTTCTGGTGCCAGCCCTGCTCATGGCAGTGAGGTGGGCTCCCAGCTGCTGAGGCCACCCGGCACTAGTGAGTGACTTGGCATTTTTATTTTTGTTCAGATCACAAGAATGGGCATTACATCATCCCACAGATGGCTGACAGGTGAGTGCCCACCTGATGCCCCCTTTCCACATGGCCCTGTTGGATGCCATGTGGGCACCTGACCCCCAGAGCTTCTGGCCCAGGCTTCAGGGGCCTGGGACCCTGCTCCCTCCCCATCCCCAGAGACTGGAGGCACAGCTTAGTCGTCAGTCCCTAATGCTGGGCCCCAAAGGAGGTAAAAAATGTTAGCTCTGTACATGGCCAGCACAGCCTGAGCCCCATGACTGTCAAGTACATGAAGGGCGTGGGTCTAAGAAGCTACCTCCGGCTGGGAGGGTGGGTCACTGGGTTCTGTCTCAGTAGCACTGACCCTACTGTCTTTAGACAAGCCTCTGCTCTTAAATGAAAAGATGGGGGGGCTCCAGGGATGTGACTAACTTTCAGACTGCTAGCCAGGCCTCTGTAGCATGCTCAGAAATTGGGCAGGTGCCCTGGGGCTGGTCAAATGAGGTATTTCTGCCTCTGCCTGAGAGGCCCCAAGTGCCCAGGCACTGTGAGACACCCCCTGCCAGTCACCCAGCACATAAGATGGATGCTAATGCCACCTGGTGGCCACCTCTGATGGCCACATCCTCATGCCAGGCTGTGCCTGCTGGCCTGGATCTGGAGAGAGGAGGTGCTCTCTTCCCTAGAGGCCTGCGTGGGCAGATGGGCATTGCCAGGCCTGGGCAACTCAGATCCTAAACCCAGACCTCCTCAAGACCCTAAGACTCCTACTTCTATGGTCTGATTCTACCTGGGCTGTGTGTGCATGAGTGTGTGTGTATGGTAAATAGACCCGAATATGGGCTCCGTTCAACAGCACATTAACTGAGCACCTTCCCCGAGCCAGCTACTGCTCTTGGGACTGGGGAGCACAGAGGCACCTGAGACACAATCCCTGCCCTTCAGGAGCTCACAGTTTAGCCAGGGAGGCAGCCTAGGAGGTGATTCTAGTCCCCATGGGGGAGTGCAGCAAAAGAGGCAGAGGCATGCAGGTGGAAATGCTTCATGGGAACTGAGGCAGCTCCGAGGGCTGGAGCACAGCACGGGAGGCCGGGGAACCCCACAGGCAAGACTGGAATAGAGGCGGGGGAGAAGAATGAGCAGCTCCGAGAGCATTGCCAGGAGCTGTGACGGTCCCGGGAGCAGAGTTCCAGGCTCGGAAGCGTGAAGTAAGCTCTGCTGCTTACTGGCTGTGTGACTTGTAAGCTGCTTGCCTTCTCTGAGCCTTGGTTACCTCTTCTGGAAATGGAGATGGCAGTGTCTGTTTTTCAGGGAGGAGAAAATTAGATAACACATGCGAAATTTAGCTTTTGTTTAAGAGTTGGGGTCTCACCCTGTAGCCCGGGTTGGAGTGCAGTGGCTTGATCATAGCCCACCGCAGCTTCAAGTGCCTGGCCTCAAGCAATCCTCCTACCATAGCCTCTTGAGTAGCTGGGACTAAGGCGTAGGCCACTATGCTCGGCTAATTTTTAAATTGATTTTGTATCTCTGTGTTGCCCAGGCTGGTCCTGGCCTCAAGCGAATCTCCCACCTTGGCCTCCCAAAGTGCTAGGATTACAGGTGTGAGCCACGTGCCCAGCCCGAGGGTATTCTAATGAAGTTGGTTGGGGTGTGCCAAATGCACCTGTTATTACTGCAATGCTTTTACGGCAAGGGGTAGTGCAGCCAGGTGTGTCCAAAAAAATCACCCTGGCTGTGGGTGCAACAGGATTGTAAAGGCAAGACTAGAAGGAGGGGAGATAAAGAAACTTGCAAAGCCCAGGCAAGAAGAAGTAATTGTGGAACCAGGGAGTTTTACTAGGACTGCAGGGTGAGGGAGGCTTCAGGTGGCTGACACTGGTGCTGGATGAACCAGGTCACTGAGAGGCAGAGCAAGACCGAGGAGGAGGGGTGGGGGACTCAGTGAGACGAGCTCAGCTTTGTCCCTTCTGGGCTGGGTGTGCGTAGAGGTGGGTCTGGGCCTGACATGAAAAGGTGTGTATGCTGCCCTGCTCCTGGGTAACTGCTGCCTCTGTCCTGTTCTTCCCTGTGCTGCCTTCCTCTGGACTTAGATCTCGACAAAAGTGCATGTCTCAGAGGTATATGGTGCCTGCCGGGGCAGCAGGCCTAGAGGTGGGGTAGGGCGGGGAAGGCGTTTGGTGTGGAACATCTGGGGTGTCATCTCCCTGGGATCCCTGCATGTTGGGGGAGGTTGCTGGCACGAGTCTGGTCACCTCTCAGGTCTCTCCCCCTTCTCCCAATTCCCGTCTCCCTCTGCCCGCAGCCTGGACCTATCCGAATTGGCCAAAGCTGCTAAGAAGAAGCTACAGGCAGTAAGTCTGCTCCAGCAGTGCCCTGACACTCGGAGCTGGCCCTTCTCTGATCCCCCACCCCCTGCTCTTGCTTCCCCCTTCCTCTGACTCGATGCCCTTTTCCAAGTCTTTGACCTGTCCCCTCACTGGCCTCAGCAGTCCCCCTCTCCCTGACCTCCCTGTGAGTGGATGGACTGGCCTGTCCCACGTTGCAGCTTGGAACACGACCCCTGCCCACTTGCCAGTTCTGAGACTGTAGGGCCGGGCGGCACAGAGAAGGCCACCTTCTCCGAGGCTTACCACATCCTGGGGAGCTGGCCTTGGCACAGGGGCCGATGCGTCTGACAAAGTCTGGGCCCCTTTCTTCCTCCAGCTCAGCAACCGGCTTTTTGAGGAACTTGCCATGGACGTGTATGACGAGGTGGATCGAAGAGAAAATGATGCAGGTGAGTCGGGGAGCAGGAGTGTCTGGGGTGGAGGACCCAAGCAGCCAGGGCATGGGTCTCTGGTCCTTTACTGGGCGAAGAAGGGGTGTTTGGGGTTGGGGCTGCTCAGAGGCTTGCAGATGAGCCCCTGCTGGCTGTGAGCCTGCCTGGGCAGCGTCCCAGGCTGGGTAGAGTGCTGAGGGGGAGGCGGCTAGCTTGCTCCTCCCCCAGCCTCAGACTGGGGCTCCTCTCGCTCTGGCAGCCTCCCACTTTGGCTGTCTCCCTGGTACTGCTCCGCCCCCCTGCATCACTCCTTCCTGGCCACAGCCAGATTCCAGCCCAAACTCTAGGTCTGGCTGGGTGGGACCGGCCTTGTTCATTTGTCCGTCCTCAGCCAGCCACACCCAGCCTTGCCCTGGCCCGGCCTAGCTCTGCATGCCTAAGACCACCCCTGCTCTGAACACCAGTGCTCGGTGGGCATGGGGGGCAGCTAGGAAGGCCAGGCTCAGTGCTTCCCTACCCATACCGTGGGGGCCTGGCCACCGTGACTGATCTGCTCCTTTCCCTCCCCCACAGTGTGGCTGGCTACCCAAAACCACAGCACTCTGGTGACAGAGCGCAGTGCTGTGCCCTTCCTGCCTGTTAACCCGGAATACTCAGCCACTCGGAATCAGGTGAGGGGGCTGGGTTGGGGGCCTAGGGTGGTCTCCTTCATCCCTGTGGTCCCTCCTCATCTGGCAGTGGGCTAGGGCCTAAGCCAGCTCTCCAGCATTTGCCAGGGCCTCCCTCAGGGCCCAGCTGGCACTGGGATTTGGGAAGGGGCAGGAGGCCATTTTTTTGAGCACTTGGTGAGCAGCTCCAGCAGGTGTTCCAGCCTCTGCCCAGGCACCCTCCTCTGTCATACCCGGCCCCGGGTGGCCTCGGCTGTTGACTGGCCAGGTAAAGCTGGGCTGGGACGCTTTAGCTGGGGTTAAATTAGATGGCAGGGCCATGCCTTGCTGCTTGGTCCCTACCCCCATCCATCAGTGATAGGGGGTCCCCTGAGGCCAGCCTGGCCCTTTCTGCCTTGCAGGGGCGACAGAAGCTGGCCCGCTTTAATGCCCGAGAGTTTGCCACGTTGATCATCGACATTCTCAGTGAGGCCAAGCGGAGACAGCAGGGCAAGAGCCTGAGCAGCCCCACAGGTGGGGGGTGTTGTGGGCAGTGGGCGGGGCTCCAGGGGCCTCTCCTGCATGGCTCTCCCTGCCAGGGGTGGCCTGAGAGACAGGTCGTGTGGTGGAGTGAGGCCTAAGTGACAGCCCTGTGTCCTCAGACAACCTTGAGCTGTCTATGCGGAGCCAGAGTGACCTCGACGACCAGCACGACTACGACAGCGTGGCGTCTGACGAGGACACAGACCAGGAGCCCCTGCGCAGCACCGGCGCCACTCGGAGCAACCGTGCCCGGGTCCGAGGGCCGCCCTCCCCAGCCCTCCTGCCCACTCCACCGAGGCCCAGCTCTGTCCTCTTGTAGCCCAGGGGCCTGGGGGACAGGCGGGCTGCTCATAACCTTAATAACCGCCCCCTGTGAGTGTTGGCTCCCCTGCCTCCGGCTCTGATTGGCTTAGGTCTCTCTCTGCAGAGCATGGACTCCTCGGACCTGTCTGATGGGGCTGTGACACTGCAGGAGTACCTGGAGCTGAAGAAGGCCCTGGCTACCTCGGAGGCAAAGGTGCAGCAGCTCATGAAGGTCAACAGTAGCCTGAGCGATGAGCTCCGGAGGTTGCAGCGAGAGGTGAGGATGCAGCCTCAGTGGGAGAGAGGGGGAGCCCCAGGACTCCAGGGGGTTGACAGCACTTTGCACCCACAGATCCACAAGCTGCAGGCGGAGAATCTGCAGCTCCGGCAAACTCCGGGGCCGGTGCCCACACCCCCACTCCCCAGTGAACGGGCAGAACACACACCCATGGCGCCAGGCGGGAGCGCACACCGCAGGGACCGCCAGGCCTTCTCCATGTACGAACCAGGCTCTGCCCTGAAGCCCTTTGGGGCCCCACCTGGGGGACGAGCTCACTACGCGGCTGCAGCCTTTCCACAGCACCGTGAGTCACTTGTGGGTCTCACAGCGTGGGGGAGATGGGTAGGGCTGCCATAGCGTCCACCGTGACTGTCACTGTGCTAACATCCCCAGGAGCTAGAGGACGACGCCATCTATTCAGTGCATGTCCCTGCTGGCCTTTACCGGGTAAGCAGGGCCTGGGGAAAGCCAGGTCCATCTTAGCTAGTAGGTTCTGAGCCCCAGGGGGTGCTGGGCTCTGTGCTGAATGCAGGGCCTAAGATTAGACCGACCCTGTCCCTGCCGGACTTCCAGCGAGCGGGTGCGGTGGGGCACTCTGACTCCATCCAGCGCTGCCCCTGGGTTTCAGATCCGGAAGGGGGTGTCTGCCTCGGCTGTGCCCTTCACTCCCTCCTCCCCACTGCTATCCTGCTCCCAGGAAGGAAGCCGCCACACGGTAACATTTCCATGCCCAGTGCTCATGGGGTGGCTGGGGGCTGTGTGGTTCCAGGAACACAGGCACTCACCGCCCCTTCCCTCTGCCCTCCAGAGCAAGCTTTCCCGCCACGGCAGCGGAGCTGACAGTGACTATGAGAACACGCAAAGTGGGGGACCCGCTGCTTGGGTGAGGCTCCTTGGGTCTCCAGCCCAGCCTGCTCACATGCTGAGGCAGGGAGGTTGGGAGGGCCCCCAGCGTGTCTGTGAGGACCTAGGCAGGTGGCTCCAAAGCTGGAACGTTTCTTTATCTTTCTCTTTTCCGGACCTGGGCCTTAGGCTGGAAGGGAAGAGGTTTCTAGAGCTGGGCAAAGAGGAAGACTTCCACCCAGAGTTGGAAAGCCTGGATGGAGACCTAGATCCTGGGCTTCCCAGCACAGAGGATGTCATCTTGAAGACAGAGCAAGTCACCAAGAACATTCAGGAACTGTTGCGGGCAGCCCAAGAGTTCAAGCATGACAGGTACAGGGTTGGGGGGGTGTGTGGTTCCTGTTGGCTTCTGGGGTGTTGTAGAGGGCATGAGGGGCCCTATGTTCTGGTGTCCCTGGGAACCTCCCTCGAGAGCCCCCTAATTTATACCCTCCCTTCTCCCCGCAGCTTTGTGCCCTGCTCAGAGAAGATCCATTTGGCTGTGACTGAGATGGCCTCCCTCTTCCCAAAGGTACAGGGGCCAAAGAGAGGACCAGGAGTTGGGGGGCCTCGGGCTGGGGCAGACGTGGAGAATCCCATCTGACTGCTGCCTGGGTGGAGACTCAGACAAACTGGGCCCTGATCGCAACTGGTAGCTTGACGTCTAAGGTCCAGCCTCACTCCCCCACCCTCCAGAGGCCAGCCTTGGAGCCAGTGCGGAGCTCACTGCGCCTGCTCAACGCCAGCGCCTACCGGCTGCAGAGTGAATGCCGGAAGACAGTGCCCCCAGAGCCTGGCGCCCCAGTGGACTTCCAGCTGCTGACTCAGCAGGTGATACAGTGCGCCTACGACATCGCCAAGGCTGCCAAGCAGCTGGTCACCATCACCACCCGAGAGAAGAAGCAGTGACGTCTCTCCCCCACACCCTTACCTGCACCCTAGGACCTCACTGGCCACAGGAGCTGGGCCACTCCAGACATTAATCCCCACCCCAACAGAGCCACTGGCACAAGTGCCCTTAGTGCTGCCACTCTTGCTGGCAGTCAGGCGCCCTGGTGCCCACCCCTGTCGAGCCCCTAAGGATGGGGAGGTGGGGGTGGCAGCAGCTTCTGTCCCCCCACATTCCATGCACCTCTCCCTTGTATATAGCATCTCCCGCCTCCTAGTGAGCAGGGGCCTGCAAGGCATCACTCCCAGCCCCTGGCCCTCTAGGGCACCCTCAGCAAAGGGGCGGGTGGGGACACTCCAAGTGGGGCAGCTCTCCCCACACACGCCCCACCCCCATGAGCCAGTTCAGCCCTATTGGGGGCTGAGCGGGGGCATCCCCTCCTTTGTACATAGTCTCTGTGGATGTCCCTGCCCTGTAGCCACCAGCCCCTTGCTGCTCTCCCTTTAATGCCAAACGGCCCCTGCCTAGGGCACAGGCCCCAACCTGTGTGCTGGGGTCCCCAGCAGCAAACACTGGAAAGTCTTTTTTTTTTCCTTTCTTCTTCTTTTCCACCCCTTAATTTTAACTTTGTGGTAACTGAGTGTCCCTGCGTGCCTGCGTGTGAGTGTGCGGGCGGCAGTGCCGTTCCGGAGGCCTGGTCCATCTGGAGTTCTGAGGGGTGAGGGGACCAGAGCAGTGGGACCAGCGTGGGGGTCAGCTTCTCTTCCCCACCTAGAGCCAGGGGCTGCCCAGGTAACCAGCTGTGGTCCTGCCCGCTGCCTCCCTGATCCCTCCCCACTGTCACCTCTTCTCTATGAACTTAAATTGAAAACCACTTCCCTCTATCTTCTCCCACTCCTGTGTGGAGGGGGAACGTGTGCTGGCCAGGGCAGAGGACTGAGCACCTGAGCCTGGGGCTGGCTCCCCGGGGTCCCTGACTCAGCTGGTGGCTGTGGAGCTGAGTCCCCTCCCCCGTAACCTTTGCGAGGCCAGCACCCACCATCACTACCTGCACCTGCTGTGGTCCCACCCTCTGGAGGCCTGGGAACCTGGCCGCAGCCTGGGAAGGCTGGAGAGGCAGACGGTGGCACCCACCAGCTCTCTCCCCATCCGGCCTCTTCCCTGGGGGCCAGGCCCTACCCGTGTGGTGGTGGGTGGGCTGACTGTCGAGACATGTGTCATGTACATTTGTATCAAAAATAAAGAAGTGACCATGAGCTATTCTGATGCCTAGAGAATGGGGGCTGGAGGGGAGGTGGCAGACATGAAAGGAAGGGTGGCTGCAAGTGCCTAAGACCCCCCCACCCAAGGGAAGCCCCTGTGCTGGGAACGTCTGTCTAGCGTAAGAGGAGTTTGGGAATAACAAGGTTAACATGTATGATGATAACGAGCCACCCTCCCACGAGCACTCCTAAAGCCCCGTGTCTAGGGACTGGTTGGCCAGTGGAGGAGGGCTGGTGGTGCCCAGTCTGATTGGTAAACCCCTGCCTGAAACACCACCTCCACGGCCTAGGACAAGGGTCCGGGTGGGAGTGTCTCTGTTTGGCAGATGCACCAGCTAAACTCCAGACTTTACTAAAAATAATTTAATTAGAAACGGAGTTTTGGCAAGGGAGGCAGAAGCGGCTCCTTTTCTCTCCGCCGCCGCTCACTCAGCAACCAATGTGGAGGAACGTGGAGGACGAAAGACTCCGCGGTGCTCGGCCGGGGCCTCACCGTCGCCACCAGGGGGCGCCCCGCGCCCGGTCCACGTGGCAGAGGTCGCGGCCTCGCGGCGCGAGGAGGAGCCGCACGCTACAGTGGTAGGACCCAGGCCGTCACTCCGAGCTCTCACCTTCCGGGCCGCTGTCCGGCATGGGCGGAAGGAGGGGTCTCCGGCGGGAGCGCTTGACCCGTCGCGAGGGCAGCAGCAGCCTCCGCTTCAGCACAGCTGTGGGCCGGACGCTGAGCAGTCAAGGGCGGGGGGCGGGCAGAGAAGCTATGGGGGGCGACGCGAGATGGGGCGGGGGCCTCGGGTGGGGAGGGAACTCCTCACCAGCCACTGTGTCCTGGCTGTCCGCTGTGGGCCCCCAGTAGATGCTCTCCCCGCGTCGGAAGTTTCGGTGCAGCCGTGTGCAGAGCGTGGCCAGGGTGAGCAGCACCAGCAGGAAGGTCAGGGCCATGGCGGCCCAGGCGGCCTCTTCCGTGCGTGGGGTGGGGCCCCGAGCTGCCCGTGGAGGCGCTGCCGCGCGGGGGACCGGGGAAGCCTGACTTGAACAGACACAGCCCCCTGGGCTGCCTTGCCCGCTGGGTACCTGAACCTCTGTCCTGGAGCTGGCATTGCCTCCAGGTGCCCCGGGCAGCAGGGAGGCAGTGGATGCAGATGGGGCATTACTCTCCCTACCACGGATTCCCAGCATAGGCTGCTTTGCCTTCAAGCTCCCTGGGGAAGCAGAGGGAAACCTCAGGGCTGAGCGAGTTGGCTGGGGAACAAGGGCAGCCCGCAGCCTCCTCCTCTTGGCACGACTGGGAGAGGGCTGCCTGGGCCCTTGAGATGTCACCTCTGTGCCAGGGGGCCGCAAGCTCCGCAGAGTGAAGGCCAGAGCCAGGGCCTAAGGAGAGGAGAGACAGCAATCACCTTGCTGCCCTCCTCAGAGAACCTGAGACCAACAAGCCTGCGCCCAGCACCTCTCACCTGCACACACCCTCTCTGGCACAGCCTCCCTCTACCCGGGATTGGCATACAGGGAGGGGGCCCCAAAAGGCTGTCATGGTAGATCCATGCCTTCTTCTTCCTCTGCTTCCTCCTCCACCTCCTCATCAGCCAGTGGGCAGCCCAGGCTGGCTCTACCCAGGCCATCTCCAGCGCCAGCCCCCACGCGGTCAGCACCAGAGGCTATGAGAGGAGGTAACTGTTAGAGCTAGGAGGAAAGTGGGGGACAAGCAAGAGGAACCCCTTGAATTTTCCTTTCCCTGCACACAGGGCCATAGCCTTCTGCCAGGGACAGGCAAGCACCTTTCATAGCTACATACCCGATCCTGCGTGAGGCTGGAGTCAGGGGCGAGGGGAGGGGTTAGCCATACAAGCGTAGGCCAGGAGGGCAAGCTGGAGCTTCAGCCAGGGGTGGGCACAGGGGTGGTAGAGGAAGGTGACATCCTCAGCCTGGAGGAAAGGGACAGAGACATCAAAGCAGGCCCAGGGCCCTCCCAGAGAATCTCAAGTTCTCCCATCCAGGGGGACAGTTTAAAGGGACTCCCAGAATGGCCAGATGGCTCAGAAAAGGACAAAAGGCCCAGAAAAAGACAAAGGGCCCTGGGTACTGGCATGTACCCCCTCTTGCCTCTGAGTCTTCCTTTCACCCTTCCTCTCCATCAAGTGCCACCCTTCAAAGCTCACAGCATGCCTGGGTAACCCTGCCAGACTCAGACCATATGAGCCATATTTCCCTGCAGCTGTAAGAATGGCTCTACAGGTCCACAATCCAAGCCATAAGCATCCCCCAAATGAAGAACATTGATCCAATCTATACAGTCAATCTCCCAAAAGCATCCAAACACAGGGCAGGCAGGCAGCAGGTGCATAATCTCAGGATGGAAACATTCCATCAATCGTTCATTATTCTTTTTTCTTTTTTTTTGAGATGGAGTCACCAGTCTAGAGTGCAGTGGCACTGTCCCGAGTCACTGCAACCTCCGAATCCTGGGTTCAAGCAACTCTCCTGCCTCAGCCTCCCGAGTAGCTGGGACTACAGGCTCGGCGCCACCACACCTAGCTAATTTTTGTATTTTTAGTAGAGACAGGGTTTCACCATGTTGGCCAGGATGATCTCGATCTCTTGATCCACCTGCCTCAGCCTCCCAAAGTGCTGGAATTACAGGGATGAGCCACCACACCCGGCCTTATTATTCTCTGATTGAGTTGACTTGATGCTCAGCTCTGTGCTAGATGCTGTGGGAGAGGCCAAAGAACTCCTGGACTCTGCTTGCAGGGAATGTATAAGAAACTGAAGAAAACAACTAATGCAAATGAAAGAGCAAACTAACAAAACTTAGCGATTCGTTGTTAAATTATCATAGATTCAGAGAAGGAGGGGAGGAATAATGGCTGATGCCATCAGACAAGGTCTTGGGAGGAGCTGAGTCCTGCTGAGGCCTGAAAGACAGCTGGGGGCGGATGGCAGGAGGGGGAGGGGAGCTGCACGCTCCAAGTCAGGATAGCCCAAGTGTGGAGAATAAACAGCAAAGGGACTGCGGCGGGGGTGAGGCTGGCACTCATTTATGTGGCAAGCAGACTGACACAACTGGAGAAGAACCAAGGATTTGGAGAGGTCATACGAAGCTTACTTAAGTAAGGCCTGAAAAGCCAGGCTGGAGAGTATGGCCACGATAAGGTGGGAAATAAGGAGCCATTGACAGTTTCTGAACAGAGGAACGACTTCACGAAAGGGCTGTTTGAGGAAAGGAATTTGGTAGGTGGTGGGAGGCAACATCTTAGCCTGGAGCTATTACAGAGAATTTTTTTTTTTTTTTTTAAAGACGGGGTTTCACCATGTTGGTCAGGCTGGTCTTGAACTCCCGACCTCAGGTGATCCGCCCGCCTTGGCCTCCAAAGTGCTTGGATTACAGGCGTGAGCCACCGCGCCCGGCCCGAGAATTTTTTTTTTTTTAAGTTAGGTATTTCAGGCCAGGAATGGTGGCTCACGCCTGTAATCCCAGCACTTTGAGAGGCCGAGGCGGGCAGATCACCTGAGGTCAGGAGTTTGAGACCAGCCTGGACAACATGGTGAAACCCCGTCTCTACTAAAAATACAAATATTTAGCTGGGTGTGGCAGCGCGAGCCTGTAGTCCCAGCTACTGGGGAAGCTGAGGCAGGAGAATTGCTTGAACCTGGAAGGCAGAGGTTGCAGTAAGGCCCACTGCACTCCAGCCTGGGCGACAGAGCGAGACTCCATCTCAAATACTGCTACTACTACTACTAATAATAAAAGGTATTTCAAAGGAAAAATCAGAGGGGCTGCAATGAAGATGGAAGCCGCTGTGGAAGCTGAGCCCGCAGTGTGGAGCCTGGGAACCGCAGGCACACTCCTTCCACGATGCAGCTCTGCACCGTCCACGGTACTGGCACACACCCTTCCTAACCGCTCACACGCAGGGACAGAATACCCTCTCCTACACAAAACTGGGGCCCACAAAGGAGACTTCCCACTGTCCCCCCCAGGTAGCTGGAGCCTGGGCTTCTTCCAGCTACTCTCAGAGCTCCACTCACACCCAGCTACCCAACAGCATCCTGACACAGTATTGCAGGTGACAGGTCTATGGCTCACGGTCCTAGGCCATCTGTACTGGGGCTGAGCTGTCCTGGGCTTGGGGGTGGGGCGGAGAACTAAAACCCTCGCCTCGCTGTCTGAGGGAAGTGGTAAGGAATGGTAAGGAATCGGAGGCCGATCAGCAGAAAAGGCTGGGAGGCCTTCTAGGAGCTCCGGTCTCCAGGCGTGGATACCAAGGGTGGGCCCCCTGCTTGTACTCACCTTCCCTGGGCTCACTCGTGTGTAGGTCACTCTTGGTGACACCTATACATGGGGAAAGAACAGAGCTTAGGGCAGTTGGGGGGACTCTGTGTGTGTGTGTGATGGGGAGGGGACAGCAGGCCCCAAGCGTCAGGCTGGGATGAAGAGTTGGCGACTGAGGACGGGAGGAACCGGCAGAGGTCCCCAAAGATTGACTGTGCAGGGTGCGGCGAGAACGGAGCTGGACTGGGCTAGCCTTTCACACCCCTCTCTCCCTGGACCCTCCAGGGCTCCTACCTGCGGGGGAAGAGGCCACAGGCCCTCGGAACAATGGGCTCCCGCCTCCTCCGCCGGTCTAGCCACCACCTGTGGGTCCAAAGCGCAGAGCTGGGGCGCTGGACTCAGCAAGGCCCTGCCCTCTCCTTCCAGGTACAGCCCGCCAGCGGAAGAATTCCGTGTCCCCCCTCGGCGCGCCACCCCTTCCAGGACGAACTTTCGGCAAAGCGCTTTGAGCTCCTGGGCCGAGGCCTTCTCAGGAGGAGTTGATCACCTTACCTCGCTGGGACCCAGGAGCCTAGCTAGGGCGGCCAGAAAAAGCAGCTGGGGCGAAGGCGGAGGAGGCGCCATCCAGACGGCCCCGGGCCCGGTCAACCGCCCTGCCAGCGAGGGAGCGCGCGCGTCCCGCCCCTCCGGCCCCAGCGCCCCCGCGCCGCCCGCGCGCCCGGTGGCCCTGGGCTCGCGCCCGCCTCTCCCCCAAACAGCGGGCCCCCGGCTTCGCCCCGCCCCTAGGCGCCCCCGCCCCGCCCCAATGCCCGCCCACAGCAGCCGAGCGTGCGCGCACGCGTCCTAAACCTGAAGCCGGAAAAGTTGGATAAGTGAGCTGGGCCAGCGCGCCAGGCGCTGCAGGGTAGGCGGGGATCCCGTCGCCTCGCCCGGGGATTCGTACCAGCGCGTCCCTGCAGCCTGCAGATCACATCTATAGCGCCTGGATGGGATTGTGGAGCGGGGGTGTAGGGCCGGAATTGGGATCCCTGTGGACCGGGTGGCCCAAGCCGGGGAGACGGGTACGCTCCCCTGGCAAACCCGCTTCAGATTTTGTCTGTGTGACCTGCAGCGAGAAGAGGGGCTGAATTACGAAGTCAGGAGGAGCTGCTGAAGGGAGACGGTCCCACTTCTGGAACTTCGATGTCGGCCCACCCCCACTTTAGCCCTCGCAAAATAGGGACCCCAGAGGAGCCTCGAGGGGTCTTCGCCCCCCAAACTCCTCAGACCCAGAAGCCCCGGGAGGCCTGACCTGGCCGGCCGAGGCTCCCCAGTGGGGGAGCCTCCCCACCTCCGCCGTCGCCCAGTGGTGGCCGGTGCGCGTCCAGAAAGAGATTGGTCGCCGCGAGGTGGGGAAGCCACAGGCCTCACCCCCGGGGGGGCGCTGGCCGGCCCGCCCCGCAGCGGGGCGCTGGTTCTGGTCCCCTCTCCAGGATTTGGGGGAAAGACATGGGTAGAGAGCGAGGGTCAAGATGGCCATCCCAAAGCTTGGAAACAGCGAGAACGTGTTATTTCCGTGGTCTCCCAGGCACCCGGCTTACAAGGGGTTCCTTGTAAGTCGGAGGGGCATCCCTGTCGCAGGACGCCTGAGTGTGTGCTTTTCTCCGACTGACTCTCGGAGGCGTGGGGCCGCTGCTTCTGGGGAACTCCCTCCCGGGCAGCAGGGCTGAGGATTTCCTTTACGTGGAGCCCCGAGCTCGCGGGGGACGGGGACGGGACCAGGATTCCGTGGGACCCGCACTAATGCAGGCAGGGAAGCAGCAGGCTCTCGCCAGCCCTCGGACGCCGCGCTCGCCCTCACTGGCCCAGCGCCGGACCCCGCCCGGCCTAGTAACTGCGGGGCTGCAGGGTCGGGCGGGGGAGACAAACGCCGAGGGCAAAGCGCGCGGCCGTCGCCTCACGCGAGCCCAGGAGTCGGCGCCCGAAGCTGCGACTTATTCACCTCTCCCCTTCTGCTTCTCTTCATCGGTCTGTGAGGGCGGAGCGCCCGGGGTCTGGCTAACGACCCTAATGACACCGGGGTCCCCAAGCCTCGGCCTCCAGTCTCCCCACGCCTCTGGCCAGCACTGCTATCCCCCGGCTCGTGCCCTCCCTGCTCCCTTCCGGCTGCTGGTGCGCCCTCCCTCCCTGGTGGCTCCGACTCCTCTCACCCTCGGCTCCGGCTTGTTGCAATCGCTGTACAAAGGGCCAGGGGCGGAGGTGGGGGGGCGGGCGAGAGGAGTCGGGCCCGAACTGGCTGCCTCTGCGTAGCCGCGGCCAATCCAGAGCGCGCCCGTGCGGGAGGGCCCTGGGCAGCCGCCGCCGGCAGGCGGAGCCGCAGGCAGAGCGCGAAGCTCTCCAAGTAGACGGCCGGGCCGTCAGCCACCAGCCACCCGCTGCCCGCTGGGGCTCTAGCCTCGCCATGCCGCCGTGGAGCGCCGCCCTCGCGCTCGTCTTGGCGATGCTCGCCCTGCTCTGCCTGCTCGGCTCGCGGCTCCGGAGCCCCTGGGGGCGCACCGTCGGAGAGAGAACCCTGCCGGGGGCCCAAGACCGAGATGACGAGGAGGAGGCAGACGGCGGAGGCCCCGCGGACCAGTTCAGCGACGGGCGCGAGCCACTGCCGGGCGGGTGTAGCCTTGTCTGCAAGCCGTCGGCGCTGGCCCAGTGCCTGCTGCGCGCCCTGCGGCGCTCGGCGGCGCTGGAGCCCGGCCCGCGCTCCTGGCTCTCCGGGCCCCACCTGCAGACCCTCTGCCACTTCGTCCTGCCCGTGGCGCCCGGGCCTGAGCTGGCCCGGGAGTACCTGCAGTTGGCGGACGATGGGCTGGTGGCCCTGGACTGGGTGGTGGGACCTTGTGTTCGGGGCCGCCGGATCACCAGCGCCGGGGGCCTTCCCGCGGTGCTTCTGGTGATCCCCCAATGCCTGGGGTCGCCTCACCCGCAACGTGCTCGGCCTCTGCTTGCTCGCCCTGGAGCGCGGCTACTACCCGGTTATCTTCCATCGCCGTGGCCACCACGGCTGCCCGCTGGTCAGCCCCCGGCTGCAGCCTTTCGGGGACCCGTCCGACCTCAAGGAGGCGATCACTTACATCCGCTTCCGACACCCGGCGGCGCCGCTGTTCTTGGTGAGCGAGGGCTCGGGCTCGGCGCTGCTACTGTCCTACCTGGGCGAGTGCGGCTCCTCCAGCTACGTGACAGGGGCCGCCTGCATCTCGCCCGTGCTGCGCTGCCGCGAGTGGTTCGAGGCCGGCCTGCCCTGGCCCTATGAGCGGGGCTTTCTGCTCTACCAGAAGATCGCCCTCAGCAGGTGGGTAACGGAGGCCGCAGACCGGCATGGAAGGAATAGAGGGCCTGAGCTGGCTGAGAAACAGAAACAGCTGTGCATAGCATTAGAACAAACAGGCGTGGGCCAGTTTGGGCAAAGTTCTCTGAACACATCTTCCAAAGCCGTCCAAACCCTGTAGTCTAGACAACACAGGGGAAGCAGGTTTAAAGGTCATCTGTGGACTCAGCTAGTATCACTGTGCTAGAGCAGGGGACTTCTGCCCCGGCCCCTTGTCTCATCTCAGTCCCGGTATCGTAGCAACTTAAGTACGTGGTCCACTACAGCAGAGATACCTGACATTTGCCACTTAGCCCACAGCTTGACAACTCAGCAAAGACCACCCTGGAAGCAATTGCAAACGATTATCTGCCCAGAATGTTTACTCACAGTCTATGAGCCTGGAGGTGACAGGAATCAGAAATATGGTGGCATTTGAGGCCAGGTGCAGTGCTCCCGCCTGTAATCCCAGCACTTTGGGAGGCCAAGGCAGGAGGATCACTTGAGCCCAAGAGTTTGAGACCAGCTTGGGCAACATAGGGAGACCCGTCTCTACAAAAATTTGTTTTTAAATAGCCGGGTGTGATGGCATGCACCTCTGGTCCCAGCTACTCAGGAGATTGAAGTGGGAGGATCACCCAACCGCAGACATTTGAGGCTGCAGAGAGTCTTGGTCAGGCCACTGTACTCCAGTCTGGGTGACAGAGCAAGACCCTGTCTCAAAATGTGTGTGTGTGTATGCGCGCGCGTGCGTGCATAGTGGCATTTAATTTATTAAATTTTTTTTTTTTAGTAGAAATGGAGTTTCACGATGTTGGCCAGGCTGTTCTCAAACGCCTAACCTCAAGTGATCCACCCGCCCAGCTTCCCAAAGTGCAGGACTATAGGCGTGAGCCACCATGCCCAGCTAATTTATTAAAATTGTTTAGACCTGTCAACTGTTTTACACATTTCTACATATGTGCTCAATATTTAATACAAAAAATTAATAATATTTAAACAGTATTTTTTAAAAATCTCCAAAAGAAGAACAGTTTACCACCAGGGTGATAGGTGAGATTTTTCCACTGAGAAGGCCTATTTGACATTGCCAGCCTATACTCTGGCTTTCTTAGGAGATGGTAGAATGAGGTCGACAACATTATGACAACAGGGTGGTATAGCAGAAAGTCCTGGGATATGGAGTCAGACTCACTTAGGTTCAAATCCAGAATTTCCAGCAAGTTAGCCAATCCCCTTAGAGCTTCACTTCCCTCTTCAAATACATTTGTTAATAAAAACCATCTCCCAAGATGGTTAGAAAACAAAAGAAGGGGCTGGGCACGGTGGCTCACACGTGTAATTTCAACATTTTTGGAGGCTGAGGCAGGTGGATCACTTGAGGTCAGGAGTTCAAGACCAGCCTGGCCAACATGGTAAAACCCCGTCTCCACTAAAAATACAAAAAGATTAGCCCGGCGTGGTGGTGGGCGCCTATAATCCCAAGCTACTGAGGAGGCTGAGGCAGGAGAATCACTTAAACCCAGGAGGCAGAAATTTCAGTGAGCCGAGTTCACACCACTGCACTCCAGACTGGGCAACAGAGCAAGACTCCGTCTCAAAAAAAAAAAAAAAAAAGAGAAAACAAAAGTAGGTGCCTGCCGCTGAGTAGGTGCTCAGTAAATGGTGGCAATTGTGTTCTCTTTCTTTCTTGCCTCATTTTGCCTCCTGTTCCGAGAAGGTCAAACTCTGAGCTCAGCAACAGCCTGAAGCACTGCCATGGCAACCCAGAGGCACTGGCGCCATTCAGGGGCAAGGTGCCCTCATTGGCTTAATTGCCATAGTTTCCATGCCAAATGATCTCCACTAGCACTAACCTGGGCACTAGCCAGGGGCAGAGTGAAGGAAATGAAGAGAAATGCTGCATGTTTAGGAGCTGTCCTTCTCATGAAAGTTCGGCTATGAAAACTCAGGGCAAGTGGATTGTTGTTGTTGTTGTGTTTGTGTATGTGTTTGTTTTTTTTTTTCCCTGAGACAGAGTCTTGCTCTGTCGCCCAGGTGGATTGCAGTGTCGCGATCTCAGCTCACTGCAACCTCCACCTCCCAGGTTGAAGCAATTCTTCTGCCTCGACCTCCTTAGTAGCTGGAATTACAGGCACCCACCTCCACCCCTGGCTAATTTTTGTATTTTTTAAGTAGAGATGGGGTTTTGCCATGTTGCCAGGCTGGTCTTGAACTCCTGCCCTCATGATCTGCCTGCCTTGGCCTCCCAAAGTGCTGGGATGACAGGCATGAGCCACCACGCCCTGCCTGTGTGTTTTTTGAGAGGGGGCCTTGCTCTGTCACCCAGGCTGGAGTGCAGTGGCACGATCTTAGCTTACTGCAACCTCCACCTCCCGGGTTCCAGCGATTCTCCTGCCTCAGTCTCCCAAGTAGCTGGGACAACAGACATGCACCACCATTCCCAGCTAATTTTTGTATTTTTAGTAGGAACGGGAGTTCACCATGTTGGCCAGGCTAGTCTCGAACTCCTGACCTCAAGTGATCGGCCTGCCTCTGACTCCCAAAGTGCTAGGATTACAGGCGTGAGCAATCATGCCCAGCCACTTGTTTTTTTGAGGCAGGATCTGACTCTGTCATCCAGGCTGGAGTGCAGTGGTGGGATCACCACTCATTACAGCCTGGAGTTTCCGGGCTCAGGTGACATTCCCAGACTGCACTCTGGCTTTCTTAGGAGACGGCAGAATGAGGTCAAAGACATATAGCAACAGTGTGGTGTAGCAGATAGACCTGGGATATGGGGGTCAGACCCCTGCCTCAGCCTCCCGAGTAGCTGAGACTACAGGCACATGCCACCATGCCCAGCTAACTTTTGTATTTTCTGTAAAGATGGAATTGTGCCATGTTGTCCAGGCTCGTCTTGAACTCCTGAAATCAGGGGGATCCACCCACCTCGGCCTCCCAAAGTGCTAGGTTTATAGATGTGAGCTACTGTCCTTGGTCAGAGACGAACATCTAATTTCAACTGACTCTGAGGGTGGATTGAGCTACTCAAAAGATGGAGCTGCCCATCCTGGCCTTGTCAGGATGCCAAGCCCTCTCCAGGGGGCTGGAAACAGCAAAGATGTTTCCTGTTAAGCAGTTGCTCTCAGGCCCCCATTTGGGAACCCAGTAAATTAATTACAGCCCCAGTTGCTTTCTCTGCCAGGCAGCACACTCTCTAGGAATATCTGCCCCAGGTATACCTGATCAACAGCACACTCGTGTGACATTACCAGGACAGGTTGTTAGTTTAAAAAACAAAAATAAGGGCCGGGCCCGGTGGCTCACACCTATAATCTCAGCACTTTGGGAGGCCAAGGTGGGCGGATCACCTGAGGTCAGGAGTTTGAGACCAGCCTGGCCAACATGGTGAAACCTCATCTCTACTAAAAACACAAAAATCAGCCGGGCATGGCAGTGCGTGCCTGTAATCCCAGCTACTTGAGAGGCTGAGGCAGGAGAATCGCTTGAACCCAGGAGGCAGAGGTTGCAGGGAGCTGAGATCACGCCATTGCACTCTAGCCTGGCAACAGAGCAAAACTCCATCTCAAAAAACTAAATAAAAATAAAAACAATGAATGTAACCTAAACTAAAACGTGAATGATTAGCAGAGGTGTCACCGGCTGGTTTGGATAGTCTAAGCCAGCAAGTTCTTCTAGGAGGAGTTCAGGAGGTTACAGTTCATAGCAAGTTCTCCACAGAGGGCCAGAAGTTGAGGTTAGGAGGAGAACTGTCAGCAGCTGTGAAGTCAAATGCTGCCCCTAGGGCATGCAGGCAGGTGCAGTGATGCTATGAATGACAGGCCTGGTGGGCACTGTCTCACAAGAAGTAGGGAGGAGCCCATGTGGCCAGATCTTCCCACTTCCCTAGAGAATGCCAGACACCTGCATTTCATGTGAAATCCTCTAATTTTATTATTTTATATTATTTTATTTATTTTTTGAAACAGGGTCTCTGTCACCCAGGCTGGAGTGCAATGGTGCAATCCCAGGCTCGAGCAATCCTCCCACCTCAGGCTCCTGAGTAGCTAGGGCCACAGGCTTGAGCCACCATGCCAGGCTAATTTTTTTTTTTTTTTTTTTAAGAAATGGGGTTTCGCCATGTTGCCCAGGCTGGTCTTGAACTCCTGGACTCAAGCAATCCACCTATCTCGGCCTTCCAAAGTGCTGGGATTACAGGCATGAGCCACCACAGCCAGCCCGACCAATTTAAAAAAATTTTTTTGTAGAGATCGGGTCTCCCTGCGTTTCCCAGGCTGGTCTGGAACCCCTGGACTCAAGCGATCCACCTATCTCAGCCTTCCAAAGTGTTGGGATTACAAGCGAGAGCCACTGCACCCAGCCTTATCTCCTGGCTTTAAATGATAGCCATGAAATGAAATTTTTTCAAAGCCCTAAATGGCCAAAGAAAACCTCTGCGGTTAGGATCTGGCCTGCCGGCTGTCTCTGTCTCGTCTGCTGTCACCTGATGTTCTCATTCTTCCCTCTCTTTCCCACCTTCCCCACTCAATGTCTGGATGTCAGGTATGCCACAGCCCTGGAGGACACCGTGGACACCAGCAGACTGTTCAGGAGCCGTTCCCTTCGAGAGTTTGAGGAGGCTCTCTTCTGCCACACCAAAAGCTTCCCCATCAGCTGGGATACCTATTGGGACCGCAACGACCCCCTCCGGGATGTGGACGAGGCGGCCGTGCCTGTGCTGTGTATCTGCAGTGCTGACGACCCCGTATGTGGACCCCCAGACCACACTCTGACAACTGAACTCTTTCACAGCAACCCCTACTTCTTCCTCCTGCTCAGTCGCCACGGAGGCCACTGTGGCTTCCTGCGTCAGGAGCCCTTGCCAGCCTGGAGCCACGAGGTCATCTTGGAGTCCTTTCGGGCCTTGACTGAGTTCTTCCGAACAGAGGAGAGGATGAAAGGGCTGAGCAGGCGCAGAGCTTCCTTCCTTGGGGGCCGTCGTCGCGGGGGAGCCTTGCAGAGGCGGGAGGCTACTTCCTCCTCCAACCTGGAGGAGATCTTTAGCTGGAAGCGATCATACACAAGGTGAAAGACCTGGCCCGAGAACCCATAAGTCCTGCAAAGAAAAAAAGAGCTGGGCAAGCGGGGGAGTCCTGGAAAGGGGGCGGACTGAACGGAGGGAGCGCCAGCTCTGTGCTCCTCATTCAGTCCTTCTCTCTTAAACTGGTCCCTGGAAGAGATGGGACGTCCAGCGAGCCTGCGCTCACTTCACCCTCAGTAGAACTCCCGTCTAGGCTTGCTCAACACATCCCTACTCATGCGGTCATCAGCGGAGTGTCCCCGTACTGTCTCCTGTCACTGACATCACAAGCCAAAGGACAGCACTGTTTCAGGCCATGGACTCAGCAGAAAATGTCCTCTTACCGGCAGTGGCTAGAGGGATGAGGCATTTATGTTGTCATCAGACAGTGACCCCGATTCTCAAGCTGGAGCCACTCAATGTCATTAGGACAGGATGTTTGTGTCTCAGCCCCACTTCCCTCATTTGCTCTGTGGTTGTGGCGCTCTGCCCTGACCAAATGTTCGGCAGCTGCGGAAGCAGGCTTGTGTGTGTGAGAAGGGCGGCAGAGGCAGTGGGGCTGGGTCGGTGAGGGCCGAGCAGGTAGAGAATGTGAATTCCCATCTCAAGGAATGCGAAGGTCCAGTCTCTCAGAGGAGTTCTGCGAGTGTCAGCTGGGAATGGGGCTCCGTTCTACAAGTCTCAGCTGGGAATGGGGCTCCATTCTACAAGTCTCAGCTGGGAAGGGGGCTCCATTCTACAAGACTCACCTGGGAAGGGGGCTCCATTCTACAAGACTCAGCTGGGAATGGGCCTCCATTCTACAAGTCTCAGCTGGGAAGGGGGCTTCATTCTTCAAGTCTCAGCTGGGAAGGGGGCTCCATTCTACAAGTCTCAGCTGGGAAGGGGGCTCCATTCTACAAGTCTCAGCTGGGAAGGGGGCTCCATTCTACAAGACTCAGCTGGGAAGGGGGCTCCATTCTACAAGACTCAGCTGGGAAGGGGGCTCCATTCTACAAGTCTCAGCTGGGATGGGCCTCCATTCTACAAGTCTCAGCTGGGAATGGGGCTCCATTCTTCAAGTCTCAGCTGGGAATGGGGCTCCATTCTACAAGTCTCAGCTGGGAATGGGGCTCCATTCTACAAGTCTCAGCTGATTTGGGCCCTCCGGACTCACTGGCGAGGTCCCAAGGGTATTTTGAGAACTAGGAAGTGCTCCCCACGCAGGGTCGGAGGGCTTTACTAGACCATGGTTCAGGGAGTCAGAATCTTGGCCACCCTACGTGCTCCCTCTGGCACCATTTCAGGGCGTGACTCCAGAGAGCTGCAGCCAGAGCTGTTCATCTCCTGAGATGTGGACTTCTCCAAGTAAGTGAAAAGTACAAACTCGTAACCGGTATTTTCTGCTTAGTTGCTCCCTTTTCTGATGCTACTACTGGCCTCTCCCTTTCCAGAGCCAGGAGACACATGTGGGACCAGAGGAAACAAAACACCAAGAGGTTGACTAGAGCTGACCAGTGATTTATGAGTATTTCACTATTACCATGCCTTGTCTGTTCAATTATTCATAAAGCCGTCCCTGTAAAGGCAGAAAAGCTTCCTCTTAGATCTGGCCACTCAGCAACTAAGTGGGTATTTGGTTTTATGACGAATAATGCCAAAAACTAGAGATATCGTATATCCGAGATAAGATACAGTATACAGGTTGATCTAAATATTCCTGGTTTGGATTAGGCCATTAAAATTTTTTTGGCAATAGGACATGTTTCCATGTGTTACTAAGGTTCAAAAACCTTGCCCCGAAGTTTTATTTTGATTGTCATTGAAAAAGAGGTCTCCTGTTCTGACCTCACAACAGCAAAGCAGTTGTAAAGAAGAGAGCTGTTTATACCAAAGACTTTCACATCCCAAGACTTGGTATAAAGTATTCCTGAGGCCATGATTTCAGGTTTGGATAACCTTGCCCCAGCCTTGTTCTAGATAAAATCAGAGGAAACTCGGAAATAACTCCAAGAATCTGCACTGAAATGTAGACAGCACTTGGTTGTGTAAGGCACATTATCCTGTTGTGAAAAATTATCTCCCTCCTCCCCACTTCTTGTTTATCCTCCTCCGAATTCCTCATCTGACGTTCTTTTGCCATTTCTAAGCAAGAGAAATAAAAAGGAACTGAAATTAAAGGTGTTCCACTGCCGGTGAACAACAGCCTTGGTGAAAGGCTTGGGGAGGGGGGAATTACTGCCATCTGGCCATCCCGTGGCACCGGCTGCCCTCCACATCTGGTACAGGGGGGGATTTCAGTTAATTAGGGTCCTGCAGTCCCAGTTGCCTTGCAAAGTGGGAAGCAGCCTAGTGGTTTTTAAACTTTAAGCATCCCTAAGGGTGAAAATCTGTAGTTTCTCTAGAAACTATCCAGTTACCACAGGACTCTGATTCTTCAAGAGAATAACTTTGGAGAAATAGTGGTTGGTTTTCCTTTCCCTTTTGATAGGAAAGGAAGTTTTCCAGGGAGGGGAAATGTATAAACTTTGTTACAGTCAGAAGAATGGCAGAACAGCCCCAGCTGAGATTCCATTAATTCCTTTTACTCCTGAACTCCAATGACCTGAACGCTAAACTATTTCTCTTCCATGGCCCTTGTGCCAGATGCACCCTCTGCATATCCCAAAAACTCCTCATCTTCCCAGTACTACTTGAAGACTAGGGCTGAAATGCCCATTTTTTGCTGAGAAAGCATAGTTTCTGTTCAAGCAGGAAAGGTTTGGATGACCCTGCTCTTTAGCCTAAGGATTCAAGAATCACACAGATGAATTCCTGCTTTGGTAAATAGCTAACTGTGTGAAGCCAGCTAGAGGAGCCCCAGGCACACTGTTCTGAGAATGGGTGTCTACTGAGTACCAGCTTGGCCACAGACACCCCACCCAGGCAGCGCTGAAGACATTAAGAAGCAGATGGCCAGATAGAACAGCAAAGTGGGACTATCTGGGGCCAAAAGCCTTCCAAGCTGAGAGCCTCGGGCTGACAGCAGCCCGGGCTAAGGGCCTCGAGCAGATTCTGACCCACGTAGTTCTTCTCGCTGAACAGGTGATTCTTATTAACAAACAGGTGTTCTGTGTTTTCTTATAGAACCAAGATAAACTAGGTAGGCTGCTGGTGCCCGCTTACCACTAATCAAGGACAAACTAGAAAGTATTCTCCACGAGGGAGCCACAGGGGCAGGTTCACATATCCTGGGCTTAAAGAATTGTTTTAACCGGTGTGTGATATACATATACTGTCTTGCTACTTTAGAATGCCCCAAGTAGTTTTCCACTGTGGCAGGGGGAGGGCTAGGTTTTCCTTGCCATCGTTCTTCTTAGCAAACAATATATTCTATCATATACTCCTCAGCATTTCTCAATAGGTGTCCCTTGAACAAAATGGCAAGTTATGAGTTTCAGGAAGCAAGAACAACAAAACCAACCAATAAGCCGGGGCACGGTGGCTCACCCTGCAATCCCAGCCCTTTGAGAGACTGCGGTGGGAGGGTCAGTTGAAGCCGGGAGATCGAGACAAGTCTGGCCAACATAGCAAGACCCCATCTCTAGAAAAAATTAAATTATCTAGGCATGGTGGTACACCCTGTAGTCCCAGCCACTTGGGAGACTGAGGCAGTAGCGTCACTTAAGCCCTAGAGGTCAAGACTTCAGTGAGCCCCTCCCAAACACCTGAGTACCACTGAGTTGGAGTTTCCAGGTGGTGGGTCTTTAGCGATCTTCAGGCCTCATTACTTGCTTGCCTCCTTTTTGGTGTCAGTTATTTACCAACACCTTCAAATGGTAAGATAAAAAAATAAATACAGGCTGGGCGCGGTGGCTCACGCCTGTAATCCAAGCACTTTGGAGGCCAAGGCGGGCGGATCACCTGAGGTCGGGAGTTCAAGACCAGCCTGACCAACATGGTGAAACCCCGTCTTTATATTAAAAAAATAAATAAAAAAAAGAAAAAAAAAATAAATACAAATAAGAAGTAATCCCAGCACTTTGGGAGGCCAAGGCAGGCAGATCACTTGTGTCCAGTTCAGGACCAGCCCAGGCAACATGGTGAAACCCTATCTCTACAAAAAGTACAAAGATTAGCTGGGTGTGGTGGCACATGCTTGTAGTCCCAGCTACTTGGGAGGCTGTGAGGGAATCGCTTGAGCCCGGGAGATGGAGAGCTGCAGTGAACCAAGACTGCACCACTGTACGCCATTCTAGGCAACAGAGCGAGACCCTGCCTCAAAATGATAATGGTAATAATAAAACAAAAAGCCAATGACTTAAGGGAGGCGTTAATTCAGAAGTGACAACTGAGTCCTCTGTCTCTAGCCACAGATCAGAATGCAGGAAGCAGACAACTGCCTCTAAAAGTTTCTTTGAGTCCTAAGTTCTGATCTCTGATATCAAGATTGTGCTGAGCTATAACTTAATTTTCATAATTTAGTATTTTGTGTATTTATACATAGATTTCCAGGGTGGCTTGGCTGCAGATGACAGTATGAAAAACACAGCGTCAAATTCTCTGGGAAGACACCATCTCTGTTCTGAGTGGCGCTAGCCTAAGACTTGGATACTGTTAGAAGAGAGGTCTTGGCCACGCATTGGTGGCCCACGCCTGTAATCCCAGCACTTTGGAGACTGAGGAGAGTGGATTGCTTGAGTTCAGGAGTTTGAGACCAGCCTGGGCAACACAGTGAAAACCTGTTTCTACAAAACATACAAAAATTAGCCAGGTATGGTGGCACGCACCTGTAGGTCCAGCTACTAGAGAGGCTGAAGTGGGGGGAATCACTTGAGCTCAGGAAGTCAAGGCTGCAGTGAGCTGTAATCACACCACTGCACTTCAGCCTGGGTGACAGAGCAAGACCCTGTCTCAAAAAAAGTAAAGGGAAAAGGTCTCAAAACAA
This sequence comes from Ateles fusciceps, assembly GCA_036589455.1. Classification (NCBI taxonomy): domain Eukaryota; kingdom Metazoa; phylum Chordata; class Mammalia; order Primates; family Atelidae; genus Ateles; species Ateles fusciceps. Next base: position 3,816,013 of record JAZHEH010002038.1, read on the forward strand.
GGAAGAGTCATCTTGGCTTTATACATAACCTCAGAAACTCCTCTGTACTCATCTTCCACCCAAACCTCAAGGTCCTTTCTCAGTCGGTCACCCTTAGTAATGAATGCCAAGGTATCTTCCTTTTTAAACTTAATTTATTTATTTTGAAATGGAGTCTCACTCTGTTACCAGGTTGGAGTGCAATGGTGTGATGTCGGCTCACTGCAACCTCTGCCTCCCAGGTTCAAGCGATTCTCCTGCCTCAGCCTCTATAGGCATGCTGGGACTACAGGCATGCACGCCATCATGCCCAGCTAATTTTTGTATTTTTAGTAGAGACGGGATTTCACCATGTTGGCCAGGCTGGTCTTGATCACCTTGACCTTGTGATCTGCCCGCCTCGGCCTCCCAAAGTGCTGGGATTATAGGTGTGAGCCACCGCACCTGGCTGGTATCTTCCTTTAGAGATTAACTTTAGCATGAATTCCTCTCCTTGCTTAAACAAGCAGATATACTTGGCCACTCTAGTAGAATTTGGTAACAATGCCAAAAAAAGAGTATTTGAGATTCTTCAGTCAAGCCACAAAGGATGACACCAGAAATTGCTTCGAGTGGTTATCACAATTTACAGAGATAAGATTGCATTCAGGAAGGCTTGAGAACTTATACATAGGGAGTGTCCAAGTACCCAGATATGAAATGAGTGTCTCGTCTCGAGAAGCAGGAAGTCCCACATCATCAGTGGGGTATTCAAGCTAGACTGCCCCTTGGCACATATCATGGAGAGAACGTGTGCCAAGAAATGAGGATGAACTAGATCAGATACCCAGTTTCTTCTCATCTAAGGTCTGTGAATTAAATAATGCTAAGGATCTTGGTGTTTGAAACAGCTTATGGTGGGTTTCTGGGCTCAAGGATCAGAAAACCACAGACCTGACCAGGATCCAGGGAGTTGAGAGATAACATAAATTTTAATGAAAATTACCCTGGCAAAGTGACCAGAGTGAGTGTGTGTGTCTGTGGTTTTTGTTTGTTTGTTTGAGATAAGGTCTTGCTCTGTCACCTTGGCTAGAGTACAGTGGTGCAGTCTTGGCTCACTGTATCCTCGACCTCCTGAGCTCAAGCAATCCTACCGCCTCAGCCTCATAAAGCACTGGTACTATAGGCATGAGCCACCATTCCCAGGCCAGAGTGTTTTGTTTAGAGAAAGGGTCTTGCTCTGTCACCCAGGCTGGAGTGCAGTGGTGTGATCATGGCTCACTGCAGCCTCGACCTCCCGAGCTCACGTGATCTCCTAAGTAGCTGGGACTACAGGTGCGCACCACCATGCCTGGCTAATTTTTGTATTTTTCATAGAGATAGGGTTTGTTACTATGTTACTCAGGCTGGTCTCAAACTCCTGGTTTCAAAGGATCTGCTCACCTTGGCCTCCCCACAGCCTGGGATTATAGGTGTGAGTACACACCTGACCTCAGAGTATATTTTTATTCACTAATAATGATGCTTTAGTCGCATTTGCCCAGAGGAGCTAACATTTTGAAGGTAAAGTGATATTTCATTGAAATAATAAGACATGCATCAAAAGTAAGTCTCTAGTCCCTCCGGCCTTTCCTGTAATAACGCAATACCTTGCCTTAGTATTCAGCATTGTTGAACAAAAAATTTCTCTCTAACTTATTTGCCTCTGAATAGTAAACAAGTCAGTCTCCCGGTAACACTGGAATGTTATTTTTTAAATCTCCAGAAACAAATATGTGCTGTTTGTCTTCAGAAGTCCTCTGTGTACTAAGCCATGCCTGCCTGCTGTGGCGTTTAGCAGAGCCTCCCTGCACGTTCTGTCCACTGGTTGTTGCTTCACTTTTGTAGATCTAGCCTCCTGTGGCCTTACACTAACCAGTGGCAGCTCTGTTTAATCAACAACCAGGCCTCCTGTTCTGGGCTAATAATTTCCCAGCAGGCTCACAATTCCCTGATCATTGTTGGTACCTACAACAGAGATATTATTCAGTGGGCAATTAGTGTCTGTGTATTGATAGGATATCGAAGTAACAGTTTGGAGATGTGGGTTCCAGTTCTACTTCATCTGTGATTTAAATTATTTTATGAGTTGTTCCATATAAAGACTGGGAATGTGTACAGGCGTTAATTTATAAGGTCTGTCAGGATATAATAAGATAGTTAACAGCATACAGATCCCATCCTCCAAGACTCTATTTTTCAACCAGAGCTCAAAGACCTCCATGATGAAGTGGCATCTGGTTTCAGATCACACTCTTTGTTCTCTAATCAGCATCTTGTAAGGCCAAGACTTGTTCCAGGTATTAATTGCACTGCAAAGTTGGGAAGGGCCTGGGAGAGCAGCACCTTTGAGCCTCACGGGTTGGGTTTGGGTTGCCCAATTGAGGGCAAACTCTCCCCATCCCCACCCCCATATATGTACACACACACTGATACAATGTCATAGCTAATTGGCTTCACATCAGTTTTGGTTAAAAACCATCTACCTTTCTATTTCTTGTAGATGAAGGTCAGAGAGGATGTGACTTTTAAGATCTCACAGTTAGAGACGGGGCCAAGACCAGACCCAAATTAATGCTCTTTATGCCATACATTATTTGCCTTTGCCTTTTTTTTTTTAAATGGGATCCAGGGTAAATTATTTGCCTTTTCATACCTAATCACTGTCTGAGATGATACTAAATAATCTCCATTTTGGACTCCAAAATGTAAAGGATCTTAACAAAAGGGTGGGGGAAGGGTGCAGGAATCTCTTTCGAGGTGCTGGGGTGCACAACTGCCTGTGGGGGAGCCATGCACATTATCTATAAATGGCAACCTCTCAAGTTCACTGAACAGCCTGCACAAAGCTAACACCCTCAGCAGCCTTCTCTCCCTGTATCCGTTAAGAACAAAGATCTGAAAATAGGGTAGCAAAATGTAAAGTTTAGTTGCCCAGGACACATACAGGAAGACCCTGATTCTGCAGCTGGTGTCATGTGATGTAGATGATGGCATAGGGGCTATGAAGCTAGCTGAACATAATTTTTTTTTTTTTTTTGAAAGAGACAACAAAGGAGTCTCTTGTTGCTGAGACTGGAGTGGGGTGGCATGATCTCAGCTCACTGCAACCTCTGCCTTCTGGGTTCAGTGACTTTCCTGCCTCAGCTCCCCGGGTAGCTGCTGTACTATAAGCACACACCACCACACCCAGCTAATTTGTGTATTTTTGTAGAGACAGGGGAGACAGGGTTTCTTTTTTATTCTTTTGAGACGGAGTCTTGCTTCATTGCCCAGGCTGGAGTGCAATGGCACGATCTCGGCTCACTGCAACCTCTGCCTCCCGGGTTCAAGTGCCTCTCCTGCCTCAGCCTCCCGAGTAGCTGGGATTACAGGCACCTACCACCACACCTAGCTAATTTTTGTATTTTTAGTAGAGATGGGGTTTCACCATGTTGGCCAGGCTGGTCTTGAACTCCTGACCTCAAGTGATTCACCCACCTCGGCCTCCCAAAGTGCTGGGATTACAGGTGTGAGTCATCTCACCCATCGAAATCTTGTCTTTTAATCCCATTGAGTTACTCCAAATTCAGGTGGGTATATTGAAATTACTGGAGATGAAGCCTGGGATCTAATCCTGCCTCTACAAGGCAAAGTCTAGCTCTGTCACCCAGGCTGGAATGTAGTGCCATGATCACAGCTTACTGCAGCCTCAACCTTCCAGGGTCAAGCGATGCTCCCACCTCAGCCTCCCAAGTAGCTAGGAATACAGGAATATGCCACCATGCTCAGCTAATATTTTTATTATTTTTTGTAGACCGTGTTCCCTAGGCTGGTCTTGAACTCCTGGTCTCAAGCAATCCTTCCGTCTCAGCCTCTCAAAGTGGTAGGAAGGCAGGCATGAGCCACTGCCCCTTGCTGCCACACAGCACTCTGAGGCAAGCAAATCAAACACTATATAAATGCTAATTTCAAAATAGTTCAATATCAACACTCTTAAGAGTGAAAAAACTGCAACTTTTCTAAGTCTTTTCAATATGGTAGATAATCTAAACTTACTTTTAAAAATGGCACTTCAAAGAATACAAAAAGAGAAAAAAATGGCGCTTAAAACTATTTTCTTGGCTGGGTGTGGGGGCTCACGCCTGTAATCTCAGCACTTTGGGAGGCCGAGGCAGGTGGATTATCTGAGGTCAGGAGTTCAAGACCAGCCTGGCCAAGATGGAGTAACCTCCATCTCTACTAAAAATACAAAAATTAGGCTGGGTGCAGTGGCTTATGCCTGTAATCCCAGCACTTTGGGAGGCCAAGGCAGGTAGGTCACGAGGTCAGGAGTTTGAAACCAGCCTGGCCAACATGGTGAAACCCCACCTCTACTAAAAATATAAAAAAAATTAGCTGGGCGCAATGGCACACACCTGTAGTCCCAGCTACTTAGGAGGCTGAGGCAGACTAGCTTGAACCCAGGAGGCAGAGGATGGAATGAGCCAAGATCATGCCACAGCACTCCAGCCTGGGCAACAAAACAAGACCCCGTCTCAAAAAATAAATAAATAAAATAAATATATAAAATTAGCTGGGTGTGGTGGTACACACCTGTAATCCCAGCTACTTCGGAGGCTGAGGCACAATAATTGCTTGAACCTGGGAAGTGGAGGTTGTAAGCCAAGATCACACCACTGTACTCCAGCCGCCTGGGTGACAGACTGTCTCAATATTACTTATTTTTTTGAGATGAGGTCTCGCTCTGTCACCCAGGCTATAGTGGCCCAACCTTGGATCACTGCAACCTCTGCCTCCCAGATTCAAGTGATTCTCCTGCCTCAGCCTCCCAAGTAGCTGGGATTACAGGCAACCACCACCATGCCTGGCTAATTTTTGTATTTTTAATAGAGATGGGGTTTCACCATGTTAGTCTGGCTGATCTCAAACTCCTGACCTCAGGTGATCTGCCTGCCTCGCCTCCCAAAGCGTTGGGATTACAGGCATGAGCCACCACACTCGGCCCTGTTTTCTTTTTGAATTAAAAAACACAAATCCCAGCCCCTGAACATTTCCCCCCTCTGAATTAGCTTCTGACCAAAAAAATACCAGTGTTTTAAACAATAGGACTTGATTAGATGGTTTACTGCCCCCATATAGGGCTAAAATGTGATGATTTTCAAATCTAGGAAGATAAGCCCAAATAAGACTATCTTTTTAAAGCTTTGTGTAAGACTTAAGAGAACTGCTTACATTTATGACTCCATGTATTGAAGTTGTAGTTACTCAGACCACAAGGCAGAAATAAAACTTAAGAACTTGCATCAAGCAGTCAGAATTTAAACTAGAATAATCTCACACCCAGAACACAATAGGCCACTTCACTCTGGGCAGACAGAAGGTGCGGCAATTATTAGACCAAGGGTTTATGTCTTTTTTTTTTTTTTTTTTTTTTGAGACTACAGTCTTGCTCTGTTGCCCAGACTGGAGTGCAGTGGCGTGATCTCGGCTCACTGCAACCTCTGCTCATGCAACCTCCACCTCCTGGGTTCAAGCTATCCTCCTGCCTCAGCCTTCCAAGTAGCTGGGATTACAGGTGCCTGCCACCACACCCGACTAATTTTTTCAGTTTTAATAGAGACAGGGTTTTGCATGTTGGCCAGGCTGGTCTTGAACTCCTGACCTCAGGTGATCCACCCACCTCAGCCTCCCAAAGTGCTGGGATTAACCGCGCCCAGCCGAGGGCTTATGTCTTTATTAGATGGTACACTCTTACCATCTGAGTGGTAATCCCATTTTTGGAACCCCAACATCCAGCACACTGCCTGAGGTTCAGTAATTATCCAGTAGTCACTCAACAGAAATATACTTTATCTTCATGGGAATATAATTGCCTTAAAAAACTGGACGGACACTGTGTACTAAAATTACTTTATTACAGTTGATTTTTTTAAACATTTCCTTTGCTATGATACAAAGGATACTTACAAACAAAATATTACATATGACCTTGTTTTCGCTCTTATGTTCTGACAACTTGGTAACAGCTTTAAATGCACACTCTATACAATTAATACAGGTTATATATGAACTATAAGGTATGCGGAACCAGAAGAATACTGACAATATACTGTACAATAAGCCTTACCAGTTAGTGCTGTGGACCATTTATACCAAAAGGAAAATGCACATCTGTACAGTCCCCTTTACCAGCTGGTGCTGACAGAGAGGGAGAGGCTTCTTCCCCAATGCAAACCCTTGATAAGCCTCCACTGTGAGCGTCTGTTTGGTCCAAAAATCGAGAGGACAGTGTATATTTAAAATTAGTTATTGGTAAAGTGGTAGAACATCACACTTTCAACATGATAATCTCTCAAAAAAAATATCAGTCCCAGTTTTAAAAGACCACAAGTTCTTTGTCCACTATGAAAACCCTGTAGGCTCAAGGGCTTTGGGAGATGAGAAGATGAAGGCTACCAAAAAAGGAGGCAAGAAACCAAGCCAAAATCTAGGTCTTGCAAAATCATCATTTTTCCCTTCACCAAAGGGAACTAGAAATGTACAAATTCATTGATGAACCTCAATGATAGCATATCAGTTAGCTGATAACCCTCATTTTATCTGGACCCCTGACTTGTGGGAATAACTGAAAAAGATTGTGGATAATAGATACCACTTTTAGAAAAGAACCTCTTGCTTAGTTAACATATTCCCCTTAGCCACCAGAGCTGGTCCTGGGCTATTACAGGTGTGCATTCATCTCTCAATGGTCTACTCAGAAATGATAAGGTTACAGCTTTTTTTCTTTTCTTTTTTTTTTTTTAAATAAAAAAGCAATTGACTGAAGCATTTTTTTTAGGTAAATAGCAAAAATAAAAATAAAAACCAGACCCTGGCATTTGCACAAATAATGCAAATGGAGTGATATGGCCTTTAAGGAAGGGGTTAGTAGAAAGGAAGAGGGGAAGTGGAGAAAATCCAGATAAAATGATGTACTAATTTCTTTCTTTTAAAAAAATTTCTACATGTGCAAAAAAAATCATGCTGTTTGAGGAAAACAAAGGGAAATGAGTACATAAAACCAAAAACATAAATATGTTTGGGTGACTGGTAAAAGTAGAAACCAACCTGGGTTATAAAAAGGATTATACATTCAAGATGCTCTTAAACCCAGTGGGATAACTTATGTTAAAACTGTGTTAATAGTTACGTTAAAAATCTCAAGTTTGTTTTTAAATCTTCACGATACAAGCAAAGCTGTTTTAAAATATACACTATACATATTCTTATAGTCTCTTCGACCTCATTAATGCGCATTAGGCTTTTTCATATACTAAAACAAAGGGGTTCTGAAAGCTAAATTGCTCATAGTAACCCATCCATTATTTAAATGGTTAAGTTTTAAGTGGGTTAAAAAACTTTAGCAGACTTACATAAATAGGATTTAGCAACACAAGTGTTAATTTAAAAAACTCTAAAGCATTTACAAATTATCAGATTGGAACAGTCTGGGAAAGTTATGTGCACTATACTTTAAAATGTTATTTACATCAGACCATTGCTTTTGTAAAAGTTTCCCTAAAAAAAAAAAAATTTTAGAGAATTAACCTGTTCTAGCAGAGAAGGATCATAGAAGGAAAGGTAAAATAAGAACAAAATTATCTTCTAATAGAAACCCCACACATCCTTCTCTTTTCTTGGATTTTACCCTATGAAACCACCTGCAACTCCTAATAGGCTCATATATAAGGTGTCAAGATGTGATAAAATACCTTTTCAGATAAATTACTGGCCTTAAAAGGACTTTTTTTTTTTTTGAAATGTTTTCCCACCTTGTGTCTCTGGCTTGGATTATGCTTGGACACATGTAATTAATTGGAGGGGCACTCCTAAGTAGGCACAATTCCCATTTAATGTGGAATAAAAGGCATAAAATGCTGTTAGGAAGGGTGGTGGTTTCTTTGACATTATGAAACGAAAAGAAGGACAGTAGCACATTTGGAATGGGAACCAAAAGAGAGCTGTCTGGCAATACAGCAGGACAGCCAACATCTCGATAAGTTATATATATACTTGTCTATGACAAAGGAAAAGGGGTTAGGAGGGTTCCAATAGCCCCTGGGTTTTCGGATACGTGCCATATGGTCACACAGACCACCCAGAATCTGCAAATGTTGGGCGGTTACATCCTTTAAAGTCATATAATTCACTCCATGACCATGTGCAATTTATGGTAACAATGTTCATGCCCAGGCAATGTATTTGGGGCTCAGAAAAAGCAAAATGTGCCACTGAAACCTGTTCTCTATATAACTGGTCTTCATGCTTTCAAGTGGCCCTAATATACCCTGGATATTAAGCCAAGCCATGCAAAAGCAAAGAGTACACACTTGTCATTAACACTGGTACCTCATTTCTAAACCACTGACCTCAGAGTTGCCATAGAAACATATTAACACGAGTACTGAAAGCATACAACTGAAGGCTCATGGATTTCTAAGAAATGCATTTCCCTCATCTATGTTCACCAGCCTTTAATACTTTGGCTACAAGGCATATCAGAGAAAAGGAGGTTAAGTTGGGTAATTACAAAAGAACATATGTAACTCTGGAAATAGGAAAAATGTTCCAGAAATGGGATCAATGTGCCAGCAATAAGCATAGTTCATTTCATTTGAAAATTCAGTTAAAGAGCCCAATAAACAGTTCCAAACCATAATGTTATCACCTGCATAATTTACATAAACATTAAAACACTTGCACTTTATAGACAAAACACACTTTTGTAAACATGGCCACTGGGGGAGAGAGGCTCCCTACCTCATTCATGATTGAGGACATGTGATCATTTATATTAAAGTTATTTCACTGCAAAACATTTCAAACCTGACCAATGATTAAGCTTCATTTCCCCCTGTTTAACACATTTAAATATTAATTCTAAAAATGTCACCTAGGATGGTTTCAGGGTTAGATGCTAGGACCACAACTGGTAATGACAGCAACTTCTCTCTAGCTGGCACAGACCTATAAACTTTAGTACAAAAACAAAAAAATACAGAAACTAGGTCAATTTGTTAGCTACATATTTACAGATAATTACATGATTTTTCACTCACAACTGCTAAACACTATGAGTGAAAGAAAACTGTGCAGGTTGAATTACCCGTACTTTGGGGAAAATTCTGGGCATCAAGATACCCTTTTTCATTCATTCAGAAGTCTCGTCCACTTTTTCATAACAAACTACCTACAGATGTTCAGATTAGTATATCCAGTGGGCATCCTGGTGTTTCAGTGAGGATTAACCTTTTTCTCTATTTAAAGAAGAATTCCTTGTATATTTCAAAACAAAACAAAACAATCACACAGACATATATACAAAAAAAACCAACTCTGAAACTTCAAAAAGTTTAGATTGCTGGGAAACAGTTAACAGTGATGGTGACATAGTAAATGGCTCCCCAGTTTTAATTCTCTGCCTTTATTTTCTTCAAAGGATATCTATCTTTGGGTGGGTAGGAAGTGCAGGTTTAAGAAACCCACAACAGGCAGATAAGGTGTATACTAATTTATATATTTCTTACGATCTAAAGATTACCATTAAGCCAAATGGGGTCTCTTCCCTTGTACGAGTGAAATTTTGGAAATCTGAATACAAACAAGGAGGAAAACATTAGTCAACATGACCTTAAAGGGGACTACCAGAATTCAGCAGAAAATATAAATGCACAATAAAGGAAGAGTTCTCAGCTTCACTTTCTTTTTCTAGACTGTTTAATAAAACTTCTTTACAAATTAATAGTAACTTCCAATGTAGACTTATTGTAGTGATTTCATAAAAGTGCAGACAACATAACCAGACACAGCAAAACAGACTTCAATCAGTAGTCCTTGCATACAAGAGGCAAGTCTGCTAAGTGTACAGCCAACTCTTCATCCTTTAAGGAATCTGAGGATGGGAAATTTCCAGTTCTTAAAATCTAAGAGTGAGTGAATCTCTTTTAAAAGGCAATGCTACAACCTGGTTGGGGGCATTATCATGTTAGATGGGGGGAAAACAAAATAGAGAATTTCTTTTACTGCAAAAATGGTCTGTATTTTGGTAAAAAGCTCAAAGATGCCAGCCCAAGTTTTGACATTGCTCCTAGAGATGGCTCTTTTCTAAGATATGAGAACCTCTTCTTCCATCCTTATAGGAAATTCAGACTTACATACCTTAAATATATTATTTTTTGACTTGAATACACAACAAGACACTTCACATTGTGAGCACAGGACAAAATGCAGGACCATATAAATCTCCAAGGAAAGAGTTAATGTGTTGGCCAAATCCGTACTTGAATAGTAGTGGCTCAGAAGTGGTGGAAGGTGCAAAAAGAAATTATTAGCAAGCAAGAAGAGGCAGGTAAAGGGAGAAAGTCCCTCACCCAATATCAAATCCTTCTCTCCCAGTGGCCATTTCCTGTTGATTTTACAGTTTAGGAGAATCTCAGATGCTTTAGCAGTAATTCCTTTCTTGGCTGTTTTGATCCTCAGCAAAATTGTAAAAGAATAAGAGGATCAATGGTATCACTACTAAGAAACACATACAGAAAGCACATAAAAATTAATTGTGTGATTTTTTTTTTTTTAACACTGCAGAGGAATCACCACCAGTGTTCTTACTTTCCATGGTTCATTTCTCTCTGCATTACTTATCTTTTATTGGATCACAACACAAACTCATAGAAACACTAACTGGCTCCTTCCCCAGCACCATTTTACTGCATTGCAACTTATGATTCCAAATTTTACTTAACATCCTCTCCATTCACACAAGTGCTAAGAGGGGGATCAAAAGGAAAAGATTGCATCTAATGACCACCTTCTCAAAAATATCAACGCAGAGTACTCATTCTTAAGAAACACATGCATTCTTGCCTTAACTGAGAACTGAAATAAAAAAACCAAACAAAAATAACAGAACTTTAAGTGCCCTGATGGAAATGTACAGTATGAGTTACATCCATCCATCTATACACACATATAGACACTCATATGTATATACAATATATACATACAAATGATAATAGCTATACAAAAAATGTGCATATTTAACACAGTTTTAAAAAGCCAGTAGATCATGGTATAATACAATTTATTTCCACTAGTGAATGGCACAAATGGAGAAATGCAAAGGAGGTGTTTCAAGTACAACGAAGTCGTTTTTCACAGGTGAAAATAAATAGTATTATTCCAGTGTCCAACACAATGTATTCTATAAAAGTTTAAAATGCCAGACATTTAGTACTTACAGAAATAGTTACTAAAGTCTGCTTTATGGTCTGAAGAAGACACTCATAGAGTTTTCAATTTTTGAAAAGGGGATGAGAAAAAATTGGTGGAAGTAGGAGGGAGTGTCCAGGATAGTTTCTTTAGTGTACTGAATGTTTACCTGATGTCTAGGCAACCAAAAATCATGACTATGCTAAAAAGTTCCATTTACCAATAAATCCTTGACCTGGAGCACTAAGTATATTACAATAGTGTATGTGTGGCTTCAAACGCAGGATTCTTTATCTCTAGGTATTGAAATGGCTATTAAGAATTGCAGCTCTGAAAATATAAATTTTTCAGATAACATTATACAAACAAAAATACTTCTGGATACTAGAATTTGGGGTTAGAGCTGACTTCAATTGGGGGGAAAATATGTGCAAAGGGAAGGGAGCTCAATTTGGAATAATATATTTCAAAGTATGCAGCTTTGCATTTTTAAAATGCTAACCAAAAAAATGGGAGATAGAGTGACCCCAAGGAATTTTTTATAGCCAGCCTCTGGATACCAGATATAGCATTTACAACTTCTGATATGCTAGACAAATTTTCCATACTTTTAATTTTCTTAAACATATATATAGTGAGTGAACACCAACAATGGGAAGGAGGTAGTGTTAATTTGATCAAATATTGATATTTGCACACTGATTCAGAAAGTGCTTGCTCTTTCTCTAGGGTGTCTCAAAACCTTTCCAATTTTTCTGCTATAAGCTTTACTCTATGATGGTTCCTACTATGTATGAGATTCTTCAGAAGCTAGATCTCACAAACATAAACAAACCAATTAATTTGAATAATTTTTGCAAACTATATATATTTTAATTAACTTAATAGTAAAATCCAGGTATAGTCATCACCTACATGTAAAACTGGTGGCCAATTAAGTGAGCTACAAAACCCTACTTGATAAACATTTGGAGTCAATATTAAATCAGGCTTTTTGTAAAGTACTTGTGATCTGAATGGACTCAGTAACCCAATTTGACTTATTTAAGTCCACAACTGGACTTTAAAATGTACCACCAGTAGCATCGTGGGTTTGAAAGAGTTTTGTATGCAAAACTGATCTGCTTTCCTATTCCATCCAGTAGGACAGAGGAGCCACGTCTATGAATAATTTTTAAGGGTATCAAATTCCATTATATTTTTGACATTGTACTAAATTCTAAAGCTCTCTTATTTTACACCAAATAGGTAGATTTCTCAATTTGTTGAAAACACTACAATACCTGAATGCAAAAAAGATACTGAGACGATTAAAAGCCCCTTTCATTAATATGACAAGTACATGTCATGTTTACCTAAACACTGGTGACCTGGAGCATGGCTGAAAGGACAACACATCAGAGTGCTTCTTCAAACACTGCCTAAAATTTTGTGTAAACTCTATGGTGATCTTGGTTTTAAAAACATTTACGTTAAAACATTAATTTTCTTCCAGTTTCCCTAAAATGAATCCTCAGAAACTCCTACAGGTGAGGATTCATGGTGATTCGACTGACACACTTGGGGAAGACTTAAAATTTGGTTGAGAAAACCAGGACTTCAACAGCGATAGGCTGATTACTATTTGGTCATTAGTTTGATCTAGGCAAAGAGTGTCATTGAGAGGGACTTAGAGAGTTCTACCTTGGAGCCCCTGACTATAGGAAAAGCAGGATCCAGAGTTAGCAGCAAGGATTCTTCAAGACAACTTGGAAGGGAGCAGGACAATAACTCATAAGAAACTCTGATTTGTCACTGAAAAGGATATTTTTCTTCAAGTCATACAGCTTCCTACCCACCTCCAACTCAGTTTCTATACAAGAAATGGAAAACCAAGAAAACAACTGACTTGTTAGCATTGGGTTCATCCTTCATTGTACAACAAAACATAACGAAACAAAACATGTGCCCCCTGAAGAAAAGAGTTAGCTTTTGTCAAGAGATTCCCTGACCACTATAACTTACTTTTACTTTTTTTTTTTTAATTGGCCAAACTTCCTAGTTCCTTTTCAGTAGTACTTTAGCACTGGACTTGAGACTTGTTAAAGTGGTGTTTCCTATTGTGTGATGTTAACATGATGCCAAATGCTCACTAAGTCTCAATGAACTAGAAGTTTGTTAAGTACTGCAGCAACGAAAACAGCAATTAAAAACAGAGGACCTGCACATGCAGCAAAATCTACAGTGGTGATGAGGATCAGTCAGCAGCTGGTAAAGTCATTGGCTCAGTGACTCTTGGTTCACTGTGGCAACTAAACATTTAAATAATTGGCTATTCTACTCGTAAACAGAAAATCCCATAAGCCAAAAGGAGATAATGATCATGTTTATGTAGTGTGATAAGAATTTCAATAGATGGCAATTTGCAAATATGGCATGATTCAAATACCTCTGGCATTTGATTTGTATTGGCTATATGTCTTTGTTTTTGTACAAACAAAGTAAAAGTACTGTTTGGGGTCTTGGGCGTTATAGAGCTTAGCTAGGATGAGATATCACAGTATAAGCAACAAAACATCAGGACATGTAAGCTTCATCTCCTCACTCTGCTGCGGGACATACCCACCATATGAAATTTTAGGGCCCCTTCACCCTTCTGGTCTTCCCCATTGAAGGCTCACAGGTTTGTTAATGTAATCCCCCACATAACTTGTCATCTCCTTAAGTACCCCCATCTCATTGAAATACAAAGAAGGCACAACTAAATGGACAAAAATCACTCACAAGCCTATGACGAATTCAGGAAAAAAAAAAACTAATTTGTTTTCTACTCTGAAAAAGTCAATGCAGTCCTTTAGTGTTTATAGATTTCTGCTTTTTTTAGTCCAAATGAGGCTGAGAAGTCAGATCAATTTAATAACAAATACATACATTGGTGAGGGGGATGCAGGTGTGTACCAGTAATAACTTATTTCAACATATGCTGCCTGCTGTGAGTGGCTCATAAGAATTTGGGATATGGAGGAAGGCTTTAGATCTTTTCAGAAACTTCTTAGGGTACAGACACCCAAAAGTGATGACTGGAGCCACTTTGCTGCGTTTTATTTTTGCAGTGTTCAGAAAATATCCCCTATCTAGCCAATTCTTCTCACCACATGCATAATATATGTGTATGTGTGTGTGCATATGTGTGTATATATATACACACACACACACATTTATTTTAATATCAATTCCACTTTTCAAAATTTCCCCAAAAGTTAAACAAACAAACAAACCCGGCAGCCAAGTACTATGACATCCCAATTAGTAAACACAAAACAGAACGCTTTACAAAAATGAATAAAATATACCATATGCACTCAGCTTCCACACTGTAGTACCCAAGTGAGGAGGCTGCTGTGACGATGTCTGTAGGCAGTTTCTTTGGCAGACAGCTCCAGCAGAATTGCCACTCTCAATTATTAAGTTATGTATAAGACATGTGTGACCCATTGGATATTTGTGAAGTGACACTCGTGCTTCTGCTCATGCCCTGTTCCGTCCGTCCCCCAGAAGCTGTCCGCCTCAGAGCCTGGGGGCTATTGCGGACTCCCATACTGCTACCTCGAGGTACCCCTTGCATTGGCCCTGAGGGGTGACCCCATGGCTGGGGTCCACCTTGCATTGGATGGCCCCAAGCTTGTGGTGGGCCACCAATGGGATGACCCCAGTGAGGTCCTGGACCCCCAGTAGGGTTATGTGACCAACCAGAAGCTCCTGGGTAGCTGTGGCTGAATGCCTCAGGGGAGAGATTAGAAAGGACCATATTACTAAAACCTAGTCTCATGCTTTCAGAGTCAAAAGCTTCAATTTCTCTGGCTTGACGTTCCAACAGGCTTCGTATTCGTTCTGTGCGCTCATTTTGCAAAGCCAACATCTCTTCTTCAATCTGTTGAAGGTTGGACAAAGGAAAAAAAAAGAAAGTCAATTTATTTTTTTTAAGTCTATAAATAAAGGAATCAATTATTCAGTTTTGAAGTCTGAATAATTGAATAATCGAAGTCTGAATAATTGATTCCTTTTTGAAGTGGCTATTTTATGGATGTATAATTGTCCATGAGTTTCAAATTTTAAATTTTTTTCCTTTATTAAAAATTTAAGTATTTATATATTCAGGGAGTACAACTGCAGATTTTTTTACATGCATATATTGTATAGTGGTGAAGTCTGGGCTTTTAGTGCACGCATAACTTGAATAGGGAACAATATACCCAATAGGTAATTTTTCTTTTTTTTTTTTAAGATGGGGTTTCACCCTGATGGCCAGGCTGGTCTTGAACTCAGGTGATCCACCCACCTCAGCCTCCCAAAGTGCTAGGATTACAGGCGTGAGCCACCGTGCCCAGCCTCCCAATAGGTAATTTTTTAACCCTCACTCATCTCCCACGCTCCCACCTTCTGTAGTCTTCCCAGTGTCTATTATTTGACACTACGGATATACATTTAAAAATCCAAAGAGACGTCCCTTAGGAATCAGCATAATTTATATTTTTAAAATCTGTAAAATGAAGTTCTTTATTTTTATTATTTTCACTTTTTTTTTAAATAGAGACAGGGTTTCACCATTGGTCAGGCTGGTCTCGAACTCCTGACCTCAGGTGATCCACCCGCCTCGGCCTCCCAAAGTGCTGGGATTATAGGCGTGAGCCACCTTACCCGGCCTAAAATGAAGTTCTTTTTTTTTTTAGACAGAGTCTTGCTCTGTCGCCTGGGTTGGAGCGCACTGTCACTATCTCGGCTCACTGCAACCTCCACGTCCCTGGTTCAAGCGATTCTCTAGCCTCAGCCTCCCAAGCAGCTAGGATTACAGGCGTGTGCCACTGCATCTGGCTCCTTTTTGTATTTTTAGTAAAGATGGGGTTTCATTGTTGGCCAGGCTGATCTCAAACTGCTGACCTCAGATGATCCGTCCACCTCTGCCTCCCAAAGTGCTGGGATTGGGGATTTGAGATAATATGGGAAATTTAGACATGCATTTTTTTGGGGGGGGGATGGAGTCTCGCTCTGTCACCCAGGCTGGAGTGCAGTGGCACGATCTCAGCTCACTGCAATCACCACCCTCCCAGGTTCAAGTGATTCTCCTGCTTCAGCCTCCCAAGTAGCTGGGACTACAGGTGCGAAATACTGTGCCCGGCTAATTTTTGTATTTTTAGTAGAGACGGGGTTTCACCATGTTGGCCAGGCTGGCCTGTAACTCCTGACCTCGTGATCCGCCTGCCTCGGCCTTCCAAAGTGCTGGGATTACAGGTGTGAGCCACTGTGCCCAGCCTAAACATGCATTTAAAAATTATTACTAATCCTCGGCAGAGGTGGGCGGATCACAAGGTCAGATTTCACCACGTTGCCCAGGATGGTCTCAAACTCCTGAGCACATTCCTCTAATCAAAGTGCTGGGATTAGAGGAATGAGCCACTGCACCCACCCCCAAATGTTCTTACTTAAAACACTAGTGACCATGATGTTGATACTAAGTGAAATCTTGAGAGAAAATTAAATGAGATGATAAAAAAAGGTCATTTATACTCTGGAAATACTACTTTATGTATGTGTATGTGTATGTATGTATGTATGTATGTATGTATGTATTGTGTGTGTGTGTGTATATATATTTCACATAGAATTTAACATTTATAGTTGTATTGTTAACTAAAAATTTAATGTAAATGAAGGATGACAAAAGTTGAAATAAGACTTCATGCACATGTTGAGGCTCGTTTGTGTCTCAACCTAAATAAACAATTTTTGGTTCACCTGCAGGCTTACAGCAATCTTCAAACAGAATGATTTTTCACCTAGAATCATCTAACATTCACTCCAGTTCCATTTCTATTTATTTTCAGATGTCTCCCTCTTATCTGTAGGTACAACCAGCAAGCATAAAGTGCAGACATTATAGCTTTTAGGATTTTACAAAGTTTTTGTAGAGAGGGTACAGGGTCTTAGTGATTGCTAATTGACCCCAGCCTGCTTTACAGTCGCATACTTCGTTTGAAAGGCAAAATATTCGCCATAAAAACCAAGTAATAATCTTGAAGAACTATAGATGTATAATCTTATTGTTCTTTTATTCCTTCAAATACTAAATAATTGTATGCATTTTTCCATTATGAAATAAATAAAACCATATTTTAAAAAAGAAACAAAACCAATCTATCACATTAACATAGCCATTACTAACATTACTTCAAGTAGGATTTGCCTTTTAAAATTTTGTTCAACACACCATAAACATTTCTCCTTATTAATTCTGTTTTTGCAGACATCATTTAAATGGCTGAATAAGATTTTATTATTGGTTTGGCCATATTTACTTAATTGTAGCTCTATTTTAAATAGCTTGTTTTAAACAATAATGAAGTTGTTATAATTAACATATTTGTTTTTTCTGTAATTTGGATTTCTTTTCCTTTGAATAAGTTCTCAAAGTTTTCAACAGTTAACATTTACAAGGCTAAATATACTTAAATAAAGTTGCCAGGAGAATTAAAAAAAAAAAAAAAGGCTAAATATACAACTCCAGGCTGGAAACAGTGTCTCATGCCTGTAATCCCAGCACTTTGGGAGGCCGAGGTGGGCAGACTGCTTGAGCCTAGGAGTTTGAGACCAGCCTGGGCAACATGGAGAAACCCCATTTCTACCCTTGCCTCCTCCAAAAAAAAAAAATCAGTGGTCATGGTGGTGCATGCCTGTAGCTGTGAGGCTGAGGTGGGATGACTGCATGAGCCTGGGAGACAGAGAATGCAGTGAGCTGAAACTGTACCACTGGACTCCAGCCTGGGCAACAGAGTGAGACTCTGTCTCAAAAAAATAACAAGTATATATGCACACAACTTGAAATTGCTTTCCAAGATATATTAGCAATATGTAAGTGTCACTGCACCTTCACCAATGAGTACTGATTTTAAGCCTACATTGTAATGGTTTTGTATTAACGTGCAGTTTTTGGTTAGTATATTAAATAAGACTAAGATGCTAATTAGTGCTGTTAACTGTTAACCACTAGGTGGAGCTAAAATTACAACCATACTTTAATAGTGCTGATATTGCTCTCATAACACCATTCTTCAAATACTATAGGGAGTTTTCCATTTAGTGATACTGAAGCCTAAGAGACAACTTTAGATTAAATTTTAAATATAAAAGTTGGAATGAGACAGATTTAGGAAAACTGTACATGGAACAAACTGTTTTTCAAAACTTATGTTTCTTTCTCATCTTTTTTTTTTTTTTTTTTTTTTTTGGAGACTCGGACTCTGCTTTGTTGACCAGGCTGGAGTACAGTAGTGCAATCTCCGCTCACTATAATCTCTGCCTCCCAGGTTCAAGGGATTCTCTTGCCTTAGCCTCCAGAGTAGCTGGGATTATAGGTGCCTGCCATCATGCCTGGCTAATTTTGTATTTTCAGTAGAGACAGGGTTTTACCATGTTGGCCAGGCTAGTTTTTAACTCCTGACCTCAGGTGATCTGCCCCCCCTTGGCCTCCCAAAGTGCTGGGATTTCAGGCGTGAGCCACTATGCTGGCCTTATGTTTCTTATCTTGAACGAGAAATAAAATTGAGATAATATTTAGATGCAACTATCTCTCAAAGAAGCTAGTAATAAAGATAGTCGTGCTAGAGAAACAGTAACATCTCATATCTTATTTAGGTAATTTTTTTTTTTTTTTTTTTAAAGATGGGGTTTCACCATGATGGCCAGGCTGGTCTTGAACTCCTGACCTCAGGTGATCCACCCACCTCAGCCTCCCAAAGTGCTAGGATTACAGGCGTGAGCCACCGCGCCCGGCTTAGGTGATTTTTTTAAAAGATTTTTTTTTTTTTGAGACAGGGTCTCGCTTTGTCACATAAGCTGGAGTGCAGTGGCATGATCTCAGCTCACCGCAGTCTCAACTTCCCGGGCTCAAGCGATCCTCCCACCTAAACCTTCCTAGTAGCTGGGACTATAGGCGTGTGCCACCACACTTGGTCAATTTTTTAATTTTTGTAGGGGCAGGGTTTCTCCATGTTGCCCAAGCTGGTCTCTAACTCCTGAGTGCAAGCGATCTGCTCACCTCCACCTCCCAAGTGCTGGGATTGTAGGCATGAGCCACAACGCCCAGTTTAATAGGCATTTTTTACTTTAATAAGGCATTCTATTTTTATCACAAGAACTATAGAACATAGAGGAAAAATCTACAGGCCTATGGTCCAGAAATAATGACAATTTTAGATTAGGTAAGTATTAAATGCAATGACCAATGGACCTAAGACTACATAAGCTGTTGGGAATTTAAGACTCAAGAGTTCTGGAATGTATCTCTGAATCCCGCATACAATTGATAATTGACCACTGTTTTTATTTATTTATTTTGAGATGGTATTTTGCCTTGTTGCCAAGGCCAGAGTGCACTGGTATAGGCATGGCTTACTGCAGCCTCAACCTTCTAGGCTCAATCCATCTTCCCACCTCAGCGCCACAGGAGCAAGCTACCACACCCAGCTAATTTTTAAATTTTTTGTAGAGATAGGGTCTCCCTATGTTGCCCAAGCTGGTCTCAAACCCCTGGGCTCAGTCTCCCGCCTTGGCCTCCCAAAGTGCTGGGAGGCCACTATGCCGAACCTAACCTACCACCTCTTGCAACAAATACCTTTCTTCTCCTTACCTCTCAAAATCTTTTGTCCATCACCCTTTCCCCAGTACGCACACACACCTTAGTATCCTGAAGGATGGAAATGAATTTGGGGATTCTAGTTCTATTTTCTAATGTATCTGACAAGAATAATTCAGAAAAAGTAAAGATGTGCATCTAGAAATAACATTTTTTTCAGTCTGACTTTTCACCTGTGTGGAACTGATTTTACCTTCTGTCCCTCAGTAATCCTCTACCAATCTGTATAGCCAAGGACATATGAGTAAAATATATATTCCTGATCTTTTGTCCCTGTCTCTCTCAGGCAATTAATGCAGCTCTCTTTCTTCACTATTTAAGTCTTTCTCTGACCTCCCTAGGTAGAGCAAGCTAGGTACACACAAGTGAGGAGCAAGGAGCCAAAGCTGCTACTCTCAAATTCAACTGACTGTCTTCATACACCCGTATCTTTTCTCTAGCAATTACTACTTAATTATATTCCCTTGATTTTTAGAGCTCATTAATGATAAAGTTCATCAGTGAATCAATAATTTTAAAGAAAAACCTGCTTCGATAACTAGAATTCAGGAAATGTGGCATTGTGAAAAAAATCTAATGTGACCTCTGCCAACATAAAACTATATTGATAAAATGCCAAAAAAAAAAAAAAAAGAAAAGAAAGAAAAAATCCTTAATCAGCTGGGTGTGGTGGCTCACACCTGTAATCCCAGCACTTTGGGAGGCCGAGGAGGGTGGATCACCAGGTCAAGAGATCGAGACCATCCTGGCCAACATGGTAAAACCCCGTCTCTACTAAAAATACAAAAACTTAGCCAGACGTGGTGGCACATGCCTGTAATCCCAGCTACTTGGGAGGCTGAGACAGGAGAATCGCTTGAATCCAGGAGGCGGAGGTTTCAGTGAGCTGAGAATGCACCATTGCACTCCAGCCTGGGCAACAAGAGCGAAACTCTGTCTCAAAAAAAAAAAATATATATATATAGATAGATAGATAGATAGATAGATAGATAAAACGTTTTTGACAAAAGCTAATTCAAGAACAATGACTTTTTCCTTCTATTACTTATACCTTTTGTTCTAAGAGTGCCCTCCGGAGAGAGACCCTCTGTTCAAGCTCCCGAAGCTCTCGATCATGTTGTGCCTCAGCTTGCATCTTGATTTTGCTCTGATATGCATTCAACAGCTCCAGTTCCTGCTGCAGCTGCATCTTCAAAACCTGGCACTCTGCTTCCTGTGCTTCATCCAAACGCAGCTGAGAGAAAACAGATATATCCTACTGTTAGCTATCTATTCATGACCTATGGAAAGGAGAAGGAGTGTTAGAAGATAGACTACTCTTGTAGTTTAGACTATTTTTCTCTCTTGTATCTTAGAGTAAACATCTTTGAAAAAGAAAGGCAGAATAGCCAATAATAGCATTATGAAGATAAAGGTATCATAAGCTATTTGGAGGATGCCTGAATAACCCTATTTTTCTTAAGAAACACCTAGAATCTCATTAGGTGATATAAATCTCTTCATCTCTAGTGGAAATAACTATAAAACAAAGACCAGCAAATTACAGTCACAAACAAAGTATGGGCAGGTGCCTGTTTTGTTGCTGTTTTTTGCAGCCCATGAGCTAAGAATGGTGTTTTCATTTTGAAAGGGTTATATCTTAAATGGTTATATAAGTATCCACATAATATCCTTAGTTTTGCCTCCTGCCTAAAAAGTCTTATCTGGCCATAAAAAAGATTTACCTGGCCCTTTTTTTTTTTTGAGATGGAGTCTTGCTTTATCACCTAGGCTGCAGTGCAGTGGTGCAATCTTGGCTCATTGCAACCTCTGCCTCCCGGGTTCAAGTGATTCTCCCACCTCAGCCTCCTGAGCAGTTGGAATTATGGGTGCCCACCACCATGCCTGGCTAATTTTTGTATTTTTAGTAGAGATGGGCATTTGCCATGTTGGCCAGGCTGGTCTCAAATGCTTGACCTCAGGTGGTCCACCCGCCTAGGCCTCCCAAAGTGCTGGGATTACAGGTGTGAGTCACTGCACCTGGCCTTATCTAGCCCTTTAAAAAAAAGTTTACAAAGCTCTTATATAGAAAATATTTTGGACCTGTAATCCCAGCTACTCGGGAGGCCAAGGCAGGAGAATTGCTGGAGCCTAGAAGGCAGAGGTTGCAGTGACCTGAGACTGCACCACCGCAATCCAGCCAGGGCGAAGGGCAAAACGCCATCTCAAAAAGTATTTGTACTCAAACATAACCATTTTTATTCCTATTATAATAATATCTCTTGCCTACTGCTTCCCAAAGCTGCTATTCCAATCTTAATAAGGTGTTGGGATTTGTGCTGGCAGGGAGCCTATTTAGAACCTCATGTCTAAATGTATCAGTGAGAATTCTACATGCATCATGACATTTTGAGGCAATGTTGAGAACAGGAAGAAAATGAACCACCACCATATTTCCCGAGCTGCAGGAGAGCTATCATTTCCAACTAGTACTTTAATTGCTGTGATTTCATTCAGGTGGAAGAATAGGGGCACTAAATTTGTTTTGCCCAAAAAAAGCAAACTCACGGCTTGTGTGGAGAGCATTTCGTTAATGCTGTGATCATACTGCTCAGCCAAGATAGCTAATTTCCGGGTCTGCTCCTCCTCTGAGCCGTTTCAGAACGGCTTTGTGCTCACTCTTTGGTGTAGTCTCCAGCAGGTGATTTCTTAATGCTTTGTACTGTCTGGTTTGGATTTTGCAGGTATCCTGAAACTGCTTTTTTATTTGGAGTTCTTTAGACTGAGAAGGAAAAAAAATAGATTTATGTAAGTAGTAACATAAGGCATTTGGTATATGTTATGCTTACATATGCTTACATATATGAAAATAAAGGATATTAGGAAAAAAGGAGAGGAAAATCAAAAAGGTCAGATCATAAGGTTGTAGGTACTTTTTGGACTTGGCTATTGGGCCAAACCGCTGACCTAATTTTATGCAGTTTTACAAGAAATAACCTCATTTAAAATACTAGGACATAAAGAACCCCATTTATCACAGGACTTCAAACAATATCTGTTGTTTCACTAATAAGATTAGTGACTTGAGTAGATATTAAAATGAGCTTTGATTACTATGCATATTCATGACAGAAAATTACATTTCTTTTCTTTCTTGAGATGGGGTCTCACTCTGTCACCCAGGCTGGAGTGCAGTGGAGTGCAGTGGTGCACTCCAGCCTGGGTGACAGAGTGAGGAGATATGAGAAGGAGATGTGAGGAGGTGACAGAGATAGGAGGCTATGCTCAAGCAATCCTCCCACCTCAGCCTCCTGAGTAGCTGGGACCACACATGTGCGCCACCACGTCCAGCTAATTTTTTTTGAGACGGAGTCTCATTCTGTCACCCAGGCCTGAGTGCAATGGCACCATCTTGGCTCACTGCAACCACCACCTCCCAGGTTCAGGTGATTCTCCTCCCTCAGCCTCCTGAGTAGCTGGGATTACAGGCATGTGCCACCACACCTGGCTAATTTTTGTATTTTTAGTAGAGATGAGGTTTCACCATGTTGGCCCAGCCAGTCTTGAACTCCTGATCTTAAGTTATCTGCCTGCCTTGGCCTCCTAAGTGCTGGGATTACAGGCGTGAAACACCGCACCTGGCCAATTTTTGTATTTTTTTGTAAAGACAGGGTTTCACCATGTTGCCTAGGCCGGTCTCAAACTCCTGGGCTCAAGCAATCCACCTGTCTTGGCCTCCTAAAGTGCTAGGATTACCAGCGTGAGCCACCATACCCAGTTTCTGGCTAATTTTTTTTTTTTTTTTTTTTTGGTAGAGATGGGGTTTCCCTATGTTGCCCAAGCTGGTTTCAAACTTCTGGCCTCAAGTGATCCTCCCATCTCAGCCTCTGAAAGTACAGTAATTACACGCATGAGCCACTGTGCCTGGTTTAGAAAATTAAATTTTTTCTCATGAATTAAGTGTAATAGATTTATGGTGGCTCACACCTGTAATCTCACTACTTTGGGAGGCCAAGGCAGGATTGTTTGTAAGCCAGGAGTTCCAGACTAACTTGGGCAACATAGTGAGACCCCATTTCTACAAAGCAGTTTTTAAAATTAGCCAGGCATGGTGATGTGCACCTGTAGTCCTAGCTACCAGGGAGGCTGAGGCAGAAGGATCACTTGAGCCCAGGAGTTCTAGGCTGCAGTGAGCTGTGACTGCATCATTGCACTCTAGGCTAAACAACAGAGCGAGACAATGCTCTCAAAAAAAAAAAAAAAAAGATATAAATGCACTTTATTGGTAAGACAATATCTTACCTGATCCAGAGACAGAAAGCACATTTATTCTGTTTCTTTTTAGAACCACTTTGCTGTAATTTTTTTTTTTTTTGGGACGGAGTCTCACTCTGTCTCCCAGGCTGGAGAGTGGCATGATCTCGGCTAACTGCGGCCTCCATCTCCTGGGTTCAAGTGATTTGCCTGCCTTAGTGTCGCAAGTAGCAGAGATTATAGGTATGCACCACCACATCTGGCCAATTTTTCTATTTTTAGTAGAGATGAGGTTTCACCATGTCGACCAGGCTGGTCTTGAACTCCTGACTTCAGGCAATTTGCCCGCCTCAGCCTCCCAAAGTGCTGGGATTACAGGCGTGAGCCACCATGCCCAGCCCCCAATTTCTTTTAATGACAGTCTCAACTCCAACTATATAGTTTATGTACCAAACATGAAGCTGACTTGTTAAGTCTCTATTATAAATTGATTAATATTGTTATTTCAGTGGTCTTTTCCTTAAGAGAATAAACTAGGTAGAGATATACTTAGTAATGGTTTACTCTTTAACACAAGCAAAAACTTAAGTCAGTCATGTTAACTAATCTTGGCCAGACGTGGTGGCTCACGCCTGTAATCCCAGCACTTTGGGAGGCTGAAGTGGGCAGATCATTTGAGGTCAGGAGTTTGAGACCAGCCTGGCCAACATGGTGAAACCCTGTCTCTACTAAAAATATAAAAATTAGCCTGGCATGGTGATGCGTGCCTGTAATCCCAGCTACTCAAGAGACTGGGGCACAAGAATCCTTTGAACCCAGGAGGTGGAGATTGCAGTGAGCCAAGACCGCACCACTGTACTCCAGCCTGGGCAACAGAGCAAGACTCTGTCAAAAAAAAAAAACAAAAAACAAAAAAAAAAACCCCACAAAAAATAAAAACAAAAACAAAAAACAAACTGATCTTTCAAAGGTTAAACAAAAGTTATGAGGCAAGGGAGGAGACAACCCTCTTCTTGGGGTAACAGACATGAACTACAGTATATAAACATTTCTGAGATGAAAATAATTTAAGTGGCCGGGTGCGGTGGCTCACACCTGTAATCCCAGCATTTTAGGAGACTGAGCAGGCGGATCACGAGGTCAGGAGTTCGAGATCAGCCTGACCAGCATGGTGAAATCCCGTCTCTACTAAAAATACAAAAATTAGCTGTGCATGGTGGCACATGCCTGTAATCCCAGCTACTCAGGAGACTGAGGCAGGAGAATCACTTGAACCTGGGAGGCAGAAGTTGCAGTGAGCCGAGACTGCACCACTGCACTCCACCCTGGGCGACAGAATGAGACTCTGTCTCAGAAAAAAAAAATTTAAGTTTAGAGACAGAAGACCTTTGGCTTTAGTGTTTGGTTAATCATCAGGTTTGGGTATTCCATGAACTCAGGTTTTAAAAAGTTTTAATAAGTTGAGATCTATTTCTGTAAGGTATACTAGTTTACCCTACAAGTGAGAAAACATTCATTTACTGCTCTGAGGCAGAACCTATAGTTGAAATTATTTTACTGTAATAGAAATACTGCCAGGTATTGATTGGTTGATTCATCATGCAATAAATGGATATGTGACCAAATTTACACATTAAATATACCTTTCTGTATTTTTCACCATCTGAGGCACTAGATTCTAGTAATATGTCTTTATTCTGTGAGTGAGGGGGTCAAGAAATGTCTAGCTAGTAAGAGAAACTCTTAGTTTAGCTATGCTTAGTAGCACTGAACAGTGGCATGATCATGGCTCACTGCATCCCTGACCTCCCATGGTCAAGCAATCCTCCTACCTCAGCCTCCCAAGTAGCTGGAATTACAGGTGTGAGGCAGCACCATGTCTGGCTTTTTAATTTTTCTTTTCTTTTTTTTTTTTTTTTTGAGACAGGGTCTCACTCTGTCACCCAGGCTGGAGTGCAGTGGCATGATCATGGCTCACCACAGCCTCAACCCCCTGGGCTCAAGTAATCCTCTTGCCTTTTAGCCTCCTGAGTAGCTAGGACCACAGTCATGTCATCATGCTCAGCCTCTTTTGTTTTTATAAGAGAAGTCTCCCTATGCTGCCCTATGGCTGTTAATTTTTTGTAGAGACAGGGTCTCACTATGTTGCTCAGTCTGAGTAGCACCATTTTAAAATATCATTCTTAGGCTGAGCGTGGTGGCTCACACCTGTAATCTCAGCAGTCTGGGAGCCTGAGGCAGATGGATCACTTGAAGTCAGGCGTTCAAGATCAGCCTGGCCAATATGGTGAAATCCCGTCTCTACTAAATATACAAAAATTAGCTGGGTGTGGTGGTGCATGCTTGCAATCCCAGCTACTTGGGAGGCCGAGGCAGGGGAATCGCATGAAGCTGGGAGGCAGAGGTTGCAGTGAGCACTCCAGCCTGGGTAACAGATTGAAAACAAACAAACAAAAACAAAAAATCATTCATGGTTAACAAAACTGTTCCAAGTGGTTTTAGATAGAAATGAAACAATGAAATTTAGATAGTACCTTTCGGCCTCAGTAAAACAGCATCCTTTCTTTTAAAAGTATTTATTTATTTAATTTTTGAGACGCAGTCTCATCCTGTTGCCAGGCCAGAGTGCAGTGGCATGATCTCGGCTCACTGAAACCTTTGCCTCCTGGGTTCAAGTGATTCTCCTGCCTCAGCCTCTCAAGTAGCTGAGACTACAGGCGCGTGCCACCACGCCCAGTTAATTTTTGTATTTTTAGTAGAGACAGGGTTTCACCATGTTTGCCAGGATGGTCTCAATCTCTAGACCTCGGTCTTGAAAAGGCTGGGATTACAGGTGTGAGCTACCATGCGTGGCCAAAAGTCTTTTTCTTTTTGAGATGAAGTCTTGCTCTGCCACCCAGGCTGGAGTGCAGCAGGGTGATCTTGCCTCACTGCAACTTCCACCTCCTGGTTCAAGCGATTCTCCTGCCTCAGCCTCTTGAGTAGTTGTGATCATAGCCTGCCACTACACCCAGCTAATTTTTGTATTTTTAGTAGAGGCAGGGTTTCACCACCTTGGCCAAGCTGGTCTCAAACTCCTGACCTTGTGATCCACCCGCCTCGGCCTCCCAAAGTGCTGGGTTTACAAGCGTGAGCCACCACACCTGGCCCAAAAGTTTTTATTTTTAAAACATTGTGCTGGGCTGGGTGCGGTGGCTCATGCCTGTAATCTTAGCACTTTGGGAGGCCAAGGGAGTGGATCACCTGACGTCAGGAGTTTGAGACCAGTGGGGCCAACATGGTAAAACCCAGTCTCTACTAAAAATACAAAAATCAGCTGGGTGTGTTTGTGGGTGCCTGTAATCCCACTTACTCTGGAGGCTGAGGCACGAGAATCACTTGAACCTGAGAGGCAGAGGTTGCAGTAAGCCGAGATCACGCCACTGCACTTGCAGTAAGCCAAGATCAAGCCTAGGTAACAAGAGCAAAACTCCGTTTCAAAACAACACAAACAAACAAACAAAACCAAACATTTTGCCAGGAATACTGCAATCATTCCATGTCCCTGCCTTATGAGAAAAAGAACTCCTTGAAAATTGTTTCTTTAACAAGAGTAAAATTAATGCTTATACTAAGAATAAACTATATCCCTCAATGTGTGACTCAAGTGAAAGAGAGATGAATGCAAGTTACATTTATTTCTACTCATTTAGTGCTGACAAAGCATCATCCGGATGGCAGCTAAAGAAACAGCAGAATAGGCAGCAGATTTTCACCCGACCCTTTCCATAGAAATAGCACCCTACCCCCACAAATCCTAATGAACATAAATAAAATGTTCCAACTGCAGTCTCCTCTCCTCCATCAAACACAGTTGATGCTATATTGTAAATTCTGGCTCCGTTAGTTAAGAGGCAACAACTACTTAAGTAAATAGAAATGTGATAACTTGGTGTTAAAATGTTCAAGCTAAGTAAACAGATCCACGTAAAATAAGAGTAAAGTGGTGACTTTCTTTCCTAACAGAAAACTTTTAGCTCACTTGTCATCAGAAAGGCATTTTATTTAAAGTCTCACTATGATAGTGAAGTTTCATTTTCTCCTCACTTTTAATGTACTGAGAGAATCAAGACTACTGTTTATAAGCTTTAAAATGGAAAAGGCTCTAATGACAGGAAACAGAAAGAAACAGTTAAATGTCAAACAACTATCTATCACCCAAGCCCCAGAGAAATGCAGTCATATCAGATTTACAGTACGACTTTCAGTTTGGTTTATTCCTTGGTGCTGTTGGCTTTAAAACCATAATTGATTTTGCTGTCATATTATTTTAAAAATCTTTTCATGGGAGATTGTCTACTCTGTAGCTAAATGATTATATACCTCCCCACTACAAAAACAAATCTAAAAAATCATAATTCCAATTTTTCTAAGCATTAACTAAGGAAGGTTATGTTAGTAGTCAACATAATTACTCTGTAAATAATTACCTATTTTGAGGACACAGCAAGGTGAAATTTTACATTCACATGAAAAAATAAAGCATTTTAACATTGTTTCTATATTTTGTTCAGGAAAGCTTGTTTGGATGGAGTTGGGTGGGCACTGAGAATACCACTGAATGTGTTGTAGCTTCTAGATTTTGACACAGATTGCCTCTGTGAATGAATTTCACTTTACTCCAGCACAGTTATTCAGAGTAAAACCAAGAACCATTTTATAGTTTAAATATCAACTAGCTTATAAAAAACCCTTTTTATAAGGGCTGGATAGGGGTACAGGAGAAACTTTAAATAGGAAATACCGTGAAAACTGGGCCTTATTGGATATAAATAAAAGTTTAGGCTGGGCGTGGTGGCTCACACCTGTAATCCAAGCACTTTGGAGGCCAAGGCGGGCGGATCACCTGAGGTCAGGAGTTCAAGACCAGCCTGACCAACATGGTGAAACCCCGTCTTTAAAAAAAAAAAAAAAAAAAAAGTTTAAAATGTACTGATATGTACAGAACAATCGAGGTGCTTATCATCGATGACAGACTATACAGTGGGTGGTTTTATATATTAAGATTCATGTGATTTTACTCCTTCAAATATTTATTACAAGTTATAAGATTTGAAATTTCAGAATTGTTAACTGTAGTTGACTTTGATGGAGGGAGATGGACCAGGTGGCTGGAGGAACAAGCACAGAAAAGAAAACTTTTCTTTCTTTCTAACTGGTAGCTACATAGCTAGAAACTTTTTACTTTATAATGCACTTTAAATTTGTACAAGTCATATTTACAGCAAATTAGGGTTCCAAAATTTTATTACTTGGAACAACAGAGAGAAGCCAAATGGTTAGCTTGTTGACATGCAGAATATAATAGTGGCTTTGGAGATATGGATAAAAAAAATTTTTTTTTTGAGACAGGGTCTTGCTCTGTTGATCAGGCTGGAGTGCTGTGGTGTGATGTTGGCTCACTGCAACCTCCACCTCTTGCGTTCAAGTGAGTCTCCTGCCTCAGCCCCCGAAGTAGCTGGGACTACAGGCATGCACCGCCGCACCAAACTAATTTTTGTATTTTTAGTAGAG
Organism: Ateles fusciceps; assembly: GCA_036589455.1. Lineage (NCBI taxonomy): Eukaryota > Metazoa > Chordata > Mammalia > Primates > Atelidae > Ateles > Ateles fusciceps. The sequence goes on from JAZHEH010002038.1 coordinate 3,845,693, forward strand.
ACGGGGTTTCGCTATGTTGGCCAGGCTGGTCTCGAACTCCTAACTTTAGATGATCGGCTTTTGTTGGCCTCCCAAAGTGCTGAGATTACAGGTGTGAGCCACCGTGCCGTGCCCTGCCCTTTGGTAAATTTTAAACAAGAATCTTGATTCTTATTTACTAGCATTTCCCATGGTTAAAAATTAGGCCACTTTTTTGTATTCTGATGTGAAATATAGAAGCAAAAGACTGTAGCAACCGGCACTCAACATTAAAATCAACTAAAGATGCTAAAAATTAAAAGAAGCTTACTCAATTTCTTTATGACTAGACATTTGTCTTAAGAATTTTCCTGCTTACATGGATACCTTATCATTCTCTTCCCTGTTGTCACAAAGCTTAAGCTAATCATACCTTCAAACTCTTAGGCTGTTGTCGAACTTCCATGACATGCTTTCGTCTTAGTTCTCGTTCTCTTCGCTTATTATATTCCAGCTGGTTAGTGAGCTCAGTTTGATGCTGCAATCTGATCAACTCACAGCGCATCTTCTGAATTGTGTTGAGGTGGCGGAACTCCAGTTCTTGCATGGATTCATGCTGTCGAAGTAGCATGGCATGCTCTAAGTCCTTTTGAGTCTGTCTTTTGTTTAACTCCTAATCCATAACACAAAAAACAAAGGTATAATTTATAGCTGTATAATGCCAGAAAAAAATCCTAAGAAACAGAATAACCAGTAAACAGATGTAATTAACCTTGTGGTTCAATTATAGTTGCATAGTAAATATTAGAGTTGTTACTCCTATAAATGGGCAATTAGTAGCACAAATTTCCTTATCACATTCATTTACTATTTATTCATATTATTTTATTGCCATTAGCTTAAGATATTATTAAATCTATATCAAGAGGTTTAACATTCTTTTTTTAATTTAAATTTTTATTTTCTTCTGTAGTAAGCATTTGAACATTCTTTTGTTTACTTCCTAATTTTATATTTGAAGAGGGCTCCCAAGTTATCCTTTCAATTTCTTCAGAGTATTCTATTCAATTCTTTTTTTTTTTTTGAGACAGTCTCGCTCCATCACCAGGCGCCAGGCTGGAGTGCAGTGGTGTGATCTTGGCTCACTGCAACCTCTGCCTCCCGGGTTCAAGCAATTCTCCTGCCTCAGCCTCCCGAGTAGCTGGGACTACAGGCGCGCGCCACCACGCCCAGCTAATTTTTTTTTGTATTTTTAGTAGAGACGGGGTTTCACCATGTTGGCCAGGATGGTCTCGATCTCTTGACCTCGTGATCCGCCCACCTCGGCCTCCCCAAGTGCTGGGATTACAGGCGTGAGCCACCGCGCCCGGCCTATTCTATCCAATTCTTTTACATGCAGTCTACTCTGGTTAGTGTAATGATTAAGAACATGGACACTAGAGAGCTATACTGCCTGTTTTCTAAATTCTGGCTCTGCTACTTGTGAGCAGTGAGTCTCTCGGTTAGTTAACTAATTGTGCTTCAGTTTCATCATTTCTCAAGTGAATATAAGATAGCTATTGTACAGATTTAATGTGAAGATGAAATGAGTTAAAAACCAGAAAGTTCTCAGAATAATACCTAGCACATGGTACACAATAAATGTTATTCCTTTTAGACCTCACAGGGGTCTAAAAATTTTTTAAATAGATTCTTAAAAAATTTTTTGTTTCATGTTGGAAACAAGTAAACACTTAACATCTACAATGTAAAAATCTTGCTTCTTTTGCCTTTGCAAACTCTCTCCCCAGAGGCCAACAGTTTGGTGCATGTGCTTCTCAACCTTCCCCAAGTTTACTCTGGTTAGTTTATTATACAAAAACATACAGTTTTAAAAACTGAACAACAATATAGTTTTAGGCACATAACTGGCTTTATTTTAATTTAATTAATTAACTAATTTAATGATATAACACACATGTATCCAGAATCAAATCAGTACATAAAAGATTTTTTTTGAGACCAAGTGTCACTCTGTTGTCCAGGCTGGAGTGCAATGGTGCCATCTTGACTCACTGCAACCTCCGCCTTCTGGGTTCAAGTGATTCTTCTGCCTCAGCCTCCCAAGTAGCTGGGATTACAGGCAAGCACTACCATGCCTGGCTAATTTTTGCATTTCTAGTAAAGATGGGGTTTCACCATGTTGGCCAGGCTGGTCTCAAACTCGTGACCTCAAGTGTTCCACTTGTCTCGGCCTCCTAAAGTTCTGGGATTATAGGCATGAGCCACTGTACCTGGCCAGATTTTTAATTTTCATTTTTAGAGACAGGGTCTCACTCTGTCACAAAGATTGGAGTACAGTGGCACAATCATACCTCACTGTAGCCAAGAGCTCCTGGGCTCAAGCAATCCTCCTGCCTCAGCCTCCTGAGTAATAGGGACAACAGGTAAGTGCCACCATGTCCAGCCAGTATTTTTTTCTTTTTTCTTTTTTTTTATTAAAAAAAAATAGAGACGGGGTCTTGCTATGTTGCCCAGGCTGGAGTGCAGTGGCTATTCACAGGCACAATCCCACTACTGATCAGCACGGGAGTTTTGACCTGCTCCATTTCCGACCTGGGCCAGCTCACCCCTCCTTACGCAACCTGGTGGTTCCCCGCTCCCGGGAGGTCACCATATTGATGCCGAACTTAGTGCAGACACCCTATCGGCATAGCGCACTACAGCCCAGAACTCCTGGACTCAAGAGATCCTCCAGCCTCAGCCTCCTGAATAGCTGGGACTATAGGCATGCACCACCATGCCCGGCTCCAGCCAATTTTTTAAAAAAATTTTGGGCTGGGTGTGGTGGCTCATGCCTGTAATTCCAGCACTTTGTGAGGCCGAGGTAGGCGAATCACTTGAGTTCAGGAGTTCGAGACCAGCCTGGTCAACATGGTGAAACCCCGTCTCTACTAAAAATACAAAAATTAGGCCCAGCAAGGTGGATCACACCTTTTAATCCCAGCACTTTGGGAGGCTGAGGCGGGTGGATCACCTGAGGTCGGGAGTTCGAGACCAGCCTGACCAACATGGGAGAAACCCCGTCTCTAATAAAAATACAAAATTAGCCAGGTGTGGTGGTGCATATCTATAATCCCCGTTACTCAGGAGGCTGAGGCAGGAGAACTGCTTGAACTGAACCTGGGAGGCGGAGGTTGTGGTGAGCCAAGATGACACCATTGCACTACAGCCTGGGCAACAAGAGCAAAACTCCGTCTTAAAAAAGAAAAAAAAAAAAAAGAAAAAAAAATTAGCTGGGAATGGTGGCACATGTCTGTAGTCTCAGCTACTTGGGAGTCTGAGGCAGGAGAATGGCTTGAACCTACGAGGCGGAGGTTGCAGTGAGTCAAGATCATGCCACTGCACTCAAGCCTGGGAAAAGAGTAAACTCTCTCTCAAAAAAATAAAAAATAAAGATAAAAATAAAAAATAAAATCAATATTTTTCAGTTGTGGATTAGTGAATCAATATTTCTTGAATGCCTACTATGAATCAGAAGCTGGGAGATTAAAAAAAGCTGCATCAATTCTGTGATTTCATACAACTTCCATTCTAGTGAGGGAGTCAGGAACAACTTCCCTACCCTGAAGAAACACATGCTTTTGTGAACATACGCATGCTCATGTGAGAAAGAGACGTGCAAAGAACAATATTATGTATTTAGTTAGTTAGTTGTCTGTTTGAGACAGGGTGTTGCTCTGTAGCCCAGGCTGGAGTGCAGTGGCATGATCATGGCTCACTGCAGCCTCAACCTCCTGGGCTCAGGCAGTATTCATGCCTCAGCCTCCCAGGTAGTTGGGACTACAGGTGCACACCACTGTACCCCGCTAATTTTTTTGTACACATATATTTTTTGTGGAGATAGGGATTCGTCATGTTGCCCTGGCTGGTCTCAAGCTCCTAGGATCAAGTGATCTGCCTGTCTTGGCCTCCCAAAGTGTTGGGATTAGTTACACACCCAGCTGCAAAGAATAATATTTCAAGAAGGAAGAAGAATGTATTAGTTAGTTGGTTAAGGCTGGGCATGGCTGCTCACATCTGTAATCCTAGCACTTCGGGAGGCTGAGGCGGGCAGACTGCATGAGGCCAGGAGTTCAAGACCAGCCTGGCCAACATGGCGAAAGCCCATCTCTACTAAAAATACAAAAATTAGCTGAGTGTGGTGGTGCACACCTGTAATCCTAGCTACTTGGGAGGATGAGGCACAAGAATCGCTTAAACCCAGGAGGCGGAGGTTGCAGTGAGCCAAGATGGCGCCACTGCACTCCAGCCTTGGCAACATAGCAAGACTCTGTCTCAAAAAAAAAAAAAAAAAAGTTGGTGGTTAAGAAAGATTCTGAGGAAATGACATCTGAGTAAAGGCATACAGGGAGCAAACAATCCATGTGAATATCTGGGGAAGAATGATTCAGACAGAGGCAAGTGTAAGTGCAAAGTCCCTGAGACTAGAATGGGATTGGAATATTTTCAGAAAGATTGTTTAGATAAAGGATTTAAAATTTCTCATCATTCAAACTTACCTCCCTGACAAGGTCCTGCTCTAAGTTATGACGCCCAAGCAACATTCTTCTCTTGAAGCGACGGCATTCCAGCTCTAGGTATTGTCTCTGACGTCGAAGAAGGTTAGCTTCTTCCTCTGCTTGGAAATGCTGTATATTCTCCTTCTGCTTTGAAAGCCACTCTTGCTTTTCTTTTTTTGGGGTACTCTGGTTTTCATTTAGCTCCTGGCAACACAAAAAGCAACTCAGTTAAAAACACACAAAAATAGGGCTGAGCACGGTGGCTCATGCCTGTAATCCCAGCACTATGGGAGGCCGAGGCAGACAGATCACCTGAGGTCAGGAGTTTGAGACCAGCCTGGCAAACATGACGAAACCCCATCTTTACTAAAATACAAAATTAGCTGGGTGTAGTGGTGTGCACCTGTAGTCCCAGCTACTCAGGAGGCTGAGGCAGGAGAATTGCTTGAGCTCAGGAGGCGGAGGTTGCAGTGAGCCGAGATTGCACCACTGCACTCCAGTGACACTATGTCGCAAAAAAAAAAAAAAAAAAAAACATGGGCCAGGTGTAGTGGCTCACGCCTATAATCCCAGCACTTTGGGAGGCCGAGGTGGGTGGATTACCTGAGGTCAGGAGTTCGAGACCAGCCTGGCCAACATGGTGAAACCCTGTCTCTATTAACATAAAAAAAAAAATTAGCTGGGTGTGGTGGTAGTCCCAGCTACTTGGGAGGCTGAGGCAGGAGAATCGCTTGAACCCAGGAGACAGAGGTTGCAGTGAGCCGAGATCACGCCACTGCACTCCAGCATGGGCGACAGAGTGAAACTCCATCTCAAACAAAAAAAAAAAGAAACCATAAAAATTACCTATGTGGATGTTATCATTTTGTATTGGTAAATTTTAAATAAAAGTTCTTAAGTGTGTTTCTTCTCTAATGCTCAGGCAGAGCAATGACCTCTAGAAGGCAGGTAGTATTTACATCTTTCTTGAGTTACCCACTAAATCGGAAAAGAAAGAGAGATATGTACACCAGAAAACGTGTACCTTTTATCTCTGCACAGCTACATTTCTGATGGTTCCTAACTTTGACACAATGACTGGTTAATAAAGTAAAACACATCCTTCTTTAAAACCTTCCCAAAGAAAGACAGAAGATAGTGCTTTCAGGTAAAAATCATGCATGAACTAGGGCAAAAATAAAGTTAAACATCTCACTTCTTGGTTTTTGACACCTTTGATTTTTGGTAAAATTATGGAAGGACTCAAGAAAACTGGAAATTAAATGGAAAATAAAACCATGGGAGAAGAGAGACCTACTTTATGAATGGTATTTAATTTTCAGGATTAATAACCACTGAACAAATCAAAACTCATGATTTTCTACATTGTTTAAATACCAACTCACAAACTGTCTCGATAAAAATGCATTTATATGAAGCAATGTGAAAAAAACTGGTGATATACTCAATGAAGCAAACTCTAGAATTTTTAAGACAGAATTTTGCTCTGTGACCCAGGCTGGAATGTATTGGCATGAATTCGGCTCACTGCAGCATGGACCTCCCAGGTTTGAGTGATCTTTCCACCTCAGACTACTGAGTGGCTCAGACCATAGGCACGTGCCACCGTGCCTGGTTAATTTTTTGTTTTTTGTAGAGATAGCATCTCACCATGTTGCCCAGGCTGGTCTTGAACTCCTAGGCTCAAGCAATCCTCCCACCTCAGCCTCCCAAAGTGCTGGGATTAAAAGCATGAGCCACCCACCACTCTGGCCTTGATACTTTTTAGATAAAAAATATACTAGTATTAGCATTCTATGGCCAGGCATGGTGGCTCACATCTGTCTGTAATCCTAGCACTCTGGGAGGCCAAGGCTGGAGGATTGCTTGAGCAAGTTTGAGACCAGTTTGGGGAGTATGGCAACACTGTTTAGAAACAAAAAAATAAATTACAAAATTAGCTGGGCATGGTGATGTGCGTCTGTGGTTCCAACTACTTGGAAGGCTGAGGTGGGACAACTGCTTCAGCCTGGGAGGTCAAGGCTGCAATGAACAGTGTTTGTGCCACTGTACTCCAGCCTAGGTAACAGAGCAAAACCCTGTTTCAAAAAAACAAAACAAAAAACTATCAACATTGCTCAGAACATAAATAGTGCATCTTTCTTAGGTATAGGATCATTTTTCAGAGACTACTAGATGACCTCATGGTCTTTCCCTTTAGTTAATAAAATATTCAAACACATACAAATAAAAAGCACATAAATTAGTACTTAAGAGTTTATGTGTATGCACACTATGGAAAGAGAAAGGAATAACATGGGCACATGTGGAGAGTATTATACCTGGTTATCTTTTTCTTTTTGAGACGGAGTCTTGCTCTGAACTCAGGCTGCAGTGCAGTGGCACAATCTCAGTTCACTGCAACCTCCACCTCCCAGTTTACAGCAATTATCCTGCCTCACCCTTTCGTGTAGCTGGAATTACAGGTGTGTGCCACCATGCCAGGCCAATTTTTTTATTTTTTAGTAGAGATGGGGTTTCGCCATGTTGGGCAGGCTGGTTTTGAACTCCTGACCTCAAGTGATCCACCCTCCTCGGCCTCCCAAAGTGCTGGGGTTACAGGTGTGAGCCACTGCACCTGGCCATACCTGGGTATTTTTTCCAAAATCTTCTGTCAGGGAACTTTCCCCACCAAGACTCTGATATGTCCCTTCCTGTCTACTGAGAATCATTGTTCTAAATGAACACAAATACATACACAAATATCTAGCGTCTAAAAGAAAATGAATTTATTAGTTTGACTATATGGTATATGCCTAAAGGATTATCTATATGGTATATGACTAAAGGATTGATCTAAATATGGTATATGACTAAAGGATTATCTAAATATGGTATATGGTATATGACTAATATGACTATATGGTATATGCCTAAAGGATTATCTAAACTAATCCATAAAGCTAAACTCTCATTTCCCTGGAAAACAGAACAACTGTATTTTGTTGGAGATTTATTTATAGTTGGAAACTCTATTTTACTATTGTTTCAAACTTAAGCTTCCAGTATAGAGTTTGGCTTTGAAATTATTATTATTATTTATTATTTTTTTTAAAGACAGGTTTCACCATGTTGGTCAGGTTGGTCTTGAACTCCCGACCTCAGGTGATCCGTCTGCCTTGGCCTCCAAAGTGCTTTGATTACAGGCATGAGCCACCACACCCGGCCTTTTATTTATTTATTTTTAATTTTAAAAAATTTTTATTATTTTTGGCTTTGGAATTATAGTCGTAGGAATGTATTGCAAGTTATACCATTTAGTGTTGGAAAAATCTTGTCAATGAAGCTCACTTGGCAGAGTGAGTTTTGTATAGAGCAAGTCTTCGTGCCACCAATATGTACACAAGATGTACATATCTGATTATAAGGTAAATTCCTACACACACAAAAAGCATTAATATCTAGTAGATTATACTTATTTTATCAAAATCAATCGATGTATCATAGTGTGCTAATTAATTATATGGGGGGGCTAAAAATTTCAATCAGCCTGTAAGACGCAGGGGTAAATTAAAAGACGTATCTTTTTTTGTCCTGATGACTATCTTGAATAATGATCCTCTTTAAGAAGCTGTTGGCTGGGCACAGTGGCTCACACCTGTAATCCCAGCACTAGGGGAGGCCAAGGTGGGTGGATCATGAGGTCAATATGGTGAAACCCTACCTCTATTAAAAATACAAAAATTAGCCAGGTGCGGTGGCAGGCGCCTGTAATCCCAGCTACTCAGGAGGCTGAGGCAGGAGAACTGCTTGAACCTGGGCGGCAGAGGTGGCAGTGAGCCGAGATTGCGCCACTGTACCCGAGCCTGGGCAACAGAGTGAGAATCCATCTCAAAAAAAAAAAAAAAAAAAAAAAAAAAAAAAAAATGGGGGGGGGAAGGCAGCACAAGAGCCAGGCACGGTGGCTCATGCCTGTAATCCCGGCACTTTGGGAGGCTGAGGTGGGTGGATTGCCTGAGGTCAGGAGTTTGAGACCAGACTGGCTAACATGTTGAAACTCCATCTCTACTAAAAAAAAAAATATATAAAAATTAGCCAAGCATGGAGGCGCACATCTGTATCGATGTAGGGGATGGGTTGCAGTGAGCCAAGATTGGCCAAGATCGAGCCACTGCACTCTAGCCTGTTCGACAGAGTGAGACTCTTGTCTCTACAACAAAAAAGGCAGCATAAGAAAGGGCCAATATGGGCTGGGCGTGGTGGCTCACACCTGTAATCCAAGCACTTTGGAGGCCAAGGCGGGCGGATCACCTGAGGTCGGGAGTTCAAGACCAGCCTGACCAACATGGTGAAACCCCGTCTTTAAAAAAAAAAAAAAAAAAAAAAGGGCCAATATGAAACCCTGTAGTCACAAGGAAAGAATCAGCATATTCTACTATAAAAAAAACTGATAAGCAAATATCCCACTTACTCTTATTCTACATATAAACTGACATAAGAACAATTATAATCTTCTGATCCAAAAGTAAGATATTATTGCTTACTTTTAAAGTAATAAATGTGATTAGATGCAGTGGCTTATGCCTATAATCCCAGCACTTTAGGAAGCTAAGGTGGGCAGATTGCTTGAGCCAGGAGTTTGAGACCAGCCTGGGCAACATGGCAAGACCCTGTCTCTACAAAAAATAAATTTAATAATTAGCCAGGAGTGGTGGTGGGTGCCTGTGGCTCAGCTACTTGGGAGGCTAAGGCAGGATTGCTTGAGCATGGGAGGTTGAAGCTGCAGTGAGCTATGATCGTGCCACTGCAGTCCAGCTGTGGAACAGAACAAGACTGTCTCAAAAAATACATATAAAAAATAAAAACATAAAAGTATATTTTCAGGAAATGATTCATTTTAGATCTTACTCAACTAAATAACTCAGTTAAGGGTAAGATTATAATCAATGTCATCATTTAAACTAATACCCATTTAGTGGCCACAAACAACAAAAGATAATTTTATCCTAATGGTTCTATGAGTTAATCACCATTGGATATAATTAATAAGCAGATAATTTGCTTGAAAACTTTAATGACATAAGTACCTCTTTAAGCTGCTCTTTTCGAAGTTTATACTCTCTTTCTGGGACTCTAGAAAACTATTCAGTTCTTTCTTCTGTTGGGCCTGAATATGTTGCTGAAATTTTTTCTCTTCATTGGACATCACTTTAGCCTATATGAAATTTAAAAAATGAATCAAATTAGTTAAGTAGTAGATTTAAAGCAGCAGTTTAATATACATCACCAAGAATACCTTTTTCCGTAAGAACAAAAAATCACTAGAAACATCAAAATAAAAGACTGAACCAAATTATAAACATGTGCTACTTGGCATCCTTATTTGAACTTCATAGAATCAGTAAGATGAAACTCATCATTGAAATGTTGATCTTTTACAGGGTCAAAAATGTTTCCAACATTTTATTTCATTTAACAGAAGTATACCCTTCTCCCAACCCTCAATCCCTCAATGAAACAGAACAAATGCTATATTTTATTTCTGATTCTATATGCAATGCATGTTCATTGTAGAACATTTACAAAATACAGAAAAACAAGAAAAATCTTACATAATTTTAGTATCCAGAGAGAATCAATGTAAACATTTTGGTGCATATCTTCTCTAATGTTTTCTTTTATTATTATTATTATTATTATTTTTGAGACAGAGTCTTGCTCTGTCACCCAGACTGTAGTGCAGTGGCGTGGTCTCGGCTCACTGCAACCTCCATCTCCCAGGTTCAAGTGATTTTCCTGCCTCAGCCTCCCAAATAGCTGGGACTACAGGGGTGTGTCACCACATCCGGCTAACTTTTTTGTATTTTCAGTAGAGACGAAGTTTCACCATGTTGGCCAGGCTGGTTTCAAACTCCTGACCTCAGGTGATCCACCACACCCAGCCTGTAAATTTTTCTATAAATGTACATGTCTCAAATATATGTGTGTGTGTATGTTTGGGTGTATGTATATGTATATATGCATGTATATAATTAAGTAGGCAGGGTTGGCTCATGCCTGTAATCCCAACACTTTGGGAGGCTGAGGCAGGAGGATCACCTGAGCCCAGGAGTTCAAGACCAGCTGGGTAACATGGCGAGTCCCTGTCTCAAAAAATATGTTACAAGGTTTCACTGTCACCCAGGCTGGAGTGCGGTGGTACAATCAGCTCACTGTAGCTGCCCCCTGGAGTCAAGTGGTCCTCCTACCTCAGCCTCCCGAGTAGCTGGAACTACAGGCATATGCCACTATGCTCAGCTAATTTTTTATTTTTTTGTGGAAACAGTCTTCCTATGTTGCCCAGGCTGGTCTTGAACTCCTGGGCTCAAGTAATCTTCTCACCTTGGCCTCCCAAAGTAGTGGGATTACAGGCGTGAGCCACTGTGCCCATCTTGGTTATATACTTTTAAAATAAATTTGTAATCACATTGCACATCTGCTTCAGAAATTGTTTTCCTAAATATGTTAGTATTGCCTCTTCCTAAGCTATTAAAAATAATATCAGCCAGGTGTGGTGGCTCATGCCTTTAATCCCAGCACTTTGGGAGGCCGAAGCAGGCGGGTCACCTGATGTCAGGGGTTTGAGACCAGCCTGATCAACATGGTAAAACCCCATCTCTACTAAAATAAAAATAATACAAAAATCAGACAGGCACGGTGGCACACACCTATAGTTCCAGCTACTCAGGGACTCCATCTCAAAAAAAAAAAAAAAAAAATCCAATGTCCAGAGGATTTTAAATATCTATACATTGTTTTATCAAATTATTTCAAAATTAAATATTTATTTCTACCATAAATTATTTTGCCAAAGTCCCTACTACTATGAGAATGATTCCTTTTTTGCGAAAAGGGAGAAGAGGGTAGCTATGATAAATAATGCCTCACTGCAGACTACCTGGACATATTTTAATGACATGTTGTGAGTTTACTGAGAAGTCTACATTTTACTTGACAAACATGGCTATCAAAAAAAGTGAAAACAGTGGAACACCAAAAACATTAGAAGAAAAGGTTTCACATAACAAAAATCCTAAAAAAATAAACTTTTATCATGTAAAATAATGACAACTATTTGTCAGTAATCAAATGAAAATCTTAATCTGAATCTTTCATAATTTATAATCTCCAACATTGTCTCTATATATTACAGTAATCTTCAATCATTCTGTTTTTAAAATGCTGACAGAAATTCAAGGGTGGTTTCCAAAAAATACAAAAAAAGAGAATAATGACTTTTTGAGACCTAAATCACCTAATGATAGAAGATTTAGCAAACTCCAAAAAATACAAAAAAGAGAATAATGACTTTTTGAGACCTAAATCACCTAATGATAGAAGATTTAGCAAACTCCTCAGATAACCAGGAAATGAAAAGCTTAAAATAACTGGTAACTTACCTACTGTTACACTATAAAACTATCAGGAATCAGGAAATGATTCCATATCTTATTAGTTCCCTGACCTAGTACTTGATAGTAAAACACATCAATTTTTCATACTCAAAATTTTGTTGGCTATTACAAAAACTATAAAATGGACTACTACAATGAATAATTAGTTTTAGGACTGATTTGTTTTAAATGATGCACACACAAAATTAGTGAGAGAAAAACACACAGGTGCCACCTTTTTTTGTGATATCAATTTACAGAAAGGTTTTTTTTTTTTACAGAAAGCTTTATATAAGTCACATAAATGCTTCTCCTTTTCCCCAACTTGCTTGGTTCCTGGGAACAGATACTCTAACATCAAACTGCCATGTTGGTTAATTCTGAGACATTCAAAACCTAAAATAAGAAAATTAATAATACTGAATAAGCCACCTCTTTCTCCATAGCAGCCTGATGTTTCTTGATAAGTTTCTCCATTTCTGCAGCAAAATTGTTACGCTGAGTTTCAAGATCTTTGTCTAATCTGAGGCGATGTTCATCCATCTCAGCCTTTAGCTTATTTTCCAGAGTCATCAGTTGCTTTTGATGTTGTCGCCTCATTCGCTTATAGCCAGACATTTGTTCTCTAAGCTCAGAGTCCTGCTCATGTTCTTGCATTTGCCTTGTAACCTAGACATACAAATAATGGAAGGAAAAGAAGAAAATAAAACATTCTTCTTCAAAAAACATTTTAGACCATTCTATATTAACTAAAATAGTGTAAAATATCCCAATGTTAGCAGATTCCAAGGAAATTTCCAACAAGTCTTTTAAAGAAATAGACTGGTTCTAACATTTATATGAAAATATAAAAGAACCTAGAATAGCCAAAACAATCTTAAGAAAAAAAAACAGTTGAAGGACATGCACTATAGTAATCCAGACAATGTGGTACTGGCTTTAAGACAGGCTAAGTAGATCAATGACATAGAATAAAAACTAGGAACAGATCCACATATGTTCAATTGATTTTTCTACCAAGAAAGTCAAGTTAATTCAGAGGATAGTGTTCTTAACAAATCCTGCTGAAACAACTGGTTCTTTACATAGAAAAAAACCCAAATAAACCTTGACACCCTATATCACCCATGTCATATACAAAAATTAATTTGAGAAGGATCATTTGACCTAAATGTAAAACCCAGAATCAGAAAGGAGAAACACAAAATAGCTTTATAATCTTAAAGTAAGCACTTCTTGGGCAGTACACAAAAAACACTGACCACAAGGAAAAAAGGAAAAAAAAAACCTCAATTTTAAAATTAAGATAAAATATGCCTAACATAAAATTCATCACTTGAAAAAGAACAATTCAGTATGTTTAGTATGTTTACCATGCCATGCAACTATCACCTTTATCTAGTTATGAAGCATGTTTATCACCTCAGAAGAAAATCCCACACCTGTTAAGCAGTTGCTCTTCATTCTCCCCATCCTGGTAACCATCAGTCTGCTTTTTGTCTCTATAGATTTACCTATTCTGTATATTTCACATAAGCAGTATCATATATGAGTTTTTATGTCTGGTTCTTTCACTTAGCATATTTTTGAAGTTTATCCATGTTGTAGCATGTATCAGGATTTCATTTCCTTTTATCGCCGAACAAAATTCCACTGTATGTACTGTATGTATATAGCACTATTTGTTTATCCACTCATTCACTGATGGACATTTGTGTTGTTTCCGTCTTTTGGCTACTGTGAAAGCTGCTGCTGTGACTATGTGTGTACATGCCCTTGTCTGAATACCTGTTTTCAATTCCTTTAAAAAATGTTATTAATATGCTTTGACAGATCATAATTGTATACATTTATGGAGTACATGTGATATACTGATATATGTATTCAATGTATTAAATCAATCTAAATATCCATCACTTTCCTTCTGCATCATTTTTTATGGTGAGACATTTGAGATTTACTTTTAGTTATTTCAAAATAGTCAATATATTATTGTTGATTATGGTCACGTGGCTGTGTAAAAGCTCTCAAAACCTATTCCTCCTATCTTTCTGAAACTTCGTACACTTTGATCAACAACTCCCCATTTCTCTCCCTCCCTAACCTCTGGTAACCATCATTGTACTCTCTACCTCTGTTCTATGAGTTCAATTTTATTTTTTAAGATTCCACATAAAATCGAGATCATGTAGTCATCTGTCTTTCTGGGTTTGCCTTATTTCACTTAGCATAATCCTCGAGATTCAACCATGTTCTTGCAAATGGCAGGATTTTCCCCCTTTTAAGGGCTAAATGGTATTCCATAATGTATATATGCTACATTTTCTTTATCCATTCTTCCACTGATAGACACTTAAGTTGATTTCATGACTTAGCTATTGTGAATAATGCTGCAATGAACATGGGAGTGCAGAAATCTCCTCAACATACTAATTTCAGTTACTTTGAATATATACCCAGAAGTGGAATTACTGGATCATATGGTAGTTCTCTTTTTAGTTTTTTGAGGAACCTCCATACCATTTTCCCAAATGGCTATGCTAATTAAGTTTATCACCAACAATGTACAAGAGTTCCCCTTTTTGCCAACACTTGTTATCTTTCATTTTGTTAACATTTTCGATTCCTTTTCAAAGACAGGGTCGCTCTGTTGCCCATGCTGGAGTGCAGTGGCATGATCTCAGCTCACTGCAGTCTCTGCCTCCCAGGTTCAAGTGATTCTCCCACTTCAGCCTCCTGAGTAGCAGGGACTACAGGCAAGCAGCACCACATCCAGCTAATTTTTTGTGTTTTTAGTAGAGACAGAGTTTCACCATGTTGGCCAGGCTGGTCTCAAACTCCTGATTTCAAGTGATCTGCCCACCTTGGCCTCCCAAAGTGCTGGGATTACAGGCGTGAGCCACTGCGCCTAGCCATATTTTCAATTCTTTTTTTTTTTTTGAGACAGAGTTTCACTCTTGTGGCCCGGGCTAGAGTGCAGTGGTGTAATCTCGGCTCACTGCAACCTCCACCTCCCAGGTTCAAGCAATTCTCCTGCCTCAGCCTCCTGAGTAGCTGGGCCACCACACCTGGCTAATTTTTTGTATTTTTAGTAGAGATGGGGTTTCACCGTGTTGGCCAGGATGATCTTGATCTCCTGATCTCGTGATCTGCCCGCCTCAGCCTCCCAAAGTGCTGGGATTACAGGTGTGAGCCACCTCACCCAGCCTGTTTTCAATACATTTGGGTATATATCTAGGAGTAAAATTGCTGAGTCTTATGGTAATTCTATGTTTACTTTTTCAAGGAATCACTATTTTCTACAGTGGATTAACCATTTTACCTTCTTCTACCAGCCATGCACAAGAGTTACAATGTCTCCACATGCTAACACCTGTTATTTTCTGCTTCTTAACACCCATCCTAGTGTTAAGTGGTGCCTCATTGTGATTTTGTTTTGCATTTCCCTAATGACTAAGGATGCTGAACATCTTTTCATGTGCTTATTGTCTACTCATAAAACTTCTTGGGAGGCCGGGTGCGGTGGCTCATGCCTGTAATCCTAGCACTTTGGGAGGCCAAGGAGGCGGATTGCCTGAGCTCAGGAGTTCCAGACCAGCCTGACAACATGGTGAAACCCCGTCTCTACTAAAATACAAAAACTTAGCCGGGCATGGCAATGTGCACCTGTAGTCCCAATTACTTGGGAGGCTGAGGCAGGAGAATCACTTGAACCTGGGAGGCCGAGGTTGTGGTGAGCCAAGATCGTACCACTGCACTCCAGCCTGGGGGACAGAGCGAGACTCCATCTCAAAAACAAAAACAAAAACAACTTCTTGGGAGTAATGGTTGTTCAAGTCCTTTGGCCACTTTTTAATTGGTTGTTTAAACTAGGTTAATTTTTCTAAATTATTTTGTTGTGGTAAAATACACATAAAATTCACCATCTTAATCATTTTTAAGTTTATAGTTCAGTAGTATTGAAGCATTCATATTGTTGTGCAACCATCAATTCCATCCATCTCCAGAGTTATTTTCTTTCTTCTTCTGTTTGTTTTTTAAACACCTTTTTTCTGAATACCTTTACTTAGGTCTAATCTCACATTTGTACCATTTCTTCAAATTTACTTTCAAGAAAGAGCTTCACTGTGTGTTGTAGTCATACACATTCTCCTATCCGACCATGGACCTCTTTCTTCCTCTCAGGTGCACTTCATCTAATTTTTTTAGCACTGGTCTGGATTTTTTATAGGAGGATCTCTATAAATCTGACTTTAGCTATTGTGAATAATGCTGTTTTTAACACGTGTAGAAATATCTCCTGCAGAACCTGTTCTCAATTCTTTTGTGTATGTACCCAAAAGTAGAATTGCTAGATCACATGGTAACTCTATTTTCAATTTTTTGAGACCTGCCATATTCTGTCCATAGCATCCATACCATTTCTCATTCCCACCAACAGCAGAAGGGTTCTTCTAATTTCTCCACATCCTCAACAACACCTATTTTCTGTTTTTTTGACAGTAGCCATCTTAATGGGGGTGGAGAAGTATCTCATAGTTGTGAGATGCATTTCTGTAATGATCAGTGATGGTGAACATCTTTTTATGTGTTTGTTGGCCATCTGTATATGTTCTTTGGAGAAATATCTATTTAAGTCCCTTGTCCATTTTTTTTTTTTTTTTGGAGACGAAATTTCACTCTTGTTGCCCAGGATGGAGTGCAATGGCTCGATCTCGGCTCACCGCAACCTCCACCTCCCAGGTTCAAGCCATTCTCCTGTCTCAGCCTCTGGAGTAGCTGGGATTACAGGCATGCACCACCATGCCCAGCTAATTTTGTATTTTTAGTAGAGATGGGGTTTCTCCATATTGGTCAGGCTCAGGCTGGTGTTGAACTCCTGACCTCAGGTGATCCACCTGCCTTGGCCTCTCAAAATGCTGGGATTACATGCGTGATCCACCATACCCAGTCCCTTTGTCCACTTTTTAATTGGATTTCAAATTTGATTTTTAAATGCTTAAATTTTTAGTTTAAATTTTAAAGTTTAAAAAAAATTTTAATTTTGCAGCAAGACAATGGTAAGAGAATAGTAAAAGAAGGAATAGGCAAATTGCAGATGGAGAAAAAATATTTGCAAGCTACATGACATGCAGTATCTGATTATGTACTGTCCTGACTACATGAAAAAAATCCTCCAAATCAGTATTAAAAGCCAAATAAATGAACACTCAAACAACCAAATGAAACATGGCGTAAGACTTAAAGAGACACTTGATTAAAGAAGATATGGACAGACAATAAGCATATAAAACGCTGCTTATTATGGCAACATCTTTAGTCAAAGAGAAATGCAAAGTAAAACCACAGCAACATTCCATTTCACACCTACCAGAATGGTTAAAATAAAAGACTGACAACATCCAAGGTTGGAGAGGATATGGACCAACTGAAACTCTTTACTCATTGCTAATAAGCTTGTGAAATCATACAATCATTTTGGAAAACTGACAACTTCTTATAACATTAAACATACATATACTCTACAATTCAGCACTTCTACACCTAGGTAGTCACAGAAAAGAAATTCAAACATCAGTTCACATAAAGACTTAGTCACAGATGTTTATAGCAGCCTTATATGTAATAGCTCCAAATGTGAAACAAACCAAATGTTCATTAAGAGAAGGACAGATAAACAAATTGTATATTGACACAATGGAAAACTACAGCAATAAAAAAGAATGAACTTTGATCAATACAACATGGATGAATGTTGGGCCATTCATCTGGGCCTAGTGGCTCATGCCTGCAATCCCAGCACTTTGGGAGGCCAAGGTGGGTCGATCGCTTGAAACCAGGGGTTAGAGATCAGCCTGGGCAACATGGTGAAACCCTGTCTCAACAAAAAATTCACCAGGCATGGTGGTGCACGCCTGTTGTACCAGCTATTAGGGAGGCTGAAGTGGGAGGATCACCTGAGCAGGGGCAACAGGGGCAGACAAGGCTGCAGAGAGTCGTGATCATGCCACCGTACTCCAGTCTTTTGAGATACTATCTCAAAAACAAAAAACAAAACATTAACATAAGCAAAGCCAGGTACATTCTATGTAATTTCACTCACAGGAACTCCAAGAACATTCAAACCATGGTTAAGAAACAGAGGTGATGGTCATAGGAGTGAGGAGTTTACTAAAAAGGAGTGTAAAGAGAATTTTCTGGGGTGATAGCAATTTGACAGAGTTGGCCCTCTGTATTGTGGGTTTTGCATCTGCGGATTCAACCAAACTCAGAAAATACTAGGGAAAAAGAGAACTGTGTACTGAATACATACAGACTTCTTTTCCTTGACATTATTACTTAAAAAATACAGTATAGGCCAAGCACAGTGGCTCACGCCTATAACCCCAGCACTTTGGGAGGCAGAGGCGGGTGGATCATGAGGCCAGGAGATCGAGACCAGCCGGGCTAACATGGTGAAACCTAGTCTCTACTAAAAACACAAAAAATTGCTGGGCTCGGTGGCTCACGCCTGTAATCCTAGCACTTTGGGGGGGCCGAGGTGGGTGGATCACCTGAGGTCAGGAGTTCAAGACCAGCCTGGCCATCATGGTGAAATCCCATCTTTAAAAAAAAAAAAAAAAAAAAAAGAAGAACAGAAAAAATACAAAAAATTAGCCGGGCCTGGTGGCACGCGCCTGTAATCTCAGCTACTCAGGAGGCTGAGGCAGGAAAATTGCTTGAACCCTGGAGGTGGGAGTTGAAGTGAGCTGAGATTGCGCCACTGCACTCCAGCCTGGGTGACAGAGCAAGACTCTCTCTCCGAAAAAAAAAACACCCCAAAATCCCCCAAAACAGTATAACAATTATTTACATAGACTATACATTGTGTAATCTAGAGAAGATTTAAACTATATGGGAGGATGGGCATAGGTTATATGCAGATACTACACCATTTTTTTTTTTTTTTTTTTTTGAGATGGAGTCTCGTTCTGTCGCCTAGGCTGAAGTGCAGTGGCAGGGTCTCCGCTCATTGCAACCTCTGCCTCCTGGGTTCAAGCAACTCTCCTGCCTTGGCCTCCTGAGTAGGTGGGATTATAGGTATCCGCCACCACACCTGGCTAATTTTTGTATTTTCAGTAGAGACAGGGGTTTTGCCATGTTGGCCAGGCTGGTCTTGAACTCCTGACCTCAACTGATCTACCCAATTCGACCTTTCAAAGTGCTGGGATTACAGGTGTGAGCCACTGTGCCCAGCCCACCATTTTATTTAAGGGACTTGGGTGTCTGTGGATTTGGTGATTTGCGGAGGGTCCTGAAACCAGTCCCTGGCAGATACTGACAGATAACTGTACCTTGTTTCAGATGGTTAAGGCAGGTGTACAAGAATTGTAAAAACTCTTTGAATTGAATACCTAAGATCTGTGCATTTTATTATATGAAAAAAATACAAGGCAGAAGAAGGTAGACTAAGTTATGGTATATAGCACTAATAAAGAATAATATAGCTACACTTATTTGTATAAAAAAAGATTTATGCTCTGAATTTTTTTTTTTTTTTTTTTGAGACGGAATCTCACTCTGTCACCAGGCACTCCGAGTGCAGTGGCAAGATCTTGGCTCACCGCAACCTCCACCTCCCGGGTTCAAGTGATTCTCCTGCCTCAGCCTCCCAAGTAGCTGGGACTACAGGCACATGCCACCATGCCCAGCTAATTTTTTTTTTTTTTTTTTTTTTTTTTTGAGACGGAGTTTCTCCATGTTGGCCAGGATGGTCTCGACCTCTTGACCTCGTGATCTAACTGCCTTGGCTTCCCAAAGTACTGGGATTATAGGCATGAGCCAACGCGTCCAGCCTGCTCTGAATATTTTAAGTAAAATAAATGAAACTATTGGCTTTACAAACATAATCTTTGTTTTTAAAAGACAGTCTTACTCTGTTGCCCAGGGTGGAGTGTAGTGGCACAATCTTGGCTCACTGCAACCTCAACCTCCTGGGTTCAAGCAATTCTCCTACCTCAGCCTCCCGAGTAGCTGCGATTACAGGCACCTGCCACCATGCCCGGCAAATATTTTTGTATTTTTAGTAGAGACGGGGTTTCACCATATTGGCCACGCTGATCTTGAACTCCTGACCTTGTGATCTGCCTGCCTCGGCCTCCCAAAGTGACTTACCAAGAGGTTTTCCTTTGAGCTGGTCCTTCTCTACATATTTATCAAAACAGTCATGCAAAAATTAAGCAATCTTTACCACTTGCTCTGTTCAAAATGTTATTTACATGTTAGAGAAATGCTGCGGAAGAGTGGGAATAACCTGACTTATGGTAGGGTACTATGTTCCTGACCCCATATGTCATATAGATTCATGAACTACAGCATAGGATTTATAACATCTGCTTATTACATAGTTGAGAAGTCAGATAGCTCTCATATCTTTTTTTTCCCATTATATTTCCTTTTTTTTTTTCTGATAGAGTCTTACTCTGTCACCCAGGCTGGAGTGCAATGGTGCTATCTCAGCTCACTGCAACTTCCACCTCCCAGGGATTACAGGTGCCTGCCACCATGCCCAGCTAATTTTTGTATTTTTAGTAAAGATGGGGTTTCACCATGTTGGCCAGGTTGGTCTCGAAACCTGACCTCAGGTGATCCACCCACCTCAGCCTCCCAAAGTGCTGGGATTACAGGTGTGAGCCACCACACCTGGCCTCTTTTCTTTTTTATGACAGGGTCTGGCTCTGTCACCCAGGCTGGAGTGCAGTGGCACAATCATGGCTCATGGCAAGCTCCATCTCTTGGGCTCAATCAATCCTGACTCAGTCTCCCAAGTATATGGGACTACAGACACATGCCACCACACCAAGCTGAATTTTTTTTTTTTTTTTTTTTTTTTTGAGATGGGGTCTTCCTCTGTCACCCAGGCTGGAGTGCAGTGGCACAATCTCAGCTCCCTGCAACCTCTGCTAGGTTCAAGCAATTCTCCAGCCTCAGCCTCTTGAATAACTGGGATTACAGGTGCACACCACCGTGCCAAGCTAATTTTTCTATTTTTAGCAGAGATGGGGTTTTGCCATATTGGCCAGACTGGTCTTGAACTCCTGACCTCAGGTGATCCACCTACTTCTGCCTCCCAAAGTGCTGAGATTACAGATATAAGCTACCACACCTGGCCGGAATTTTGTATTTTTTGTAGAGATGGGGTTTCATCATATTGCCCAGGCTGGTCTCAAACTCGTGAGCTCAAGTGATACGATCACACCCAGCCTTTCAATTTTGTTGTATCCTTAGTGTCCTTTATCATGCTTTGGTCTTACTCATCTGATTAGGATTTTAAGTACCCCATTATGGCATCCTAATAATGAACAAATAATCTGTATTTATTATTTGGAAAATCAGAATGACATTTAGAGTATACCAAATTGTATTGCTTGCCATTTCTGATATTCTCCTCTTTCTGGTTAGCCTCACACAATATATTTCCTTATTGCCCATTCTTCTTATATGGAAATACCATTCATTTCTCCTCTCCCTGCTATGCCTAAATCCTACTAATTTTAAATACTCAAACTATTTATTTCATAAATACTTCATTTATGCTCCTAATCAAAAATTATCTGAATTTGTTAGTACCTTGTACCTTGTAATTATCTTAAGTATTTAAGATACTCTAACATACCAGTTTTTTGTACACATGTCATGAAGACATTATTAGTTTAACATTTCTCAGAGTTCTTTGTATAACATCTTTCTCATAATAGGCACTTAAATATTGAATGAATATTTCGCAAAATAAAACCCAAATGCAAAAAACAAGACACAGCTATACTTGAGGCTGTATTGCCAAGGTCCCACATGAAAAATATATTTATCTCTAATTCGGGGAAGTACATACCAGTGATGCTGTCCGTATAGTAGCAAAGTGTTCTCGATTACGATAGTGCGATTTGTGACGAGATACTTGGGGTGGAGATTGTGGATCTGATGTTCTTGTTCTAGGATCTCCCTCTTCTCTGTAATTTTCTTCCTCCTAGGCAAAAAAAGAGACAATACTATGTAAGGTGAACAGTTTGTTTGAAACTTTATGGAAATTAAAGTTTAAAGACAACTTGATCAATAAATCTCAAAGACATAATTTTAAAAGCAAAAACAAAAAGAAGAAACGCTGATTTTCTTTTCTTTTTAGAAACAGGATCTCACTGTGTCACCCAGATTGGAGTACAGTGGCGTGACCATAGCTCACTGTAGCTTCAACCACCCAGGCTCAAACGATCTGCCCACCTCAGACTTCCGAGTAGCTGGAATTATAGGCACGGGCCATCAGGCCAGGCTAATTTTATATTTTTAGAAACAAGGTCTCCCTATATTACCTAGGCTGATCTAGTACTCCTGGGCTCAAGCGATCTTCCCTCCTTGGCCTTCCAAAGTGTTGGGATTACAAGTGCGAGTCAATGCACTGAGCTTTATTTTCAATACAATTAGAATTAGAAGAAATTATTTGTACAGTGTATAAAATAGTACACAGACTCAAGAGAAGGAAATGCACATGACTAGATTGACTGATTAGCTCACCACAGTCTCAACTTCCTGGGCTCAAGTGATCCTTCTGCCTCAGCCTCCCAGGTAGCTGGGACCACAGGTATGCACTACTATGCCCAGCTAACTTTTGTATTTTTTGTAGAGATGGCGTTTTGCCATGTTGCCCAGGATGGTTTTGAACTACTGGGTTCCAACAATCTGCCTGCCTTGGCCTCCCACAGTGTTGGGATTACTGTGCCTGGCACATGACTAGATTATATGCAAAACTGAAAAGCTTTAATGTAAGTTGAAAACGAAGATGGTGAAACATGTAGCCAATATAGTCAATGTTTTAAATAGGAGTAGTTGAAAATAAATTGCTCAAAGGCTCTTTGGTTTTGGAAGCAATGGAGCTACCTTTATGATACTTCTGCCATCTGTCCAAAATAAGCAAAAACAAAAACAGTTGTAAAAAACTTAAGGACTGATATCTTTCCTTGAGCTCAATTCGTTAGCTGAAGAGAAAGAACATTAGTTAAGTAGCAACCAATTAATTATGGGAATAAATTTTTTTTGAGACGGCCTCATTTTGTTGCCCAGACTGCAGTGCAGTGGTAGGATCAAGGCTCACTGCAGTCTTGATCTCCAAGGCTCAACTGATCCTCCGCTACTCACTGGGACTCCAGTACTCAGCCTCTTCAGTAGGTGGGGCCATAGGCATATGCCAAACCTGGCTTTTTTTTTTTTTTTTTTGAGGTGGAGTCTCACTCTGTCACCAGGCTGAGTATAGTGGCGGGATCTGGGCTCACTGCAACCTCCGCTTCCTGGTTCAAGAGATTCTTCTGCCTCAGCCTCCCAAGTAGCTGGGACTACAAGTGCACACCACCACGCCCGGCTAACTTTTGTATTTTTTAGTAGAGACGGGGTTTCACCATGTTGGTCAGGATGGTCTCGATCTCTTGACCTTGTGATCCACCCACCTTGGCCTCCCAAAGTGCTGGGATTACCTACTACTTTTAGATAATAATGCAAGCAGTGAAGTGAAAAAGGAAGCATTCCTATTTTTGTTTGTTTGTTTTTTGAGATACAGTCTGACTCTGTCACCTAGGCTGAGGTGCAGTAGTGCAATCTTGGTTCACTGCAACATCTAACTCCTGGGTTCAAGTGATCCTCCCACCTTAGCCTCCTTAGTAGCTGGGATTAGAAGCATGCACCACCATGCTGAGCTAATTTTTAAATTTTTTGTAGAGACAGGGTTTCACCACGTTGCCCAGGCTGGCCTCCAACTCCAGCCTCAATCAATCTGCCCACCTCAGCTTCCCAAAGTGCTGGAATTACAGGGGTGGGTCTCCACTCCCAGCCTTAGCATTCCTGTTAATTGTTAAAAGAAGTTACCTGACTTTCCAATATTTTTCAGAAAATTTAAAATTTTATACTCAAAAAGGTAAAGAATAATGCAGTAAACAGCCACATTTCCTAAACCCAGAATCCACATTTTCTACCATTACATTCAGCTTTATTTTTAAGATATAAACATCTTGGCATGGTGACTCACACCTGTAATCCCAGCACTTTGGGAGGCTGAGGTGGGCGGATCACTTGAGTTCAGGAGTTCAAGACCAGCCTGGCCAACATGGTGAAACCTCATCTCTACTAAGAACACAAAAATTAGCCAGGCAGGGTGGTACATGCCTGTAATTCCAGCTACCTGCAAGGCTGAGCCAGGAGGATCACTTGAACCTGAGAGGCGGAGGTTGCAGTGAGCCAAGATCACGCCACTGCTCTCCAGCCTGGGCGACAGAGTGAGACTCCATCTCAAAAAAAAAAAAAAGATATGGATAACATAAAAGTCACTTTTGATCACTGCTCATCCCAACCATTTCTCACTCCCTAAAGGCAACCATTATCATGAATTTCATGTGTATCCTTTCTATTTTTTAGTATTTTATTTTCCATGTAAATGACATCAAATAATATATTTGAAATTTTTATATCTTTTCTAATATTTTGAAATAATTCTACATTCTTTTTTTCTCCTGAAAACATTAATTTTCCAAATGGAGATAACAGGTTAGGAGTTACCAAGGTTATTTCCATTAAAAAAAAAAGTTCTAAACTTCTTTTTTTTTTTTTTTTTTTTGAGACAAGGTCTCACTCTGTCACCCAGGCTGGACTGCAGTGTTGCAATCTTGGCTCACTGCAAACTCCACCTCCCAGGTTCAAATGATTCTCCCACCTCAACCTCCCAAGTGGCTGGAAATACAGGCATGCACCACCACGCCTAGCTAATTTTTGTATTTTTAGTAGACAAAGGGTTTTACCATGTTGGCCAGGTTGGTCTCAAACTCCTGGCTTCAAGTGATCCAACCCCCTCGGCCTCCCAAAGTGCTGGGATTACAGGCATCTAGCTATGTTCCAAACTTGTGGAAACTTCCTTTTCTTCCTCTTCCTTCTCTTAAACTAACACACGAAGAAAACAGTTTACCAACAATGAATTTTTTTCACAGAAATCCAAATACTCACAGGTTTTAAGTGGATAACAGAACTGTTAGACATCACTGTGTGGTCTCCCTCCATCATGTCTAGCTCACTCTTGTCATCTGAGACATCTGGAAGACTGTTAACACTACTGCTTTGGCTGCTGGCACTGATGGACATACTGGGAATAGATTGATTACTTCCAACACTATTCACTGTTCCTGTCCGGCCAACACCATGATCTTGTTCCTAAGAGAAAAGAAGATTCAGATTCAGTTCAAATATTTATATCTCTTCTGAATTCTTGATTATAAGCACCTAGCACACCATCTGGCACAGAGTCTCATTAGAAAGTTGGTCTATCATGAGAAATTCCTTTTATTTTCCAAGACCAGAAAGTTTATCAACTATTAGTTTATTGAAAAGCAAAACTGACCAACAAGTAAATAACAAAAAACTCAATGAACTGTCTACAACAAAGTCAGTTGACCAGTTTTGGGTGATTTTCAAAGCATAATATTTTCTCTCAATTGCTTGACTTTTTTTATAACCACTTCTACAATATATCTCATGGGGTATATATAGAGATCCTGCTCATTTCTCAATAATTTTTGGTTAATACAAATCCTCCTTTAAAAAAAAAAAGTACTGGTTATTCTGGGCACACTGCCTATGCAGTAGCCCTGCTCCATAAGGAGCATTTAAAAAAAAAAATAAAGTACTAAAAACCCCATTGTAGTTGTTATTCTTCCTTATTACATCAGCCTTTTACAAGTAGATTCTTCTTTCTTCCTGAAAACATAGTCTCTAGATTATCTTTTTACCACCAAATAATTTAACATTAATTCCTACCTATTCTTGTGTAAACTAACAATTACACATTATATTATTTCAAATGATAATCATAAGAAAACAGGCAGCCTGTAGTATCTGGGCACCAACATTACAGTAGTCTTACCATACCAGAATTCTATAAGATATGCAGAATTTAATAAAATACAGACATATATATATAAATAGGGACATTTCTCATACCCCTAGCCTAACAGAGATGTTAACGATTTAACTACATAGAATTTTATTCATTTCACAACTTTATTAAAGTATTTCAAATACCTGAAATAATCCCAATTTTCTAGTGACTACCATTAAGAACTAAAAAAAAATCCCCAAACCAAAAATCATAAGTTTAGAAAGTCTTATATTTGATTGTTCATTAATTATTTAGTGATATTAAAAAAAAAAAAACTATTGTTCATGGTTTCAGAATGCAAAGTGGTCTCTCTCAATGGAAAGCAAAAGAAAATAAAATTTTTGGAATTCTGACGGGGCAAAGAAGAAACAAAATATTTAGAGAAAAAAATAGCTTTACACATAATATACTTTATATGTATATTTCTTCATGAGGAAGTCTGTAACAAATGCAGATTTGCATTTCCATTCTCCCTAAGAGGTAACACAGAAAGAACTTGGCCTTGAGAGTAAAAGAGGTATGAATTTGAACCCATGTTCCTCTATCTACACTGAGCAACTTAATAATTCTCATCCATGCTTTCCTCATCTGTAAAATGAGTATTTTAGAACAGTGTAGGCCAGGTGCAGTGGCTCACACTTGTAATCCCAGCATTTTGGGAGGCTGAGGCAGACAGAGCATTTGAGGCCAGGAGTTCAAGAACAGCCTGGCCAACATAGTGAAACCTTGTGTCTACTAAAAAAAAACATTAGTTGGGTGTGGTGGCACATGCCTGTAGTCCCAGCTACTCAGGAGGCTGAAGGGGAGAATCGCTTGAACCTAGGAGGTGGAGGTTGCAGTGAGCTGAGATCGTGCCACCTCCAAACTGGGCTACAGAGTAAAACCCTATCTTAAAAAAACAAACAAACAAAACCAGTGTAGATAGAATGAAATCAAGTTTCCTTGGTGACACAGTAGAATGCCTAGTAACTTTCTCATGACTTCTGAGAGAGTACATCCAACCTTCAAATTCTGTAATTTCAAGAACTTCCAAAAGCAGATCACATGGAACTGGACAATCAGTCAAAAAAGGGTTCAGGCCGGGCACAGTGGCCCATGCCTGTAATCCCAGCATGTTGGGAGGCCAAGGTGGGTGGACCACATGAGGTCAAGAGTTCAAGATCAGCTTTGCCACGTGGTGAAACCCCATCTCTACTAAAAATACAAAAAAAACCACAACAAAACAAAACATTAGCCAGGTGTGGTGGTATGTGCCTGTAATCCCAGCTAATCGGGAGGTTGAGGCAGGAGAATCGCTTGAGCCTGGGAGGCAGAGGTTGCAGTGAGCCGAGATCACGTCATTATACTTCAGCCTGGGCAACAAGAGCAAAACTCCGTCTCAAAAAAAAAAAAAAAAAAAGGGGGGGTTTCAGTGGCCAAGAAATTAGAGAAGGACTAGATTAAACAAAGGTGAACAGGTTTCTTTAATAAAGAACCTTCACTCTCACAATGTGTAGCATAAAGGGGTTGGATTTAAAACATGCAATCTAACATGATTAAAAAGAGTTTAAACAAAATTTTTTTTAACTTTTCTTATTTCTCCAAGAAAAAAGGACCTTTTTTTTCCCCCTAACTGGGATTTTATAGGACCTGTGTTAAGAAAGTACAACCTGGAAACTCTTGGTATATAAGGTATATTATGACAGGGCAAACTGCGTAAGGAAAGAAACCAATAGAGAAAACTCAACATTGGAGTCATTTTTTATCTATTACCTCTTCTTCTTCCTGTGCTTCTACTGCTGGTCCATTATGTGCCTCCTGGAAAAGCAGTTTTTTCATCTTTCGATACTGCAGATTGTCCAGCTCTCTTACTGCATCCTTTGTCCTCTGAATGAGATCTATTAACACGGTTTCAGGGCGCTCCCGAAGAACAAACATGTGCTACATAGGGTAGAAGGTAAAAGGCTGATTTTCTTTTTTTCTTCAATTAATGCCAATGTACTCCTTCTCAGACCCTACAGATAATATCCTATGATAGATAATGCATATAATCTATAGCTAAATAATTCTGTTAAATTTCTTCTATTTATAAAATTATAACTTACATACATGTACTCTGTGCATAACTACTCCTGCACATTTTATAAAAATGGAACATAATATTCTTTTCTTTATTTTGAACATAATAGTTTTGTTGCCCAACTAAAAATGCAGAGTTAAAATAATTGAAGGGTTGGCAGGGCACGGTGGCTCACGCCTGTAATCCCAGCACTTTGGGAAGCTGAGGGTGGATCACGAGGTCAAGAAGAGTTCAAGACCAGCCTGACCAACATGGTGAAACCCCATCTCTACTAAAAATATAAAAATTAGCTGGGCATGGTGGTGCGTGCCTGTAATCCCAGCTACTTGGGAGGCTGAGGTAGGAGAATTACTTGAACCAGGACCTGGGAAGCAGAGGTTACAGTGAGCCGAGATCACGCCACTGCATGCACTCCAGCCTGGGCTGTATCTCAAAAAAAAAAAAAAAAAAAAAAAATTGAAGGGTCTAAACACTAAGAATTAAGCCCAATCAAAGCTTTCAAGGTTTACATATTCTGAGAACTGATGATTTCATACAAAACACATGTTCAGTTCTAAGTCATATTAGGTTTCAACAGGAATGTATTTAGTGATGGTGAATTATGAAGACGAACTTAGGTATTATGGGTTCCTTTGTATGCTGCATGAACAATATTCTTCATAAAATACTAACAGGGATTAAAAGCCATTAAATTATTACTGCTTTTTATAACCTAGCATTTAATATAATTTAACCTTATCAAATACAAAAAGTAGAAAAAACAATTCCACCATTATGATGATCACTATTACACTGTAACATACTTCTTTTCAGAAATTTTCTATGTATAAAATTTGTTTTGTAGATACATAGTTAGCATGTATATTCCAGAAAGACACATCCTGCCATCCCCTGAGTTCCATGAGATATCTTTGAATTCTTAGATAACTTTTACCTTCTTTGTTAGCTCAAATTTATTTCTTCTTTAGGCAAAGAGTTGTAACTATGAATCATAGCCCACTGTAACCTTAAACTTCTGGACTCAAGCAATCCTCCCACCTCAGCTTCTCAAGCAGCTATGACTACAGGTATGCACCACCATTTCCAGCTAATATTTCTTCTTTTGGTGGGGATGGTAGAGAAAGGGTCTTGCTATGTTGCCCAGGCTGGTCTTGAACTCCTGGCCTCAAGTGACCCTCCCACCTTGGCCTCCCAAAGCACTGGGATTACAGGCATGAACCACTGCACCCAGCCTCTATACAATATTTTATTCCATTTTCACAGTCATAAGTATTATTATTTTAGCTAGGCGCAGTGGCTCATACCTGTAATCACAGCACTTTGGGAGGCCAAGACAGGCAGATCAGTTGAGGTCAGGAGTTCAAGACCAATCTGGCCAATATACTGAAACCCTAAAAATATAAAAAATTAGCAGGGTGTGGAGGTGTAGGCCTGTGATCCCAGCTACTCAGAAGGCTGAGGCATGAGAATCACCTGAACCCAGGAGGTGGAGGTTGCAGTGAGCTGAGATCATGTAACTGCACTCCAGCCTGGGTGACAGAGCAAGACTCTGTCTCCGAAACAAAAAATTAATAATTATTATTTAAAACTCATAAATATAATGCCTGTAGAATATTTCATCAAATGTTTGTGACCAAATTATTTAAACATTACTCTAATTTGGGGCAGTTATTTACAATTTTTAATTACATGATAAATAGCTTCACACATTAAAAATTTTTTATTAATTTTTTTTCTTTATGATGAACTGCAACAGAAATGTAATTAGGCCAAAAGATAAGAAGCTCATTACAAATATTTCCTATCATTTCAAATAGCGCTGTGATAATACACACTAGGGGCCAGGCAAATGAATACTATTAACACAGGCAGACTTAGGATCTAATCACCAAATACTGGTGGGCTGGGTTACTACTACGTGAGTTAGAAAGGCTTCTTTTCCTTATATTTGGCAAATGTAAGAAGCCAGTCACATTCTTCCTTTTTTCTTAGTTTGGTGCGTACCACTATTTATAATATTGTCTTCCTCTTTCTTTTTTTTTTTGGAGACAGAATCTCATTCTACCGCCCAGGCTGGAATGCAGTGGCACAATCTTGGCTCACTGCAACCTCCACTTCCAAGGGTTCAAGCGATTTTCGTGCCTCAGCCTCGCAGTTGGGACTACAAGTGTACACCACCACACTCGGCTAATTTTTGTATTTTTAGGATAGAGTTTCGCCATGTTGTCCAGGCTGATCTCAAACTGCTGAACTCAAGTGATCCGCCCATCTTGGCCTCCCAAAGAGTTGGGGTTACAGGCATGGGCCACCGTGCCTGACCTACTATTTACAATATTGTCTTCTTCAAAAACATAAAATCTTATATTTCTAAGTTTCACTGTTTGTTAGATTTTGCTCTTTTTTTTTTTTTTTTTTGAGACAGAGTCTTACTCTGTCGTTCAGGCTGGAGTGCACTGGCACGATCTCGGCTCACTGCAACCTCCGCCTCCTGAGTAGCTGGGACTACAAGCATGTACCACCATGCCTGGCTAATTTTTTTTTTCTTTTTTTTTAGTAGAGATAGCGTTTCACCATGTTGGCCAGGCTGGTCTCGAACTCCTGACCCGCCTGCTTCGGCCTCCCAAAGTGCTGGGATTACAGGCGTGAGCCACCGTGCCCAGCTGCTTATTTTTTTTTAACCAACGTAATTCCTAGCTATATTAATGCTTCTGCTAGCTACTATGAGTGCCTATTTATTCAGGCTTTCATTTTTGAAATGATGAGTAGGCTTACTGCCTGGGATTTCTCAACCGTTACTGAAATTTTGCATGGCTTTTCTATACACTGTGGTTGCAAATAATACTGCTGAATATATATGTGATCCTTTCAAATTAATTTGTGGCTTTAACTGATGTGTCAGTGAAAATAAACTGAACTTGCTTGAAATTCTAAGATATTAGTGTAAATACAGTTTACTTAATCTTTTTCTTTCTTTCTTTCTTTTTTTCTTTTTCTTTTTTTTTTGAGATGGAGTCTTGCTCTGTCACCCAGGGGAGTGCAGTGGCATGATCTCGGCTCACTGCAACCTCTGCCTCCAGTTCAAGCGATTCTCTGCCTCACCCTCCTGAGTAGCTGGGATTACAGATGCACGCCACTACGCCCAGCTAATTTTTGTATTTTTAGTAGGGATGGGGTTTCACCATATTGGCCAGGCTGGTCTCAGTCTCCAATTCCTAACCTTGTGATCCACCTGCACCTCGGCCTCCCAAAGTGCTGAGGTAACAGGTGTGAGCCACCTTACCCAGCCAGTTTACTTAAATCTTATAGTGAAAGATTAAAAAGATTCCTTGGGGTCCCAAAAAGATAGAGTCAAATCCTACTTATTATTGCCTAATGTAGATATCTTAAGAACTATAACAAAGTCAATAATATTACTATTGCTATTAATAAGACAACCCTCAAATGAAATAACTTTTTAAGACCAGAAAGCATACACTAATCATGTATTTAAATTAGTTAACCAAGCCTGCTGAAAACTGAATAGAACTCACATATTTTAAAAATATTTCATTGGTAAGTTAGAAAAATATATTTCCAAATAAGGAAACAGAAGTATTATTTCCAAGCTCCTCTTCTCCCACATGTAATGTAAATACATTCATGTTATATATCTTTCTTTCATATTATATTAATATTAGACAGATCGATATATTAAGTGTGGCAGATCTAAAAATTAAGCAAAAGCCTGGGCATGGTGGCTCACACCTATAATCCCATCACTTTGAGAGGCCCAAGGTGGGCGGATCACAAGGTTAGGAGTTTGAGACCAGCCTGGCCAACATGGTGAAACCCCGTCTCTACTAAAAATACAATAATTAGCCGGGCATGGTGGCAGGCACCTGTAGTCTCAACTGTTCGGGCGGCTAAGGCAGGAGAATCGCTTGAACTAGGGAATCGGAGGTTGCAGTGAGCT
Organism: Ateles fusciceps; assembly: GCA_036589455.1. Classification (NCBI taxonomy): domain Eukaryota; kingdom Metazoa; phylum Chordata; class Mammalia; order Primates; family Atelidae; genus Ateles; species Ateles fusciceps. The sequence goes on from JAZHEH010002038.1 coordinate 3,877,560, forward strand.
GAGATTGCGCCACTGCACTGTAGCCTGGGTGACAAAATGAGACTCTGTCTCAAAAAAAAAAAAAACAAAAACAAATCAAGCAAAAAGTTAAACTATGTTTTATCAACTTTGAAATAAGACACTGTTCTACATGAATTAAAATTTATAACTCATGAACATACTCTTGCACATATAAGTATTTAGCTATTTGAATACTTAGCTATATAGTTAGACACGGTAAAAGCAGCTATCAATTTGAAAAAAGAAATAAAAAAAATTTACTATCTATAAAAAAAGAAAAAAAAATTTAGTATCTAAGAAAAGTTCCCAGTATAAAAAACTAGTATATCAGTAAAAACTAGTAGAGTTACTTAATCCTAATTCAGAATCATATAATAAAACACATTCTTTACAATCATTTCTTAGGTGTAAGAACACATTTAAAGTATAATAGAACTGGTGGCTCATGTCTGTAATCCCAGCACTGAGAGGCTGAGGCAGGTGGATCATGTGAGCCCGGGAGTCGATCCCAGCTTCGGCAATGTGGCAAAACCCTGTTTCTACCACAAACTCAAAAATTAGCCAGGTATAGTGGTGAGTGTCTGTAGTCCCAGCTACTTGGGAGGCCGAGGTGGGAGGATCGCTTGAGCCTGGTGGTCAAGGCTGCAGGAGTCGTGATTATGCCACTGCACTCCAGCCTGGGTGACAAAGTGAGACTCTGTCTTAAAATAAAATAAATAAACTATAATAGAACTGACCTTTAAAAGTTCCTCTGATGTAGGACGATCTTGAGGGATTTTCTGGAGGCAAGAATCTACAAAGTTTCGAAAATAATCAGACCTATTGTAAAGGAAAGTATCAAGTGAACATAGTGCTATTTCCTTTAAAAATACATCCACAAATCAAGGCAAGTGCCTACTGGTGGGAGGGGGAATGGAAAGGGAATTATTCAAAAAAAGCAGAGACTATATAGTTTCATATAAGTCTATGAAAATCTATGGAAAGCAACCAATGAATGGTTACCATTTTCTAAAGATAAACTCACACAGATAACTTTAAAATCCTGCTCCTATATATTTACATATCACAACTCACACTACATTGAGGCAAAATGAGGGAAACCTATCCACTTTTTATTTTTGCATTCCAATCCAAGATAACATTCCTTTCCATTTCCCTTTCTTTTCCTTTTTGCTAAGCCTTTCTTATAATAAGCTCTTTCTTATTATAAGACCTCTTATAATAAGCTCTTTCTTATTTGCCCCTTGGATCGTCTTCTATATAGCATGTTTCAGAATATCACTCTATCTGCTCTGGAGAGAGCATTTTTATACCTGAGTATTTGGTGCCCTTGAGCAAATGGATAAGACTTCCATTAAACCTAGAAAACCAATTAAGATATTTTTAAGAGCCGGACGTGGTGGCTCATGCCTGTAATCCCAGCACTTTGGGAGGCTGAGGCGGGTGGATTACCGGAGGTCGGGAGTTGGAGATAGGCCTGACCAACATTGAGAAAACCCCGTCTCTACTAAAAATACAAAATTAGCCAGGTGTCGTTGAGGGCTCCTGTAATCCCAGCTACTCGGGAGGCTGAGGTAGGAAAATCACTTGAACCCGGGAGGCACAGGTTGTAGTGAGCCAAGACTGCACCACTGCACATGAGCAAAAAGTCTCCAAAAAAAAAAAGGTATTTTTAAAAACATTAGAAGTCTGTAACACATTATTATATAGTGTTATTGACAAGAGTTCAATGAGTAAGGCAGTAAATAATTACTCCGTCAATGTTTGTCTCTAATATTCAAGTAAGATTTTAAGTTCCTTGAAGGCAAAAATTATTTTATTTTTGCCTTCAAGGCAAATCCCCAAGTCTCAAACACAGTCTGTGTTCAATATATTTATTACTTGTATGTAACAGCTATGGTTTCAATGGTTTTGTTTTCTCCAAAACTAATATTGAAACTTAATCTCTAATGCAACAGTGTTGGGAGGTGGGGCCTAATGGGAATTTTTCAGGTCATGAGTCGATTAATGCTCCTATAAAAAGGACTTGTGGGAGAGGGTTCTCTCTCTCTCCTGCTCTTTTCCATGTGAGGACACAATGCTTCTCCCCCCTCCAAAGGATGCAGAGTTAAAGGCACTATCTTGGAAGCAGGAGGACCAGGACCTAACCTGCCAGTGCCTTCGTCCTGGACTTCCCAGCCTCCAGAAAGTGAGAAATAAATGTCTGTTCTTTACAAATTACCCGGCCTCTGATATTCTGTTATAGCAGTGCAAAATGTACTAAAGCATACCATAACACTAAACTCAGTGTCAAAAGATTCGTTCTGTATAATTCTAAACACAAAGTAGAGTTATATAGAAAGAATCTCTTGGCACAGAATTTTAGCATTATTCGTTTAGTAGAGTTATATGGCATATTCTTTTTTTTTTCTTTTTTTGAGACGGAGTTTCGCTCTTGTTACCCAGGCTGGAGTGCAATGGCACGATCTCAGCTCACTGCAACTTCCGCCTCCTGGGTTCAAGCAATTCTCCTGTCTCAGCTTCCCAAGTAGTTAGGACTACAGGTGTGCACCACCATGCCCAGCTAATTTTTGTATTTTTAGTAGAGATGGGGTTTCACCATGTTGACCAGGATGGTCTCGATCTCTTGACCTCGTGATCTGCCCGCCTTGGCCTCCCAAAGTGCTGGGATTATAGGCGTGAGCCACTGCGCCTGGCCATATGGCACATTCTTAAGTGGCAAAGACTCATATCAATATGCCATAATTATTTAATCTTTAAATAATTTAGTACCCCTAATTTATATATCTGTGAATTTCAAAGTATTTATTAAATATGCTAGACATTCCCCTAGAATTTATCAAATGCTAGATACACCCGAGGAATTAATTTTCTACTACAATTTTCTACTGTTGATAGAAATATTAGTTTTCTAAAATTGTGAATCTGTTGTCCATAAACCTCTTTACATAAATACACTACATTTTATCAAATCAAGGAAGCCCTAGAAGGAATATCAGATAAAAATGAGTAACAAATATTATAATTAGAGTGATCCCAAAATTTTTAGTTACCTGGTAATTTTGATAAAGTCAAATAATTGTACCTATATTTTTATATCATATAAATTATAAACCACCCTCCAAATATCACTATAGGTTGTAAAAATACATATATTTTAGTTATAAAATATTGATGCTTAAATGTATTAATTAGGATTATGTATTCCTAAATTTAAAGGAAAAGTGAAATATAAATTCTTATGAAAATGAATACTTTCTGCATTCATGCGGCATCATTCATCCTTTTCTGAACTGTTATACATATGCTATGAAATGGAGACTCGACAAAGGATAAATATAATATTTAAAAGGATAAAATAACCTATTTTAGTATCTTATAAGGTGATACATTTTACCTAATTGAAATTAAATCATTTTGATAACGGATTATCAAAAAGCATTTCATTTATTCAACATTGAGCAATATATATCTTAACAATACTCACCATTCATTAGACTGTAGTGTAGGGGATTCATTTTGGGCTATGTGATATAAGGCACTCATTGCATTCATATTAAATAAAGGAGGCTTCCTTTCCGCTGTAAAAGAAACATTCCTGTTAAAATATGTGCCAGGGGTACTCAAGTACTGGTCATGAAGACAGTGTGGCGATTCCTCAAGGACCTAGAAATAGAAATTCTATTTGACCCAGCAATCCCATTACTGGGCATATATCCAAAGGATTATAAATTGTTCTACTATAAGGACACATGCAGACGAATGTTCATTGCAGCACTGTTTACAATAGCAAAGACCTGGAACCAACCCAAATGCCCATCGATGATAGACTGGACAGGGAAAATGTGGTACATATACACCATGGAATATTATGCAGCCATAAAAAACGATGAGTTCGTGTCCTTTGTAGGGACATGGATGAACCTGGAAACCATCATTCTCAGCAAACTGACACAAGAACAGAAAATCAAACACCACATGTTCTCACTCATAGGCGGGTGTTGAACAATGAGAACACATGGACACAGGGGAGGGGGAGCATCACACACTGGAGTCTGTCCGTGGGGGAAGAGGGGAGGGACAGCCGGGGGGTGGGGAGTTGGGGGAGAGAGAGCATGGGGGAGAAATGTCAGATATAGGTGATGGGGAGGAAGGCAGCAAATCACACTGCCATATGTGTACCTATCCAACAATCTTGCATGTTCTTCACATGTACCCCAAAACCTAAAATGCAATAAAAATAAAATAAAATAAAACAAAAAGATTTTATTTTGAAACAGTCTTAAACTTACCCAAAAAACTGCAAGTAGAGTTCAAAGAGCTTTTTTTCTTTTTCTTTTTTCTTTTTCTGAGACAGGGTCTTGCTCTGTGACCCAGGCTGCAGTGCAGTGGCACAATCTCAGCTCACTGCAGCTTTGACTTCCTGTGCTCAAGCAATCCTCCCACCTCAGCCTCCCAAGTAGCTGGGACCACAGGTGTGCACCACCATGCCCAATTAATTTTTGTATTTTCTGTAGAGATGGGGTTTCATCATGTTGCCCAAGATAGTCTTGAACTCTTGAGCTCAAGCAATCCTCCCAACTTGGTCTCCCAAAGTGTTGAGATTACAGGCATCAGTCACCACCCCCACCCCGCCTCAAAAAACTTTTTCAGGTGAATCAATTGAAAATAAACTGCTAACCTGATGCCTCACCATCCTTAATATATACTTGAGTGTGTATTTCATATAAAGAAGAACATTTTCCTAAGGAATTACAGTACATCCATTAGATCAGGCCATTTAATAGTGATACATGACTATCATCTAATCCCCAAACTACATTCAAGTTTCATTCAAGTGTCCCAGTAACATTCTGAGTAGCAATAGTGAGCTCTGAGCATTGGCAATCTTCAAGGAATGTGTTCACTGTATCCAAGTTGTCAAACTTATTGACATAAAATTGTTCATATTTCCCCATTACTCTTTTAGTGTCTGTAAAATCTGTAGTGATTATCATCTCTTACTCCTGATATTGGAAATTTGTGTCTTCTCTCTTTTTTTTGTGATTAGTCTCGCTAGAGGTTTAACAATTATTTTGACCTCAGATTCCCAGTTTTTGGTTTCATTGATTTTCTCTATTGTTTCTCAGTTTTCTATTCAACTGATTTCTGCTTTGATCTTTATTATCTTCTACCTTCTGCTTATTTTGTGTTGACTTTACTCTTTGTTTCAGTTCCTTTATATATATATATATAATTGTACTTTAGATTCTGGGGTACATGTGCAGATCATGCAGGATTGTTGCATAGGTACATACATGGCAATGTGGTTTGCTGCCTCCATCCCCCCGTCACCTGTATCTGGCATTTCTCCCCATGTTATCCCTCCCCAACCTCCCTACCCCCTGCTGTCCCTCCTCTAATCCCCCCCCCCAACAGACCCCAGTGTGTGATGCTCCCCTCCCTGTGTCCATGTGTTCTCATTGTTCAACACTCGACTATGAGTGAGAACATGTGGTGTCTGATTTTCTGTTCTTGTGTCATTTTCCTGAGAATGATGGTTTCTGGATTCATCCATGTCCCTACAAAGGACATGAACTCATCGTTTTTTATGGCTGCATAGTATTCCATGGTGTATATGTGCCACATTTTCCTTATCTAGTCTATCATCGATGGGCATTTGGGTTGGTTCCAGGTCTTTGCTATTGTAAACAGCGCCACAATGAACATACGTGTGCATGTGTCTTTATAATAGAACGATTTATAATCCTTTGGATACATACACAGCTGGGTCAAACGGAATTTCTATTTCTAGGTCCTTGAGGAATTGCCACACTATCTTCCACAATGGTTAAACTAATTTATACTCCCACCAACAGTGTAAAAATGTTCCTATTTCTTCACATTCTCTCCAGCATCTGTTGTCCCCAGATTTTTTAATGATCACCATTCTAACTGATATGAGATGGTATCTCAATGTGGTTTTGATTTGCATCTCTCTAATGACCAGTGATGATGAGCATTTTTTCATGTTTGTTGGCCGCATATATGTCTTCTTTTGAAAAGTGTCTGTTCATGTCCTTTGCCCACTTTTGAATGGGTTTGTTTTTTTTCCTATAAATCTGTTTTCATTCTTTATAGATTCTGGATATTAGCCCTTTGTCAGATAGGTAAATTGCAAAATTTTTTTCCCATTCTGTTGGTTGCTGGTTCACTCTAATGATTGTTTCTTTTGCTGTACAGAAGCTCTGGAGTTTAATTAGATCCCATTTATCTATTTTGGCTTTTGTTGCCAATGCTTTTGGTGTTTTAGTCATGAAGTCCTTGCCTATGCCTATGTCTTGAATGGTTTTGCCTAGGTTTTCTTCTAGGGTTTTTATGGTGTTAGGTCTTATGTTTAAGTCTTTAATCCATCTGGAGTTAATTTTTCTGTAAGGTGTCAGGAAGGGGTCCAGTTTCTGTTTTCTGCACATGGCTAGTCAGTTATCCCAACACCATTTATTAAACAGGGAATCCTTTCCCCATTGCTTGTTTTTGTCAGGTCTGTCAAAGATCAGATGGTTGTAGATGTGTGGCATTGCCTCTGAGGCCTCTGTTCTGTTCCATTGGTCTATATCTCTGTTTTGGTACCAGTCCCATGCTGTTTTGATTACTGTAGCCTTGTAGTATAGTTTGAAGTCAGGTAGCATGATGCCTCCAGCTATGTTATTTTTGCTTAGGATTGTTTGGCTATGTGGGCTCTCTTTTGGTTCCATATGAAGTTTAAGGTGGTTTTTTCCAGTTTTGTGAAGAGGGTCATAGGTAGCTTGATGGGGATAGCATTGAATCTATAAATTACTGTGGGCACTTTGGCCATTTTTAGTTCCTTAAGATAAAAATTGAAGTCACGACTTTGACAAATTGAAGTACGGTTGCCCTTCTGAATCTGTGGGTTCTGCATCCACAGACTGAACCAACCAACTGAAATATTTCAACCACAGACTGAAAATGCTTGGGGAAAAAATAATAAAAAAAAAAAATGCAACAATAAAAACACAAATTTTTAAGACAACTACTTACATGACATTTATATTGTATTAGATATTATAAGTAATCCAGAGATTATTTAAAGTATTTGGGAGGATATGTACAGGTTATATGCAGAAACTACGCCGTTTTATATGAGACTTAAGCATCTGCACATTTTGTTATCTGTGGGGGTTCTGGAACCAGTTCTCTGAAGATACTGAGATATATGGGACTCTTGAATGTCCCCTCAGTTTGAGTTTTTCTGACATTTCCTATTATTAGAGTTAAGCTAAACACTTTTGGCAGGAATATCACAGAGGTAATGCTATAATTTGCTTACTGTATCCTATGAGGTGTCACATGACTTTGAGAAGTTCTGTTACTGATGGCATTCGCTTTGATCACTTAAGGCCCATGCCTGCCAGTCTTCTTCATGATAAAGTTTTTCTTTTCTCCTTTGTAATTATTATGCATTTTGTAAGATGGTACTCTGAATCTACATTAATATTCTGCTTCTCATAAAACTATCAATTTTATTCTTTTATTTATTTATTGTATAGAGTCATATATTTTTATTTTATTTAATAAGTTATAATCTATCATTTATTTTGATGCTCAAATTGTCTCATATTTGAGCAGTAGAAACCTTTTTAAGCTGGCTTGTGTCTTTTGGACACGCCCCATTATTCCTTGGTTACTTTCTTGCTTTCTGGTACACTCAGATGTCCTAGCCTCATTTTATACTTTCCCTAGCCCAGACCCTGGATCAGTCATTTCTCTAAAGGGCTGTTGTGCTAGGTGTGCTTACTGCTACTTGGGTGTCACTACTCTCAGACATGCTCAATGAACAGTTGGGAATATATACAGGTATATAATTTATACATCTATGTGTACAAATACATGATATAAATATTTTTATTTAAAAACAATAAATCCACTACAGTATCTCAAATTCGAATCCAACACCATAGTGTTTATTCTAGTTGTCTCTTTGCATATTTGTAAAGTCCTTCTCTGACAATAAGAAACCCTGCTCTCATTATCCTTTATATATAAAAATATATATATATATATATGTATGTTTGTGTGTATATAATACATACATACATACATATTTATTTATTTATTTATTTAGAGACAGAGTCTCGCCCTGTTGCCCAAGGTGGAGTGCAGTGGCACAATCTTGGCTCACTGCAACCTGCACCTCCCAGGTTCAAGCAATTCTCCTGCCTCAGCATCCTGAGCTGGGACTACAGGCATGCGCCACCATGCCCGGCCAATTTTTTTTTTTAGTAGAGACAGTGTTTCACCATGTTGACCAGGCTGGTCTCGAAATCCTGACCTCAGGTGATCTGCCCGCCTCAGCCTCCCAAAGTGCTGGGATTATAGCATGAGCCACCATACCTGGCCCTCAATGTATTTTCCTATTTGATAAATTCCTCCTATGTAACCAACATCCTATCTTTGTGACCATCTTCTCTCCTCTTAAGAAGATGCCCTCCTTTCCCTGTTCAAATTCTGAATCCCCATTCCATTTCACCCTACAGTGTGAACAACCTCTTGGTCACTAAGTCTTTTAAATGGTATGCCATCAATATATCAAACCAGAACATATCTTTTTAATTTTGTCATTCACTATTAAATTAGAAATCTCTCGGCTGGGCGCGGTGGCTCACGCCTGTAATCCTAGCACTTTGGGAGGCCGAGGTGGGTGGATCACCTGAGGTCAGGAGTTCAAGACCAGCCTGGCCATCATGGTGAAACCCCATCTTAAAAAATAAAAATAAAAATAAAAAATAAATAAAAATTAGAAATCTCTCCATTTTATCAAAGAACATTAAACTTAGCTAAAAATCACAGAAGAGATTCACCGAACTTACAATCTGTTAGACTCTCATAAATTCAAATAACATTTTTTTTTCTTGAGACAGAGTCTCAGTCTGTCACCCATACCAGAATGCAGTGGTGTGATCTCAGCTCACTGCAACCTCTAGTTCCCGGGTCCAAAAGACTCTCCTGCCTCAGCCTCCCAAGTAGCTAGGAATATAGGGATGCACCACCACACCCAGTTAATTTTTGCAGTTTTAGTATAGATGAGGTTTCACCAAGTTGGCCAGGCTGGTCTAAAACTCCTGACTGCAAGTGATTCACCCACCTTGGCCTCTCAAAGTGCTGGGATTACAGGCATGAACCACTGCACCTGGCCAAATATTTTCTATCTCAAATTCTTATAAGGTACTACTAAACTTTTTTCTTTTTTTTGAGATAAGGTCTCGCCTTGTCACCCAGGCTGGAGTGCAGTGGAGCGATCTTAGCTCACTGCAACCTTGACCCCTTTGGCTCAAGTGATCTTCTCACCTCAGCCCCCCAAACAGCTGGGACTACAGGCGCATGCCACCACACCCAACTAATTTTTTTTACTTTTTGTAGAGATGGGGTTTCTACATGTTGCCCAGGCTGGTCTCCAACTCCCAGGCTCAAGTGATCTTCCCATCTTGGCCTCCTAAAGTGCTGGGATTAGATGCATGAGCCACCACCAAACTTTAAACCAAATTTATTTTAAGTTAGAGATACTATTCCTCATTATCTTGTGCACATTTCTAAAATGTCTCTACCAAAAAATTGGGATTGCTTCTGTAAAATTAATACCTCCAAAACTCAAGAGGAAATTAGATGAAACTGAGATAGAAAAAATAAATGGTCTAGAAAGTAAATCTCAGAAGCAATGTAAACTCATGGCTTTAAGCAATCCTTCCACCTTGGCCTCCCAAAGTGCTAGGATCACAAATGTAAGCCACTGTACCCAGCTGAAAGTAGAACGATGGATAATTTATTTTCTTTTGATTCCTTTTGTATTTCTATAATTTTACATCCTGGACATATATTTAATTAAAAATGGTAAATTATATTTTTATAAAGATGATTATATAATCATGCAGCCTGAACAACAAACTAAGAATCTTCATCAGATTAACTATAAACATATAAACCCACTCATAAAAAATCATGTATTATAAGATTTCTTGGTATTAAAACATAACCAAGTAATTTCAACCTTTGTGACACTAAAGCATGAGTCATATCTATTCACAACTACGTTTATCAAGACCACTAAGAGTATAATTGATGTAAATTTTTTCTCTTACCTATAAGAAAATAGTTTGCTTTAATTTGTTATCCTTAACTCTTCCAAAGTAGAAGAGCATATTATAATAAATATGTGTCCCAAGACTGAATCTAATTTGTATTGAAAATCATACCCAACATCTGTAATCCCAGCACTTTGGGAGGCTGAGGTGGTGGATCACCTGAGGTCAGTAGTTCGAGACCAGCCTGGCCAACATGGTGAAACCCCGTCTCTACTAAAAATGCAAAAATTAACTGGGCATGGTGGCTGGCGCCTGTAGTTCCAGCTACTCAGGAGGCTGAGGCAGGAGAATACCTTGAACCCAGGAGGTGGAAACTGCAGTGAGCCAAGATTGTGCCACTGCACTCCAGCCTGGGCGACAAAGCAAGTTGTCTCAAAAAAAAAAAAAAAAAGAAAGAAAGAAAAGAAAATCATACCTCTAGACCTGTGTTATCTAACAGGGTAGCTAAGTAGCCACATGGGACTATTTAAATGCTAATGTATTTAAATGGAATCTTAGAAAATTCAGTCCCTTAGCTGAAAAGCCACAGATACAGAACACTTCTTTCACTGCAGAAAGTTTTCCTCGCCTTTGCTACTTTAGATCTTTCACCTAGAACCATAATCAGACTTAGCACTTCAAAATATTCAAAACATTTGTAAGTAAAATGTTTACAGTTATTATGAAAGATTATAAAAGCAAAGATACCAAATAAATGCCTAAAATTCTAAAATATTATTTCAAATATTTCACCCACGTAAAATTATTTAAAGGCAGTCACATCTAAAGTTGCTTTATCATCAGTATAAAAACTTCTTTTGTGAAGAAACTCTGTTTTATGAACTAGAATAAAAAGAAGCTAGAAATAAGAAGTCATTTCACGGAAACCAGAGTTTGGGTAGATTTTGTTCTAAGCGGAACAATAAGCCAACAAGTATCTTCTAATCAAATAAATCTTAAAATGTATCAGTGAAATCCAACAGGTCCATTAATGCAATTTCACTATCACTGAGGGGCACATATATGCACCAGCCAGCATTAAGAATGTAAAAGGACCCCTTGAGCAAAGAGTACATTAACCAGCTTCTCTACATGTATGTCTAGGCTTCTTAAGAAATTAATTAGGATCTCTAGGTAGGAAAAAGAATCATAGGTAAAAGAATAGAGATTAGAGTTTAGGACACTTAAAGGTACTTTCAAATGGAAGAAATAGTTTTGAAAACTTCAAATTAAGACAAAGAAATCATGAGAATGACATTATGGTAATCTCCAAATCTCTGTTTGTTGATGCTGTTAAACTACAAAACAAACAGGAGGATGTAGAGCTTGAAGACAGTAGTTAACATAGGAATTCCAACAAAACTGAAAATACTTAAGATTATATTTTAGGAAAAAAACTGGACTGCAAGGTAGTCTGGTTGTAAAAGAAATAATAACATTAATCTACTGTGTAATCATAAGCTAGATTATACCTTTATTTTACCTAATTTTCCCTATTTGTTTTAGGTAACTACTGACAAACTCAGGTAGATAATGATTAATCAAAATTACCAGTGGATTTTACTTTTAAAGTATTATTTTCCATCCTTGGTCACTCCTTTTAGAAGGGTTTAGGCAGTGCTGTGGCTCATGCTTGAAATCCCCCCACTGTGGGAGGCCAAAGCAGGAGGATAGCTTGAGCCCAGGAGTTCGAGACCAGCCTGAGCAACATGGCGAAATCCTGTCTCTGCTAAAAATACAAAAATTAGTCTGGCATGGTGCTGTGCGCCTGTAGTCCCAGCAACACGGGAGGCTGAGGTGGGAGGATTGCTTGATCACAGCAAACAGAGGTTAGAGTAAGCTGAGATTGCACCGCTGCACTCCAGTCTGGGCAACAGAACAAGACCCTGTCTCAAAAGTAAATAAATAAATAAAGTTTAATGCAATACTTTTATAAGAAGATAAAAAGGAAAAGACTATTGGACTGGTAGACTTCCACTGGGAAATCCAGAGTAAGAAGATGGGCAGCATCTTCAATTACAGTGACAGTTTACTGGCTCACATAAGTTATGACGGTCCACTGTTTTTAGCACAGTTCCATTTATGAGCAACTGAACCAAATGTGTGCATAAAATCAAACTGCTACAGGAAATTGAGTCCAATCTCTCTCCCTCACTGCAAGACCCTGCTACAGTAATCCATATACCTATCATCACGGCCCCTGTTGAATAAAGTCAGCCTTACCATCTTAAAAAAAAAAAACCGTTATAAAACAGTATATAGATATGCAGTCTGACATCTAATTTCATCCCTAATTCAAAGTAAAAAAAAAAAAAAAGTAATAACTACTCCAGCTAGTTATGAATGCTTTATAGAGCTTCTATAGATGGTAAATCTCGTAATCACAAACATATTCTAGGTGTTTAACAAATACTCATTAATGTCAGACATAGATTCCTCAAAATTAAAACCACAGTGGAAAATTATTTTAGATATAATGGGACAGAGCAAATATACCTAACAGAGCAAATATAATATACCTAACCCTAATATATATAAAAATTATCAAATGACCAAAGTGAAAACCTTAATAAATGTATTGTCCACCTTATAAAGTGACATAAAAGATAAAAATCTATAATTTTTATACATCGGTACAGAAATTGAGGTAAAACATTGATCAAAACTTAATCCATAGTAATGAAGAACAATGCTTACCTAGTTCAATACATGTTATTCCAAGAGACCACACATCTACTTTGCCATCATATTGTCCTTCATCCATGGCTAAAATTACTTCTGGGGCCATCCTAGAACAAAATGTTCACTTAAATTAAAGTTTTTTTTTTTTTAAGTATACTGTTCTTTGAGAATGTAACGGTTCTCTACATGGAGATCACTGGTTTGAATTCTAGCCAATATATCTGAACACAAGAATTTTTATAATGGGAACCAAGTGTATTACAGGTTGTGAGGTAAATATTTAGCAATGCATACATAGTGTGAGATTTATTCTCACCATCTGTCATTATCATGTAATAGCTACCCCAAAAGAAGGAGGCTCCCCAAGGCAGGATTATATTCTGCATCTCCTCAAAGTTTGCAGATTATAATACTGATTCATATCCTTTAGGCCAGTGGTTCTCAAATATTTTGGTCTCAGGATCTCATTACAAAAGTCTAATTTTTGGCCAGGCATGGTGGCTCATGCCTGTAATCCCATCATTTTGGGAGGCCGAGGTGGGCGGATCAGAGGTCAAGAGTTTGAGACTAGCCTGACCAACATGGGGAAACCATTTTTGTATTTTTGTATTCTCTACTAACAATACAAAAATTAGCTGGGCATGGTGGCGTGCTCCTGTAATCCCAGCTACTCAGGAGGCTGAGGCAGGAGAATCACTTGAACCTGGGAGGCAGAGGTTGCAGTGAGCCAAGATCACACCACTGCACTCCAGCCTGGGTGACAAAGTGAGACTCTGTCTCAAAAAAAAAAAAAAAAAAGTCTAATTTTTGCTTAAAAGATTGAATTTTACTATTGGCAACAAATATTGTCAGTTGTTTTCCTTGAAGTTACAAGCTCATGTTATTTATGAAAGAAAATTACCTGCCACAATAACCAAGACTGAATAATCACAGTTTGTGTCTTTCTTTCAAATAAAAATGGTGTTCCATGATAAAAATGGCTAGGGCGGCTTACAACTAATCACACAATTATCAACTATGGATCTATTTGTAAATTAAGCACTAATTCATGTCTTCAACTAGTGTCCTACATTCTTTTTTTAATTTTTTTTTTTTTTTTTTTAAAGACAGGGTTTCACCATATTGGTCAGGCTGGTTTTGAACTCCTGACCTCAGGTGATCCGTCCGCCTCAGCCTCCGAAAGTGCTAGGATTACAGGTGTGAGCCACCTTGCCTGGCTTCTTTTTTAAATCTTTTAAATTTTTTTTTTTTTTTTTTTTTTTTGAGATAGGGTCTCACTCTGTCACCCAGACTGGAGTACAATGGCTTGATCTCGGCTCACTGCAACCTCTGCCTCCTAGGTTCAAGTGATTCTCCCACCTCAGCCTCTCAAGTAGCTGAGACTACAGGCGTGGGCCAACACGCCTGGTTAATTTTTGTATTTTCTGGTAGAGACGGAGCTTCACCATGTTGGCCTGGTTAGTCTCAAACTCCTGACCGCAAGTGATCTGTCCGCCTCAGTTTCCCAAAGTTCTGGAATTACAGGCATACACCACTGCATCTGGCCGAGTCTAACATTCTTGACGGCACTTTACCTTACACTTCCTTTGTATTTCATGTTAAACATAGATAGACACTTAAAACGGTTGCTGACTGCTTTAATAAGATTATTACCAAGTACTCCCAGTGTGTGTGTGTGTGTGTGTGTGTGTGTGTGTGTTACACATGTATGTGTGTAAGACATATATATGTATCCAGCTCTCATGTTCTAACCATACTATAGACAAATTAACAAACATGTAAATAAAGTAAACTTTCAATAGTCAATAACTATTGGTGTTTCACAATTATTCTTTTAAGATGTTGAAGTTTGGGGAATCACTAAGCTAAGCAAAGTTAAAGAAGTGCTTTTTTGGCCGGGCGTGGTGGCTCACGCCTGTAATCCAAGCACTTTGGAGGCCAAGGCAGGCGGATCACCTGAGGTCGGGAGTTCAAGACCAACCTGACCAACATGGTGAAACTCTGTCTTCAAAAAAAAAAAAATTTTTTTTAATTTAAAATTTTTATTTAAAAAAAATAAAAATGAAAAAAAATTATATTAATAAAAAATAAAAAAATTTAAAAAAAAGTGCTTTTTCTGTTTTTCTGCAACAAAACGAAAAATAGACAAATGGGACCTAACTAAGCTAAATGGCTTCTGCATAGCAAAAGAATCTATCGACACAGTAAACAGACAACCTACAGAATGGGAGAAAATATCTGCAAACTATGTATCTGACAAAAGACCAATATCCAAAATCTATAAGGGAGTTAAAAAGTAGACAAAGGGCCAGGGGCAATGGCTCACACCTGTAATCCCAGCACTCTGGAAGGCCGAGGTGGGTGGATCACAAAGTCAAGAGTTTGAGACCAGCCTGACCAGTATGGTGAAACCCCATCTCTACTAAAAATAAAAAAAATTAGCCAGGTGTGGTGGCACACACCTGTAGTCCCAGCTGGGGATTGAGGCAAAGGACTTACTTGAACCTGGGAGGCAGAGGTTGCAGTGAGCCAAGATCTTGCCACTGCACTCTAGCCTGGGTGACAGTAAGACTCCGTCTCAAAAAAAAAGAAAAAGTGGACAAAGGGCATGAACAAGATACTTCTCAAAACATACAAGTGGCCAACAGACATGAAAAAATGCTCAGTAACACTAATCGTCAGAGAAGAGCAAATCAAAACCACACTGAGATAGCCACTCATACACTGTTGGCGGGATTGTAAATTAGTTCTGCTCCTATGTAAAGCACTTTGGAGATGTCTCAAATAAGTAAAAGTAGAATTTCCATTTGATTCAGCAATCCCAATTACTAGGTACATACCCAAAGGAAAATAAATCGTTCTACTGAAAAAACACCCGTACTCACGTTTATCACAGTACTATTCACAAGAGTAAAGACACAGAATCAACCTAAGTGCCCATCAACACTGACTGGATAAAGAAAATGTGGTAAAAGGCTGGGCACCATGGCTCACACCTATAATCCTAACACTTTGGGTGGCCAAGGCAGGTGGACTTCCCAAGCTCAGGAGTGGGAAGAACAGCCTGGGAAACATGGCAAAATCCCATCTCTACAAAAAATACAAAAATTAGCCAGGGTGGTGGTGTGTGCCTGTAGTCCCAGCTACTCAGGAGGCTAAGGTGGGATGATCGCTTGAATTCGGGAGGTTGAGGCTGCAGTGAGCTGAGATCGTGCCACTGCACTCCAGCCTGGGTGACAAAGTGGGACCTTGTCTCAAAAAAAAAAGAAAAAGAAAATGTGGTACATATACATCATGGAATCCTACACAGCCATAAAAAAAGAATGAAATCATGTCCTCTGCAGCAACATGAATGCAGCTGGAGGCCATTATCCTAAGTGAATTAACACAGAAACATACAATCAAATACTGCATGTTCTTGCTTCTAAATGGGAGCTAAACACTGCGTATACATGGACATAAAGACAGGAACAATAGACATGTGGACTCCAAAAGAGGAGAGGCAGGGAGCGGGACAAGGTATGAAGAACTTCCTAGTGGGTACTATGTTCACTGTTTGGGTAAAGACTTCAATTGACACTCAAACCTCAGCATCACGCAATACATTCATGTAACAAAACTGCACATGTACTGCCCAAATCTAAAATTTAAAATAAATATTTTCTCTGGTATTTGAAAATAATGTGAATGCTATGCCTACTTGTCAAGAATGCTGTACATCTGTTTATCTGATTAACTAGACAGACTTTCTAATAAAGTTACTCAACACTCTTTCAAAAAACAGTATTTTTTGTATTTTTCATTGAAGGACTTTCCAGGGCCTTTTAATTATCTTTTCTATGTTAATTTTCTTTTTGAGACAGGTCTCACTCTGTTGCCCAGGCTGGAGTGTAGTGGCATGATCATAGCTCACTGCAGCCACAACCTTTTGAGCTCAAACAATCCATCTGCCTCAGCCTCCTGATTAGCTAGGACTACAGGTGTATGCCACCATACCTGGCTAATATTTACTTTTTTTTTTTTTTTTTTTTTTGTCTTTCTATGCTGACTAGGTTGGTACTGAACTCCTGGCTTCAATGATCCTGCCTCTTTAGCCTCTCAAAGTGTTGGATTACGGGTGTGAGGCACCATGCCCAGCCCAGGGCCTTTTAAAATTTTTTATGTTTTTATTTTTGGAGACACGATCTCACTCCATTGCCCAGTCTGGAGTACAGTGGCATAATCATGGCTCACTGCAACCCTGACTTCCTGGGCTCAGGTGATTCTCTCACCTCAGCCTCCCGAATAGCTGGGACTACAGGCGCATGCCACCATGCCTGGCTAATTTTTTGTACTTTTTGTAGAAGCAGGGTTTCACCGTGTTGCCCAGACTGGTCTCAAACTCCTGAGCTCAAGCAATTCACCTGTCTCAGCCTCTCAAAGTGCTGGTATTACAGGCATGAACCATTGTGCCTGGCTGCCTTTTTAATAGCTAATATTCATCACCAATTTCTAAAAAGGGAAATCATTAAGAAGTTTTATTAGCTCAGAAAACTCCCTTTTTTTTTTGCAAAGGAAGAGTACTCTATCTAGACTAGGGTTCTACACAAGAAATTTCTGGTCATCTAGAGCAGTAGTCTTCAAATTTTTAAAATTCATTTACCTCCCAGAATTGATAAAAACTATGTATCCCTTGAAAATTTTGGGGTTGATATCTACATTTTATATATTTAATGGCTGCAAAACATATAATGGATAGGATATACAAATACTGTATATTATATGTGTGCTTTAAAGATATTTAAAACTTGGAGATGCAGAATTAGTTCACTCAATTAATTAAAAACAATACCTATATTCACAAAGCTATTGTAACAAAAAAAAAAGAAAAGAAAAAACACTGCCTTATAACGTAATCAGCAGAGCCAGACTTCATGGTCATTATCAATTAGACACATGTGAATCACTTCCTGTCAGGAAAAGTCCAACTTCAATTTTCTTGTTTCTTTTTTGAGATGGAGCCTCATTCTGCTACCCAGGCTGGAATGCACTGGTGCCATCTCGGGTCACTGCAACCTCCGCCTCCCAGGTTCAAGTGATTCTCATGCTTCAGCCTCCTGAGTAGCTGAGACTACAGGCATGTGCCATCACACCTACCTAATTTAACATCTGGCTAATTTTTGTGTTTTTAATAGAGATGGGGTTTTACCATGTTGGCCAGGCTGGTCTCAAACTCCTGACCTCATGTGCCCGCCTCGGCCTCCCAAAGTGCTGGGATTACAGGTGTGAGCCACTGCGCCCGGCCTCGACTTCAATTTTCACTGCAAAGAAATATGTTAATATGTTCCATGACTACCATCTCAGTTCTATATTCTACCCTAGACAAATTAAGAAAGGGGCTGGGCATGATGGCTCATGCCTGTAATCCCAGCACTTTGGGAGGCCAAGATGGGCAGATCACTTGAGGTCAGGAGTTCAAGACCAGTCTGGCCAAGGTGAATTCCTGTCTCCGCTAAAAATACAAAAATTAGCTGGAGGCAGAGTTTGCAGTGAGCTGAGATCATGCCACTGCACTCCAGCCTGGGTGAAAGAGCAAGACTCTGTCTCAAAAAAAAAAAAAAAAAAGGAAGAAGAAAGGGTAGCATGAGGAGTAATATTAGGGGAGAAAAGACAGATAACTGATAACTAAAAGGAAAGGAAAGGAGATGACTGGAGAGGCACACGAGTTTGTGCCCCAACCCTTCAATATTTCTCATAGATGGTATACATTCTAAAAATTTCTTTCTTCTGTGCCTCTAAGGCATGTATATCTCAGAACAATGCATCACTGTAATGTTCAGGATGGGTGAGAAGTCTTTCTTTTATAAAGCTAGAAAAAGGAGCAAGTGGGAAAGAAGGACCTAAGTCACCACTCTCAGCACATATAAAGAGGACACATATGAAAGTTAAAGATCTGAAAAGTTATTTCCTTAAAACTTGCTGATAAATACATACTGAATTATTTATAGAAGAAATCAGATGATGTCTGGGATTTGTTTCAAAATTCTGGGTGGCAAGCGATGAAAAGAGAGCATATAGAGCAGAATTGGCCATGTGATAATACTGCTGGTTTGGGTGGACTGGTATTTAAGTATGTAATGACTGGTATCATACTTTAGTCTACTTATATATATGTTTGACAAAATCAACTACTAGTCTTTAAGTACTCATAAACTGAAGATCAGTGATACATAGTAAATATAATTTAAAGAAAGCATACAAATTAGCATTTAGCACGTCTATGTCTGCCCCTACTGAATTTTATTTAATTTTTTTCATTCCCATATCCAACATATGATACAGATAGTAATAGAAAAGCAAATGTGCCCAGGACAAAACGAAAACAAAGGGAGATGTGGTTGAGCACGGTGGCTCATGCCTGTAATCCCAGCACTTTGGGAGGCCGAGGCGGGCAGATCACGAGGTCAGGAGATCGAGACCATTCTGGCCAACATGGTGAAACCCCATCTCTACTGAAAATAGAAAAATTAGACAGGTGTGGTGGCACATGCCTGTAATCCCAGTTACTCGGGAGGCTGAGGCATGAGAATCGCTTGAACCCAGGAGGTGGAGGTTGCACAGTAAGGCACTGCACTCCAGCCTGGCGACAGAGAGAGACTCAAAAAAAAAAAAAAAAAAAAAAGGAAATATAGGAGGATACAAGGGCAGCATTCTAAATCTATATTTAAAACTAAGTATAATGCTTAAAGTAAAATGTTAAAAATAGTATTATATTTCCAGGAAAAGACATCTGAAAAAAGTACAACCACATATTGCTTATTTCAATTATGAGGATCAATACCAGATAGAACTATTCTTACCAATATGGCGTTCCCACAAAGGAATTGGCAGGTGATGCCATGGAAGCAGATCCAAAGTCAGCAAGTTTCACCTGGCCTGGTTCTGTCAGAAGGATATTTCCTGCTTTGATATCTCTAGGTTTAGGGAATAGAGAAAATTAGTTTTCTTTCCCTCATTAGATTATGTTTAAAATGATAAAAAAAAAAAAACAAGAATGCTTTTTTTTTAATGTTTTTGTATTTTTATTACACCAGGGGAGAGCGCGAACGCAGTCCCCCACTACCACAAATTATGCAGTCGAGTTTCCCACATTTGGGGAAATCACAGGGGTCAGCACATCTGGAGTGCAATGGATAAGCCTCGCCCTGGGAAAACCACCTTTGTGATCACGGTATCTCCCCTGGGTAAGTATAGAAAACAAGAATTCTTAAGACAGAGAAGGAGAAATAAGAATAATTAAATCCTGTGGTAATCTCACAATTGGGATGAGAATGAATATTCAAATTAGAAAACAAAAAAACTACAGAATTCAAATAAACATATACTAACAATTTTCTAAAAGAAAAATAGCAGTAAAAAAAGAAATTTAGTTCATTGTAGCATATAGTTGGCATATTTTACTTTCTGTTTATTGGCAGAAACAATGGTTTTTAAAAATATATTGTAATTAGCAAGCAACCTCATCATCATATGTAAGATTTCTGAATATCCATACTTAACGTTAAAAACAAAAAAAGAAAACATAAAAGAACCTTACTCTCCAAACTTTTAAAAAAAGACTTATTCAAAATAAATAAATAAAGATGTATTCATATCATTTCCAAACTTCAGCATAGTTCTCCTAAATATAAAACAAAACTGAAATATATGGATAATGTAGTATCAATTATCCCAAATTTACTTTCAAACTTACTTTTCTGCAATAGCAAACATACTGTCCATATAAACTAAGAAAATTATAGTTATTTATATGTAAGATCATCTGTCTAATTAGCATTATAATATATACTTAATCTTTCAAAAATTAAAATAGAAATTAAAGTGCTGAATTTCCAAGCACTTGTTAATTCTTACTATAGTATTTTAGTGCATAAGATGAAGTGAATCTATTTTTCCTCCATTTGATTTTTTTAAATGGAGAGGTATCTTAAACTGGAGAAAACCTTAGGTTGAAATTCCAACTATGGCACTCACTTATTTACTAGCCTGTGGATATCTCTCAGATCTTATCCCCATGTAAAAAAATAACCCATTAACTCGCAATGACTCTGTCATATAGTTTAATATGTACTGCCTGGTTCATATATATAATCAAAAAATGCTAACTGTCTTCTAAAACAGCTAGGACCAATACCATTGCCAAAAATACAATGTTTTTAAATATAAAATGTTTTAACTTCAAAGTTACTATCCATTATCAAGGATTATCAAGGATCACTGCTCAAAAGCATAAAGGGTCTTAAGCAGCTTTCATTTTTTCTTTTTTTTTGAGAGGAGTTTTACTCTGTCACCCAGGCTGGGGTGTAGTGGTACCATCTCAGCTCACTGCAACCTCCGCCCCCCAGGCTCAAACAATTCTCAAGTGCCCACAACAATGCCCAGCTAATTTTTGTATTTTCAGTGGAGACAGGGTTTTACCATGTTTGCCAGGCTCAGGTGGCCAACATGAGCTCCTGACCTCAAGTGATCCCTCAAAGTGCTGGGATTACACATGTGAGCCGCCACACCTGGCCTTAAGCAGCTTTTATTCGTCCATGTCATGGAATCAATGGAATAAATCTGTCATTATCAGTTACAAGAAGACAAAAGATCTAGATTTAGTTCTAGCTCTAAACTATTCGGCTTTGCAACCTTTAGGAAATTACAGTCACAAATTGAGACATCAGTGATTTTACCTGTAAAATGAGAAAGACTATATGATTCTCTAATGCCCATTCCAGTTTGCAAATTAAATGATCCTACAACTAAATTTCTACCACAAATCCAGAAAGTACACATACTTTTACAAGGTCCAGCAGCACAGAAAGGTAAAGATAAAAATGAACCTAAAGAGATCAAGTGTACTACTACGTTCACTTTAAGACATGAACAATCTAAAAAACATGAGCTTATACTATTTTATTTGGCTATAACCAATAAAAACTTTAGGGTTAATAAATTCTAAAGTTGATAATTGCAACAAGTTATTTACTTATCAAAATATAATTTCCAAAGCACTTACCTATGGATCATGGTATGAGAATGTAAGTAGGCTAATCCCTGGAGAGCACCATGTGTAATTGCTGCTATTTCCACTTCTTGTAATGGCTTTTTGTGAACTTAAAATTTATTTGAAAATAATTAATACACAGAACATTTTTGTTAAAAGAAATACATATCTAATACATAGGGCAATTTTTAAAAACTGATACTGAGCAAGAAGAAATTTCCCAAGATGATAAAGATTGCTAAACTTTATAATTTGTATACAATTGTGCCAGCTGTTAAAGTGCAGTTCATAGCCAATTCTTCTCTTAGCTAACAATATTAAATAATTATTTGGTGATGTAAAAACAATAGTAACAGAGTTATCCCTTTATTCTCACTTTGTTTTGAACAGGAGGCGCAGAATGCCAGATAATTCAGAAAAAATACTTGTAAAGACACAATGAGAAAAGTGACTATTTTAAGCTACTATATAACATATAATATTTAATACAGACAACATATACCACACTGAGAATTTGAAAAAAACTTAAGCGTTCTGCTCTTTCTGAAGAGCTTAACATTATTTGGTATTAATATCATTTAAATAACGTCTAACTAAATTGTCATTTTATTCTATGAATACTTTTTTAAAAATAATCAAAGGATACTTACCTTCTAGTAAATCTGAAGCAGATCCTAAACAATATTCCATTACAAGCTACATGAAAAAATTATAAAAGCATTAAAATATATTACTGTAAAGATTCTATTTAAGATAAAATAAGCTCACCCAGGAGATCAAGAAGATAGTTTGAAGTAAAACTCTAGTCATCATTTACCTTAGAAAATACAGTTATATATTACTCAAAATATTTTTTAAAATTCTTAATAAAAAAGTTATATATTCAGTGATTTGTTAAATGCATATATAAAGTCAAACCAATGATACATTAATCTTTTAATAATGCCAACATATAATCACTTCTATAAGCTGTGTATTTCATATATAATTGCTAATTAAAATTGTAAAGAAATGCACATATTCCATTACTACTAACCTATAGTAACAACATTGCTCATTGTTAGGACACAGAAAAGTGTGTTCTCTAGAATTGTATGTGTAGTCATCCCTTCACATCTATGGGTTCTAGATTTGTAGATTCAACCAACTACGCATCAAAAATAATTGGAAAAATAAAGTTACAATATAACAATAAAAATAATACAAAAAACCAATACAATATAACAACTATTTACATGGCATTCACATGTGGTATTATAACTAATCTACAGATGACTGAAAAAATAATAGGCGGATGTGTGCGGGTTATGTGCAGATACACTCCATTTTATATAAGGGATTTGGTATCCTGGGGGGTGGGTGTCCTGGAACCAAATCCCCCATAGATACTGAGGAAAAACTATACAAAGCTTAGGTCACAGCTGTTTCTTTGAAAGCAAACACAAAGCACCTCTTAAGTGCCAGGTATTTTTTACATAGTAACCAATTTAATCCTCAGAATAACCTTATGAGGTTCTATTAGCATCCTCAGGATGGAGAACCTTGAGAGGCAAAGAAGTTACCTGTCTAATGTTACTGCTTTTTCTTCAATCATAGCCTCAATTTTACAAGTCACCACTACCACCACCAAAACAAACTGGATAAAAATGCACCAAATGCTACAAATCTAAATCTACAGTAAGTATACTTAAATGATACTTAGCTGTGGCTTATTATTCAAAATAATGGGTCACTCCTGGTAACAAATGGGCACAATTAATTTCTGTTTCTTATAATAAAGTGCAGCAATTCTTTATCTTTAGTATTATTCGGCCAAGGAATCATAATCCGTTCAAATTTCACCAGGATTCACCCAAATTTCACCAAGATCTTTCTAGTTAATTGCATTATAGTACATTTATGTAAATAAAAAAAAATGCTAACTTTCCACCTCAAGTAACATGATTGTTTTCACAATGTTTGAATGGTACTATTAAAACTGTCAGAGGACATTTATCATACACACAAAAGTCAACAGAATTCTAAAATATCTCTGCAGTAAGACTTGCAAAAGCTCTATTATCTCTTATTGCCTACAAGTTCTAGGAAATATTGCTCGTTTTCTTTCAGTATGAACTAACGTTTCGGGTGTTTTAGCATGCCTTTACACAAACAGTATGAGACAATCTGAATTAATTCATTATAAACCAAAATCAGCTAAAATTGCAACAAGGGGAGAGCAAATACCAACCCATGCTGTGTGTTCACGTAAATAACAGCCTTTGTATTCTATACTGTTGGGATGTTTTATCCTTTGTAGAAACTTGACTTCCTTAATAATATCCTGCCATTTCTGTGGGGAGAAAAAAGGTAAAGAATTATGAATAGGGCTTTTCCTCAGAAAGTTATGTAAGAATAAAAGTAATTACTAAATTGAGAATGGTTAACAAGAACACGCAACTTTGCTTGGTTTTATTTATTTTCTGGCAGGAGTGCAAAGGCATGATCATAGCTCACTGCAACCTCCATCTCCTGGGCTTAAGTGATCCTCCCACCTCAGTCTCCCAAGTACCTGGGTCTACAAGCACACACCACCAGGCTTATCTAATTTTTCTATTTTTTGTAGAGATAGGAGGATTTCATTATACAGCTCAGACTGGTCTCAAACCCCTGACCACAAGCAATTTACCTGCGTTGGCCTCCCAAAATGTGATTTGTAATTTTTAGATAAAAATGTCAAAATGAAAAGTTTAAAGAAATTATATTTATATGGACATATCTTGATTTACGGCACTTTGCTTTATTGTACTTCACAGATATTATTATTATTATTTTTACCAAATTGAAGATTTGCAGCAATCCTGTGTCAAAGCAAGTCTACCAGCACCATTTTCCCAATAACATGTGCTCACTGGATGTATGTGTATCGCCTTTTGGTAACTCTCACAACATTTCAAATTTTTCATCATTATTATTATACCTGTTACGGTGATTTGTGATCAGTAACCTTTGACATTACTATTGTAATTGTTTTGGGGAGCCATGAACTGTGCCCATATAAGATGGTGAACTTAATCAACAAATATGTATTTTGACAGCTCCACGAAACAGCAGTTCCCCCGTCTGTCTTTCCTTTCCTTGCGCCTCCCTAATCTCTGAGACACACTGTTGAAATTAGGCCATTAATGACCCCACAGGGACCCCTAAGTGTTCAAGTGAACAGAATACTCACACATCTGTCACTTTAATTCAAAAGTTACAATTGATTAAGCTTAATGAGAAAGGCAAGTCAAAAGCTGAGACAGGCCAAAAGCTAGGCCTTTTGTGTCAAACAGCCAAGTTGTAAATGCAAAGAAAAAGTTATCAAAGAAAATTTAAAGTGCTAGTCCAGTGAATATGTGAATGATAAGAAAGCAAAACAAGTTTATTGTTGATGTGAAGAAAGGTTTAGTGGCCTGGATAGAAATCAAATGAGCCACAACATTCCTGTAAACCAAAGTGTAATCCAGAGGAAGGCCCTAACTCTCTTTAACTCTAGAAAGGCTGAGAGAGGTGAAGAAGCTGAAGAAGAAAAGTTGGAGGCTAGCAGAGGTTGCTTCATTAGGTTTTAGGAAAGAAGCCATTTCCATAAATTGAAAGTGCAAGATAGGCCTGGCACAGTGGCTCACGCCTATAATCCCAGTAATTTGGGAGGCCAAGGAGGGCAGATCACTTGAGGTGAGGAGTTTAAGACCAGCCTGGCCAACATGGTGAAACCCTGTCTCCACTAAACATACAAAAATTAGCCAGATGTGGTGGTGCATGCCTGTATTCCCAGCTACTAGGGAGGCAAAGGCAGGAGAATTGTCTGAACCCAGGAGGGCAGAGATTGCAGTGAGTCAAGATCGTGCCACTGCACTCCAGCCTGGGCGACAGAGTGACGCTCTGTCTCAAAAAAAGAAAGAAAGAAAGAAAAGAAAGAAAAGGAAGGAAGGAAAGGAAGGAAATAAAGGAAAGAAAGGAAGGAAAGGAAGGAAGGAAGGAAGGAGCAAGTACTGATGTAGAAGCTACATGCAAGTTATCCAGAAGATCTAGTCAATGTGTCATTGATGAAGGTGGCTACATTATGCAACAAATTTTCTTTTCTTTTCTTTGCTTTTTTTTTTTTTTTTTGAGAGTCTTACTCTGTCACCCAGGCTGCAGTGTAGTGGCACAATCTCAGCTCACTGTAACTTCTGCCTTCTGGGTTCAAACGTTCCTCCTGCCTCAGCCTCCCTAGTTGCTGGGACTACAGGCATGTGCCAAGACACCTGGTTAATTTTTGTATTTTCAGTAGAGTTGGGGTTTCACCATGTTGGTCGGGCTGGTCTCGACGCCTGGCCTCAAGTGATCCACCCACCTCGGCTGACCAAATTGCTGGGATTACAGGTGTGAGCCACCATGCACGGCCAACAGATCTTCAGTATAGATGAAATAGCCTTATATTGGAAGAATATACCATCTAGGACTTCCATGGCTACAGAGCAACTATGAAATGTCTGGTTTCAAAGCTTCAACGGATGGACTGACTCTCTTGTTAGGGGCTAATGCAACTTGTGACTTTAAGTTGAAGTCAATGCACATTTACCATTCCAAAAATCATACTCTACCTGTGGTAGTTCAATGTAATAACAAAGCCTGGATGACAGTACATCTGTTTAAGCATGGTTAAGTGAATACTTTAAGACCACTGTTGAGACTTACTGCTCAGAAAAATATTCCTTTCAAAATGTTACTGGTCTTTGCCATTGCACCTTGCCACCCAAGAACTCTGATAGAGATATAAAAGGAAATTTATGTTGTTTTCATTCCTGCTAACGTCCATTCTGCAGCCCATGAATCAAATAATAATTTCGACTTACAAGCCTTATTATTTAAGAAAGTCTATAGCAGCCAGACACAGTGGCTCACGCCGGTAATCCCAACACTTTGGGAGGCCAAGGCAGGTGGATCACCTGAGGTCAGGAGTTCAAGATCAGCTTGGCCAACACAGCAAAACCCCATTTCTACTAATGATGCAAAACTTAGCCAGGTATGGGGACACATGTCTATAATCCCAGCTACTCAAGAGGCTGAGGCAGGAGAATCGCTTGAACCCGGGAGGTGGAGGCTTCAGTGAGCCGAGATAGCACCATTGCAACAAGAGCGAAACTCCTTCTCCAAAAAAAAAAAAAAAAAACAAACAAAAAAAAAAAAAAACAGAAAGAAAGAAGGGCTATAGCTGCCATAGAGAGCAATTTGTCTGATGGGTATGGGCAAAGTAAACTGAGAACCTTCTGGAAGTAATTCACCATTCTAGATGCCATTAAGAACATTTATGACTGACGGGAGGGCAAATCAGCAACATTAACAGGAGTTTGGAAGAAGTGGATTCCAACCCTCATGGATGACTTTGAGGAGTTCAAGATTTCAGTGGAGGAAGTAATTGCAGATGTGGTGGAAACAGCAAAAAAACCAGAATGACACATGGAGCCTGAAGATGTGACTAAACTGCTGCAATTTCATGATAAAACTTGAGTGAATGAGAAACTGCTTTTAATGGATGGGCAAAGAAAGTAGTTTCTGAATATTACATAAATTTAGTTGAGGCTGGGCACAGTGGCTCGCACCTGTAATCCCAGCACTTTGAGAGGCCAGAACAGCCCAATCACCTGAGGTCCAGAGTTCGAGACCAATCTGACCAAAATGGAGAAACCCTGTCTCTACTAAAACTACAAAAATTGGCCAGGTTATGGTGGCGCATGCCTGTAATCCTAGCTACTCAGGAATTTGAGGCAGGAGAATTGCTGGAACCTGGGAGGCAGAGGTTGTGGTGAGCTGAGATCGCGCCATTGCACTCCAGCCTGGGCAACAAGAGTGAGACTCTGTCTAAAAAAATAAAATTTAGCTGATAAAGCAGTAATAGGGTTTCAGAGGAATGACTCCAATTTTTAAAGTGTTATTGTGGGTAAAATGCTGTCAAACATCATTGCATGCTACAAAGAAATCTTTTGTGAAAGAGACAACTGATGGGGCAAAAGGGCAAACTTCACTGTTGTCTAATTTTAAGAAATTGTGACAGTCCCCCTAACCTTCAGCAACCACTACCCTGATTAGTCAGAAGCCATCAACATCAAGGCCAAGAATCTCAAGCAGCAAAAATACTATGACATGCTGAAGGCTCAAATGATCATTAACATTTAAAATATTTTAAAATTAAGGTATATACGTTGTCTTTTTAGACATGTTATTGCATACTTAATGGACTACAGTATAGTATAGACATAAAATTTTTTTTTTTTAAGACGGAATCTCATGCTGTCATCCAGGCTGGAGTCCAGTGGCGCAATCTTGGCTCACTGCAGCCTTCACCTCCTGGGTTCAAGCGATTCTCCTGCCTCTTTCTCCTGGGTTCAAGTGATTCCCTGCCTCAGTCTCCTGAGTACCTGGAACTACAGGCACGTGCAACCACGCCCGGCTAATTTTTGTATTTTTAATAGAGACATGTTTCCACCATGTTGGTCAGGCTGGTCTCAAACTCCTGACCTCAGGTGATCCGCCCACCTGGGCCTCCCAAAGTGCTGGGATTACAGGCATGAGCCACCGCACCAGGCCTAGACATAATTTTTATATGCACTGGGCACCAAAAAATTCATGTGACTTGCTTTATTATAACATTTGCTTTATTGTAGTGGTTGAGAACAAAACCTACAGTGTCTTCAAGGCATGCCTATAGTTTATAACTTAATTATATAATTTACAAAATTATTTCACTCAGGGTAGGTAAGACAAATTTGAGTTTGACAGAATTTATCATTAATGAATCTTATTAAAATTTTATAACCATACACCAATCATGTGGATAACTTACACCATATTCAGTGATTTTTCTTCAAAAGTCCAACCTTTCATTTTTCTTTTTTTTTTTCAAAGACGGGGCTTCACCGTATTGGTCAGGCTGGTCTTGAACTCCTGACCTCAGGTGATCTGCCCGCCTCAGCCTCCCAAAGTGCTAGGATTACAGGCATGAGCCAATGCACCCAGCCCTTTCATTTTTTATATACAGTTTTATTGATATATATCATAAAGTTCACCTGTTGTGTTTTTGGCTTATTTCTTTTACCAAATGTTAAGGTTTGTTTTTGTTTTTAACTCAGATGAAGTAACTCCTCTGAGATTTAAATTCCTAAATGCAGACTCTAAAATGCTAGTGAATAATTAGTTATTATATAGAAAGTTCACAGAAAAAAACCAAGCCGTACAAAAATCTTTTCCTACATAGTTTACTAAGAGCCTTATTCACTAATACCTATCAGGAAATACAGATAAACCTTTGGTCTTAAGCTACTCCATGACAACCTTAACTACTTAGGCCACATCCTAAACATAGTTACTCTTAAGAAGCAACTCGGGAACTCTAAAAATACATATCCTTTGGTCCATATCTAGAAATTCTACAGGTTTAGCAGGTGTGAGAGGGGGAACTAGAAATCTGTTTTTGCTCTTGTTTTAATTTTTTTAAGCTTAATCACTGATTTGGTCTATATTCTTAATGGCAAGGAAAGTAGTATAAATAGAATACTTTAAGAGATGCTGTGGGCCGGGCACAGTGGCTTACGCCTGTAATCCCAACATTTTGGGAGGCCAAGGCAGGCAGATCACCTGAGGTCAGGAGTTCGAGACCAGCCTCACCAACATGGAGAAACCTTGTCTCTACTAAAAATACAAAATTAGCTGGTCATGGTGGCACATGCCTGTAATCCAAGCTACTTGGGAGGATGAGGCAGAAGAATCGCTTGAACTCAGGAGGCGGAGGTTGCAGTGAGCCAAGATTGTGCCACTGCACTCCAGCCCAGGGGACAGAGAGAGACTCCATCTCAAAAACAAAAAGAAAAGAAAAGAAAAAAGATCATATCCAATATAATTTACTGTCAAGTACATCTTATTCTACTTTAACGTTTTAGAAACTGATAATCCTTCTAAGATAAACAGAGAATAATATTTTAAACCACAGTTTAAAAAATTAAAAGCAAGCTGAGCATGGTGGCTCACACCTGTAATTCTAGCATTTTGGGAGGTGAAGGCAGGCAGATCACCTGGAGTCACGAGTTCAAGACCAGCCTGGCCAACATGGCGAAATGCTGTCTCTACTAAAAATACAAAAATTAAAAAAAAAAAAAAATACAAAAATTAGCTAGGTGTGGTGGTGCACACCTGTAATCCCAGCTACTCTGGAGGCTTACGCAGGAAAACTGTTTGAACCTGAGAGGCGGTGAAGGTTGCAATGAGCCAAGATTGTTAACACTGCATTCTAGCTGAGGTGACAGAGCGAGACTCTATCTCAAAAAAAAATTAAAAGCAGGAGACACAATTAAGGGGGCTTTGGAGATACCAGTAGTGCTCTGTTTATGGCTGTTGGTACTATTATAGTTAAATGGGTATATGAGTTTGTGAAACAAAATTCATTGAGATATATACTTAAGATTTGTACAATTCACCTATGTTAACATTTAAAAAATTCCCACCCTTCCTCCCCAATTAAAAATAGTGTCTTCCTCTAATATGCCAATAAGAATGTATATATTTATTCTGAGATAAATGCAAGAAAGAAAAAGAATGTACATATTTAACCTACCTCAGTAGACTGCTTTCCACTGTAAGACATTTTCTTGATTGCCACCACTTCATTGGTACGCACATCTCGTGCCTAAAGAGGAACAAAGAAGCAGCATTTGTAAGCTACCATGTCAAAAAGGACATCAAAACTGCTTTCAAAGAAAATTTTAAAAATAACACTAAACAGTGATACTTATAAAATTATCCTGGAGCTAGTACTTTAGGAAAAAAATAAAGCAGATTTACCTTTGAGTAATCTAGTTGAGAAGAAAAATACAGAAAAACTGAGTAGTATTATAAACAAAGAGACAATACAAGTCTATGCTAATACAGTTTGAAATCTCAATGAAATAGACAACTTTTTAGGAAGAATAAATTACTAAAACTGACCTAAAGACAAAAACATGAGTAAAACAATGATAAAAGATTGAAAAGAATACCAAGGAATGACCTTTACCATAGTCTTCAGTGAAAAACAGTTTTACCACAGGAACTTTCCAGAATATGTAAGAGGAAAATAGAAAAGCTATCTCATTAATTTTACAAAGGCAATTTTTTTTTTTTTTTGAGATAGAGTTTTGCTCTTCTTGCCCAGGCTGGAGTCCAGTGGCGCGATCTCGGCTCACCACAACCTACGCCTCCTGGGTTCAAGTGATTATCCTGCCTCAGCCTCCCGAGTAGCTGGGATTATAGGCATGGGTTACCATGCCCACCTAATTTTGTATTTTTAGTAGAGATGGGGTTTCACCATGTTGGTCAGGCTGGTCTCGAACTCCTGACCTCGTGATCCACTCGCCTCGGCCTTCCAAAGTGCTGGGATTACAGGGATGAGCCACCACACCTGGCCAATACCACATCTTTAGAGAAGGATACATGAAAAGCCCAGGTAAGTACAATAAATATGACTACTGAGGATGTGGATCTAAATTATAGGGCAGAGGTTACATGGAAAAAAAAAAAAGAGGAAAGAAGATGTGGAGAAAAGGGAACCCTTGTACACTGTTGGGGATGTAAATTAGCACAACCACTATGAAGAAGAGTTTGGAGGTTCTTCAAAACACTAGAAATGGAGCTACCATATCATCTAGCAATCCAACTACTGGGTATATGCTCAACATAAAGGAAATCAGTATTATCAAAGAGATAATCTGCACTCTCAAGTATACTGCAGCACTATTCATGATAGCCAAGAGTTGGAAACAACGTAAGTGTCCATCAACAGACAAACGGATAAAGAAAATGTGGTATATATATATATACAATGAAGTATTATTCAGCCATAAAAAAAGAATGAGGCTGGGTGCGGTGGCTCATGCCTGTAATCCCAGCACTTTGGGAAGCTGAAGCGGGTAAATCACTAGAGGTCAAGACCAGCCTGGCCAACATGGTGAAATCCTGTCTCTACTAAAAATTTAAAAATCAGCTGGGCATGGTAGTGGGTGCCTGTAATCTCAGCTACTCGAGAGGCTGAGGCAGGAGAACTGCTTGAACCCGGGAGGCAGTGGTTGCATTAAGCCAACAAAACAGGCAATATATATAAAACAATCATATAAAATTATCAGAGAGCAATAAATGCAGGCATAACTTTAGGAACAACAATCCTTGAAAAAACAACAGTATGCAAAATGAACTCCAGATTTACCCCAGCTTCATCTCTGAACTTGCGGTAAAGGAAAATAAAGTCCAAGAAGAAAGCCAGGCTTAGGAGACAGAAACCAGAGTCAGAAGCTGACAAAAGCACAATCTCAGAAACGGAAGCTGAAAAGCAGTAGCTCAAAAATCTATAAATTATCCTTAAGTACCTGGCCAACATGGTGATACCTGGTATCTACTAAAAACACAAAAATTAGGCCAGGCACAGTGGCTCACGCCTGTAATCCCAACACTTAGGGACGCTGAGGTGGGTGGATCACTTGAGGTCAGGAGTTCAAGACCAGCTTGGGTAACACAGTGAAACCTTGTCTCTACTAAAAATATAGAAAAATTACCTGGGCATGGTGGCGCATGCCTGTAATCCCAGCTATCTGGAAAGCTGAGGCAGGAGAATCACTTGAACCCAGAAGCAGGAGGTTGCAATGAACCAAAATTGAGCCACTGCATTCCAGCCTGGGCAACAGAGTGAGACTCCACCTCAAAAAATAAATAAAAATTTAAAAATAAATAAATGAAAAATAAAAATACAAAAAACTGCAATCCCAGCTACTGGGAAGGCCGAGACAGAAGAATCACTTGAACCCGGAAGCAGAGGTTGCAGTGTGCCAAGATCGTGCCATTGCATTCGAGCCTGGGTAAGAGAACACGACTTCATCTCAAAAACAAAACAAAACATATTGAAATACCACTACACACCCACCAGAATGCAAATAAAAATTACTGTCAATATCAAATATTGGAGAGGATAAGAGAAAACCAAATTCTCATAAACTGCTGATGGGAATGTAAAATTTCTACCTCTTGATGAAATCATCTGGGAATTGATTATAAAACTAACATACGCTGCGTGCAGTGGCGCGTGCCTGTAGTCCCAGCTACTTGGGAGGCTGAGGCGGGAGGACTGCTTGAGCCCAGGAGTTCTGGGCTGTAGTGCGCTATGCCGACTGGGTGTCCGCTCTAAGTCTGGCATCAATATGGTGACCTCCTGGGAGCGAGGGACCACCAGGTTGCCTAAGGAGGGGTGAACCAGCCCAGGTCAAAAACGGAGCAGATCAAAACTCCCGTGCTGATGAGTAGTGGGATCTCGCCTGTGAATAGCCACTGCACTCTAGCCTGGGAAACATAGCGAGACCCCATCTCTAAAAACAAACAAACAAACAAACAAACAAAAAACTAACATATGCTTGCCCTATGACTCAACAACCACCCCATCCTTGATATTTACTGAAACGAAAATATCCATAAAAATAACTATACATGAATTGTTCACAGCAACTTTATTAATAATAGTCAAAAACTGTAAACAGTAGAGCTTTCTGCCAACAGAAGAATGGAGAAACAAACTGTGGAATAATCATGTAACAGTGTTACGGTTAATTTTATCTGTCAACTAGACTACGCCATGGTATCCAGATCTTTAGTCAAATACTGTTTACATGTTTTTGTAAAGGCACTGTTTGGATGGCAGTTAAATCAGTAAACTCAGGCCGGGTGCCAGTGGCTCATGCCTGTAATCCCAGCACTTTCAGAGGCTGAGGCAGGTGGATCGCTTGAGGTCAGGAGTTCAAGATCAGCCTGGTCAACATGGTGAAACCCCGTCTCTACTAAAAGATACAAAAATTAGGCAGGTGTGGTGGCGAGCCCCTGTAATCCCAGCTACTTGGGAGGCTGAGGCAGGAGAACTGCTTGAACTCAGATGTGGAGGCTGTAGTGAGGGGAGATCACGCCATTGAACTCCAGCCTGGGTTACAGAGCCAGAGTCCGTCTCAAAAAAAAAAAATTGAAAAATACAAAAAACTAGCTCTTCACAGGGGACACACACATGTAATCCCATCTACTTGGGAGACTGAGGCATGAGAATCACTTGAATCCAGGAGGCAGAGGCTGTAGTGAGCCAAGATTACACCACTGCACTCCAGCCTGGGCAACAGAGTGAGGCTCTGTCTAAAAATAAATAAATAATAAATCAGTAAATTCTAAGTAAAGCAGATTGCCCTCCATAATGTGCATGGGCCTCATTCAATCAATGAAAGCCTTAAGAAAACAACTGACCTCCCCCCTCTGAGGGAGAGGGAATTCTAGCAGCAGACTGTTTTTGGACTCAAACAGCAACTCCTCCCTGAGTCTCCACATTGCCAGCCTACTCTCCAAACATTGGGTTTGTCAGCCTCCACAATCAAGTGAGCCAATTCCTCTAAGTAAATAAATACATTGTTCTGTGTGTGAGAGACTGTGTGTGTGTATACCTGCATAAGAAACTACCAAATGGACACACATAATAAGATATTTCCCCCCCCCCAAAAAAGGCTCTTTAAATTAATATATTGTACAATTACTGTTGCTAGTTTCACTCTTCTGTTTCACTCTTCTCTTTGCCTACTTGGGCATTAATGCCATATGGCTTTATTACTGTGTTGTAGTTATTAATAACTGACACTTCAAAGCTACCTTTAGTCGTCTCCCGTGTAATATCCTTTTTCATTATTTTCTAGGTTATTCACATTGACTTACTCTCCTTTTCTGCCTTTTCCCTCCAAAGTGGCAAAAATGTCCATAAGGGGGAAATACAATGATGTTTATCATGG
Source organism: Ateles fusciceps (assembly GCA_036589455.1). Taxonomy (NCBI): domain Eukaryota; kingdom Metazoa; phylum Chordata; class Mammalia; order Primates; family Atelidae; genus Ateles; species Ateles fusciceps. Next base: position 3,912,215 of record JAZHEH010002038.1, read on the forward strand.
CATTACTTTTACTAGCAAAAAAAAAAAAGGGGGGGGGGGGAGGAATGACCTAAATATCTAATCATATAAAATGACAAAAAGCAAATTATGGTATCTCAAATACATATATGATTAAATAGGGGAAAAAAATGAGCAATACAGCAAAATACATAATAATACTATTTGCTTCTGTTTTAGAAAGTATAGTGAATGCCAGAATACACATTAAACATTATTTACAGTTATATATAGAGTGACCAACAATCTCAGGTTGCCCTGGACTAAGGTGTTTCTAGCACATAACACTTTCACTGCTAAAACTGGGAGGGTCCTGGTCAAACAGGGATGATAGGAATTATTTACATATCATTTCAAAAGCTGAAAAGATTTAAAATTAGGCCGGACGTGGTGGGTGGATCACCTGAGGTCAGGAGTTCAAGACCAGCCTGGCCAACATGGTGAAACCCCACCTCTACTAAAAATACAAAAATTAGCCAGGTATGGTGTGCATACCTGTAATCTCAGCTACTCAGGAGGCTGAGGCATGAGAATTGCTTGAACCTGGGAGGGGGAGGTTGCAGTGAGCTGAGATCGCACCACTGCACTCTAGCCTAGGCACGAGAGCAAGACTCCGTCTGAGAAAAAAAAAAAGTAAAAACAGAAAATAAAGATTTAAAATAAAACATTATTAGTGGTTATCTGGAGGGAAAATAATTACGAGTAATGGTTTCTTTTCTTTCTTTTTTTTTAAGAAAGAAAAGAAAAAAGAAAGAAAGAAGAAAAAAAAGAGAATGAAAGAAAGGGAAAAAGAAGAAAAAGAGGGAGAGAGAATGGGAATCTTGCTCTATTGCCCAGGCTAGAATGCAGTCTAAAAATGGGTATTGAAAAGCTCTTTTATACTAATAATTGTGTTATACAATGGAGACAGGAAGGAATGAGGGAGGAAAATAACAAACAGCCAACCAATATTTCATTTAAACCTATGAAATGCTATGCAGCTGCTGGGGGAGTGATCTACTCCCAACCATGTGGTCACTTTTAGAATAGATGTGATGTGTTACTGAAAAAAAAATATATGTTTTGTGGGTTTGGAGTAGAGAGTTCTGTAAATGTTTATTAAGTTTACTTGTTCGAGGTCTAAGTTCAAGTCCCGGGTATCCTTGTTAACCTTCTGTCTCATTGATCTGTCCAATATTGACAATGTAGTGTTAAAGTCTCCCACTATTATTGTGTGAGAGTCCAAGTCTTTTTGTAAGTCACCAAGAAGTTGCCCTATGTATTTGGGTGCTCCTATATTGGGTGTGCATAGACTTAGGATTATTAGCTCTTCCCATTACATTGATCCCTCTACCATTATACAATGTCCTTCTTATCTCTTTTGGTTTCTATTACTTTAAAGTCTATTTTATCAGAGACGAGAATGGCAACTCCTGCTTTTTTTTTTTTTTTTTTGCTCTCCATTTGGTTGGCAAATCTTCCTCCATCCCTTTGAGTCTCTGTATATCCTTGCATGTGAGATGGGTCTGGATGCAGCTTACCGATGGGTTTTTTGGAATGGCTGATACTGGTTATTCCTTTCTGTATATGGTACTTCTTTCAGAAGCTCCTGTAAAGCAGGCCTGATGGTAATGAAATCTCTGAGTACTTGCTTGTTAGTAAAAAATTTTATTTTTCCTTCACTTATGAAACTTAGTTTGGCTGGATAGGAAATTCTGGGTTGAAAGTTCTTTTCTTTAAGGATGTTGAATATTGGCCCCCACTCTCTTCTGGCTTGTAGGGTTTCTGCTGTGAGTCTGATAGGCTTCCCCCTTGTCGGTAACCTGACCTTTCTCTCTGGCTGCCCATAGTATTTTCTCCTTCGTTTCAACCCTGGTGAATCTAATGATTATGTGCCTTTGGGTTGCTCTTTTTGAGGAATATCTTTGTGGTGTTCTCCATATTACCTGGAGTTGAGTATTGTCCTGCCTCGCTAGGTTAGGAAAGTTTTCCTGGATAATATCCTGAAAAATATTTTCCAGCTTGGATTCATTCTCTTCCTCACATTCAGGTACACCTATCAAACGTAGATTAGGTCTTTTCACATAGTCCCTATTTCTTGATATTTCTTGGAGACTTTGCTCATTCCCTTTTACCCTTTTTTCTCTAATCTTGTCTTCTCATTTTATTTCGTTAGTTAGTCTTCGACCTCTGAAATCCTTTCTTCTGCTTGATCAATTCGACTGTTAAAACTTGTGCATACTTCGCGAAGTTCTCGTATTGTGTTTTTCAGCTCCATTAATTCACTTATATTCCTCTTTAAATTGTCCATTCTCGTTAACATTTCGTCAAACCTTTTTTCAAGGTTCTTAGTTTCCTTACATTGAGCTAGAACATGTTCTTTTAGCTCACAGAAGTTTCTCAGTATCCACCTTCTGAAGCCTGATTCTGTTGATTCCTCACATTCATTCTCGATCAGGTCTTGTTCAGTTGGTAATGAGGGAACTGCAATCCTCTGTAGGAGGAAAGGCATTCTGATTTCGGGTGTTTTCAGCCTTTTTGCGCTGGTTTCTTCCCATCTTTGTGGATTTATCCACCTGTCGTCTGTGTAATTGCTGACTTTCAGATTAGGACTCTGAGTGGACGTCCAGCTTGTTGGTGGTAAAGTTTTTTCTGTTTCTTAGTTTTCCTTCGGCAGACGCCCCTCCCCCACAGAGCTGGACCTTCCCGGGTTTAGCTGTACTTGCTGTGAAACTCTCAATCCTCAGCAGTTCCAACTGCTGTTTTTTTTTTTTGTGGAGGTGGAGACCAGCCTTCCCCTGCGGCGACCCACTATGCCGCTGAAACAGCGGCGTTAAGATTTGTGGCGCTTTTCTGCCCCGAGAATCTCCGGGTCTGGTTCCCCCACTTCAGTCCGCTTTTCAATCAGCTGAATGGGAGACTCTGCCTTCCCGGAGCTCCAAACGCCAAATAAAAGGGCACTCAGTCCCGTATACTCTGGATTGAGAATCCCCCGCGCCGGGGCGCCTGCAAAATGGCCACGCCGGCCAAAGAGTCACGCTGGCGACCCGTGGGGCTCCTCCGCCAGGAATCTCTTGGTCCATGGGCAATAAAAATTCGTCTGAAAATGTGGTGTCCACTCACTCTCTGCGCTTTCAGTGGGAGCTACAATCCTGAGCTGCCGCTAATCGGTCATCTTGGCTCTCTCTCCCGGTTTCTTTTCTTTAATACTTTTGTTTTTAAAGTTAAACGTGATATAATATGTCACCTTTACATGAACATGATAAGTTTACTAAGAGTCTTTTACTGAAAATCTCAAAACATAACTAAAGAGAAGATGCTTCAAGATGAGATTTCGGTGAAAATAAAAAAAAAAAACAAGAGAGAAGACGAAAGTAAGTAAATCAGAAAAGAATGGGGGGCCAGGCACAGTGGCTCGCACCTGTAATCCCAGTACTTTGGTAGGCTTAGGCTGGCAGGTCACTTGAGGTCAGGAGTTCAAGACCAGGCCGGCCAACAAGGTGAAACCCCATCTCTACCAAAAAATACAAAACTTAGCCAGGTGTGGTGGTATGCACCTGTATATTCTCAGCTATTTGGGAGGCTGAGATGGGAGAATTGCTTGAACCCAGGAGGCAGAGGTTGAGGTGAGCCAAGATCATGCCACTGCACTCCAGCCTGGATGATATAGTGAGACCCTGCCTCAAAAAAAAAAAAAAAAAAAAAGTAAAAGAATGGGGGAATGTTACAGAAACAGAACTATATGACAACATTATAAGTTGAGTATACCTTATGCAAAACGCTTGGGACCACAAGTGTTTCAGATTTCAAATTTATTCACATTTTGGAATATCTGCATTATACTTACTGGCTGAGGATCGCAAGTCTGAAAATCCAAAATCTGAAGTGTTCCAATGAGCAGTTCCTTTGGGTGTAATGTCAACACTCAAAACGTTTTGGATTCTGGAGTATTTCAGATTTTCAGATTCGAGATGCTCAATCTATAACAGACAAATTCCTAAAACTTACAAACTAACTAAACTAACTCAAGAAAATAGAAAATCTTTGGTTCCCAAGTTTTCTCAGAAGAACAAAAAGAAAAAAAAGAGAAAATAGAAAATCTCAACAGACCTATCACAAGTAAAGAGACTGAATCTGTAATCAAAAACCTCCCAAGGAAGAAAAGTTCAGAATATCCTGGTCCATCATGGTCTAAAAAAAAAAAAAAAAGAAAGAAAGAAAGAAAAGAAAAGAAAAAGGAAAAGTTCAGAACCAAATGGCTTCCCTAGTAAATTCTACCAAACATTTTTGTTTTGGAGACAGAGTCTTGCTCTATCCCCCAGGGTGGAGTTCAGTGGTGCAATCTTGGCTCACTGCAACCTCCACCTCCCGGGTTCAAGCGATTCTCATGCCTCAGTCTCCCAAGTAGCTGGGACTACAAGCATGCGCCATCACACCGAGCTAATTTTTGTATTTTTAGTAGAGCTGGGGTTTTGACATGTTGGCCAGGCTGGTCTCGAACTCTTGACCTCAGATGATCCGCCTGCCTTGGCCTCCCAAATTGCTGGGATTACAGGCATAAGCCACCGCGCCCAGCCCTACCAAACATTTAAAGAAGAGTAATATCAATCCTTCACAAACTCTATCAAAAAATAGAAAAGAAGGGAACAGGCCAGGTGTGGTGGCTCACGCCTGTAATCCCAGCACTTTGGGAGGCCGAGGCAGGTGGATCACGAGGTCAGGAGATTGAGACCATCCTGGCCAACATGGTGAAATCCCGTCTCTTAAAAAAAAAAAAAAAAAGGAAAGAAAGAAAAGAAAAGAAGGTAACACTTCCTAACTCACTCTATGAAGCCAGTATTACCCTAATGCCAACACCAGATAAAGACATCACAAGAAAACTACAGACCAGCATCTCTTACAAATGTGGAATGCAAAATCCCCAACACCATACTATCAACAGAAACCTAGAGCATATTAAAAGAACTACAAACCATGATGAAGTTTGATTTATCCCAGACATGCAAGGGTGATTTAACCTAACAAAATCAATCAATTTGATATACCACATTAATAAATGAAGGAAAAGAAACACACAATCCAGCCTGATGCAGAAAAGGCTTCTGAATCCAATACTTTCATGATAAAAACACTTAAAAAATAGGAATAAAAGGATCTTTTTCAACATAATAAAGGGTATTTATTAAAAACTCAGTGCTAACATCATACCCAATAGTAAAAGCCTGAAAAAGCTTTCTCACTAATATCAGGAACAAGACAAGATGCTCACTTTCACCACAGCTATTCAACACTGTACTGGAAGTTCTAGTCAAGGGTATTAAAACAGGAAAAACAAAAGGCATCCAAGTTAGAAAGAAGTAAAACCATCTCCATTTGCAAATGACATAATCCTGTATGTAGAAATTTCAAAGGATCCAACAGAAAGATACTAGAGCATACAAACTCAGCCAAGTTGTAGGGTACAAGATGAAGATACAAAAACCAGTTATGTTTCTATACATCAGCAATGAACAATTTCAAACAGAATTAAGAAAGTAATTCACTTACACTAGCATCTGAATGAATAAAATACTAGGAATGACCAGGTGCAGTGGCTCATGCCTATAATCCTAGCACTTTGGGATGCTGAGGCAGGTGGATCACTTGAGGTCAGGAGTTCGAGACCAGCCTGGCCAATACGGTGAAACCCTGTCTCTACTAAAAATACAAAAATTAGCTGGGTGTGATGGTACACACCTGTAATCTCAGCTACTCAGGAGGCTGAGACAGGAGAATCACCTGGGAGGCAGAGGTTGCAGTGAGCAAAGATTGTGCCACTGCACTCCAGCCTGGGTGACAAAGCAAGACTCTGGCTCAAATAAAAAACCAAAACCAAAAAACCAAAAACCTAAGAATAAGTTGAATGGAAACAAAACATTTGCAACTAAATGCAAAATAATGCTCAAAGAAATTGAAGATATAAATAAATGTTTAGAAAGACATTCTATGTTCATGGATTAAAAGACTTAATATTATTAAGATGCCTATACTACCAAAAGTGATCTATAGAGTCAACACAATCCCCATCAAAATTCTAACAGTCTTTTTTTACAGAAATAAAAAAGCCATGTCAACTGGAAAGTGCTAATAAGGAAAAAAAAAAAAAAAGCCAATCCTCAATTCATATGAAATTTCAAGGAGCTCTGAAACAAACCTTAAAAAGAATAACAAAGTTGGAGGAATAAAACCTCTTGATCTCAAACTTACCACAAAGCTACAGTCATCAAAATGGTGTGGTACTGACATAAAGATAGACATATAGATAAATGGAATAGAATTAAGAATTCAGAAATGAATCTATAAAATATGGCCAATTGATTTGACAAGGATACCAAGACAATTCAATGGGGGGAAAGAACAGTCTCTTTAACAGATGGTACTGGGAAAACTAGATTTACACACACAAAGGAATGTTGGGATAGGTGTGGTGGCTCACACCTATAATCCCAGCACTTTGAGAGGCCACGGCAAGTGGACTGCTTGAGCCCAGGAGTTCAAGACCAGTCTGGGCAACATAGGAAAACCCTATCTCCCCCCCCCCCCAAAAAAGAAAAGAAAAAAGAAAAAAAAATTAGCTGGGCCTGTTGACACACACTTGTGGTCCCAGCTATTCTGGAGGCTGAGCTGGGAAGAAAATTTGAGCCTAGGGAAATTGAGAATGTAGTAAATTGTGATGACTTCACTGCACTCCAACCTGGGCAACAGAATGAGAGACCCTGCCTAAAAACAAAAACAAAAACAAAAACAAAAACAAATAACAAAAAAAAAACTAAGTGAATGAAGTTAGACCTGTACCTCACACCATATATAAAAACTAACACAAAACAGGCCAGGTGTGGCCGCTCACCTGTAATCCCAGCACTTCAGGAGGCTAAGGCAAAAAGATCACTTGAGGTAAGGAGTTCAAGACCAGCATGGGCAACATGGCAAAACCCCATCTCTACTTGCACTCCAGCCTGTGCAACAGAGTGAGACTCTGCCTTAAAAAAAAAAAAAAATTGGCGGGGGGGGGGAATACACCAAGATGGCTGAGAGGAGGCAACACTGGAATGCAGCTCCTAGCGAATGAGACATAGAGGGCTAGAGGACTTCACGATTCCAAGCAAGGTGCCGGGTTCATTTTGGTGGGACTGGTAGGACTCTGAAAATAGCCAAGGGAAGGAGCCAAAGCAGGGTGACAGCTGCCCAGGGAGGGTGAACCAAGACAGGGTGGGTCGTGTCCCCCCTAAAACGTGCAGCTGGCTCAGAGGGTTGGGGACTTCACCCTCTCAGTGTTCCAATTTTGATCCTGTGCTTACCTCATCCCTTCTACAACCAACCGTCCACAAGAGCCCCACCAGACTGAGGGGCGCCGTGGGTTGTTGAGGCAAATCTGAACAATGGCTCCCACCTGGTGTCGCAAGCCATCTGCACGGACCTGGGCAGAAGCTTGGACCAACACCAGCGGGACAGAACAACGCGTGCCACAGAAAGAGGCAGAGTTGAAAGCAGGAAAACATGCCATAAGGCCCAGCAGGCCCCGCCCCCAACAAAACTCAAACTGAAGCCTGCACTAGAGAGCCTGGCAGCAAATACAACAGTTTGACCCCAACCAGGAAGATAGAGCTCAAGGAAGGAGAGACTCCACTGGGAAGGCAGGGCTAATCTCACCTGCAAACAAACTCCAGGGGAAGACCACCCACCCAGCAACCTGACTGAATCCGAGGCAGCCCAGCAGCACCTCTACAGACCAAAAAGATATAGCCTAACTGCAACAGAAAGGACGTTGGCTCAGAGATTCCTCCCGAAATCACCAACTTCAAAGATCAAAGGGAGATAAATCCATGAAGATGGGAAGAAACCAGCGTAAAAAGGATGAAACCATCAAAGACCAGAACACTTCTTCTCCTCCCAGGGATCACAACTCCTCACCATCAAGGGTACAAAACAAGACAGAAAATGAGTTTGACGAATTGACAGAAGCAGGCTTCAGAAGGTGAGTAATAACAAACTTCTCTGAGCTAAAGGAACATGTTCTAACCCAATGCAAAGAAACTAAGAACCTTGAAAAAAGGTTAGACAAAATGCTAACTAGAATAACCAGCTTAGAGAAGAACATAAATGACTTGATGGAGCCTGAAAACACAAAGAACTTTGTGAGGCATACACAAGTTTCAACAGCCAAATCGATCAAGCAGAAGAAAGGATATCAGAGATAGAAGATCAAATCAATGAAATAAAACGAGAAGACAAGATTAGAGAAAAAAGAGTGAAAAGAAACAAACAAAGCCTCCAAGAATTATGAGATTATGTGAAAAGACCCAATCTATATTTGATGGGCGCACCTGAATGTGAAAGGGAGAATGAATCCAAGTTGGAAAACACTCTTCAGGATATTATCCAAGAGAACTTCCCCCAACCTAACAAGACAGGCCAACATTCAAATCCAGGAAATACAGAGAACACCACAAAGATATTCCTCAAGAAGAGCAACCCCCAAGGCACATAATCATCAGATTCACCAGGGTTGAAATGAAGGAAAAAAATTCTAAGGGCAGCCAGAGAGAAAGGCTGAGTCACCCCACAAAGGAAAGACCATCAGATTCAGAGTGGATCTCTCAGCAGAAACCCTACAAGCTAGAAGGGAGTGGGGGCCAATATTCAACATTCTTAGAGAAGAACTTTCAACCCAGAATTTCATATCCAGCCACACTAAGCTTCGTAAGTGAAGGAGAAATAAAATCCTTTACAGACAAGCAATTGCTGAGAGATTTCATCGCTACAAGACCTGCCTTACAAGAGCTCCTGAAGGAAGTACTAAACATGGAAAGGAACAACCAGTACCAGCCACTGTAAAAACGTATCAAATGATAAAGAATAACGATGCAATGAAGAAACCACATCAACTAACAGGCAAAACAACCAGCCAGTAACAAAATGGCAGGATCAAATTCAAACATAACGATATTAACGTTGAATGTAAATGGCCTAAATGCCCCAATCAAAAGACACAGACTGACAAACTGGATAAAAAGTCAAGACCCATCAGTGTGCTGTATTCAGGAGACCCAGCTCACATGCAAAGACTCACACAGACTCAAAATAAAGGAATGGGAAGATTTACCAAGCAAATGGAGAGCAAAAAAAAAAGGAGGGGGTAGCAATCCTAGTCTCTGATAAAACGGACTTAAACCAACAAAGATCAAAAGAGACAAAGAAGGGCATTACATAATGGTGAATGGATCAATGCAACAAGAAGAGCTAACTATCCTAAATATATATGCACCCAATGTAGGAGCACCCAGATACATAAAGCAAGTTCTTAACAACCTACAAAGAGACTTAGACTCCCACACAGTAATAGTGGGAGACTTTAACATTCCACTGACAATACTGGACAGATCAACGAGACAGAAAGTCAACAAGGATATCCAGGACTTGAATGCAGATCTGGACCAAGCGGACCTAACAGACATTTACAGAATACTCCACCCCAAATCCACAGAATACACATTCTTCTCAGCACCACATCATACTTACTCTAAAACTGACCACATAATTGGAAGTAAATCACTCCTCAGCAAATGCAAAAGAACAGAAATCATAACAAACAGTCTCTCAGACCAAAGCGCAATCAAATTAGAACTCAGGATTAAGAAAAGCACTCAAAACTGCACAATCACATGAAAACTGAACAACTTGCTCCTGAATGACGAATGGATAAACAATGAAATGAAGGCAGAAATAAAAATGTTCTTCGAAACCAACAAGAATGATGACACAACGTACCAGAATCTATGGGACACATTTAAAGCAATGTCTAGAGGGAAATTTATAGCAATAAATGCACACATGAGAAACAAGAAAAGATCTAAAATCAACACCCTATCATCAAAATTGAAAGAGCTAGAGGAGCAAGATCAAAAAAACTCAAAAGCAAGCAGAAGACAAGAAATAACTAAGATCAGAGCAGAACTGAAGGAGATAGAGACACAAAAAACCCTTCAAAAAAATAATTAAATCCAGGAGCTGGTTTTTTGAAAAGATCAACAAAATAGACAGACCACTAGCTAGACAAATAAAAAAGAAATGAGAGAAGAATCAAATAGATTGAATGAAAAATGATAAAGAGAAGATCACCACCGATTCCTCAGAAATACAAACTACCATCAGAGATTACTACAAACAGCTCTATACACATAAACCAGTGAATCTGGAAGAAATGGATAAATTCCTAGACACTTGCACAGTCCCAAGACTAAGCCAAGAAGAAGTTGAAACCTCTGAATAGACCAATAACAAGGTCTGAAGTGGAGGCAGCAATTAACAGCCTACCAACCAAAAAAAGTTCAGGTCCAGACGGGTTCACAGCCAAATTCTACCAGACGTACAAAGAGGAGCTGGTACGATTCCTGTTGAAACTATTCCAAACAATACAAAAAGAGGGAATCCTCCCTAACTCTATGAGACCAACATCACCCTGATACCAAAACCTGGCAGAGACACAACTAAAAAAGAAAACTACAGGCCAATACCCATAATGAACATTGATGCAAAAATCTTCAATAAAATACTAGCAAACTGAACCCAACAGCACATCAAAATGCTTATCCACCACGATCAAGTAGGCTTCATCCCAGGGATGCAAGGCTGATTCGACATACACAAATCTATAAACGTAATCCATCACATAAACAGAACCAAAGACAAAAACCACATGATTATCTCAATAGATGCAGAGAAGGCCTTCGGCAAAATTCAACAGCCCTTTATGCCAAAAACTCAATATATTAACTAGGTATCGATGGAACGTATCTCAAAATAACAAAAGCTATTTATGACAAACCCACAGCCAATATCATGCTGAACGGGCAAAAACTAGAAGCATTCCCTTTAAAAACTGGCACTAGACAAGGATGCCCTCTTTCACCACTCCTATTCAATATAGTATTGGAAGTTCTAGCCAGAGCAATTAGGCAAGAAAAAGAAATAAAGGGCATTCAATGAGGAAAAGAAGAAGTCAAATTGTCCCTATTTGCAGACGACATGATTGTATTAGACCCCATCATCTCAGCCCAAAACCTCCTTAAGCTGATAAACAATTTTGGCAAAGTCTCAGGATACAAAACCAATGTGCAGAAATCACAAGCATTCCTATACACCAACATCAGACAAACAGAGAGCCAAATCACAAGCAAACTCCCATTTGCAATTGCTACAAAGAGAATAAAATACCTAGGAATACAACTAACAAAGGATGTAAAAGATTGCTTCAAGGAGAACTACAAACCACTGATCAAGGAAATAAGAGAGGACACAAACAGATGGAAAAACATTCCATGCTCATGGTTAGGAAGAATCAATATTGTGAAAATGGCCATACTGCCCAAAGTAATTTATAGATTCAATGCTATCCCCCATCAAGCTACCACTGACCTTCTTCACAGAACTGGAAAAAACCACTTTAAACTTCATATGGAACCAAAAGAGAGCCTGCATAGCCAAGACAATCCTAAGCAAAAAGAAAAAAGCTGGAGGAATCACGCTACCTGACTTCAAACTATACTACAAGGCTACAGTAATCAAAACAGCATGGGACTGGTACCAAAACAGAGATAATAGACCAACGGAACAGAACAGAGGCCTTGGAAACAACGCCACACATCTACAACCATATGATCTTTGACAAACCTGACAAAAACAAGCAATGGGGGAAAGGATTCCCCTGTTTAATAAATGGTGTTGGGAAAACTGGCTAGCCATATGCAGGAAGCTGAAACTGGACCCCTTCCTTACACCTTATATAAAAATTAACTCCAGATGGATTAAAGATTTAAACATAAGAACTAACACCATAAAAACCCTAGAAGAAAACCTAGGCAACACCATTCAGGACATAGGCATAGGCAAGGACTTCATGACTAAAACACCAAAAGCAACAGCAACAAAAGCCAAAATAGACAAATGGGATCTAATTAAGCTTCAGAGCTTTTGTACAGCAAAAAGAAACAATCATTAGAGTGAATCAGCAACCAACAGAATGGGAAAAAATTTTTGCAATCTACCCATCTGACAAAGGGTTAATATCCAGAATCTACAAAGAACTAAAGCAGATTTACAAGAAAAACAAACAAACCCATTCAAAAGTGGGCAAAGGATATGAACAGACATTTTTCAAAAGAAGACATATATGCGGCCAACAAACATGAAAAAATGCTCATCATCACTGGTCATTAGAGAAATGCAAATCAAAACCACATTGAGATACCGTCTCACGCCAGTTAGAATGGCGATCATTAAAATATCTGGAGACAACAGATGCTGGAGAGGATGTGGAGAAAAAGAAACACTTTTACACTGTTGGTGGGAATGTAAATTAGTTCAACCACTATGGAAGACAGTGTGGCGACTCCTTAAAGATCTGGAAATAGAAATTCCATTTGACCCAGCAATCCCATTACTGGGTATATACCCAAAGGATTATAAATCGTTCTATTATAAAGACACATGCACATGTATGTTTGTTGCAGCGCTGTTTACAATAGCAAAGTCCTGGAACCAACCCAAATGCCCATCATTGATAGACTGGACAAAGAAAATGTGGCACATATACACCATGGAATACTATGCAGTCATAAAAAATGATGAGTTCGTGTCCTTCGTAGAGAGATTGATGAATCTGGAAACCGTCATTCTCAGCAAACTGACACAAGAACAGAAAACCAAACACCGCATGTTTTCACTCATAGGTGGGTGATGAACAATGAGAACACTTGAGCACAGGGGAAGAAAACAATACTCACTGGGCTAGGCTGGGGGACAGAGGGGAGGGGAGGGAAGGGACATGTATCTAATAAAGATTTTATGTCCTGAATATACTAAGAACTCCTGGCCAGGCCCAGTGGCTCACACCTATAATTCCAGCCCTTTGGGAGGCTGAGACAGGTGATCACCTGAGGTCAGGAGTTTGAGACCAGCCTGGCCAACATGGTGAAACCCTGTCTCTACTAAAAATACAAAAATTAGCTGGGCGTGGTGGTGGGTGCCTGTAATCCCAGCTACTTTGGAAGTTGACGCACGACAATCACGTGAAGCTGGAAGACAGAAGTTGCAGTGAGCCAAGATCAAGCCATTACACTCCAGCCTGGACAACAAGAGCAAAACTCCATCTCAAAAAACAAAGACAGTAACAAAAAACACTAAGAACCCCTAAAATTCAACAAGAAAGAGACAGGCCAAATATAAAAATGGGAAAAGTAATATACATTTCTCCAAAGAAGATACACAAATGGCACTTGAAAAGATGCTCAACATCATCAGTCATTAGGGAAATGCAAACCAAAACCACGATAAGATATCACTTAACATCTATTAGGATGGCTAAAATAAAAATAAGTGGAAAACAAAAGGCGCTGTTGAGGATGTGAAGAAACTGGAATACTCATACATTGCTGGTGGGAATGGAAATGGTGCAGCTACTGTGGTGCAGTCTTGGCAGTTCCACAAACAAACACAGAATACTATAGGAACCGGCAATTCCACTCCTAGGTACATACTCAAAACTGAAAATAGGGACTCAACCAGATACACATCACTGTTCACGGCAGCATCATTCACAATAGTCAAAAGTGGAAACAACCCATGTGTTCATCAACAGATGCATGAATAGACAAATTATGGTTTATACATACAATGGAATATTATTCAGCCATAAAGAATAAAGTTCTCATACATACTGCAATATGGATGAAGCTCAAAAACAGTTAGTTAAATAATATAAGCTAGAAACAAAAGGACAAATATTGTTTGACTCCATTTCTATGAATACCTAGAAATACCTAAGCAATTCACAGAGATGAAGGGAGATTACAGGTACCGGGACTGGGAGGAGGGTGAAATGGGGGTTACTGTTAATGGATATAGAGTTTCTACTTTGGGTCATAAAAATGTTTTAGAAGTAGATAGTGGTAATGTGCAAATGTTAAAAATAATTAAAACAGCATATTTGATAAATTTTTTTAGCTCATACTCACATGCACACACAAATGCATATAAAAGAAACAGACTTTGGTATATCTGTCAAATAATGATCCTACACCCCAGAAGACTAAGATTGACTCTGAATGAGACTTTATAGAAGTAGAAATCAGAGAAAGTCTTGTGTTCTGCAATATTTAATTCTATAGCAATGCAAGCCATAAGACTCATAAAAACAGTGTGCTAAGAATTCTAAAAAAGTAACACGTAAGTTAAAGCAAAGTAATTTTTTCTTTCTTTTTTTTTTTTTGAGACAGGATCTAGCTCTGTCACTCAGGCTAGAATGCAGTGGTACAATCTCGGCTTACTGCAACCTTTGCCTCCTGGGCTCAGACGATTCTCCTGCCTCAGCCACCTGAGTAGCTAGAACTACAGGACTGCATCACCACACCTGGCTACGTTTTTTATTTTTTGTAGAGACAGGGTTTCACCATGTTGCCCAGGGTGGTCTCAAACTCCTGGGCTCAAGTGATCCACCCACCTTGCCTCCCAAAGGGCTAGAATTACAGGCGTAAGCCAACAAGCCTGGCCCACAAAATCATATTATTTCTCATTTTTTCAATATTCCAAGAAGTTCAATAAATAAAACAATTTTCGTATTTGAATCTTACCCCCCACCCCCCCCCCACACACACACATGCACACAGGCACACTCACTCTTTCTCCCTCTCCTATCCAAGTGACTATAAAATGACTGTGGCCTATCTCTCTCTCTTTTTTTGAGACAGAGTCTCACTCTTGTCACCCAGGCTGGAGTGCAATGGTGTAATCTTGGCTCACTGCAACCTCCACCTCCCAGGTTCAAGCGATTCTCCTGCCTCAGCCTCCTGAGTAGCTGGGATTACAAGCACGAGCCACCATGCCCGGCAAATTTTTGCTATTAACTGGTTTCACCATATTGGTCAGACTGGTCTTGAACTCCTGATCTCGTGATCCACCTGCCTCAGCCTTCGAGAGTGCTGGGATTACAGGCGTGGGCCACCCTGCCTGGCCCTCTATCCCTTTTTATTACTGTATTTTGCTCTGTCAGGAGTGGCCATTAAGTAAATGCTAGTCACTGACATCAAGCCATTAACACTTACAAAATACACTGCTCCAAAGCTTCCATGGCCAATTTCTCTGAGATCTGTGAAGAGCTTCTCTGGATCTCTTTGAAGAAGAGCTCTGCAATTTCAGGGTCCTTCAGGCTGCCTGCTCTGTTAGTTGATGGCATCCTGCTGAGCAGTCAGCTGTCTGATTCTAATTTTATACTGCTATCCCAATCCTTGGTTCATCTGTATGAATGAAGCCACGCTGGCATAAACTACTGTAGAGAAATAGAAAAAAAAAAAGTCAGTATAAGGTCATATACTGATAGCATCTACAAATTTATCTCATGTCTACAGTTTCACTGAAAAGGCAGTGTGGATACTACTGCAGTAATTCCTAAACCTGTTTCATCATCATAAACACCTGTGGTACTTAAAAAGATCCCTACTATATAGCACTTTTAAAAAATGAGATAATCTTTGTATCTTGGCAGGCTTTCCAAGTCAATACTTAAAAATTTACTTCTGATGCAGTTATCTCATCAATAGAGAAGATAATATAAAAGAAATTTTTCTTTTCTTTTGAATGTCAAGTATATAAAAGAGATTTTTAAAATACACAATAACTCAAAATGTACCCACAGTACTTTCAACAACAGGAAACTTCCTTTTCTGTTCAGATACCATATGCCAGTGTATTAATCAACTCTAACAGACATAAAAGAAATATACTGTCAGAGAAAGTAATGAATTTCACACAGACAGCTCTTTCCCTATAAACTTGATTTTGACCATAGCAAAGTCACTTAAACTTCTCATTCCTAAACTTAGTAGGTTGAACTAAATTCCATATAAAGTATTAATTTTCAATTAATCAACCTATAAAAAATAACAAACTTCAGTGTTATTTAAGACCATATTTAAGAATTTTGAGTAAGTTTTAGTACCCTAACAAGAATTATTTTACATTAAAATTTTCTAACTGGGTCCATGATCTGCATCTTCTTTCTTATCTACCTAACAAATTCCCACTCAAAGTCTTTCAAGATTTAGATTAAATGTCACAAAGTTTGTAAAATCTTAAGTCTATTAGGAAGAGTTGGTCACCCTCCCTTTATGCCCCCAAAGCATCCTGCAGCATATACCATATTATATTGCTATTATTTAACTCTCTTCCTAAACAAGCAGGTACAATGTGTCTCCTTCATCTTTGTATCATCTCTCCAGCTCCTACACCTTACCTTCTACAGTTAATATTATATAAATATTGCTGAATAAAAGAATATACTTAATTCTCTTCTATGCAGCTCCTAAAAATAATTTCACTTCCACAAATACAGAACAAACAGTAATGCATAAGACTATGATACATAAAAACATTAAAGTTGTCAAGAACAGGGAAAATGCAGGACAGCAACCTCCAGAAACTCAGACAGACAAGAAATAATTAGGGAATTGAAACACTTGCTCAACCAAAGACCAAAATATAACACAATACTATCACCATCACAAGAGTAAAATACTGAAACAAGAAAATTAATAACCTAAAAAACCCAGAAACAAACCCATGTTTGTCTATCTTGAAATTTAACACACACAGTTAAAGGAGAAGAAATAAATTGAGAAAACTTGACAATCCATTTGGAAAAAAAATTATATGCCTATCACTTATCCTACCATAAACATTACTGCTAAGTGGCTCTAAAAGGCATCTCAAATCAATGGGGAAAGACTGATTTGATAAAAATGTATTGTTGGGAGAGCCTAATAGCCATATGAGAGAAAAATTATACCTTTTCCTCAAATTGAACATCAGAATTACATAGGGATCAGATACACAAATATTAAAAAATAAAACGAGTACTAGGAGGAAATATGAGTAAATTTCTTTGTAAACCAGTGTGAGGAAACTTATCTATGATCTACATCCAAAGCAATTAAGGAAATAGAAATATTTGACAATACAAAAAGAAAACTTGGGAGGAAGGAGCACAGTAAAAGACACCAAAAAGAATAAAAGCAGGCTGGCACGGTGGCTCACACCTATAATCCCAGCACTTTGGGAGGCCAAGGCAGGCAGATCACCTGAGGTCAGGAGTTTGAGACCAGCCTGACCAACATGGAGAAACACCGTCTCTACTGAAAATACAAAATTAGCCAGGCACAGGGAGGCTGAGGCAGAAGAATTGCTTGAACCCGGGAGGTAGAGGTTGCTGTGAGCCAAGATCATGCCATTGCACTCCAGCCCAGGCAACAAGAGCGAAACTCCATCTCAAAAAAAATAAAATAAAATAAAATAAAAGAATAAAAGCAGGAAGTACATCTGTAAGAATTTTTTTAAAAAAAGATAGGCCAGGTGAGTTGGCTAATACCTGTAATCCCAGCACACTGAGAGGCTGAAGCAGGTGGATTACCTGAGGTCAGGAGTTCGAGACCAGCCTGGCCAACACGGTGAAACTCCATTTCTACTAAAAATATGACAATTAGACAGGTGTGGTAGTGCATGCCTATAGTCTCAGCTGCTCAGGAGGCTGAGGAGGGAGACTGCTCGAATCCGGGAGGTGGAGGCTGCAGTGAGCAGAAACTGTGCCACTGCACTCCAGCCTGGGCGACAGAGCAAGACCCTGTCTCAAAAAATAATAAAATAAACTTTTAAAAAGTTTGAAACTTAGATAAGAAAGAGTTAATATCCTTAACAATGTAGAGTTTTAAAAAACAGAGAAGAAATGAACAACATCGTAATATCCCTAATATAGTTAATAAAAACAGGGGGGGAACCCAGACATGGTGGTGGATGCCTATAGTCCCAGCTACTCAGAAGGCTCAGGCAGGAGGATCACTTTGAGCCCAGGGGTGTGAGTTTGTAGTGCACTCTGACCATGCCTGTGAATAGCCACTGCACTCCAGCCTGGGCAACAAAGCGAGACCTCTTCTCTTTAACAAACAACAAACAAACAAAGCGGTGACCCACTCCTGTAATCCCAGCACTTTGGGAGGCCAAGGCAGGCAAATCACCCATGGTCAGGAGCTCGAGACCAGCCTGGCCAATATGGTGAAACTTCACCTCGACTAAAAATACAAAAATTAGCCAGGTACAGTGGTGCATGCCTGTAGTCCCAGGTACTCAGGAGGCTGAGGCAGGAGAATTGCTTGAAACCGGGAGGTGGAGGTTGCCGTGAGCCGAGATTGTGACATTGCACTCCAGCCTGGGCAAAAAGAGTGTACCTCCGTCTAAAAAAAAAAGAAAATGGCTGGGCATGGTGGCTCACGCCTGTAATCCCAGCACTTTGGGAGGTCGAGCCGGGCAGATCACCAGGTCAGGAGATCAAGACCATCCTGGCTAACATGGTGAAACCCTGTCTCTTAAAAAAAAAAAAGAAAGAAAGAAAATACAGTAAAAATACAATTACTATAATCTTATGGGGGAGCATAGTTGTATGTGTGGTCCATTGTTGACTGAAATATTGTTACATGGTGCATGACTGCATTTGGAAAGTGAATGACATACTTCTAAGTAACCCATGAGTCAATAATGGAGTTCTGAGGAAAATTAGAAGAGATTATGAACTGAATAAAAACCAAAATACAACATAAAATTTGTAGGATACAGTTAAAGCAGTGCTTAGAGGGAAATGTATGGTACTAACTGGTATTTTAGAAAAACTAAGGTCTCAAATCAATAATCTAAGCTTCTAAAGCTGCTATCTTAAAAATATAGAAGGAGGCTGGGCGTGGTGGTTCACCCCTGTAATCCCAGCACTTTGGGAGGCCGAGGCAGGCAGATCACCTCAGGTCAGGAGTTCAAGACTAGCCTGGCCAACATGGTGAAACCCCATCTCTACTAAAAATACCAAAAATTAGCCAGGCGTAGTGGCAGGCGCCTATAATCCCAGCTACTCAGGAGGCTAAGACAAAAGAATTGCTTGAACCCGGGAGAAGGAGGTTGCAGTGAGCCAAGATCGCATCACTGCACTCCAGCCTGGGCAGTAAGAGCAAAACTCCGTCTCAAAAAAAAAAAAAAAAAAAAAGAATATAGAAAGAAAAAAGCAAGTTAAACCACAAGTAAATATAAGGAAGGCAATACTAAAGAACAGAATAGAAATCAGTGAAATAGAAAACAAAAAGCCAACAGAGGAAAAAAATCAATAGTCAAAAGCTGTTCTTTGAGGGGAAGCAGAAGAAGTCAGTAAGACAGAAAGGCCTCTACCTAAACTAACAAAGGAAAACAAGCAGACACAAATTACCAATAACACAAACGAGAGTATATCACTATAGACCCTACAGACATTAAAAAGATAAGGAAATACAATGAACAGCTGTAAGCTAACAACACAGATGAAATGGACAAATTATTTTAACAGGGATAAAAACTACCAAAAACTCACTCAAGAAGAAATAACCTGATTAGTCATACATATATGAAAGAAAACTCCAGGCCTAGACAGTTTCACTATGTAATTCCATTAAACATTAAAGAAAAAAATACCAATTCTATATAAATTCTTCAAGCTTAGAATAGAGAACATTTCCCAGTTCATTTTATGAAGCCATCATGACAGTGATATCAAAACAAACCAAAACACTGACAAAAACTGTAGATTTCTGACCAATATAAAAGCAAAAATCATCAACATAAAAGCAAAATCATCAACAAAATTACCAGCAGATTAAATTCAGCAATGTATAAAAATGATACCACAGCACAATCAAGCAGGATTTATCCAGAAACGTAAGGCTGGTTCAGCATTAGAAAATCATTGTCATTCTCCATTCTAAACATACTAAAGAATAAATATAAACAGAGGCAGAAAATCAAATTGACAACATCTATTCATGATAAAAACACTCAAAACTAGGAATAGAAAGGAAAATCCTTAACCTATTAAAGGTATCTACAAAAAACCTGCAGCTAACATCATATATAATGCTCGAAGACTGAAAGCTTTCCCCTAAAGATTAGAAATAACGCAAAGGGTGCTTGCTTGGGCAGCACATATGCTAAAATTGGAATAAGAAAATTAGCATGGCCCCTGTACAAGGATGACATGCAAATTTGTAAAGTGTTCCATATTTGTACATTTTAAAATAACGTAAAGAGTATAATTGGATTGTTTGCAACTCAAAGAGTAAGTGCTTGAGGGGATGAATACCCCATTCTTCCTATGTGCTCATTTCACATTGCACACCTGTTTCAAAATATCTCATGTACCCCATAAATATATTAACCTACTATGTACCCACAAAAATTAAAAGTAAAAAAGAAAAAAAGGAAAAGAAGGCAATGATATCCGCTCTCATCAGTCCTAATCAACACTGTACTAGAATTTCTAGTCAGTGTTTGCTTTATAAAGGAAGAAAAAGAACTAAAAGGCATACATACCAGAAAGAAAGAAAACTCTCTACTTACTGACAATATTATTGTGTACAGAGAAAATCCCAAAAATGTACAAAATAGCAATGGGAAAAAACTGAGTAAACCTAAGTCTAATAATACATGGGTATAATCTGTAAAGTAAAAACAATACAAATCTGGTGAAAGAAATCAAAGTCAACCTAATTAAATGGAGAAATGTACTGTATTTATGGTGAATGATTCAATATTATTATGAGGTAATTCTCTTCTAACTGATCCAAAAATTCAATGATTCATAGATTCAACACAATCTCAGACTACAACAGGATTTTCTGTAGATATCAACAAACTGATTCTAACATGTATATGAAAAGGCAAAAGCTCCAAATTAGCCAAAATAACTTAAAAAGAATAAAGGTGGGGGCCAGAGCAGTAGCTCGTGCCTGTAATCCCAGCACTTTGGGAGGCCGAGGCAGGCAGATAACAAGGTCAGGGGAGACCGACACCATCCTGGCCAACATGGCGAAACCTCGTCTCTACTAAAAACACAAAAATGAGCTGGGCATGGTGTGTGCCTGTAATCCCAGCTACTTGGGAGGCTGAGGCAGGGGAATCGCTTGAACCAGGGAGTCAGAGGTTGCAGTGAGCCGAGATCACACCACTGCATTCCAACCTGGTGACAGAGCAAGACTTGTCTCAAAAAAGAAAAAAATAAAATAAAGGTGAAGAACTCACATTACCTGATTTGAAGACATAATATAAAGCTACAAATAATCAAGACAGTGTGGTAATGAATGAAAGGACACACACAGTCTAATGAAACAAAACAGAAGTCCAGAAACAGGTCATACA
Source organism: Ateles fusciceps (assembly GCA_036589455.1). Lineage (NCBI taxonomy): Eukaryota > Metazoa > Chordata > Mammalia > Primates > Atelidae > Ateles > Ateles fusciceps. The sequence continues at coordinate 3,933,479 of JAZHEH010002038.1, forward strand.
AATATGATCAACTGATTTTTGTCAAAGGTGCAATAAAGAAAAGGTAATCTTTTGAAAAACGGTGCCACAGCAACTGGACATCCAAAATTGAAATCTGACTTACATTTTGCACTTTACAGAAAAATGAACTCAAAACTCCATATAAAAGGCTGATACTATAAACATTTAGAAGAAAGGAGAAAATCATTGTTATCTTGGATTAAGCAGAGTTCTAGGCATAATAGCAAAAGCACGATCCATAAAAGGCTAATTTGAACTTTATCAAAAGTAAAAACTTTTTCTCTTGAAAAGGACACTGTTAAAAGAATGAAGTCCAGCCACAGACCAGGAGGAAATATTTTCAAATCACATATCTGAAAAAAGATTTGTATCCAGAATATCTAAAGCACTCTCAAAACTCAGTAATAGAGTTTAGTGGTACACACTTGGGTATAAAACCATAAAGAAACTCCCAGAAGTGATTACTATAAATGTTAGGATGGTGGTTAATTTAGGGAAAGGGAAGGGGTTGTGACTGGGGTGAGACCGATAGAAGAGATTCTAGAATTGCTAGTCAAGTTCTATTTGTTGTATGATTTATAATAATTCATCAAGCTATGTATTTATTTTTTTCATTTATTTACTTATTGAGACAGAGTCTCGCTCTATCACCAGGCTGGAGTGCAGTGGCGCGATCTCAGCTAACTGCAACCTCTGCCTCCCAGGTTCAAGTGATTCTCCTGCCTCAGCTTTCTAAGCAGTTGGGACTACAGGCATGCACCACCACACCCAGCTAATTTATGTATTTTTAGTAGAAACGGGTTTCACCGTGTTGACCAGGACAGTCTCAATCTCTTGGCCTTGTGATCCACCCGCCTTGGCCTCCCAAATTGCTGGGATTACAGGCATGAGCCACTGTGCCCGGCCTTTTTTTTTTTTGAGATGGAGTCTTGCTGTCGCCCAGTCTGGAATGCAGTGGCGCAATCTTGGCTCACTGCAACCTCCACCTCCCAGGTTGAAACGATTCTTTTGCCTCAGCCTCCCAAGTAGCAGGGATTACAGGTGCATTCCACCACACGCAGCTAATTTTTTCTATTTTTAGAAGACACGGGATTCCACTATGTTAGCTAGGATGGTCTTGATCTCCTAACCTTGTGATCCACCCACCTCGGCCTTCCAAAGTGCTTGGGATAACAGGCATGAGTCATCACGCCCAGCTGCTATGTATTTTTCATTTTTCATTTTTTTAAAGATGAGGTTTTACCATGTTGGTCAGGCTGGTCTTGAACTCCCGACCTAGGTGATCCACCCACCTTGGCCTCCAAAGTGCTTGGATTACAGGCATGAGCCACCACGCCTGGCCCTATTTTTCATATTTTCTATATCTGATTTTATAATTAAAAGGTTAAAGAAAAACAAAAATTCTATGCACAATATAGTATCATATATATAAAATAATTTGTAGAGACAAGGGGACAATATACCAAAATGTTAAGGATTATTTTTAGGTAGTTATGGCAACCATTATGGCCAATATCACAAGTCTGCTTTCCTTATGTTCAAACTTTTAAACAATAATTATATATTCCATTTCTATAACCAGGAAAAAAGATAAAAAAGGTCCATGAACACCTATGTATATTGCTTGGATTGTGAGAAGACAGGGAAAAGTAAAAAATATAATATATAAAATATATGAGAACCCCCAAAAGACAACCCTGAAATACATCATTACACTGTTAGACTAGAGTTAATAGCACCCAGTGCATAACTGCTTTTCTATACATACTCAAGTTCCCAAAATTACTTTATTATAAAAATTGGCACCATCCTGGTTGCCCTGCACGTATTCAGAATATTGCTTTAAGAGAGCCATCAATGTAAACTAACAAAAAAAGTCTTGTTCACTTTTTTTTCTAGGCTATCCTCCAGATCTTGTTCACTTTTAATAGCTGTCATGAAAAAAACTACAGGAAAGAAACAGCAGCAAGGAGCTTTTACAGCAACCCTAGACTCCATAATTCTTCCAGTCTGCTAAATACACATACATAAATACTCAAACAAAATGTAGGACTAACATAAATGGACAAACTATATATAGGTGGATTTTTTTTTTTTTTTTTTTTTTTTGAGACAGTCTTGCTCTGTCAGCCAGGCAAGAGTGCAGTGGCTCAATCTCAGCTCACTGAAACCTCTGTCCCCCAGGCTCAAGCAATTCTCCTGCCTCAGCCTCCCAAGTAGCTGGGATTACAAGTGTGTGCCATCATACCTGGCTAATTTTTGTATTTTTAGTAGAGATGGGGTTTCACCATGTTGGCCAGGCTGGTCTCAAACTCCTGACCTCAGGTAATCCACCCGCCTTGGCCTCCCAAGGTGCTGGGATTACAGGTATGAGCCACCGTGCCTGGCCTAAATCAGGCTTTTAAAATATAAATATTTGTAACAAGTTTTTTAAAGGTACTATGAAACAGCATATGTAATTTTCTTTTTTTAAAAGTCTATTAGATTACTTTTTTTTTTTTTGAGAAGGAGTTTTGCTGTCACCAGGCTGGAGTGCAGTGGGCAATCTCAGCTCACTGCAACCGCCGCTTCCTGGGTTCAAGCGATTCTTCCACCTCAGCCTCCCAAGTAGCTGGGACCACAGACATGTGCCACCACGCCCTGCTAATTTTTTTGTATTTTTAGTAGAGACGAGGTTTCACCGTGTTGGTCAGGATGGTCTTGATCTCTTGACCTCATGATCTGCCTGCCTCGGCCTCCCAAAGTGCTGGGATTACAGGCGTGAGCCACAGATAACTTTTTTAAAAAATTATCTAATCTGTTCCTAGAGGAAAATATTAATTTACCATGTCCTTCCTAATAAAGTGAACAATAAAAAGAAACTAACAATTATATAAATAGTCAATGAGATCTAATTTATTCCTGGTTCCACAAAAGTTGACCAGGGAAACCTATCACTTATTAGGCTATTTACACTGGAAAATGTGAAAGGCATAATTTTTGTGGGTGGTATCACTTTGTCCAATCATAAAAGCTGATAAAAGAATAAAATCCAATATAATTTATTTTAAAATATCAGACCAAAGTAGGATTTTCAGAATTAAGTAACTGCTCCAAATTTGCAAAACATAGTCAAATAATTGACAATAACATCATTCAAGAGCAACAAAAAGAAAATGGGAGAGGGTACTGATAATCACAGCACATTCAGTATTACTTGAGGAATGCTCCTTGAATCAACAGTGATGATGTCATGGTATTCCATCTTTTAAGAACCTTCAGATTTTCACAGAAAGAACATTGTTGGTCCTAAGCAATTGATTTAATATTATAAAGCCCTTTTCCCTACATCTGTTGGTCAGAGGGTTCAGGCTTAGAAAACAGCCAACTTAGTAAAATGTGCACTCCCTTTAGAGAAAGAAAACTGCCTCTTTCCACTGAATTGGTAGAGATCATACTATCTACTATATCCTCCCTTAACAGACACACACATACAAACACACACATATATGTAATTATACAAATAACTAAATGATAAATACAACTGAAAAATACCAGCAAGAAATTTGACATTATAGTACAAATCAGGCTTACCTACACAAAACTAATTTGATGCTCACTGTCTGAACCTACTTATACACATTACATGTAATTACAAAAGTTTAGAATTGGAAGAAATTAAGAGATTATTTGGTCCCAAAAGGTAAAGTGTCTTTTCTCAAAATCACATGGGTAATTAATGGTGAGAAATACACAGAATCAATTTCCTGAACCACTCACCTAACTTCAAACTGAAAGAAGAGCAAAAATGAAAAGCAAGGACAATGTTCAAAATCTATTTGAGTTTTGGGTAGGATGGTTGTTGGGCAGAAGGGTATACATGAGGACATTACTATTCTATTTAATTCATAGCATTGATAAAGATATGAAGATTTAGGTTTTTAAAAAACAAGCCATAAACATATAAATAATATGTACCCATTTATATAAAAAGATGTATCTTTACACACACATACACAAATGATCTATGGAAGGATATATCAGAGACTTATTTTCAGTCCATGGATCCTTTCTAACTTTCAAACTTTTATTTCCTAAATGCCTGTATTACTTTTTTTTCTTTTCTTTATTATTATTATTTTTTTTTGAGACAAAGTTTTGCTCTTGTTGCCCAGGCTGAGTGTAATGTTGCTATCTTGGCTCACCACAACCTCCACCTCCCGGGTTCAAGTGATTCTCCTGGTGGCAAGCGCCTCTAATTCCAGCTACTCAGGAGGGTGAGGCAGGAGAATCGCTTGAACCCAGGCAGCAGAGGTTGCAGTGAGCCAAGATCGTTCCATTTCACTCCAGCCTGGGTGACAAGAGATCAAAGTTTGAAAATAAAAGATTATTATACAAAAATTGGTTGTACTTTTTTTTTTTTGAGACAGAGTTTTGCTCTGTCGCCCAGGCTGTAGTGCAATAGTGCAATCTCAACTCACTGCGACCTCCACCTCCTGGGTTCAAGCAATTCTGCCTCAGCCTCCTGAGTAGGTGACATTACAGGTGCACACCACCACACCCAGCTAAGTTTTGTATTTTTAGTAGAGACAGGGTTTCACCATGATGGTCAAGATGGTCTCGATCTCCTGACCTTGTGATCTGCCTGCCTAGGCCTACCGAAGTGCCACGGAGCCCTTGTATTTTTTCAGTAGAGAATGGTATTTAGAAACTACAATCTTTTTTTCTTTTTTGAGATGGAGTCTTGTTGTGTCGCCCAGGCTGGAGTGTACTGGTGCCATCTTGGCTCACCGCAACCTCCATCTCCTAGGTTCAGGAGATTCTCCTGTCTCAGCCTGCCAAGTAGCCCAGATTGCAAGTGTGTGCCACAACGCCTAGTATTTTGTATTTTTAGTAGAGATGAGGTTTCGCCATGTTGGCCAGGCTGGTCTCAAACTCCTGACCTCAGGTGATCCACCCACCTCGGCCTCCCATAAGTGTCGGGATTACAGACATGAGCCACCACACCTGGCCAAAAATTCCATTTATAATACTGAAAATAACAATACTTAGAAATGTGGGGTGTACAGGAGGTGGAGGTTGCAGTGAGCAGAGATCCCGGCACTGCACTCCAGCCTGGCAACGGGGCAAGACTCTGTCTCAAAAAAAAAAAAAAAAAAAAACACAGAAATGTGAGGTGAAAATAGTTGGCAGTTCATTAAAAAGCTAAGCAGAACTACCATATGACTTCAAGATTCCACTCGGCAGTCCATCCTGCATTTCCCACGTGGGATAATGGCACCACTATTATTTGTATCTCTGAGGCCACGAAACTAGATGTGACCTTTGATATTTTTTGTCTCTTTTTTCTCCTCTAACATCAATCTAATAAACTGGTAAATCCAAGAGACTTGCATCTCTTCCTCTATCCATTGCTGGTAGCCTAGACTGATGTAATAACCTCTCGTCTGAATTCTGTTTCTAGTCTCATTCTCTCCAATCCATCTTGCATATTGTTTCTCTCATTTGTTCCACTAATATTTACAAAGTGCAATTTATAGGCCAGGGAATTCTTAAGAGAAGTCACAGAATTACTACTCATACCTTTAAATTTTATTTTATTTTTATTTTTGAGACAGAGTCTTGCTCTGTTACTCAGGTTGGAGTGCAATGGTGCAATTGCACAGATCACCGCAAACTCTACCTCCTAGGTTCAAGCAATTTTCCTGCCTCAGCTTCCCAAGTAGCTGGGATTACAGGTGCCTACCACCATGTCCGGCTAATTTTTTGTATTTTTAGTAGAGAATTGCTTGCTTGAACCCAGGAGGCAGAGGTTGTGGTAAGCTGAGATCCCACCATTGCACTCCAGCCTGGGCAACAAGAGCAAAACTCTGTCTCAAAAAAAAAAAAATAATAATGCAACATCTAGTTTTAGAAATAAAAGCAACCAAAGAATGAAAAAAATATATATATATGCAAAATACACGAACACCCATCCACACAAACCTTAAACATGTATCAGCTACCTCCGTTCACTCTATGTGTTATTCACACTTATTCTTCACACCTGGTGTTACAATTTTCTTTTTTTTTTTGAGATGGAGTCTTGCTCTGTTGCCCAGGCTGGAGTGCAGTGGTGTGATCCCAGCTCACTGCAATCTCTGCCTTGTGGGTTCAAGGGATTGTCCTGCCTCGGCCTCCTGAGTAGCTGGGATTACAGGCATGTGCCACTGCACCCGACTAATTTTTGTATATTTAGTAGCAATGGGGTTTTGCCACATTAGCCAGGCTGGTCTCAAACTCCTGACCTCAGTGGTGGGGCCGCCTTGGCCTCCCAGACTGCTGAGATTACAGATGTGAGCCACAGCACCCAGCCTGGTGATACAATTTTCCATCTCATTTCAGGTAACCTGTCTTTCCCAACTTTGCAGTAATTCACAACTGCATCCATTCCTGCACTCACTTTCATAAGCATACTCAAGGTATCAAGGTAAAGTACAATATTTATTATAGTATTTATGTATTTACTAATTATTTACCATCTAAAACCATTGTTTTTTTTTTTAATGTATCACTGATGAAGCATTGTGCTCCTAACTCTGTCTCTAAATAAATAAATAAATAAATAATATCAGTCATATACTTCTCTGGGATATATTAATAGATATAACCAGGCATGGTGGCTCATGCCTGTAATCCCAGCACTTTGGGAGGCTGAAGTGGGTGGATTACCTGAGGTCAGGAGTTCGAGACCAACCTGGTCAACAGAGCGAAATCCTGTCTCTATTAAAAATACAAAAATTAGGTAGGGATGGCGGTACACGCCTGTAATCCCAGCTACTTGGGAGGCTGAGGCAGGAGAATCACTTGAACCCAGGAGGTAGAGGTTGCAGTGAGCTGAGATCACGCCACTGCACTCCAGCCTGGGCGATAGAAAAGACTCCGTCTCAAAAAAAAAAAAAAAGATATTAATTTGCTACTTAATGCAATAATTATTCTATGTATGTTGAATTCAGATGTGTCAGGTAATTTATTCAAAAAATTTTATCCATTTTAAGTGTAAAAGTTATTAAACTTTTGATATATGCATATACAGTATGTCTTGAAACTATCACTACAACCAAGAATATTTCCATCACTCCAAAAAGTTTCCATAGCCCTTTATACTATTATATATATGTAATTTTTTTTTTTTTAAATGTAGTCTCGCTCTGTTGCCCAGGCTGAAATGCAGTGGTATGATTTTGGCTCACTGCAACCTCTGCCTCCCAGGTTGAAGTGATTCTTCTGCCTCAGCCTCCCAAGTAGCTAGGACTACAGGTGCACACCACCATGCCTGGCCAATTTTTTTACTTTTTGTAGAGACAGGGTCTTGCTATGTTATTTTGAACTGGGTTCAAGTGATCCTCTCGCCTTGGACTCCCAAAAAGTTGGAAATACAGGAAAGAGCCACCACACCCAGCCTCTTTGACCCAATTTCTGTCACTATAGTTTTGCCTTTTTAGGAACTTCATGTAAATGGATTCATACACTTTGTAGTCTTTGGTGGCTGCTTTTTTCACTTAACATAATGTTTCTGAGATTCATCCACGTTGTTGCTGAATAGCATTCAATTGTATACAAAACACAATTTTTAAAATTCATTCACCATCTGATGGTCATCTGAGTTGTTTCCAATTTTTTACTAATATGTATAAAGTTGCTATTAGTACAGTTGGCCCTCCATATCCTTGGATTTCACATCCATGATTCAACCAAACTTGGATTTAAAATAGAAAACTTTTACATTTCTTTTGATGCTCACATAATTCTAATAGTAAATAGGACAAAAACAGAAAAAGTAATATTGGAACAATGTTTAAATTTGGGATTACACATATGAATCTTTTGTAACAGTCTTCTCAATACCATCCCCTTATTCCTATGGAAAACACTGCTGATCCACCACACCGTTTTTCCTACAGAATATAAAGGCAGTTCCATAAGCATAAGTACTTCCTCATTTTACTAGAATTGAAATAGAATGCAAAACTTATTTCCCACTTCCACGTTTTCTACTTCAAAAAGCCCAGTTAGATTATTATATCTTGTACATTAAATGCCAAAATAAACCAGAGGTGGGCTAATAAGTTTAATCAGAAGTAAGTTTTAATAATAGGTTAAATATACTCTATAAAACCAATTTGAAGAAATACATAGGCTGGCACAGTGGCTCATGTGTGTAATCCCAACACTTTGAGAGGCTGAGGCGGGCGGATCACTTGAGGTCAGAAGTTCAAGACCAGCCTGGCGAACATGGTGAAACCCCATCTCTACTAAAAATACAAAAATTAGACTGGGCGCAGTGGCTCCCACTGTAATTCCAGCACTTGGGGAGGCCAAGGCAGGTGGATCACAAGGTCAGGAGTTCGAGACCAGCCTGGCCAATATGGTGAAACCCCAACTCTACTAAAAATACAAAAATTAGCTGGGCATGGTGCTGGGTACCTGTAGTCCCAGCTACTCGGCAGGCTGAGACAGGAGAATCGCTTGAACCTGGGAGGCAAGGTTGCAGTGAGCCAAGATCGTACTACTGCACTCCAGCCTGGGTGACAGCAAGAGTCCATCTAAAAAATAAATAAATAAACACAAAAATTAGCCAGGCATGGGGGCAGCTGCCTGTAATCCCAGCTAGTCGGGAGGCTGAGGCAGAAGGATGGCTTGAACCAGGGAAGCACAGGTTGCAGTTAGCCAAGATCATACCACTGCACTCCAGCTTGGCATCAACAGAGCGAGACTCCATCTCAAAAAAAAAAAAAAAAAAAAAAGGAAATACATAAAACTCCTACACCAAGTACATTACATTTCAATTTATCCTCTTTTTTGTTTTTTGAGACACTCTCACTCTGTTGCCTGGCTGGAGTGCAGTGGCACAATCTCCACTCACTGCAACCTCCACCTCCTGGGTTCAAGCAATTCTCCTGCCTCAGCCTCCTGAGTAGCTGGGACTACAGGCATGTGCCACCACACCCAGCTAACTTTTGTATTTTTAGTAGAGAGGGGGTTTCACCATGTTGTCCAGGATGGTCTTGATCTCTTGACCTCGTGATCCGCCCGCCTCGGCCTCCCAAAGTGCTGGGATTACAGGTGTGACCCACCATGCCCAGCCCATTTGATCCTCTTAAAGGCACTTTTAAGCACTTCTTAAGTAAAGATGTGAGGAGGAATAAGTAAGATTTTACACATAATATACTTAGCAAGGTACCTGGCATATAGCAAACAATATCTATTTTTATTATCCCCTATTTATATATGTGAAACTCAAAATTCAGAGAAATTAAGCAATTTGTTAAGACTACACAGCCTAGTAAGTGGTGGAACAGAAATCTGAACCCAAAGGGTTTCATCTCAGAAAATCCCTCCTTTACTACTACACTATATATTGTCTATATAGTAAATATGCAGAGAAGCAATAATAAAGGAAATATAACACTGATGATCTCTAGGTGGTAAGTAAGGAATGGTTTTAATCTTCCTTACGTTCTAGTTATACATGAAGTACTTTAAAAACTATTTTTTCTAGCCAGGCATGGTGGCTCATGCCTATAATCCCAGCACTTTGGGAGGCCAAAGCAGGTGGATCACGAGGTCAGGAGTTTGAGACCCGCCTAACCAACATGGTGAAACCCCGTCTCTACTAAAAATACAAAAATCAGCCAGGTGTGGTGGCGTGTGGCTATAATCCCAGCAACTCAGGAGGCTGAGGCAGGAGAATCGCTTGAACCTGGGAGGTGGAGGTTGCAATGGGCCAAGATTGCGCCACTGCACTCCAGCCTGGGCGACAGAGCAAGACCCCGTCCCAAAAAAAAAAAAAAACGATTTTTTTCCAGAGAACTTAAAAATTTCAGTAACAAAAATACCAGTATTACAAATACCTAGAAGTTATAAAATCTTCATCAAAAGCTTGGTCTTAGTTCCATAGCAGTACTTTCAAAAATGGCAACATGTTTTCTGATAAATGAAACTACTGAACTAAGCTCAATAACCAAAATCTAATAACCAGCTGGGGGCAGTGGCTAATGCCTGTAATCCCAGCACTTTGGGAGGCCGAGGCAGGGGGATCACTTGAGGCCAGGAGTTTGATACCAGCCTGGCCAACATCATGAAACTCTGTCTCTATGAAAAAATACCAAAAACTTAGCCAGCCATGGTGGAGCTACTGCAGTGGCTGAGACATGAGAATCACTTCAACCTGGGAGGGGGAGGTTGCAGTGAGCCAAGATCATGCCACTGCACTCCAGCCAGGTGACAGAGACTCTGTCTCAAAAAGAAAAAAAAATAAAAAGAAATCTTAGTCACACCATTTTTGATTTTCAAGAAAATTTAAAGGGAATAGTTAGCTGGGCGCAGTGGCTCACATCTGTAATCCCAGCACTTTGGGAGGCTGAGGCAGGTGGAACACGAGGTCAGGAGTTCGAGACCAGCCTGGCCAATATAATGAAACGCTGTCTCTACTAAAAATACAAAAAATTAGCTGGGCATGGTGGCGTGCACCTGTAATTCCAGCTACTAGGGAGGCTGAGGCAGGAGAATCACTTGAACCTGAGAGGTGAATGTTTCAGTGAGCCAAGATTGCGCCACTGCACTCCAGCCTGGGTGACAGAGCTAGACGCCGTCTCAAAAAAAAATTTTTTTTTTAAAATAGTTAAAATACCCAAGATACTCACATGTATAAAATAATATGGTAACTTATCAGTGCAACATAAAACAAATATGATGGGGGATATGAGAAAAACTGTTTCCTTTCTGGTATAACCGTTCTCATTGCACATGCACAATTTGGTTAACTATAGTTTAGGTAAGGCAAGAATTATCACCAAATTGGGGAAGGTGGCTTACGCCTGTAATCCCAGCACTTTGGGAGGCCAAGGCAGATGGATCACTGGAGGTCAGGAGTTTGAGAACAACCTGGACAACATGGCAAAACCCCATCTCTACTAAAAATACAAAATTAGCCAAGCATGGTGGCGTATGCCTGTAATCCCAGCTACTCAGGAGGCTGAGGCAGAAGAATCACTTGAACCTGGGAGACGGAGGTGGCGGTGAGCCAAGATCGTGCCATTGCACTCCAGCCTGGGCAACAAGACGAAACTCTGTCTCAAAAAAAAAAAAATTATTACCAAAAGGGGCTGTGCAAAGTGGCTCATGCCTGTAATCCCAGCACTTTGGGAGGCCAGGGCAGTGAGATCACCTGTAGTCAGGAGTTTGAGACCAGCCTGGCCAACATGGCGAAACCCCGTCGCTACTAAAAATACAAAAATTAGCCGGACATGGAGGCATGAAACTGTAGTCCCAGTTACTTGAGAGGCTGAAGCACGAGAATTGCTTGGACCCAGGTGGCGGAGGTTGCAGTGAGCTGAGATGGTGCCACGACACTCCAGACTGAGTGACAGAGTGAGACTCCATCTGAATAAAAAATTTTTTAAAAAATGAATTATTACCAAAAGGAAGCAAATATTTAATTCAATATTCAAAATATACTGCTTTCAAATTGTTATTTTAAATTTAGATTTGCCCTTTTCCCCTCTTTTCACTGGTCTTTTCCCAGGGTGTATTCTTGGTTCTGTCATCTCCAAAGGAGAATTGTCCAAATGAGATAGCCAGGTGGGAGGGATCCCTGGAGAAACTCCTACCAGCCTGCTCACTAGAATGGAGCCTTGGGGAGTTTACGCCCGTTGCACTGGGAGGAGCCTGGCCCAGCTTCTTCCAGTGTAGAGCCTGGAGATTCCGGCTGGGTAAGAAGCTCTCTAGCAGGGGACTCTGACCTTGAGGAGTACCCCTGTTTCCCCTTTTATTCCCTTTTCACCCAATAAAACTCTGCCTTTACTCACCCTTTAAACCATCTGGTAGCCTACATTTTCCTGGCCATGGGATGGACAAGAATCCTGTCTTTAGCTAAATTAAAGTAAAAGTCCTGCAACATTTTTGGCACCCAACATGGGGCTCAAGAAGCAGTGAGTGAAATGGGAACTCAAAACCTCTAACTGTGGTTTTCTAAGTCTTTTCATCCTTGGACTTCTGAGCTTATGGGAAACCACATCCCCCACCCCCCTGTTGCTCCTGGGGGTCCAGGGCCTTTTCATGGTCTTTTCCTTCCTTTTTCAGGAGGGACTGGGGGAGCAGCAGCTCCCAGCCACTCTCCCCCTCTCTTCCAGGACTGGGACATGTGGCCCAAGGGTCCCACACAGCCAGCAGACTGGTTCCCAGCCATGCCAAGGCAACCTTTCCCTTCCCCAGCCAACGAGTTTCAGTTCTGTGGGACAGAAATTAAACTTTTCTCCCTGGTAGAGGAACCACTTGCATAAGAATAAGAAGTTCTTCCTCAGGCATTTTTTAAACTGTTTCTTTTCTTTCCCCGTCTCTTACCCCATCAACAGGTTAACCTTTAAAGTTTCTTTTTTTCCCTTTACTAGGCCAGGCCCCCCCAACTATCACTGTTTCTTCTGTAAAGCTTTAATTGTGAAAAAGGATTTGTGGGGCTAGTCTTGGGCCATGGCCAATCTGGTATGCTTTGCTTGTCTGTATGGTTTGTCCTGCAAGCCTCCCATCTTGTTTTACATCCTGAGGGCATGGCTTGTAACTCCCTGGCAAGGCTTTGTTTAGCAATCTTGGCCTAAGGAATGTTTCTTTCTGGTTTGATATCTGCATGTTTTCCTAGCCCCTGTCTTTTAAAGGCCCCCACCCAGTGACTGGGTTTTCTTCCACCTATCTGTATGTGTACTGTGTATGATGCCTGTAAAAAAAAAGCTGTAATTAATTTGGCCAAAAAAATAACAAGGGCTTAGATCTAATTTTTTTTAAGGCAAAATAAAAGCTGTGGTACCTTTCAGTTCATCTGACTTTAATCTTTACCAAATGAAAACAGCCCGACCGACTATGGTAAAATGCAAGTCAGATGCAAAGTTTGCTAAGTGTTTTGAGATTATAAACTGGTTTTTGGGTTTTGAGAACTGTCTATCTTGCCTGCTTCACAACTGTTAAGGCCTGGGGACATATGGAACTAACCATGCCCTTAAGTAAGAAGGCAAACCTTGGCTGTAATTGTGAAAATTACAGTGGGGATTACAGGTGTGAGCCTCTATGCCCAGCACACAATTAAAGCAACTTCAAGTTTCACCTTAAAGTTAAAAATTGCTAGCAGTTAATTGAAACTACTAGAAATAGATTTACACGCAAGGTGAGTAAGAACAGTAAAATGTGTTTTTTAGTAAAAGGTTGTAAGAAGGCATGGAAATGTAAACAAATGTTATTTTGCCTAGGGTTAAAGAACTGTTTTGAGTTAAATTAGGAAAAAGCTGAAGGTTCAAAGAAGTGGTGGAAGAACTGTGGAAATGAATCTTGCAGAAGAGGTTCTCTGTGTGATCATAGTGATGAAATTCAAAAAAGGGTATTATATGGTTTTTCTGTAAATTGAACATTGAAATAAAAGCATAACAAGGTTTTCCTAAGGCGCTAATCTGCTCTTTGGCAAAATTTGTAAAGGGTAAACTTGTAAAAGCATTACAGAAGGTTTTTTCGGCCAGGCGCAGTGGCTCACACCTGTAATCCCAGCACTTTGGGAGGTTGAGGCAGGTGGATCACAAGGTCAGGAGTTCAAGACCAGCCTGGCAAACACAGTGAAACCCCGCCCTACTAAAAATACAAAAAAATTAGCCAGGTGTGGTGGTGGGTGCCTGTAATCCCAGGTACTTGGGAGGCTGAAAACAGGAGAATCATTTGAACCCCGGAGGTGGGGGGTGGCAGTGAGCTGAGATCCTGCCACTGCACTCCTGCCCAGACTCCCTCTCTTTTAAAAAAAAAAAAAAAAGTGGTTTTTGTTTTTAATTTCTGAGTCATCATTTTGGCAAAATAAATAACTTACGGTAATCTGGAAATCTATTTCATAATATCAAGTGTTTTAAACCTCAAAAATTTAATAGCCTTCCCAAAATCAAACTTCAGTTTCAAATTGTCTTCCCTGGCATCCAGCTTTTCAAACACTTCAGAGGGCCCCTGAAGTGTCTAGAAAAGAGAGGTAAACAGGATTATTTGACACATTTAGGTACATGGGATTGCCAAAATTATGTTCAATCTTCTTTAGATTATATATTAGTAAGTAACACTTACATGTGTTCCAAAATTGCATGGGATTTCTAAATTTCTAATGTCTCCGTATATGCTATCAATCATAATTAAGGGTAAGTTACTGTAAACCACAGAGATAACCAAACTTCTTTGTCAATTGTGTTTCTGACTATACTGGACATTTTGGTATTCACAGACAATTGTTGTCTTGTTTTAATTCTTTTCAGAAGATGGTTTACAATAGACTGTAAGACTCTAACAGGTACTCTCAAATACAGACTTCTGATAACTATGGAGATTGCTACAAAGGAAAATGAACAGTTCTCATGAAGAGCTGTTCATTTTCTGAGTGTTTACAATATCAAGCACAACAAGAGTTAACTAAGTAGACTGAACTCAGAAAGCTGAAGCAACCTTTTTGACTTTTTGGTTGGAATATTGCTGATCCTTGTTTTGTTTTTCAGAGTCAAGGAAACTTACTTTGAACTATTTACGGGCTTCAATAATTGAGTACGGTATATTCCCATGAACAAACATTTGGAGCTTGTATGTTTCTCTCTGCTTAGTTCCTCTAAAATTGGGAAACTACCTGTAAGTATTCTTTTATTTTTTAATTATTTTTTTATTTATTTTATTTTTGAGACAGAGTTTCACTCTTATTGCCCAGGCTGGAGTGCAGTGGCTCAGTTTCAGCTCAGTACAACCTCCATCTCCCAGGTTCAAGTGATTCTTCTGCCTCAGTCTCTCAAGTAGCTAGGATTACAGGTGCCAGCCACCACGCCCAGCTAATTTATATTTTTAGTAGAGATGGGGTTTCATCATATTGGCTAGGCTGGTCTGGAACTCCTGACCTCATGTGATCCACCCACGTTAGCCTCCCAAACTGGCAGGATTACAGGTGTGAGCCTCTATGCCCAGCCTATCTGTGAGTATTCTTATAGCAATATAAGTGTTTGCATCAATGCAATGAGAATCCGTTTTTCTTTTGTAACAGAATATAAATGGAGAAAATGGTTATTTTACCAAGACTTTTACTGGAAGGGTATGCTTCCCTTTAAGGAGTCAAGCTTGACTTGCAGAACAAATAAAAGTACCATGGGGGAAACTGGCCTAATATCCTCATTTCGCAGTCCCTGTACAGGGTTCCTGACCTGTGGTCAGCAAAGAATGTCACTTTCTAACAGGTCTAGGAGCTCCAAGTTTATCTTGGGACCTTAAGAGGAGAAGATCACCCAGCCCATAGCTGGACTCAGCTTTAAAAGGTCTTATCTGAGATTCCTTGAGGAATAGAGTTCCATCAAGCCCAATCTAAAAGGCCTATGTAGACATAATTATTCTTGCTACACTTTATGCAAATAATCAGGTCTAGTATAAGACTAAGGTCTATTTTGCAACCCACTCAGTCCTATCATGATTTTTTAACAAAAATGAGGACTAGAAAGAGAGAAATTATGTTCCAAAATGTATCATTGTCATTAAATTCTAAACTCATTAGTTGTTAAGTTTTCACCTACATTTTAGACTAACCCCTTCTGTTCCTTTGAACCAACCAGCAATCTCCAGCTGCATCTCAAAAAGAACAAGAGGGACAGGTAATGTAAAAATCTGGGACCAATATTCTAGTTCTGACCAATTATCCTGCAAATTCTGCCAGGCGATGGGAATATACAGAATGCCATCACTCAGAGGTTTCCTTTTGGGAAAGTAAGACCAAGGGAGCTAACCAAAGCCAAGCACCATGCACCCAAATCTTAGTAAGCATAACTACAGCCACCAGTTATCTGGGTGTGTCACAAGACATCCTTTCCTCTCCCTTAATGGAGGAAGACTCAGTTCCACAGTTTCACTTTAGCATTCAGCTTATAAGGAGTCCATGCAACACCCCCAAGACACATTTCAATTCCAAGTTTTGGGTCAAAGTCCTAGGAAAAAAAATCTGGATCTGAGGGATCCAAGAGGCAAATGACAACAGAGGTTAAAAGGCACAGTGCAGGTGAGCGTGGCTAACTCCTGCTGATTAAGCCAACTCCAAGCTTCCTGTTTCGTGGATAAAGGCCACATTAATATCCATGGCATAAATAAGGTCTAGAGAACTCTAAAGCTATTGACAGTAGGTGGGAAAGAAACATAGGTGAGGCAAGTAATTTCTATTGTCTAGGCACCCCCGGCTTAATGGGTACAAGCTGCTTTGGTACTCATGGTGGTACCTGCCAAGGTTGATGGAACTCTGGGATGCAAGGACAAAAGACTGAAAGAGGAAGCTCTTTCCTCTCACCCTCACATAACCTGGGTATCTGCTAGGAAGATAAGGGAACCAGGGGAGGCCCTCTTTCTAGATGGATAGCCATTTATCTTCAGTCTGTACCCCTTTCAAATGCATGCTGAACCTCTGGGACTCCTTTAAAAGGCACCTTCTTTTTCCTTTCTTCTCAGTTCTTCTCTTCACTAATAGGTAATTGTGTCTCTGTACTACAAGACCCTCCCCTCAAATGCATCTTCCAAACTAGAAAGAGTTTATTTCCCAAACCTTAAACTGGTTGGCTTAGGATTGGGCTCAAAGGAAGGGAACCCAGATGCCCAACATGCCAGTAAAAGGGTAAAGTTTCTTTACCGTTCAGGCTTTTGGCCTCCCTCTCCCTGTGAAAACTGGCAAAAGGCCTCAGAATTTCTGAGTTGTCCTTACCCCCTTCCCTTGTTTCATTTTGATGCATGTTTTCTAATAACCCAGTTTGTCTGATTTTGCCTTCAGGCCATCAAATTCCAAATGGTCATGCAATCGGAGCCTCTGACAATGACCCCTTCTACTGGGAACCCCTAAATAGGTCTCTGACTGCTGTTTCCCCAAAACAGCGCCCCTGTCAGCAGGAAGCAGTTAAGATGGGTCTTTGTCCGTGTCCTTAATCTAAGGACAGTTAAGATTAGAGGGGGGAATGAGATAGCCAGGTGATAAGGGGTCCCTGGAGAGACTCCAACCAGGCTGCCCACTGGAGTGAAGCCTCAGAAGGTTCACACCCTTTGCAGCAGGAAGGAACCTGGCCCTTCCTCTTCCTGTGTGGAACCTGAGATTTGAACAGCAGGGCAGGAAATGCTCTAGCAGAGGACTCTGGCCTTGTGGGAGAATCCCTGTTTCCCCGTTTTTTCCCCTTTTCATCCAATAAAACCCTCTGCTTTACTCACCCTTTAAAGCATCTGCAAGCCTAAATTTTCATGGCCATGGGACAGACAAGAACCCCGTCTTTAGCTGAACTAAGGAAAAGTCCTGCAACACTAACAGAGCTGCCTTAGTTGATTTCTAGAGTGAAGGATCTTTCTACACTCTTTCATTAGCCCTATAACTGAGAGTCAAATTCTACTTACACCTTTTTGCATTACCAGTAATTCAAAAAGATAACTATGATAAGGCCCTGAAGACAAGAGAATGAGGGCCAGCCTCAGTGGCTCATGCCTACAATCCTAAAACTTAGGAAGGTCAAGGCAGGAGGACTGCTTGAGCCCAGGAGTTCAAGACTGGCCTGGCAACATAGCAAGATGCTGTCTCTACAAAAATTTAAAAATTAGCCAGGTATGGTGGCACACACCTGCAGTCCTAACTACTCAGGAGGCTGAGGCAGGAGGATCCCTTGAGCACAGGAGTTTAAGGCTGAAGTAAACTATGATCACAGTACTGCACTCTAGCCTGCACTCTACCACTGTACTCTAGTCCTGCTCTCTGTCGCTCTCTAAAATAAAAAAAATTTTGGCCAGGTGCAGTGGCTCACGCCTATAATCTCAGCACTTTGGGAGGCTGAGGCGAGTGGATACCTGAGGTTAGGAGTTCAAGACCAGCCTGGCCAACAAGGTGAAACACCACCTCTACAAAAATTAGCCAGGCATGGTGGTGCATGCCTATAATCCCAGCTACTTGGGAGGCTGAGGCAGGAGAACCGCTTGAACGCAGGAGGCGGAGGTTGCAGTGAGCTGAGATTGCGCCATTGCACTCCAGCCTGGGTGACGAGCAAAACTCTGTCTCAAAAAAACAAGTACTTATAAACATACTTATTTACATTTATTAACTTAGAAAACTGTACATCTCCACTTCAATATCTCAAAGAAATTTCTAACTTAATCTAGTCATTCAAGCCAATCTTCTGAGTTTCCTATAAAAGTGTGCCACACTAATGTATCCAATTTAGTAATCTGAAAACCTAAGTGTTTTTTTTTTAATTTATTTAGAGACAGAGTCTCACTCTGTTGCCCAGGTTGAAGTGCAGCAGCATGAGCATAGCTCACTGCAGCCTTCATCTCCTGGGCTCAAGTGATCCTCCTACCTTAGCCTCCCAAGCAGCTGAGACTACATGCACACACCACCAAGCCTACCTTTTTTTTTTTTTTTTTTTTTTAGTAGAGACAAAGTCTTGCTTTGTTTCCTAGATTGGCCTCAAACTCCACAGCTCAAGCACTCACCTAAGTGAGAACCTGACCAAAAGGGGGAGTCTCTTAAACAAAATCCTGAGAGGCCATTGTTTTGGACTAAGCTCATGCACTAGGCCCCAACAAACCAAACCAAAATGGAGTCACTCGTGCTAAGACTTTAAGGAAACACATAGATTCCAGAACAGACCAGTTTTTGTTTTTTCTCCAGCAAATCTCTATAACAAACACTCCTGACAGCATACACTCCCAAAATCCCCTTTAAGTCTTTTAACCAAATTCATTTCCTCTCGCCTAGAGATCACGAAGCTTCAGATGATCATGCAATAAAGGTTCCAGCCAGTTCCAGGTGAAGACATCACCCTGGCCATCAAAAAGCTACCCTGCCTCCACTAGACAGAACAGGGTGAGAGTTCTGTGATCTCCAACAGGTAGAGACTACGCCCCAAGTCAGCATGAAGCAGTTACAGAAGAAAGATCTTCAGTCCCTCTGCCTCCCATAAAGATTTAATGGGGATCACATCTCTTGGGGGAAGATGAGGCAGCAGAATAGGTATGGAGGCAGGGGAACCTAAGGCTGTTTCATGCCAACTTCCTGTAACTAAATTGAAAGGAAAACCCTAACTTTCCTTGCCTAAGTAACAAAAGGACCAGAGGCTACTCCCTTTGACCTTTTCTGAGCACTACAGATGAGAAATTGACTGGCCCCAACAAATCAGACTGATTGCTGGTAGAGTCTTCATTTGCAACTTTGTAACTTCACCCTGGCCTCTGATTGGTAGCTTTTTGCAGATGTGAACTTACAAAGATTTTACCAATCAGATGTTTGCACAGGAGTGTGACCACTGTAACTTCACATCAGCCTCTGGTTGGCTGTTTTCTGCAACCAATCAGACTGATTGCAGGCTACCACTTCAGTTACATGAGGTGAGCATGAAGTGGCCAATGGGAAACTTCTAGGGGGTATGTGAACCCAAGAAGATTGGACCCCTTGAGACGCTGCTCAGGTTCACTCCCACACTGTTGTGTGCTTTCATTTTCAATAAATCCTTGCTTTCGTTCTTTTCCTACTTCATTCTTTCTTTGCTTTGCTGGACGTTTGGTCCAATTCTTTGTTCAAAATACCATGAACCTGGACAATCTGCAGTGATGACCCTCTACCAGTGACAAAAATACAAGATCTCTTTTTTTATCTTTTTGGTTCAAATGGAAGAAAAAAATCAAAATTTTGAGTTTTCCCAAAACTCAACACTATTATAGTTTTCCTTTAATACTGAAGTAAAATTACAAGATAAAAATTAAATTTTACTGTCAACAAGATCAGGTGTATTTATTAAATCTTATAATCTTATTTCAAAATAAAAATAGAGCACACTGTATAATAGATATTAAATAAATTCAAAACTTCAGAAATAAAAGGTATCTTGGATGGACAAGGGCCTGAAGGGTTAGGTGGCATGCTTAAGGTCACAGTTAATAACAGAACTGTAACTAAAAAACCTAAATGTACTAAATACAAGGGGGTATCCTAAATTAGATCCTGAAACAGAAAAAGGATGTTAGGGAAAAATCTGGATAAAGTTGGTAGTTTAGTTAATAATACTGTTAACTTGTTAGCACTGACAAATGTACCATGGTTATTTAAAATGTTAACATAAGAGGCACGCCTGTAATCCCAGCACTATGGGAGGCTGAGGCGGGCGGATCACTTGAGGTCAGGAGTTTGAGACCTGCCTGGCCAACATGGTGAAATCCTGTCTATACTAAAAAATACAAAAAGTAGCCAGGCGTGGTGGCGTGCGCCTGTAATCCTAACTAATGAGGCTGAGACATGAGAATCACTTGAACCCAGGAGCTGGAGGTTGTAGTGCCCCACAGACTGGGGGACAGAGTGAGACTCTCAAAAAAAAAAAAAAAAAAAAGAGGAAAGTACCTGAAAAGTATACAAGAACTTTGTACTACCTTTGCATTTTTACTGTACGTCTGAAATTATTAAGTAAAAATAAAAGGCTTATTTTAAAATTCTAAATCTGAAACTGATTTCTAATCCAGAATACTTCCCATCTGTTTCCATAAGAATACCCATATAGGGCTGGGCTCGGTGGCTCATGCCTGTAATCCTAGCACTTTGGGAGGCCGAGGTCGGTGGATCACGAGGTCAGGAGATCAAGACCATCCTGGCCAACATGGTGAAATCCCGTCTCTACTAAAAAGACAAAAAAATTAGCTGGGCATGGTGGCGCACACCTGTAGCAGCTTCTTGGGAGGCTGAGGCAGAAGAATTGCTTGAACCCAGGAGGCAGAGACTGCAGTGAGCTGAGATCGCACCACTACACTACAGCCTGGGCAACACTACGAGACTCCATCCCAAAAAAAAAAAAAAAAAAAAAAAAAACAGCCGGGCGCGGTGGCTCACGCCTGTAATCCCAGCACTTTGGGAGGCCGAGGCGGGCGGATCACGAGGTCAAGAGATCGAGACCGTCCTGGTCAACATGGTGAAACCCCGTCTCTACTAAAAATACAAAAAAATTAGCTGGGCGTGGTGGCGCGCGCCTGTAGTCCCAGCTACTCGGGAGGCTGAGGCAGGAGAATGCTTGAACCCGGGCAGCGGAGGTTGCAGTGAGCCGAGGTCGCGCCACTGCACTCCAGCCTGGCGCCCGGTGACTGAGTGAGACTCTGTCTCAAAAAAAAAAAAAAAAAAACAACCATATAGAAAGGTATTAAGTTCTAAAACCAAGTATACAAAGATAACAAACTATAGCACCTGCCTGTAACACCCTCAAACAAAAAAAAATAAAAAGAAATATTCACTATTTTTCTGTTTACTAGGGAAGGGAACTAACACTCATTGACTTCTTGCTATACTCCAGGCATTTTGCTTATTTAATTCTCATAACTGGGCTGGGCACAGTGGCTCATGCCTGTAATCCTAGAGCTCTGGGAGGCCAAGGCAGGAGGACTGCTTGAGCCCAGAAGTTTGAGACCAGCCTGGGCAACATGGTGAAACCGCATCTCTACCAAAAAAAAAAGAAAAGAAGCTTAGCCAGCCGTTGTGGTGCGCAACTGTACTCCCAGCTACTTGGGAGGCTCAGGTGGGAGGATCCCTTAAGCCCAGGAGGCAGAGGCTGCAGTTGACCCACTGCACTCCAGCCTGAGTAACAAAGCCAGATCTTGCCTCAAAAAAAAAAAAAAAAAAAAAAAAATATATATATATATATGTAATTCTCACAACTGTTTTAAAATAATTATCACCTCAAATTATATTTGAAGCTCAAAGAAATTAAGTAATTTGCTCACTATCATATAGTTACTAAGTAACAGAGCCAGATTTCCATAATACTTCATCAACTTCCTCTAGGTTATCTAGGCACTCCACAGTCATCTGTGTATTTAAAAGAAGTATTCGTTACTAAATTTTAGATTCCATGGTGTTTTTCACATCAAAACCCTCACTGCCAATCCCATTGCCACTACCTTTTGTTCAAGTCTCTGTTACCTCTTATCTGTTCTAGAGCAAAACACCTCTCAAGCATTCCAATCTCTAGTCTTATCCCCTTTAATCCTTTCCGTATCAGCTTCTTGCTGGCCTCCCAGCATCTGTGAGGATGTTTTAGTAATGGTCTTAGATTTCCTTTTGAGAGATTACCTCTCTTATGCCTAGGTATTTCCTTCTAGGAAACATGTACTTGGTTTTTGGAGATTCTGAATCTTGAGCAAATGATACGAGTCTGGAAAAAAACAGTTAGCACTTATTCATTTGGGTGGCATCCTGATGAAATTGTCAATTCACTCCTTATATCAAGCAAGACCCCAGGAGTTATCCTAGACTGTCTCTCTCCAGCCTTCCTTTTCCATTTATGAGCAACTTAGTAGTCTTATAATAAAATTCTTTTTTTTTTTTTTTTTTTTGAGACAGAGTCTCATTCTGTGGCCCGGGCTGGAATGCAGTGGTGCAATCTCATGGCAACCTCTGCCTCCCTGGTTCAAGCGATTCTTGTGCCTCAACCTCCTGAGTAGCCAGGATTTCAGGAGCCCGCCACCATGCCCAGATAATTTTTGTATTTTTAGTAGATAGGAGGTTTCACCATGTTGGCCAGGCTGGTCTTGAACTCCTGACCCTCAAGTAATCCACCAGCCTCGGCCTCCCAAAGTCTTGGGATTACAGGTATAAGCCACCACACCGGCCAATAAATTTTTTTTTTTTTTTTGAGACGAAGTCTTGCACTGTTGCCCAGGCTGTAGTGCAGTGGCACGATCTCAGCTCACTGCAATCTCTGCCTCCTGGGTTCAAGCAATTCTCCTGCCTCAGCCTCCCTAGTAGCTAGGACTATAGGCGTGCGCCACCACACCCAGCTAATTTGTTTTGTCTTTTTAGTAGAGATGGCGTTTCACCATGTTGGCCAAGATGGTCTCAATGTCCTGACTCATGATCCGCCTGCCATAGCCTCCCAAAGTGCTGGAATTACAGGCATGAGCCACCACGCCCAACCAAGAAACTTATGTGTGCTCACTTCAGCAGCACATATACTAAAAACCTGGAACAATACAGAGATTAGCATGGCCTAGGTGCAAGGATGACATACAAATCTGTGAAAGGCTTCATTAAAAAAAAAAACAAGAAACTTAACGTGAGTTGTGCCAAACTTCAAACTATTTTACAGCAAAAAGAGAAACTAAAGGTCAGCAGTCAATAAAGACAACTTCCGACAAGTAATCTAACATGACACAAAAACAGGCACCTCCTATATTGACCTCCTTTTTTCTGATAAGCACAACTTCCAAAGGAAGATATGTAGGTCACCCAACTTCTATACTTTAGCAACCAAGGAGAAGTGGATGAGTCGTCCTATTTCTCTGCCCAATATTGCTTTTCTTTCCTTAGCAAATGTTAGCGTGTCTCTATTTAGTTATTAACACACAGGTGGAGGTAAAATATGGTGATTTGTAAGTTGGATATTGCAGAAAACATCAGAAGACACAGAAAAGCAAAACCTAGTTTATTAACAATATTAACCATTGGTAAAATTTGAGAAGCATGGAATATCACAGTTACTAAGTAACAACTTACCAATTTTCAATATTGTCAGTAAACTAGGTTTTGCTCCTCTGTATCCTTTGATATTTTCTACAAAATACAAATTATATAATAAAGCAAATAAAAAAAAAAGAGTTTAAGGGATTTTAAATGCCAGAAAAGAATACCAGCAAGCCATATAAAACTCCAAACTATAACTTTCTTTTTTTTTCTTTTGAGACAGAGTCTCGTTCTGTTGCCCAGGCTGGAGTGTAGTGGTGCATTCTTGGCTCACTGCAACCTCTGCTCCCAGATTCAAGCAATTCTTATGCCTCAACTTCTCGAGTAGCTGGGATTACATGTGTGTGCCATGACGCCCGGCTAATTTTTAGTAGACATGGGGTTTTGCCATGTTGGTCAGGCTGGACTCGAACTCCTGACCTCAGTGATCCACCCACCTTGGTCTTCCAAAGTGCTGGGATTACAGGCGAGAACCACTGTGCCTGGCCTCCAAACTATAACTTCTATTCAATTAATCATTTATATTATAATAGTGATTATGCTTATAAAAACAACAGCTGAGTTTCCAAGAAAAACAGCAGTGACTAATAGCATGGGCGCAGTGACTCACGGTTGTAATCCCAGCACTTTGGGAGGCCGAGGTGGGGAGATAACAATGTCAAGAGATGGAGACTATCCTGACCAACATGGTGAAACCCTGTCTCTACTAAAAAATATAAAAATTAAGCCAGGCGAGGTGGCTTACACCTATAATCCCAGCACTTTGGGAAGCCAAGGCGGGCAGATCATGAGATCAGGAGATCAAGACCATCCTGCCTAACATAGTGAAACCGTGTCTCTACTAAAAATACAAAAAATTAGCCGGGTGTGGCAGTGCACACCAGTAGTCCCAGCTACTCGGGAGGCTGAGGCAGGAGAATCACTTGAACCTGGGGAGCAGACGTTGCAGTGAGCTGAGATCACGCCACTGCACTCCAGCCTGGGTGACAGAGCTAGACTCTCTCTCACACACAAAAAAAAAATTAGCTAGGTGTGGTGGCACGAGCCTATAGTCCCAGCTACTCGGGAGGCTGAGGCAGGAAAATCGCTTGAACCTAGGAGGCGGAGGTTGCAGTGAGCTGAGATCGCAGCACTGCACTCCAGCCTGGTGAGACTCTGTCTCGAAAAAAGAAAAAATAATGTGCAGTTATTCTAAATGATGCTGTTTGGCTAAGGAAAAAGCAATGGCTTCTCACTATTGAAGTGCTAAGTATACAAATATTTAATTTTATATAACTAGGCAATTACCAACTATCCTTATAAATCCGTTTATAAGGAATCCTATATCTGGTATAAACTATTCTGCTAAATAGCCCAAACAGGCATTTCAGAAGTATGTAACTCCATTTATCCCTTGGTGCATAAAAGCACAGATTCATATTCATGATAACTGTGATATCACTCCATGCTCTCACAATTCAACAATAATGATGTTGCAATATTGGCCATAACATTATGATAAAATTTAAACCAATAAAAAATTTTTTTTAAAACTTGGTGTATACAAAGTTGGGAACAACTTCTGCTTCTGAGCAATGATAAGCTAACTAGAACAAGATTTACCTTCCTGCCATAAACACCTGAAAAACTAGAAAACTACTTTTTGGACAATGAGTAAGAGGCAACACAGGACTACGATCTCCCAGAGAAGCTAATGAAACAAGGTAAGTTGTATGGTTACTGGCTTTCTATCTGAAAACAAATGAATAATTACAGTTGACATTTCAATATTCCTCTCTATAACTGAGAAAACAAATAGAGAGAAAATCAATCGATACACAGAAAACATAAACCACACTTAAACTAACTTGACCTAATTCACATTATAGAACACTATACAAAACAAATGCAGAATACACATTCTTCTCAAGTATGTATAGAACAACCAAAATAGGTCATATATTGGGCCATGAAACAAGTTTGGTTTTTGTTTTGTTTTGTTTTTCTGAGACAGTGTCTCACTCTGTCACCCAGGATGTAGTCCAGTGGCGTGATCTCGGCTCACCACAACCCCCACCTCCCAGGTTCAAGTGATTTTCCTGCATCAGCCTCCCAAGTAGCTGGGATTACAGGCATCTGCAACCATGCCCGGCTAATTTTTTGTAGTTTTAGTAGAGATGGGGTTTCACCATGTTGGCCAGGCTGGTCTTGAACTCCTGACCTCAAGTGATCCACCCACCTCAGCCTCCCAAAGTGCTGGGATTACAGGTGTGAGCCACCATGCCCAGCCTGAAACAAATTTTAATAAATAAAGAATTAAATTCAGACAGTATGTTTTTCTGACCACACAGAATTAAATCAGAAACCAAAAATCAGAAAAATATCAAGAAAATTCCTAAATATTTAGAAATTAAACAACACACTTCTAAATACATATGGTTGGTAAAAGAGAAATATAAAAGTGACATTAGAAAATATTCTGAATTTTAAAGAGACACAGGAAAATTGTATAACATAAACCCTCATACTAGAAAAGAAGAAAGATTTAATATCAAAATACAAGCATCCAGCTTAAGAAACTTTAAAAAAAAAAGGTAGAGCAAATTAAACACAACACAGCAAAAAGAAATGAGCCAAAATCAAACAAATGGAAAAAAAAAATGAAATCAATAGAGAAAAGTTAATGACATCAAAAGCTAGTTTTTGTTGTTGTTTGTTTGTTTGTTTTGAGATGGAGTCTCGCTCTGTCACCCCAGCTGGAGTGCAGTGGGGCAATCTTGACTCACAGCAACCTTCACCTCCCAGATTGAAGTAATTCTCGCCTCAGCCTCCTGAGTAGCTGGGATTACAGGTACCTGCCACCATGCTGGCTAATTTTTTTATGTTTAGTAGAGACAAGGTTTCACCATGTTGGCCAGGCTGATCTTGAACTCCTGACCCCAAGTGATCCGCCCACCTCTGTTTCCCAAAGTGTTGGGATTATAGGCATGTGCCAGCACACCCAGCCTCAAAAGCTAGTTATTTGAAAAGTAAAATAGGTAACTCTGTAGTCAGACTAATGCCAAAGAGAAAGAAGACATAAATTAGCAGTATCAGGAATTAAAGAGGGGTATCACTACAGACCCTATTACCATTAAAAGAGTAACATGGGATTATTACGAATAATTTTACCAGTTAATCTGATCACTCCCATGAAATGGAGAGTCTCTGAAAAAACATGAACTATCAAAGTTCACTAAAAAATAAATACAGGGGCCTGGCACAATGGCTCACGCCTGTAATCCCAGCACTTTGGGAGGCTGAGGCAAGTGGATCACCTGAGGCTGGTCAGGAGCTCAAGACCAGCCTGACCAACATGGTGAAACCCAGTCTCTATAAAAATACAAAAATTAGCTGTGTGTGGTGGTACACACCTGTAGTCCCAGCTACTTGGGAGGCTGAGGCAGGAGAAACCCCTGAAACCAGGAGGTGGGGTGGCGGCAAGCCAAGACTGCACAACTGCAATCTTTGCCTGGCCAACAGAGTGAGACTCCATCTCAAAAAAAAAAAAAAAGGATAAATAGAGGATAGCACAGCAACTCTCACCTATAATCCTAATACTGTAGGAAGCTGAGGAGGGAGGATGACTTGAGCCCAGGAGTTCGAGACCAGCCTGGGCAACACGGCAAAACTGGCAAAACCTAATCTCTACAAAAAAAATTTTTTTTAACTAGCTGGGTGTGGTGGCACATGCCTGTGGTTCCAGCTACTTGGGAGGCTGGTGCAGGAGGATCGCTTGAACCCAGGAGGTCAAGGCTGCTGTGAGCCATGATGGCGCCACTGCATTCCAGCTTGATTGACAAAGCAAGACCTTGTCTCAAACAAAAAAGATAACCTAACTCACTGTTTCTATTAAAGAATGGAATTCATAATTAAAAGCCTTGCCTAGAGAAAACTCTAGGCCCAGATGGTTTCACAGGAAACTTCTATCAAATATTTAAGAAAGAAATAATAGGCCGGATGCGGTGGCTCATGCCTGTAATCCCAGCACTTTGGGAAGCTGAGGTGGGCGGATCACGAGGTCAAGAGATCAAGACCATTCTGGCCAACATGGTGAAATCCCGTCTCTACTTAAAAAAAAAAAAAATACAAAAATTAGCTGGGCATGGTGGCACATGTCTGTAGTCCCTGCTACTTGGGAGTCTGAGGCAGGAAAATCACTTGAACCCGGGAGACAGAGGTTGCAGTGAGCTGAGATCGCGCCACTGCACTCCAGCCTGGCAATACAGCGAGACTCCATCTCAAACAAACAAAAAAAAAAGAATACCAGTTCTACATAAACAATTCCAGCATATAAACATTTACCAACTTACCTTTTGAGGCCAATATTACCATGATACCAAAACCAAATATGAACAAGAAAACTATAAACCAGGATCTCAAATAGATATAAATGCAAAAATCTAGAACAAAACATTTACAAATAGATATTAGCAATTTATAAAAAGAACATATCATTATCAAGTGGGATTCCTCTCAGGAGTAAAAATCCATATAATTCACTGTATCAGTCTAAAAACGTATAACCATATGAGTTCAACAAATGTCCCCCAAAAAAGTATTTGACAATTAATTCATGATAAAAACTCTTAGAAAACCACAAACAGAAGGAAAGTTCCTTAAACTGATAAATCGTATCTATAAAAACCCTATAGCTGGCCAGGCACGGTGGCTCATGCCTATAATCCAGCAATCTGGGAGGCCGAGGCAGGCAGATCATGGCCAACATGGTGAAACCCTATCTCTACAAAAAATATAAAAATTAGCCAGGTGTGGTGGTGGGCTCCTGTAATCCCAGCTACTTGAGAGGCTGAGGCAGAAGAATCACTTCAACCTGGGAGGCACAGGTTGCAGTGAGCTGAGATGGAGCCACTGAACTCCAGCCCGGATAACAGAGTGAGACTCCATCTCAAAAAAAAAAAAAAAAAAAATCCGTATAGCTAATATCCTATGCAATGATAAAAGATTAAGTATTTTCCGGCAGGGCATGGTGGCTCACGCCCATAATCCTAGCACTTTGGAAGGCCAAGGCAGGTGGATCACCTGAGGTCAGAAGTTTGAGACCAGCCTGACCAACATGGAGCAACCTTCTCTCTACTAAAAATACAAAATTAGCCAGGCATGGTGGTGCATGCCTGTAATCCCAGCTACTCAGGAGACTGAGGCAGGAAAATCGCTTGAACCCAGGAGGCGGAGGTCGCAGTGAGCTGAGATTGCACCACTGCACTACAGCCTGGGCAACAAGAGCAAAATTCCGTCTAAAAAAAAAAGATTTAAGTATTTTCCTCAAAAGATAGAGAATAAGACAAGGATATCTTCTCACTACAACTATTACATGTTGTACTTTAGGACCTAGCCAGTACAATAAGGCAAGAAGGAAAAAAAACACATTCAGACTGACAAGGAAGAAATAAAACTGTACTAATAAACATAATTGTGTATAGAAAATCCCAAACAGTCTAAAAAATACCTACTAGAAATAAGTGAATTTACCAAGGTTGCAGAATACAAAGTCAATATAAAAAAAAAATTATGTTTGGCACAGTGACTCATTCTTGTAATACCAGTACTTTGGGAGGCCGAGATGGGTGAATTGCTTGAGTTTGAGACCAGCCTGGGCAACATGGAGAAACCATCTCTAAAAACTCAGCCAGGTGTGGTGGCATGCACCTGTAGTCCTAACTACTTGGGAGGCTTGAGCCCAGGAGGTCGAGGCTGCAATGAGCCAAGACTGTGTCACTGTACTCAAGCCTGGGCGACAGAGTGAGACCCTGTCTCAAAAAACAAATAAGCCAGCGGGACACAGTGGCTCACGCCTGTAATCTTAACACTGTGGGAGGCCAAGGCAAGTGGATCACCTGAGGTCAGGAGTTCAAGACCAGCCTGGCCAACATGATGAAACCCTGTCTCTACTAAAAATACAAAAATTAGCTGGGCATGTTTTTTAGTGCCTTTAATCCCAGCTACTCAGGAGACTGAGGCAGGAGAATCACTTGAACCTGGGAGGTGGAGGTTACAGTGAGCAGAGATTGTGCCACTGTATTCCAGACTGGGCGACTGTACAAGACTCTGTCTCCAAAAAAAAAAAAAAAAAAAAAGCAAAACAATCAATTGTATGTTTACATACTCATAAAGGAACAAATTTTTGGGGAGGGAAGATAACATTTTTCAGTAAAATTAAAAATCACAGCCGGGCTCAGTGGCTCATGCCTATACTCCCAGCACTTTGGGAGGCTGAGGTGAAAGGATCGCTTGAGCTCAGAAGTTCAAAACCATCCTAAGCAACACAGCAAGACCTCATCTCTACTAAAAATCAAAACAAATTAGCCAGGGGTGATGGTATGTGCCTGTGGTCCCAGCTACTTAGGAGGTTGAGGTAGGACGATCGCTTGAGCCTAGGAGATAAATGTGGCAGTGAGTCTTGATCACACCACTGCACTCCAGCCTAGACAACAGAGAGACTCTATCGCAAAAAAGAAAAAAAAATTTACAAAATATTTATCTCTAACAAATGTGTACACAATTTGTATGCTGAAAATTACAAAACACTGATGAGGGAAATAAAAAAAAAGACCTGAATAAAAGAAGAAATTACAAAATTCATAGACTGGGAAACTCAGTATTGTCAGGATATCAATGGTCCCACTAATGATCCAAAGATTCAACAAAATCCCAAAAGACCAGTAGCCTTTTTTGCAGAAATTGAAAAACTGATTCTAAAACACACATTTAAAAAAAAAAAGCACCCAAGACAACCAAAATAACTTTGAATAAAAGAGCCACTGCACCTGGCCAATCCCAGCACTCTGGGAAGCTGAGGCAGGCGGATCATGAGGTCAGGAGTTCGAGACCAACCTGGCCAATACGGTGAAACCCCCATCTCTACTAAAAATACAAAAATTAGCCAGATGTGGCAGCATACACCTGTAGTCCCAGCTACTCGGGAGGCTGAGGCAGACGAATCGCTTGAACCCAGGAGACGGAGGTTGCAGTGAGCCGACATCGCACCACTGCACTCCAGCCTGATGACAGAGCGAGATTCTGTCTCAAAAAAAAAAAAAAAATGTATTCCCTGCAGTAACATCTTTTGCCACCTATAGCTGGACTGAAGTGTTGTACTGGAACTTGTTATACATTTAAGAATAAACTTGTGGAAAAAAAAAAAGCCATAAACTGAAAGAACATACCTGTAAAACCTACATCTAATAAGGGCTTATATCCTGAATATATAAAGAATTCATAACTCAACAATAAGAAAACAAATAACCCAATTTAAAAATGGAGTGGAGGGGCCAGGCACCATGGCTCATGCCTGTAATCCCAGCACTTTGGGAGATGGGCGGATCACCTGAGGTCAGGATTTCAAGACCAGCGTGGCCAACATGGCGAAACCCCTCTCCAATAAATAAAGTACAAAAATTAGCCAAGCGTCATAGCCTTAATCCCAGCTACTTGGGAGGCTGAGGCAGGGAGAACTGCTTGAACCCAGGAGGTAGAGGTTGCAGTGAGCCAAGAAGGGCCACTGCACTGTAGCCTGGACAACAGAGACTCCATGTCAAAAAAAAAAAAAAAAAAAACCAACTGGCAAACTAAAATAAGCATAATTCATTCAATATTTACCAGACCTTTACCATGTCCCCGGCACTGTCCTAGATGCTGGGTTCAGAAATAAATAAGTAGGAGAAAAAAATATGATAAAAATTTGATTGTAATTTCATTTAACAAATATTTTTTAAATAGTAAACTAAAAGATATAAAAGAATAAAAGATAACCCTGCCCTGAAGATAACTACCCCTTTCAGAAAATTAATGAGTTCTGGCCAGGCATAGTGGCTCATGCCTGTAATCCTAGGACTTTGGAAGGCTGAGGTGGGCGGATCACCTGAGGTTGAGAGTTTGAGACCAACCTGACCAATATGGAGAAATCCCGTCTCTACTAAAAATACAAAAATTGGCCGGGTGTTGTGGTGCATGCCTATAATCCCAGCTACTCGGGAGACTAAGGCAGGAGAATTGCTTGAACCTGAGAGGCGGAGGTTGCAGTGAGCCGAGATGGCGCCATTGCACTCCAGCCTGGGCAACAACAGCAAGACTCCATCTCAAAAAAAGAAAAAAGATTACTTAGCAAAGTTTTAAAATTAAACAAGCCTAAAAGATGGCAAATACATACCTTCAGCTTGCATTAGGGAAAGAAGCCACTCAATGTGTTCTATTTAATTTTCTGTATTTATTTCCAATGTATAACTGTCCCTTTTCTGATGATCCAATTAATTTCTCTAAGACTTCTCTGTGAATAACTAGCCCTTTTTTTTTCCCCATTAAATCTAATGGGTTCTGTGAATCTTCCATGTGACTATATCTCTCCATGCTTTGAAATGAAGAATTAAAAAATTCTCAGGCCTCTAAATCTACCGAATAAAAATAAAAAATGTTGCAATGAAATCCTTGTACATAATCTTTTTTTTTTCTTTTTTGAGACGGAGTCTCGCTCTCTGTCACTCAGACTGGAGTACAGTGGGGCTATCTCAGCTCACTGCAACCTCTGCCTCCCAGGTTCAAGTGATTCTCCTGCCTCAGCCTACCAGGTAGCTGGGATTACAGGCGCACACCACCATGCCCGGCTATTTTTGCATTTTTGCATTGAAGTTTATAACTGTACATAACGTTAGAAGGGTTTTTAACCTCCTTTCAAAGTTTAAACCAGTTCACCATATTTTCTCTTTTTAATTACCACGGTATTTTTTATTTATACCAGTTTGACAATTATATAGAAACACCAAATACTTTATATCTTCAAAGATTTTTCTTGCTAACTGAAGCAGACGTCTATTCTCCATAGAAGATAAACGAATGGCCAATGAGCGCATGAAAAGATGCTCAACATCATTAGTCACCAGGGAAATGCAAATCAAAACCACAAAGTAGCACCATTTCACAATCAAAAGGATGGTTATAAAATTGTTTTAATGGGAAATAATTGTTGGAGAGGATGTGAAGAAACTGGAACCTTCATACATTGTTGATGGTAATATACAATGTTTCAGCCACTATGGAAAATAGGTGGCCGTTCTTAAAACGTTAAACACAGAATTATCATATGACCCAGCAATTTCACTACTAGGTATATCTCCAAAAGAACTGAAAACAGTACATATTAACATACAAGTATGTTCACATTAGCACTATTTCTAGTAGCCAAAAAGTATTAAACAGCTGGGCATGGTGGCTCATGCCTGTAATCCCAGCACTTTGGGAGGCCACGGTGGGTGGATCACTTAAGGTGAGGAGTTCAAGACCAGCCTGGCCAACATGGTAAAACCCCGTTTCTACTAAATACAAAAATTAGCCGGGCATGGTGACATGTGCCTATAATCCCAGCTACTCAGGAGGCTGAGGCAGGAGAATAGCTTGAACCCAGGAGGTGGAGGTTGCAGTGAGCTGAATTCATGCCACTGCACTCCAGCCTGGGCAACAGAGCCAGACTCAAATAATAATAATAATAAAGTACTGATATATGCTCTCCATGATGGATAAAGCTCCAAAACATTATGCTAAGTAAAAGAAGTCAGACACAAAAGGTCAAATATTGCATGATTCCTTTTTAATGAAGTATCCAGAGTAGGCAAATCCATAGATATAGAACAAAGACTGGTGATTATCAGACACGGAAGAGAGAGGAAAATAGGCAGCAACTGCTACAATAAATGGGTGCAGAGTTTGTTTGAGGGTTAAGGAAAATGCTTTGGAACACACATGTGGTAGGTATATAATACTGTGAATGTACTAAATGCCACTGAACTGCTCACTTTAAAATGGTTTAAAAAAATTTTTTTTGAGACAATGTCTCACTCTGTCACCCAGGCTGCAATACAGTGGCATGATCTCCTCTCACTACAACCTCCACCTCCCGGACTCAAGTGATCCTCCGGCCTCTGCTTCCCAAGCAGCTGGGACTACAGACACCTGCCACCATGCCCAGCTAATTTTTGCACTTTTTATATAGACAGGGTTTCACCATGTTGCCCAAACTGGTCTGAACTCCTGAGCTCAAGTAATCCACCTGTATCGGCCTCCCAAAGTGCTGAGCTTACAGGCATGAGCGACCATACCCAGCCTAAAATGATTAATTTTATATTATGTGAATTTCACCTCAATTTTTTAAAGTTTACTTTAACCATCTGGGATGGAAACATTTCCTAACTGTATTAGACACTTCCATGAAGTCTTATTTCCCCTTTTATAAGGCAGACCAGATTGAACCTAATTAATATTTTCCTGTTGACTCAAGATCACCATTATAAATAACAATGACTATATGAGTAAGCCATTCCTCTTGTGTCTTCTTTCTGAGTCTCAGTTGTCTAATCTGTAAAATGACATTTTTTGCTAGATCACAGGATCTTAATTTTTTGAGTCACAGATACCTTGGAAGAGCCGATTAAGGTATTAATTCCTACCCTAGAAAAATGCATATATGCATAGTGATGCCAAATTGTACACAACCTCAGGAAGTTCACAGACCTACTGTAACCCACACAAGCAATTCCCATAGGTTCAGCATTTCCGATTCAACTACAGTCTAATACAGTGGAATAGCACCAAGATTTATATGGGTTCATGAAACTGTGCTGAGCTTTTTAATTTTTTAAATAATTGCTCTAGTTCACTGCCAAATTCTCTACTATAACTGGTAGCTGCTATCCAACACAAGCACTTAAACTTTTAAAATTCAATTAGAGTCTATTCAACAATTAGTACCATATATCCTATGCTAGACATTAAATGGGAGGGACACAAAATAACCGTAGTCCTAGTAAAAGCTAAGACAATTAAGTACTTACAAAAAAAGGAAAATATCTCATTAAGTACTAAACTGGGACATTGATAAATGAGCCAAAAGAACTTAAAGAACAAGGACAGTGTAAGCTGAGGCAGTTGGGGGACAACTTCATGGAAGATGACTTGAATGGACAGAGAAAAAGAGATGAGACCAAGAGGGCACTAAAAGAGACATCATGAAGCAAATAAGTGTGCTGCACAGTAATCAGAAATAGGCTGTATTGGCCAGGCACAGTGGCTCATACCTGTAATCCCACCACTTTGGATGGCCGAGGTGGGCAGATCACTTGAGGTCAAGAGTTCGAGACCAACCTGGTCAACACGGCAAAACTCCATCTCTACTAAAGATACAAAAATTAGCCAGGCATGTTGGCGCATTCCTGTAGTCCCAGCTACTTGGGAGGCTGAGGCAGGAGAATCGCTTGAGCCTGGGAGATGGAGTTTGCAGTGAGCTGAGATCGCACCACTGCCCTCTAGCCTGAGCAACAGAGTGAGACTCTGTCTCAAAAAAAAAAAAAAAAAGAGAGAGAGAACAAACAAGAGAGACAAAAAAGAGAGAGAGAGAAAAAGAAGGCTGTATAAGATATGGAAGGTCAATCACAGATACTCTTAAAAACCAAACAAAACAATTATATGCAAAGATTATTTATGGTAAAGAGTCAGAACAGATACAGAGGGATGGTTATTGAGGGAGAAGGAACAAGGGGGAGGCTTCAAGAATGTTGGAAACCTATAATTTAATCTAAGTGGTAGATACGTTTGTATAAAAATTACATTTAAGGACTTTACTGTTTGTATATCACAGCTGAAACAAATACACACAAATAGTTGCCAGATTATGATATAGAAAGTACTTCTGTAGGCCAGGTGCAGTGGCTCACGCCTGTAATCCCAGCACTTTGGATAGCCAAGACTTGCGAATTACTTGATGTCAGGAGTTCGAGACCAGCCTGACCAACATGGTGAAATGCCATCTCTACCAAAAATAAATAAAAAAAAAATGAGCCAGGCATGGTGGCATGTGCCTGTAGTTTGAGCTACTTGGGAAACTGAGGCAGGAAAATCACTGAACCTGAGAGACGGAGGTTGCAGTGAGCCGAGATCCAACCATTGCACTCCAGTCTGGACAACAGAGTGAGACTCTGTTTCAAAAAAAGAAAAAAAGTACTTTTGTAGGTTTGTAGAAGTAAAAAATAAGATGCTACATTAAAAGCCTTATACCAATATGTAAGAGGAACTGAAACGGGAGAAGAAAAGATGGCCTTTTAAGTAATGTAGAATTAAGATAATAATACCAGCTAACACTTATCTAACACAATATGCTAGGTACCATTCTAAGAGCTATACATACAGGCCGGGTGCAGGTGGCTCACGCCTATAATCCCAACACTGTGAGAGGTCATGGCAGGCAGATCGTCTGAGGTCAGGAGTTCAAGACCAGCCTAGCTAACATGGTGAAACCCCATTTCTATTAAAAATAAGAAAAAACAAGCCAGGTGTGGTGGGTGTGCTGGCACACCCTGCAGTCCCAGCTACTAGGGAGGCTGAGGCAGGAGAATTGCTTGAACCCAGGAGGTGGAGGTTGCAGTCAGCTGAGATCGCGCCATTGCACTCCAGCTTGGGCAGTAAGAGTGAAACTCCATCTCAAAAAAACCAAAAATGAAAACAAACAAACAAAAAAACTAAGAGCTATACATATAACAATGCATGTAATCCCTTTTTTCTTGTTTGAGATGGAGTCTCTCTCTGTCACCCAGGCCGGAGTGCAGTGGTGCAATCTCGGCTCACTGCAACCTCCGCCTCCCAGGTTCAAGCAATTCTTCTGCCTCAGCCTCCTGAGTAGCTGGGACTACAGGCGCACAACACCACACCCGGCTAATTTTTTGTATTTTTAGTAGAGACAGGGTTTCACCATATTGGCCAGGCTGGTCTTGAACTCCTGACCTTGTGACCCACCTGTCTCGGCCTCCCAAAGTGCTGAGATTACAGGGTGAGCCACGGCACCTGGCCTCTAATCCTTTTAACACTATGTGGAAAGTATGATTATTCCCATTTTACAGACAATGAACTGAGGCCCAGAGATTAAGTGCTTTGCTCAAGCTCACACAGCAGTGAGAACATCCATGACAATAACCTTTTTCACTAGTTTACACCACGTACATATCCATGAATATACAAGAAAACAAAAACAAACTAAAAATAGCAACAATAAGACCACAACAAAAATAAGGACTAAAATGATACTTTTAGGGACAGAGTGCTTCCGACGGCAATAGCCCTTTCCCCATACTATAAATTCAATGTCAGCATTCCCACCTGACTGTAAACCTCACTGAGCAAATGTATCCTCTGCACCATCATCCTTACATCCCCTACTACTAAAATAAAGCTACACACACACACACACACACACACACACACACACACACACCACCCTCTCACAAGAATGTTACAGATACCTGGAAAAGAGAACAAAGAATGAAACACATTTCAAAAGAAGAAATCCCATGACTTCATAACTATTGTGTGAATATAAGTGAGAAAAGAGATTAAATGAATCAAAAATAATCCCAAAGTTTCTAATTTAGAAGACTTAGGGTTAGCAGAAATAAAAACACATGTCCATAAAAAAGCTAATATATGTCCTAGAAAGGGGCTGAAAAAAAAAACCTAATATACAAATATTGATAGCAATCTCATTCATAATAGCCAAAAACTGGAAATAATTCAAATGTCAATCAACAGGTGAACATATAAACAAATTGTGGTATATAGCCAAACATTGGACTATTACTAAGCAATAAAAAGAAATGAACTACTGAAAAGTGCAACATGGATAAATATCACAAATATGCCAAGAGAAAGAAGCCAAACACAAAACTGCATACTGTATAATTCCATTTCTATAAAACTCTAAAAAAGACTAATTTCATTCATAGTAATAGAAATCACATTGGAGGCCAAGTGTGGTAGCTCACACCTGTAATCCCGGCACCTTGGGAGGCCAAGGTGGGTAAATTGCCTGAGCTCAGGAGTTTGAGACCAGCCTGGGCAACACGGTGAAAACCCGTCTCTACTAAAACACAAAAAATTAGCCAGGCATCTTGGCATGCACCTGTAATCCCAGCTACTCAGGAGGCTGAGGCAGGAGAACTGCTTGAACCCAGGAGGCGGAGGTTTCAATGAGCCGAGATTGTACCACTGCACTCCAGCCTGGGCAACAGAGTAAGAGCGAGACTCCGTCTCCAAAAAAAAAGAAAAAGAAAGAAAGAAATCACATCAGTGGCTGCACAGGAGTAAGACTAAAATGAGACTGCAAAGGGGCCTAGGAAATTTTGAGGGGGGAAATAAAAAGTACTAAAGTGATTGTTACAGCCACTGATCTGTGCATTAAAAATATGTGAAATTACTGCAAATAAATTATACCTTGGTAAAACTGATTGAAAAAAATGTTATGGGCCAGGTGTGGTGGCTCTCACCTATAATCCCAACACTTTGGGAAGCCAAAGCAGGCAGATCATTTGAGGTCAGGAGTTTGAGACCTGCCTGGGTAACATGGCGAAATCCCATCTCTACAAAAGCTACAAAAATTAGCCAGGGGTGGTAGCGCACGCCTGTAGTCCCAGATATTTGGGAGACTGGGGTGAGAGGATAGCTTGAGCCCTGGAGGCAGACACTGGAGTGAGCCAAGATTGCCACAATGCACTCCAGGCTGGGGGACAGAGCAAGACCCTGTGACAAAAAAAAAAAAAAAATCCTGCACCACCGGCTCACACCTGTAATCCCAGCACTTTGGGAGGCTGAGGCAGCCGGATCACTTGATGTCAGGAGTTCGAGACCAGCCTGACCAACATGGTGAAACCCGTCTCTACTAAAAATACAAAAATTAGCTGGGCATGGTGGCACACACCTGTAATCCCAGCTACTCAGGAGGCTGAGGCAGGAGAACTGACTGAATCCGGGAGGCAGAGGTTGTAGTGAGACGAGATCACACCACTGCACTCCAGCCTGGGCAACAGAGCAAGACTCTGTCCATATCAAAAATAAATAAATAAAACCTTAGTGCCAGGTGCAGTAGCACATGCCTGTAATACCACCACTTTGGGAGGCTGAGGCAGTAGTATCACTTGAGCTCAGGAGTTTGAGACCAGTCTAGGCAATATGGCAAGTCTAGGGAGGGATCAAATCTCACTCATTTCTGTATCCTGGCACACTATCTACAAAAATCTCTACAAAAAATCAAAACATTAGTCAGGGATGAATGACAGCATGCACCTGCAGTCCTAGCTATTTGGGAGGAGGCTGAAGCAGGAGATCACTTAAGCCCAAGAATTCGAGGCTGCAGCGCATGCCACTGCACTCCAGCAGCCTGGGTGAAAGAGCCAGACTCTGCCTCAAAAACAAAACAAAACAAAACATGTTATTAACATTGAACTAGGTAGTTAAATAAGCAGAACATTTTGCAAAAGATTAAGACGATGAGCTCAATTTATATATGTTCACCCCGATATGTCTTCAACAAGAGTAAGATTCTCGGCTGGGCATTGTGGCTCATGCAGGTAATCCCAGCACTGTGGGAGGCCAAGGCAGGCGAATTGCTTGAGCCCAGGAGTTCCTGACCAGCCTGGGGAACATGGCGAAACCCCATCTCTACAAAAAACACAAAATCAGCCAGCTGTGGTGGTGGGCACCTATAGTCCCAGTTACTAGGGAGGCTGAAATGGAAGGATCACCTGAACCTGGGGAGGTTGAGGTTGCAGTGAGCCATGACTGTGCCCCTGCACTCCAGCCTGGGTGACAGAGTAAGACTCTGAAATAAATAAATAAATAAATAAATAAATAAAAATAAATATAAAAGATATCTTAGGCAATTGCGTATAAAGGATGGAGTTGGGAAGTCAGCAGGATGAGAGGGAGACAGAGAAAAGCGTTGTGTTGAGAGATACCTACTGTTAAAAGCAGTCAGAAAGAACAACCAGTAAAATAAAAATTTTAAGAAGATAGGCATGGTGTTTCATGCCTGTAATCCCAGCACTTTGGGGGCACAGAGAAGGAAAATGACTTAAGGCCAGGAGTTCAAGACCAGCCTGTGCAACATAGCGAATTCCATCCCTATATGTGCCTGTAGTCAGTCCTAGCTTCTTAGGAGGCTGAGGTGGATCACTTGAGCCCAGGAGTTCAAGACTGAAGTGAGCTATGATAGTATTACTGCACTGTAGCCTGGTCAAAGAAACAAGACCCTGTCTGTAAAAAAAGGAAGAAAGAACTATAAGAAGTACTAGAAATGTTCTATACCTTGTTATTTGTGGTGGTTACATGAACATATACATCTGTAAAAATTCAATAGGCTTACACATCATATTTATGCACTTTGCTGCATTAATTATTATACCTCAATTAAACAGTTTTAAAAAAAGAAAAATGGCCAAGCATGGTGGCTCACACCTGTAATCCCAGCACTTTGGGAGGCTGAGGTGTGAAGATCACTTGAGCCCATGAGTTCAAGATCAGCCTAGACAACATGGAGAAACACTGTCTTTATAAAAATTAGCTGGCCATGATGGTATACACCAGTAGTCCCAGATGCTTGGTTAGAGGCGTTGTTGGGGGTGGGTAGTGCACTCCTGTGGTCTCAGCTACTCTGAGGTGGGAGGATTGCTTGAGCCAGGGAGGTCAAGGCTACAGTGAGCCATGATTGTGCCACTGTACTCCAGCCTGAGCAAAAGAGTGAGATCCTGTCTCGAAAAAAGAAAAGCAAAAAAATAGGGCCCAAAAGTACCTTTTCAGCTTCATTTTACCAAATAGCCATCCGAAATCACATAAACAACCTATAGCCACAAATGATCAATAATCACCGTCTTTGATATTCCTCATTCATGCTCTCAGGTATATAATACTCTTTCCACTTTTATTATTTTTTTCAAGACCCATATAAAATCTCACTCCCTCAGGAGTCACTACTCCTAAACACCCCTTAACTCTACCTGTATAACAGCTAAATAAGTTCTCAGTCAGTTGATTTTGCTCCCTAGGGGACATTTGGGGAGATATCTGAAACATTTTTTGATTGTCACAACTGTGGGTAATGCTACTGGCATCTAATGGGTAAAAGCCAGTGATGCTGCAAAATATCCTACATTGCATAGCACAGATCCCCACAACAATGAACTATCCTACCCAAAATGGCAATACTGCCATGGTTGGGAAACCCTGCACTAAACTATTGTATGTATTTACTTGCAAGCCTGTATCCCTACTAAACTACAAAATGGGAGGGATCAAGTCTTACTCATTTCTGTATACTGGCACAGTATCAAGAAAATAACATACCAAAAAAATTTATTAATAAATACAGATGTGTCATTACTGAACCTATTTTAATAACCACACTGCCTAGAATGCAGCACTCAAAAGATAAAAGAAATACATGCTTCATTGATGAATCTTACTTTGATATGAAAGCTACATAACTTACTGGCTAAACTGGTGGTCTTTTTTTCTTTTTTTTTTTTTCTTTTTAAGGTGGAGTCTTGCTCTGTCTCCCAGGTTGGAGTCCAGTGGCTCAGTCTCAGCTCACTGCAACCTCTGCCTCCAGGGTTCAAGCGATTATCCTACCTCCACCTCCCAAGTACCTGGGATTACAGGTGAGAGTCACCACACCCAGCTAATTTTTGCATTTTTAGTAGAGATAGGGTTTCGCCATGTTGGCCAGGCTGGTCTCAAACTCCTGATCTCAGGTGATCTGCCTGCCTTGGCCTCCCAAAGTGCTAGGATTTCAGGTGTGAGCCACCAGACCTGGCCTAAATTGGTGGTCTTTATTTTATTTTTTTGAGATGGAGTCTCACACTGTCACCCAGGCTGGAATGCAGTGGCATGATCTCAGCTCACTGCAACCTCCGCCTCCCGGGTTCAAGTGATTCTCCTGCCTCAGCCTCCCGAGCAGCTGGGATTACAGGCACACCCACCATGCCCGGTGAATTTTTGAATTTTTAGTAGAGACGGTGTTTCCCCATGTTGGTCAAGCTGAGTCTCAAACTCCCAACCTCATGATCCACCCACCCCGGCCTCCCAAAGTGCTGGGATTACAGGCATGAGCCACTGCACCCGGCCAACTGGTGGTTTTTAAAAGCAAATTCCATCAATCACTATTTTTACTTGGTGTTTTCATAGTACATACCAACAAATTACAAATTATAACCATGTGAGTATCTCTTAAGAGTATTAAATTAAAATTGATTTCCAAATTTACTGCAGCATGAGTAAACCAACTGGCTTAATGACTGTGCTCCAAAAGGATTTTTAAAAGGACACAGTTTCAGTTGGGCATGGTGGCGCGCACCTTTAATCCCAGCAATCTGGGAGGCCAAGGCGGGCGGATCATAAGGTGAAGAGATTGAGACCATCCTGGCCAACATGGTGAAACCGCGTCTCTACTAAAAATACAAAAATTAGCTGGGTATGGTGGTGCATGCCTAGTCCCAGCTACTCAGGAGGCTGAGGCAGGAGAATCGCTTGAACCCAGGAGGCAGAGGCTGTAGTGAGCTGAGACTGCACTACTGCACTCCAGCCTGGTGACAGAGCAAGACTCTGTTTCAAAAAAAAAAAAAAAAAAAAAAAAAAAAAAATTCTAGGTCTAAAATGGTGCCTCACACCTGTAATACCAGTACTTTGGAAGACCAAGGCAGAGGATCACTTGAGCCCAGGAGCCCAGCCTGGGCCATGGCAAAATCCCATCTCCATATAGAATACAAAAAAAAAAAATTAGCCAAGCATGGTGATGCACACCTGTACTTAGAAGGCTGACACGGGAGGATCACTTGAGCCTGGGAGGCTGAAACTGCAGTGAGCCATGATAGCTGCCACTGCACGCCAGCCTGGATGACAGAGCAAGACCCTGTTTTAAAAAAAAAAAAAAAAAAAAAAAAAGGCCAGGCATTGTGGCTTACCTGTAATCCCAGCACTTTGAGAGGCTGAGGTGGGTGGATTACCTGAGGTCAGAAGTTTGAGACCAGCCTGGCCAATATGGTGTAACCCTAACTCTACTAAAAATACAAAAATTAGCCAGGTGTGGTGGTGCACATCTGTAGTCCCAGCTACTTGGGAGCCTGAGGCAAGAGAATCGCGGGGAACCCAGGAGGCAGAGGCTGCAGTGAGCCAAGATAACGCCACTGCACTCCGGCCTGGGTAACAGAGCAACTCCATCTAAAAAGAAAATAAAATTCAAATTCAAGCTCCTTGATTCCTATTGAAAAGTACACAACTTACAAACTAAGTCCAACATGTTGATAAACATTTTTAAAAACAATTTCACAAATCACGTTTGGCCCTGCTTATAGGCAGAAATCTAATCTAACCTAATTTAATTCCAATACAAAAACTACTAAATGCAAAAAACATTAAAACCACCACCTTTATTATTTCATTATTAAATTTAAAATGGCATCCATTTCATATGTATTCAATCAAAGGAAGAACAAATTCACTTGGCAATAATCCATTACTCAGGGGTTTGATATAACATCTTTCACCACAGCAATGAACTCCTGTGAAATTTTTTCTTCTAACTTGCTGACTTATCCATCTAATACATATTAAATTCATAACAAAACTCATGTCAACTATATTTCTATTTTCCTGTAAAACTATTCTATTCTTGAATGTAGTGGCTCTCTCCAACCAGTTTATTACATATTAGTTTGTGTAATCAATTCAATCAAAATATCATGCAAACAAATATCCAAATTCTATCTTTTCTGTTGTTATCAATCAAATTTCACTACTAGAGAGCATTTCTTTCATGTTTTTGTTTGTTTTTTGACACAGGGTCAAAGAAGCTGGAGTACAGTGGTCTGATTAAGGTTTGCTGCATCCTTGACCTCCTGGGCTCAAGTGATCCTCCTGTGTGAGCCTCCCGAGTAGACGAGATTGCAGTCATCGACCACCAGGACCAGGAAATTTTTTTTTTTTTACCATTATTATTATATTTTTTATAGAAACAGTGTCTCACTATGTTGCCTAGGCTGGTCTTGAACTCCTGGCCTCAAGCAAACCTTCTGCCTCAGCCTCCCAAAATGCTGGGATTACAGACATAAGTCACCACCACGAGTCATTTCTTTTTTTTTTTGAGACAAAGTCTTACTCTGTTGCCCAGATTGGAGTGCAATGGTGCGATCTCAGCTCACTGCAATCTCTGCCTCCCGGGTTCAAGTGATTTTCCTGCCTCAGCCTCCCAAGCAGCTGGGATTACAGGCATGCGCCACCATGCCTGGCTAATTTTTGTATTTTTAGTAGAGACAGGGTTTCACTGTTAGCCAGGATGGTCTCGAACTCCTGGCCTCGTGATCCCCCACCTCAGCCTCCCATAGTGCTAGGATTACAGGCATGAGCCATTGTACCTGGCCCATTTCTTTTTCAAATAGAAATATTTTCATGTATTTTCCTTTTTACGACCTTTTTATTCTTTTTAGACAGAGTCTTGCTTTGTTACCCAGGCTGGAGTGCAGTGGCACAATCTCAGCTCACTGCAACCTCCGCCTCCTACGTTCAAGCGATTCTCCTGCCTCAGCCTCCCATGTAGCTGAGACTACAGGTGCCTGCCACAACACCTGGCTAATTTTTGTATTTTTAGTATAGACGGGGTTTCACCATGTTGACCAGACTGGTCTCGAACTCCTAACATCAAGTGATCTGCCGCCTCAGTCTCCCAAAGCGCTGGGATTACAGGAGTGAGTCACCACACCTGGCCAACCTTTTATTATTGATTAAAGATTTATGGCATTATTTTATAGAATTGGACATCCATACATAAAACGCAAAAATACTTTGTCACTACCCAAACTGAAGATAAAATGATCTTTTAATTACGCAATTTTCAAATTATTTGTTCTTTTCTAGAGAATTAAAATATCATTATCACTAGTAACTACATGTCAAAGTAAAGAATGCAGGCCAGGCACGGTGGCTCACGCCTGTAATCCTAGCACTTTGGTAAGCTGAGGTATGAGGACTACTTCAGTGCAAGAGGTCAGGGCCTCTTGCTGTGATTGTGCCACCACTCCAGCCTGGGTGACAGAGCAAGACCTTGTCTCAAACACAAAAACAAAAAAGAATCTGAAAGTGAGCACATTATATTGCCCCTCTAGGACTCAGAAATCTAATTCTAGTAAATTCTAGTAATTTCCAGTAAATAAAATCAACTGTAATACCATACTCCTATCATGTAATGGCCCCTATCATCATCATCTACCATTTACGCAG
Organism: Ateles fusciceps; assembly: GCA_036589455.1. Lineage (NCBI taxonomy): Eukaryota > Metazoa > Chordata > Mammalia > Primates > Atelidae > Ateles > Ateles fusciceps. Next base: position 3,978,099 of record JAZHEH010002038.1, read on the forward strand.
CAGGAGATTACTTAAATACTATATATTAAATAAAACAACATATACTATACAAAGTTTCTGTGCAACAATGAAGAGCAAAGTTTCTTTACCAAGTACAATCAAGGATATGGATGCTTTTGGCAAAAAGACAAAGCTTTTCCAATTTTCAGTAACACTAAATTTCCCAAGTCTAAAAACGGAAAAACCTTGACCTTGTTAAGTAGTGGTGTTCATCAACTTTTTCTGAAACCTCTTTTTCAGTCTCAATGGAAATAAATTGTAAGAAATCAATCCAAAATACAAACCACAGGCTTGTAACTACTACCATGAGTAAATTAAAAACATCAACTAAAACATAAATATTATGGTTAGATGTAACACACTGTACCACATTAATTTTTTTTTTTGAGACAGAATCTCGCTCTGTCACCCAGGATGGAGTGCAGTGGCATGATCTTGGCTCAATGCAACCTCTGCCTCCCGGGTTCAAGCGATTATCCTGTTTTCAGCCTCCCTAGTAGCTGGGATTACAGGCTCCCGCCACCATGAACAACTAATTTTTTTGTATTTTTAGTAGAGACGGGGTTTCAGCATGTTAGCCAAGCTGGTTTTGAATCCCTGATCTCAAGCGATCCACCCACTTCAGCCTCCCAAAGTGCTAGGATTACAGGTGTGAGCTACCACGCCTGGCCTGATATTTTTAAAATATACTTAAGAGACTAGCGAACAATACAGTCAGGATGGCTAAAGGTGACCCCAAGAAACCAAAGGGCAAGATGTCTGCTTATGCCTTCTTTGTGCAGACGTGCAGAGAAGAACCTAAGAAGAAAAACCCAGAGGTCCCTGTCAATTTTGCAGAATTTTCCAAGAAATGCCCTGAGAGGTGGAAGACAACGTCCGGGAAAGAGAAATCTAAATTTGATGAAATGGCAAAGGCGGATAAAGTGCGCTATGATCGGGAAATGAAGGATTATGGACCAGCTAAGGGAGGCAAGAAGAAGAAGGATCCTAATGCCCTCAAAAGGCCACCGTCTGGCTTCTTCCTGTTCTGCTCAGAATTCCACCCCCAAGATCAAATCCACAAACCCTGGCATCTCTATTGGAGACGTGGCAAAAAAGCTAGGTGAGATGTGGAATAACCTAAATGACAGCGAAAAGCAGCCTTACATCACTAAGGCGGCAAAGCTGAAGGAGATGTACGAGAAGGATGTTGCTGACTATAAGTCGAAAGGAAAGTTTGATGGTGCAAAGGGTCCCGATAAAGTTGCCCGGAAAAAAGTGGAAGAGGAAGATGAAGAAGACGAGGAGGAAAAGGAGGAGGAATAGGAGGAGGAGGAGGATGAATAAAAAAACTGTTTATCTGAAAAAAATTTAAAAAATAAATAAATATACTTAGTCACATAATTTTATGAAGATATATTTCAATATGGTTAAATTAAATCTATATATGCCCCCAAAGAAGATTAAAAGGTATTTTCTTAATACGCTCCAAATGAAAAGTTTTCAGCCGGGCAAGGTGGCTTATGACTATAATCCCAGCACTTAGGGAGGCCGAGGCGGGCAGATCACTGAGCCAAGCCGTTCGAGACCAGCGTGGACAACGTGGTCTCATCTCTACAAAAAATACCAAAAAATCAGTCAAGTATGGTGGCGCATACCTGTAGTTCCAGCTACTTGGTAGGCTGAAGTGAAAGGATCACCTGAGCCTGGGAAGTCAAGGTTCCAGTGAGCCATGATCGTGCCACTGGCCTCCAGCATAGGGAAGCTGAGTGAGACCATCTTAAAAAAACAAAAAATAAAGTCTTCTTTTTTAAAAATTCTGCAATTCATGAAAAACTGCATTCACACATAGCATGTGACATTAGATACCTGATAACACATGTTCCTCAATACAAAAACCTCAGAAGTTACCATGATTACCCAAAACTGCTGGTACCCTGCCCAGGATCTTTAGACAAAGTCCTTGCTATCTCCCAAGCTATTGGTATATTTACCTTTCCTAGGTAAATATACCCAATACGACCACCAAATAGACTAGAGATGAATGAGTAGAGATTGAAGGAGAGTTGTTGAAAGGAAAAGGAAAAAGCAAACTAAAACAAGCATACTTTAGAGACAGCAGATTAGAAGTAAAGGTATAAGGTAAAAAAAAGAAATTTTAGGCCAGGCACAGTGGTTCATGTAATTCCAGTAATTTGGGAGGCCAAGGTGGGCAGATCGATTGAGCCCAGGAGTTGAAGACCAGCCAGGGCAGCACGGCAAAACCCTGTCTCTAACAAAAAGGACAAAAATTAGCCAGGCATAGTGGCACAGCTACTCAGGAGGCTGAGGTGGGAGGATTGCTTGAGCCCAAGAGGCAGAAGTGTCAGGGAGCCATGATCATTCCACTGCACTCCAGCCTGGGCAACAGAGTAAAACCCTATATCAAAGAAAAAAAAAAAAAAAAAGAGAGAGAGAGAAGAAGAAAGAAAGTAATGTGGTTTGGCTCTGTGTCCCCACCCAAATCTCATGCTGAACTATAATCCCCGAAGTTGGAGGAGGGACCTGATGGGAAGTGAGTAGATAATAGGGGTAGATTTCCCCTTTGCTGTTCTAGTTGATAGTGAGTGAGTTCTCAGGAGATACGATTGTTGGAAAATTTGTAGCACATCCCCCTTCACTCGCTTGACTGTGTGCGCACACACATGCAGTCTCTCTCTCTCCTGCCAGCCATGAGAAGATATGCCCGCTTCCCCTTCTGCTATGATGGTAAGTTTTCTGAGGCCTCCCAAGATGCAGATGCCTGTATACCCACAGACTCCTGAGCCGATTAAACCTATTTTCTTTATAAATTACCCAGTCTCAGGTATGTCTTTATAACAGTGTGAGAACAAACTAATATAGAAATTGTTTTTAAATGAACTGGGAACCCAGAACATATAAAAATGTGGCAAACTGCAGTAGCTCACACCTATAATACCAGCACTTTGGGAGGCCAAGGCAAGAGGATAACTTGAGCTCAGGAGTTTGAGACTATCCTGGGCAACATAGCAAAACCCTGTCTGTACAAAAAATTTTTTTCAAAAATTAGCCAGTGCGGTGATGCACACCTGTAGTCCCAGTTACTCAGAGGGCTGAGATGCGAAAATCGCTTGAGCCGGGAGGCGGAGGCCACAATGAGCAACGATTACAACACTGCACTCCAGCCTGGGCAACAGAGCATGACCCTGCATCAAAAAAAAAAAAAGCAGCAAACAAAAGTTTCCCATAATAATGCTTGCCCTTACTTTATGAACCACACTGACACCCCCCATTACTTTTAAAAATTATTATTGTGACTCACTAAATTGAATTTACAAGCCATTAATATATCACAACCTAAAGTTTGAAAGCACTGACTTGGAGGAACTAAAAACCATAGGAAGTCCTTGTTTTCCTACGAATATCTAGCTTGAGAAAACTATTCAGAAGGTAGATTTTTCCCAGGGCTGATATACTGTCTTACTGGCACATAATAATCACTTAAAGTTTGTTGAATTAATACATTTTGGAATATAAACCACTTTCAAGGTAAGGACACACCTACAAAAGATGTCTAAATAAAAAGGTTAGAAGAACATGGGTACTCTGAATGCCTTCAAAGCCGGGGGATGGTGAAAAGAGCTCCAGGAGGTAGAAGAGGATACCAAATGTTTCTTAAATAAACGAAGTACTGGAAAAGAAATATAATTGTTTTTTTTTTTTTTTTTGAAACGAAGTTTTGCTCTTGTTGCCCAGGCTGGAGTGTAATGGTGTAATTTCAGCTCACTGCAGCCTCTGCCTCCCGGGTTCAAGCGATTCTCCTGCCTCAGCCTCTCAAGTAGCTGGGATTACAGGCGTCCACCACCACGCCCAGCTAATTTTTGTGTTTTTAGTAGAGACAGTGTTTCACCACATTGGCCAGGCTGGTCTCGAACTCCTGAACTCAAGTAATCTGCCCGTCCCACTGGCCTCCCAAAGTGCTGCGATTACAGGCATGAGCCACCACGCCCGGCCTGAAATGTCATTTCTTAAGACAGGCTTTATATCCAGCAAAGGAAAAGAAAACCTGTGGTAGATTAAAAACTCCCATCAGAGGTGGGTACAGTGGCTCATGTCTATAATAATCTCACCACCTTGGGAGACCAAGGCAGAATAATCACTTGAACTCAGGAGATCAAGACCAACCTGGGCAACATAATGAGACCTTGTCTATACTAAAAATTTTTTAAATTAGCCAGGTGTGGAGATACATGCCTGTAATCCTAGCTGCTGAAGTGGCTGAGGCGGGAGGATTTTCGAGCCCAGGAGATTGAGGCTGCAGTGAACTTTAATCTCACTACTACACTCCAACCTGAGTGACAGAGCGAGACTCTATCCCAAAGGAAAAAAAAAACACAAAAAACTCCCATTACTATTAAGTGCTACATAGTAGCCCATTATAGGTGCAAAGTTACTAAGCTACCTTGTTAGTCTAACCATTTCTTTCAAAAATATGTCAGACTCCAAACATATAAATCCAATATCAAATCAAAATTATATAATGCAACTCATACTTAAATACTAGACTCTTCCCAGCACTCTGGGAGGCCAAGGCAGGTGGAATCACTTGAGCTCAGGAGTTCGATACCAGCCTGGGCAATATGGCAAAGCCCCAACTCTACAAAAAATACAAAAATTAGCCGTGTGGTGTCATTTGCCTGCAGTCCTAGCTACTTGCAGGGGCAGAGGTGGGTAGATCACTTGAGCCTGGGAGGTCAAGGCTGCAGTGAGCCAAGATCATGCCACTGCACTCCAGCCTGGGCGACAGCAGTGAGACCCTGTCTCAAAAAAAAAAAAAAAAAAAAAAAGACTCTTACATACTCATAAAAATTTATATTTATTAGGCAGCTAGTATGTGATAGCCAACAATTTATCAAGTATTGGTATGTATCAGGCAGTAAGTACTTAGCAAGCATTATCCTATTTAAACCCAGTATATACTATCTTCACATTAAAGGGCACAGTGGCTCATGCCTATAATCCCGGCACTTTGGGAGGCTGAGGCGGTAGATCACCTGAGGTCAGGATTTCAAGACCAGCCTTACCATGTGGTGAAACCCCATCTTTACTAGTAACACAAAAAAATTAGCCAGGCTTGGTGGCACATGCCTGTAATCCCAGCTACTTGGGAGGCTGAGGCAGAAGAATTGTTTGAACCCAGTAGAGGGAGGTTGCAGTAAGCTGAGATCACACCATTGCACTCCAGCCTAGGCGACGAGTAAAAACTCTGTCTCAAAAAAAAAAAAAAAAAAAAGAAAAGAAAAGAAAAGAAAAAGTGAGGCATAAATAGTTAAATGAAGAAGTTACCACAGGTCTAGGACTGTGGCTCATGCTTGTAACCCCAGCTCTTGAGGAGACTGAGGAGGTAGGATTGCCTTAGCCCATGAGTTTGAGATCAGGTTGGGCAACACAGAGAACCCATTTTTACAAAAAACTTAAAAATAAGTCAGGCATGGTAGCACAGGCCTATAGTTCCAGCTACTCATAGCTCTGAGCCCAGAAGGTAGAGGTTGCTGTGAGGCATGACTGTGCCACTGCACTCCCACCTGGGTAACAGAGCAAGACCCTGTCCCTCCCCCCAAAAAAAAAAAAACTGCAGTTATACATTTCCACTAGTAAATGGTGACATATATATACTTTTTTTTTTTTTTTGAGACAGAGTCTCACTCTGTCGCCCAGGCTAGAGTGCAGTGGTGTGATCTCGGCTCACTGCAACCTCCACCTGCAGGGTTCAAGCAATTCTCCTGCCTCAGCATCCCGAGTAGCTGGGACTACAGGCACAAGCTACCACACCTGGCTCATTTCTTGTATTTTTAGTAGAGACAGAGTTTCACCATGCTGGCCAGGCTGGTCTCAAACTCCTGACCGCATGATCCACCTGCCTCAGCCTCCCAAAGTGCTGGGATTATAGGCGTGAGTCACTGCACTGAGCCTTTTTTTTTTTTTTTTTTTTTTGAGTCCAATCTCACTCTGTCACCCAGGCTGGAGTGCAGTGGCAGGATCTCAGCTCACTGCAACCTCCGCCTCCCAGGTTCAAACGATTCCCCTGCCTCAGCCTTTCGAGTAGCTGGGACTACAGACGTGTGCCACCAGGCCCAGCTAATTACTGTATTTTTAGTAGAGACGGGATTTCGCCATTTTGGCCAGGCTGGTCTCAAACTCTTGACTTCAGCTGATCCACCCACCTTGGCCTCCCAAAGAGCTGAGATTACAGGCATGAGCCACCTCACTCAGCCCTTTTTTTTTTTTTTTTTTGAGACAGTCTTGCTCTGTTGCGCTGGATAGAACGCAGGGTGCAATCTCGGCTCACTGCAACCTCCACCTCCCAGGTTCCAGTGATTCTCTTGCCTCAGCCTCCTGAGTAACTGGGATTACAGGTACACACCACTATACCTGGTTAATTTTTTGTATTTTTTAGTAGAGACGGAGTTCTGCCACGCTGGCCAGGCTGGTCTCGAACTCCTGACCTCAAGTGATCCACCTGCCTGGGTCTCCCAAAGTGCTAGGATTACAGGCGTGAGCCACCACACCTGGCCAACATTAATATATAGCAAGTGTATTGGTAGCTGCAAACCAGAAAGTTTTGTTCCATCCTATTATTTGATTATATTTCTCAGAAACTAAACTTTGAATATCTTTCTAAACGTTGTAGTAATTCATCTACTTCTAAACCTGCATAAAACTATTTGATGGAATAATTTTATCAGAAGGAAAAATTAGCTCCTTCTCAGCTTTAAAGATAAGTAATTAAATGTCGTTATATTTAAATAATAACCTATAGCATAACTGTCACTGGCACTTTTAGCAGGCTGTAATATATCTATTATGCAAGGTACTTAATAATTTGTACTTTTACTTACTTTATTTACATGCCAGGTACTTAACATTTTAAACACTCTTCCAACTTTTATAGGTTACTTAATTTTGTTATCAAGAAGGTACAGCCTTAGACCGTATTTTAGAACAAAAAGTCTGCTTCTGGCACAAACAGAATAGACTGATATAGAAGTAACTGTTACCAAATGATGACAGAAACAACCCAAGGGAAAATAACTGTTGCTAGTCCCTCCACACAACTTTTTAATTCACGTAGCTTTTTAGAAGGTATGAGACATCTTTAATGAAATTAAACCTCAATTTGTATTATTAAAAACTAAAATACTTTAACTTGACAATGGAATATAATGGAATGAACTAATACAGGTTGTATCCTCTCACATTTTATAATAGGAAAACCTGAAGAATAATTTTTAAAATCCAGCCATTAATAATAAGTATAGAAATCAGGCCAGGTGCAGTGGCTCATGTATGTAATCCCACCACTTTGGGAGGCCAAAGCAGGCAGATGGCTGGAGCTGAGGAGTTCAAGATCAGCCTGGGCAACGTGGCAAATCCCATCTCTACCAAAATACAAAATTAAAAAAAAAAATTAGCCACCGTGTCTGGCTTGATCGCTGGAGCTGAGGAGTTCAAGATCAGCCTGGGCAACATGGCAAAACCCCATCTCTACCAAAAAAAAAAATTAGCCACCATGTGCCATCTTCTTGGGGAGCTGACGTGGGAGGAGCACTTGAACCCAGGAGGCTAAGGCTGCAATGAGATGTGATTGCCCTATTGCACTCCAACCTGGATGACAGAGCAAAAACTGTCTCAAATTGAAAAAAAAAAAAAAAAAAGCACACATACCTAAAGGCAGATAAGCATATGTTGGCAATCTGCTTAACGAACATCTCAATCTTATGCAAAACTTTTAAAATTTGTTTCGTTTTGTTTTGAGATGGAGTCTCGCTCTGTAGGGCAGGGGCCACTCCAGGCTGTAGTAGGGCAGTTGCAAGATATAAGCTCACTGCAACCCCCATCTCCTGGGTTCAAGCGATTCTCCTGCCTCAACCTCCCCAGTAATTGGGATTACAGGCACCTACCACCACGCCAAGCTAATTTGTTTTATTTTTGGTAGAGATGGGGTTTCACCATGTTGGTCAGGCTGGTTTCGAACTCTTGACTTCAGGTGATCCGCCCACCGTGGCCTCCCAAAGTGCTGGAATTACAAGTATGAGCCACAACATGGGCTTTTATTTTGTTTTTAGACAGTCTCACTCTGCTGCCAGGCTAGACTGCAGTGGCATGATCACAACTCACTGCAGCTTCCATCTTCTGGGCTCAAGCAATCCTCCCATCTCAGCCTCCCAGGTAGCTAGAACAAGCATGCACCATCATGCCCCACTAATATTTTCATTTTTCATGTCCCATTAATATTCTCACTATGTTGCCTAGGCTGGCCTCAAACTCCTAGGTTCAAGTGATCCTCTGCCTCAGCGCCCCAGCGTGCTGGGATAATAGACGTAAACCACCACACCTAGCCCCTGCTAATTAAAAAAAAAAATTTTGTAGAGATAGGGTCATACTGTGCTGCCCAGGCTGCTCTTTAACTCCCGGCCTCAAGCAATCCTCCCACCTCAGCCTCCCAAAGTGCTGGAATTACAGGTGTGAGCCACTGTGCCCAGCCCAGAAATAACACTTTTTTGAAGGGATTCGTTCACATATGATCCTCATCCAAACAGCAGCCCTCAACTAACATGTACCAAAAATGTTCCTAATTTCTAAAAGATTAAATTTGAATGAGTACCGTTAATTGTTATAATAGAAATTACTGATAATGAAAACAGAGATACAAATGAAAAATTAAGTGATTTTAATATAAAAATAAGCCAAATGCAAAACACAGAATTATTTCCAGGTGAAAGACATGAAAGACAGATTAATCTTAACTCTAATTTCAATGCCAACAACTGACCCCTAGATAACTTCTGGATTTACTACATATTCATGTCTACTGAGAACTGGCAAATTCTTAATATAAACCATATTGTTATGGTTAGTTATGAGCATCCAGTCTTTCTAGTATCTTGTAACTAATGAGCTGCTTTCTTATTGTTAAAATGGCATCATAACATGGGACCAAATATCATGTATATACCTTGTTACACAGAAAGCTTATTTTATATCAACACCCATTCAATAATATGCTATATCCGCACTTTCCCCAAAATCAACATTATAAAAAATACAGTAATTCTTTACTATTCAGTGCACTCATATTTTTGATCCTGCACACTGCTGTATTTCTTTAAAACCTCTCAGAGTTTAAATTCATTTGCAATACTATCCTTTAGTTTGGAAGCAATGTTTTGTTACCATCAAAATAATCTTAAACTAAAAGCCTTTAAATCCAGCTGATTCTCAGAAATTCTTCCACCTTTAAAACATGAGAATTATAACCAAATTAACAAATCAGATATCAGAATGCCAAAAATTAAGTCATTAAAAGAGAATTCAGTGAAAGAGCCAGTTGTGAAAGAACAGGAAGTGATGTACACTGCCATTTTGTAGATGAACTATTTAGAAACATAAGAAGTGCCATACTAATCTGGAATCAACTCAGACTATTAGCTCTCAGCATTTTCTTTCTGTGGCATCAGAGGTCATCTGAAATAACCCTCAGGCAATTTTTCCTTAATAATGTATTTATTTAATTGATCATGAACATACTTTTCCACTTTTAGGCAACATTTCTACCAGCTATGAAAGAGGTTTTTTTTGTTTTTCAATTGTCTTAAAGAGTACTCCTTAGTTATAGCATGATGAAACAAAGCAAGTAAATAGTTAACCTACACCCTATGTAAATCCTTCAAGTTTTGTAGCCTTTACTGATAAATCTGCTCTGCCTACAACTTACGATGGTAAAAGCAGTCACTCTACTGAGCAGTACACTTGGATCAACACATGCTAGTATATATGAATCAATGATCAACAAGCCATAATAATGGAGAATTAGATTTCCTGGCATAATTTGCCATAAAGGAGAAAACTCTACATATCAACAACATGCAGCTTTGTCCCATGAAATAAATACTCAAATGAATAGTGTTATTTCAGTTCAATGAATTGAGATGAACATTAAAAGGGAATAAAGAAAGCAAAGAGAATTCCATCTCCTGAGGAAAAAACACAATAAAATGTATTTAACATACCACGTCTCCTACATCAAAATCATGATATAAAATGACAGAAACTAAGTTAGTACCTAGCGGTGCTACTAACATCTTTATATTCCTACCTTAAAACAGGTTTCAGAATGCAACAAACACATCAAAAAAGCTCTACTGGACAACATTTAATGACAACATAAAATGTAGATGGCATTTGGAGGTATTTAAAAATAAGTAACTAAGTAGAGCTTAAAACACTAAATACACAAAAGACAACTCATTATCTGTACATATTTTAGTCTTCTTCCTCTTTGTGAAAAAAATTATTTAATTCTATTAATAGTCATATGTGGAACATTTTGAAATCACGTCACCAGTATTTACTAAACACCTAAAAAGAAAAAAAAATGTATCATCAGTACATGGAGACTTGAAAACTACTCTTTGGTCACAAAAAGCACTTGGCAGCACATTTCCAGAATGTTTAAATTTTTATTTATTTCTAGTCAACTAAGGACAAAACCAACAAGTAGTAGCGTAAACCAGGTAAGATTGTTTTCAGACAAATAGGATAGGAAGCAAAAGAAGTGAAAAAATGACTACAGAAAATAGATTACAGAATAATTAGGCAGATTAATAAAAAAGCATCAGCTACAGAAAGGTTTGTAACCTAACAATTTTCAGAAAATTCCAATTTCAATATTATACAAAACAGTATTAACCCTAAAAATTCACAGCTTAGGGAGAAATGTTCATCAGACAGCCTGTCTGTATGTAACAATCGTTAATAATTTTTTTTTTTTTTTTTTTTTTTTTTTTTGAGACGCAGTCTCACTCTGTTGCCCAGGCTGGAGTGCAATGGCACGATCTTGGCTCACTGCAACCTCCAACTCCCAGATTCAAGCAATTCTCCTGTCTCAGCCTCCCGAGTAGCTGGGACTACAGGCGAGTGCCACCACGCCCGGCTAATTTTTTGTATTTTTAGTAGAGACGGGGTTTCACCGAGTTAGCCAGGATGGTCTCGATCTCCTGACCTCGTGATCCACCCACCTCAGCCTCCCAAAGTGCTGGGATTACAGGCGTGAGCCACTGCGCCCGGCCAGTAATTCTTGATGAACTACAAAAGTCACAGAAAAAAAGAAGGGAAATGAGGATGAGGAGGTACAAAATTATTTTATTTGAATTCTAACGAAAATCCAACCTGCTCACAAAAAATGTCAATCCAGACATCTCTCAAAAAGACATCAAAACTGTTCTAACATGAGGGGGTCCCTCTCGAAAGGCCATATCCCCCAACAATAACACCAGGAATAGATACAGATACATTTCCCATGGACAGATCTCAGCGAAAGAGTATTAAAACGGTACTGTCATGAATTTAAAACCAAAGGAAAAAGAGTAACCTTTTCAAGGGAAGCGCCATTAATTCCCTCTCCTGCTCCCCCCTCCCTTCTGTGTATACATGGGTCTGTGTATGAAGAAACTGCCTTGGACTTCTGCAGCATTGCAGCAGACTAGGGGATGAGGAAGGGGGAAGGGTAGGGGGAGAGAAACGCTTCCATCACCCCTACAGAAGAGGGGTATAGATTTCCTGTGCTGGGGGGTGGAATCCACCCAGCAAGCCACCCAGAGCAGTCTCCCTTCCCAAGAATCCACAGACACTACAAAGGAGAAGGAGCGGGAGGAGCAGAAGGACCAGAAGGGAAAGGGACCTCGTGCCTTTAAACCGGGGTGCACATCAACCCAGTATCCCAGTGAGGGCCACACCTTCCTCGAAACATCCCCTTCCACCACCCCTTCCGGTGACCCTCAGGAAAAAGGAATGGAATTGCTCTCGCCCCTTAAAACGGGAGGGCGCCCAGCTCACCGGCCTCTTCACCCCACCCACAGAATCACAGACCCTCCTTGTCTCCCTCCCCCACCCCACCCCCCACACCCCTTCTTCCACACACAGGACCCAGTGGGCCGAATTTCCCCGCCCCCCTCCATATCTCCCTTTCCCAAAGCAGAGGTGCCCTTACCCTTTCGCCGACAGGTCTGGGGCGGAGCAGGCAGGCGCAGCCCCCTGCAGCGCTCCGGTAGCTGCTACCCTGGAGGGCGAGGAGTGAGGAGGAGGGGGCCCGGCGACAGAGCCCGCCCCCCCCCCCCCCCGGAGCCCCAACGAGTCGCCAAGCCCAAGCTCTGCAACAAGGGGCGGGGGGGGGGGGGGGGGCGAGGGGGACGACCGGGGTCGAGGAGGCGCCCCTCAGCTCTGGGGCTCAGTTAAGATGGCGCGGGGAAGTGCCGGGAGCCGTCGCCGCCGCCGCCGCCTCGGGGGAACCGGCCGGGCCTCGGCCGCCTCTTGTCCTCACACAGCCGAGGCCCTCGGTCTCCCGCCGCGGCCCCTCGGCGGGCGGGCCCACGCGCAGCCCTCCGCCACCACCACCACCCCTGGGAAGGGGGCGCTCACAAAGGGAAGAGAGGCCGCGGGCCGGCCGGCGGACGGCGGGGCGGGGTCCCCCGGGGCCGGGAGGCCTCAGATGTTCGCGAGTGCCTAGTGCTCTCGGCCCGCGAAGGGCGCAGGGCGAGCGGGACCCCTCCTCTCTCCTCAGGCAGGCGGCGGCACCGACTCACTCTCTTTGCCACCCTCCCTCTCTCTCCCCGAGCCCTGAAGCCACAGAGCCCGGCCGCTGCCCAGGTTCCCCCCCTTCCCCGACACCACTCCCCCTCCTCCCGACCGTCATCCCTCGTCTCCGATCTCGCGAGATTTCCTGCCTGACAGGCCCGACCCTGCGCGAGACACGACTACATGCGCGCGCGCCCTCACAGGAGCGCGCAACGCTTGCTACGGGCGGAGTCGTCTGGGTGGCCCGGAGTCCCAGCCTCTGTCCAGCATGGCCTCACTGAGTTCGCGGAGCTTCTAATTGCCACGCGGGCGTCAGGTACATTCATTTCACCCCGGAGATCTGAAGAAGAAGAGCTTATCTGCACTCCCTTTGCTTCTGTCTTCCCACCCCCAAAGCATCCGCCCGCTACTGATAAGTTTGCCCTGTAGTGTGGAATATCCCATTCCTACACAACTTGGTTCTACACGCCCTCCCCCGTGGAATTCAGAGGTACACTGGGCAGCGTAATCAGTATGCAGTTGAGTTTTTGAGATTCTAATAGTTTATAGTAATTTTTGGAACGACAGTAAGACTTGGAAATACAGATCTAAGCCACTCTATATATTGGTGATGGTAGAAAGAGAGAAAAACTTCTTGAAAAGTGACGGTAGGTTTAGTAGGTTGAGTAATGAGAAGTTTTGGAACAAGAGCAGCAAACAAACGGAAGAGTTCTATAGAGAGAAGAAGTAGAGTTTATATTCTTTCATCTCAAAAATTTTTCTTTTTTTTTTTTTAGGAAACACCCCTTCAGTACTTATTCACGAACCTAAAAGTGTACCCAAAGTACAGTCATAAAAAAATCGTGGTTCTGGCCGGGCACAGTGGCTCACGCCTGTAATCCCAGCACTTTGGGAGGCCGAGGTGGCGGATCACGAGGTCAGGAGTTCGAGACCAGCCTGACCAACATGGTGAAACCCCATCTCTACTAAAAATACAAAAAAATTAGCCGGGCCTGATGGTACATGCCTGTAATCCCAGCCACTCGGGAGGCTGAGGCAGGAGAATCGCTTGAACTCGGGAGGCGGAGGTTGCTGTAAGCCAAGATCACGCCATTGCACTCCAGCCTGGGCAACAGAGTGAGACTCTGTCTCAAAAAAAGGAAAAAAAAGAAAGAAACAATAGAACTGAGCAGAGGCACAGAGAATTTTGATTAACTTGTCAAAGTTCTTTTTTTTGAGATAGAGTTTCTCTCTTGTTGCCAAGGCTGGAGTGCAATGGCATGATCTTGGCTTACCACACAATCTCTGCCTACCGGATTCAAGCGATTCTCCTGCCTCAGCCTCCCGAGTAGCTGGGATTACAGGGATGCGCCACCACACCCGGCTAATTTTTTGCATTTTTGGTAGAGATGAGGTTTCTCCATGTTGGTCAGGTTGGTATCAAACTTCCTACGTTAGGTGATCCGCCCACCTCAGCCTCCCAAAGTGCTGGGATTACAGACATGAGCCACCATGCCTGGCAAGTTGTCAAAGTTCTTATAGCCAGTTTGTGGTAAAGCCAGTTGTCAAACTCAGCTTTTACCCTTAGCCACTATATTCTTGTTTTTGTTTTTGTTTTGAGATGGAGTCTCACTCTGTCACCCAGGCTGGAGTGAAGTGTCTTGATCTCGGCTCATTGCAACCTCTGCCTCCCAGGTTTAAGTAATTCTCAGAGCCACTACATTCTATTACCTTGAGAGAATATAAGGACTGAAATTGCTGTTGCCTTTTGCTTTGAAACCCCAGAACAAAGGCAATTCGGTGGAAAACACATTCTCAAGATAAAACCAGATCACTGAAGCTCTGGAACTAACTGTCTGAAGTCAGTCCTAATCCTGGACTTTTTAGCATGTGTGTACCAAAACATTCCCGTGTTTCTTTTTTTTTTTTTTTTTTAAAGGCAGGGTTTCACCATGTTGGTCAGGCTGGTCTTGAACTCCCAACCTCAGGTGATCCGCCTGCCTTGGCCTCCAAAGTGCTTGGATTACAGGCGTGAGCCACCACGCCCGGCACATTCCCGTGTTTCTTAAGCTACATTGGGTCTGGTTCTCTGTTGTTTGCAACCAAATAGTCCTCACACAGAACTGTTTGTTAGCCTTTCCCACCAGGCTATGATCTCCACAAGCATATGAGTGCTTGTCTTATTTGTATCTATGTCCACAAACTTAGCATAATGTGTATAATGACATTCAACAAATGTTTGCTATCAGTTCAATAATTCTGCAAACATTTTCTGCTATGTGTCAGAAATTGGGTTAGATGTGGGAGATACCAAGAAAAGTGAGTGAATGAAAGCTGTTTGCCTAGAGTGTATGGAAGAACAGCTACTGCAAAGGTTAGTGTGATCGAGAACTCTAGGAAAAGATGTATACACATGCTAGAATTCTCTGAAAGTTGCTGTCACTTTGGCCCTATGTGCCTGGCCTATGGGAATTTCTGGATTCTTACACATGTTAGATGTTTTAGGATTGTCTAAGGTTCTTTTTTTTTTTTTTTTTTTCCGAGACGGCCACCTCCCGGGTTCAAGTGATTCTCCTGCCTCAGCCTCCTGAGTAGCTGGGATTACAGGCACGCACCACCACGCCCAGCTAATTTTTGTATTTTTTAGTAGAGATGGGGTTTCACCATGTTGGCCAGGATGGTCTTGATCTCTTGACCTCATGATCCGCCCGCCTCCCAAAGTGCTGGGATTACAAGCGTGAGCCACCGCACCCGGCCAGGATTGTCTAAGGTTCTGAGAGTGTCTGGAAGTCACCTGCTTCCCAAAGTGATGTACATACTAGAGTTATACCTGGTCCTGTCATGTAAACAATGTGTTTTCTGCTGTGCTTCTCTGTGTCTCTTGACTCTCAAAAGTATATACTGTAAAATGAGTATGCTCTACCCATGTCTCAGACTTATAGTGAAGATCAAAAGTGGCGTGGATATGAAAGTTCTATTGTATCCAGGTGATAGTTGCTTTCTTTCACCTGACCACAAGTACTAATATATTCTACTCCAGCTAGCATCCCCCACGAAAACCGCATCAGATACCCTCAGTACAGTTCTATTCCACTGGTAGTAAACATCTGTGGTTCTTGTCTGTCCAGAATTTCTCTCTCCTCTGGCAAAATTTCCCTGTGGCCAGGTGTGGTGGTTCACACTTGTAAGCCCAAGACTTTGGGAAGCCAAGGTGGGTGGATTGCTTGAGCTCAGGAGTTTGAAACCAGCCTGGTCAACGTGGGGGAAATCTGCCTCTACAAAAATTACAAAAATTAGCAGGGTGTGCTGGTGTGCATATATAGTACCAGCTACTAGGAGGCTGAGATGGAAGGATCATTGAGTCTGGGAGGTGGAGGCTGCAGTGAACCCTGTTTATGCCACTGCACTCAAGCCTGGTTGACAAAGCGAGATCCTGTCTCAAAAACAAAACAAACAAACAAAAAAAAACAGTACTCTATAGTTCTTAGAGAAGTTTCCTCTCCATTGTTCTGTGGAGCTCTTGTGGGGCTGTCTCTCTGGGCCTCTTGCTACAGGTGGGCACCATCACAGCATGGGCAACCAAAATATCTCACCCCTTGGTGAAGCAACTAGGGCAGGGAAGGGCACATGACACAGAGCCCAAGCTGGACAACACAGAGATGTTTATTTGGATGTTATATACTGCTATGTGAGAGCGAGAAGCTTTGCTTTGCTTGTGGGATCATAAACTGGGATGATGTAAATCTAGACTTTCTACAGAAGTTCCTCCCACACAGACCCCATCTCCCTCATCCAGGATCCCTCTGTTGCATAAAATAAACTACCAAGATCCAAGCTTTCCTCAGTATGATCTATGTGAAGCCTGCTTAAATTGCTTATAAAGCATGTCTATGGTTCATAAACTCCTCCAAGTTCTGATCTGCTCATCCTCACAAAGTCTCAAATGCCTTCAAATTCTACATTTCAATATTCTAACATTTTTGTGTGGAGTAAATTTATGAAGAGGAGAAATAAAGGACAAGTTTCATGATAACCATTTACATAGCGCCATTTGATAACGAGGCCAGACCTCTGTCCCCCTCTTCAAGGGTTTCTGGGCAGTGGGTAGGAGAGAGCAGGTTATATAGGAAAGGTCACCACAGGCAAGCTTAAGTAGTTGTCTAAAACCTGAACTTTGAGACACTCACTGTCTCTAATGAGTGTAATACAACATATCAGTAAAGGAAGCATTTGATTTTTTTTTTTTTTTTTTTTTTTGAGACAGAGTCTCATTCTATTGCCCAAACTGGAGTGCAGTAGCATGATCTCAGCTCACCACAACCTTTGCCTTCCGGGTTCAAGCAATTCTCATCTCTCAGCCTCCTGATAGTTGGGATTACAGGGATGCACCACCATGCAGAGCGAATTTTCATATTTTTAATAGAGAAGGGGTTTTGCCATGTTGGTCAGGCTTGTCTCGAACTCCTGGCCTCAAATGATCTGCCCGCCTTGGCTTCCCAAACGTTTAGGAATACAGGCATGAACCACTGTGCCTGGCCAAAGGAAGCATTTGATTAAAACGGATATTAGAAATTTCCCTGGTTCATTTCCTGTGTGTAGACAGTATCAATGGCAGCATTCGGTGTTGAGATGTATTAAACTAGGTGGCAGCAGTCAATACCCGAGTCCCAGTTCACCAGCTGAACCCCCCACCCCAATATGGACACACAACTTTATAACAAAACCTAATCTATAGAGAAAAATACCTGGAAATTGGGAGCTGGGTATGGTGTGTGAAGAGACAGAAAAAGGGGAGACAGAGTAAAACACTTAACAAAACTCTTTCAGCTCCTGCGGCACTGATTTTTCAGTTACAGGGCCTAATATATGTCTTTTTTTCCACCCTTAAGCTGATTTGAATTGTCACTTTCAACCACAAGACTTTTTTTTTTTTTTTTTAGACAGGGTCTTGCTCTGTCACTCAGGCTGAAGTACAGTGTGGATCATAGCTCACTGTAGCTTTGAACTCCTGAGCTCAAGGGATCCTCCAACTTTAGCCTCCCAAGTAGCTGGGACTTACAGTCAGACACCCCCATGCCCAGCTAATTTTTTTATTTTTATTTTTATTTTTTGTAGAGACAGGGTCTTGCCATGTTGCCCAGGTGGGTCTCGAACTCTAGCCGTAAGCGATCCTCCTGCCTTGGCTTGCCAAAGTCCTGGGATTACATGCATTAGCCACTGCACCTGGCCCCAAAAGACTTCTTTCTAGTCTATTACTTCTCTTTAGTAAAGAAAAGTCCAAAGAGGAAACCTAAAGAAAATCCCAAGCCAATAAAATATTAACTTATTTTATGTTTTGACTGCCAGCTGTTTGTGTTTCATATGCTGTGCGGCAGAATCTGTTAAGAATTCATGTGGATTTTTTTAAATCCTGGTAGATGTCAGCCAAAGGCAAAGGGCATAACAAAATCACCAATTGGTCCTGAAGATACATTCCAAAAACCTCTCAGTCCACAAACATGCTGCCCAACCCTTCCCACAGTCACAGATGTCCCAGACAATCATAATTGTGATGCACTGATCATGGGATGCCTGCCAGAGGGTAGTGTCAGAGCAGTGGGATGAATATTTACCTCCTTACACATACACAGTAATAGCTAACACTTTAAAACATTTTCCAGTCAGGCACAGTGGCTCACACCTGTAGTCCCAGCACTTCAGGAGGCCGAGGTGGGTGCATCACCTGAGGTTGGGAGTTCGAGACCAGCCTGGCCAACATGGAGAACCCCCCCCCGTGTCTACTAAAAATACAAAAATTAGCTGGGCATGGTGGTGCACGCCTGTAATCCCAACTATTCGGGAGACTGAAGCAGGAGAGTCACTGAACCCGGGAGGTGGAGATTGCAGTGAGCCGAGGTCGAGCCACTGCACTCCAGCCTGGGCAACAAAAACAAAACTCCGTCTCAAAAAAAAACCAAACAAACACATTTCCATAGACTAGACATGGTGCTAAGCACCTTACATGTTACCTAATCTTACCTACTTAATCTTCACACAACCCTCTGAAGAAGGTAATTTTAACCCCATTTTACAGATTAAGAAAGGAATCCTCAGCTTGGTTATGAGAATGACACAAAAGGGTAGACACTGACATTAGTAAGCAATGGAGGTGGAACTCCAGAGTCAATGTCTTTTTTTTTTTGAGACAGAGTCTCACCATATTGCCTGGGCTGGAGTGAAGTGGTACTATCTCAGCTCACTGCAACTTCTGCCTCCTGGGTTCAAGCAATTCTCATACCTCTGCCTCCTGAGTAGCTGAGATTGCAGGCGTGAGCCACTGTGCCCAACCCAAAGTCAATGTTTTTAACAACCGCTTTTCCATCCACTGCTTTATTTCTTCAGGGCTGGATTTCTTTAGGACTCTGAGGTGGCTGTTTAACTTATTAATGGCTTGCTGCAGCTGCTTATCTGATAGACACTTGATACTCAAAGGTTTTTAGGTCAGGACTTTCTCATATTGAATTGTATTCTATCAACTGTTGGGTACCTTGGCCCAGTATTTATCTATACTTATGGGTTAAAATGGAAGAATATGCTGCCTCCATGTGCAGGCATTTTAAAAGGATTGGCATTTTAAAAAGATTTTCACAAAATGGATACCATTATATGAGAATGTAGAGCTCAAGAAGCAACTCTGTACATGATCAGCTTTATTTTCCAGCCTGTAAAACCACACTTCTATCAGGCATCCTTCTGTAGAAATGCTTGAGTGAGATAGGCAACAGAGCAAACTCCATCTCAAAAAAGAAAGGCCAGGGGCAGTGACTCACGTCTATAATTCCAGCACCTTGGGAGGAGGATTGCCTGAGCTCAGGAATTCGAGACCAGCCTGGGCAACACAGTGAAACCACATCTCTACTAAAATACAAAAAACAAATTAGCCAGGCATGGCAGCGTGTGCCTGTAGTCCTAGCTACTTGGGAGGCTAGGCAGGAGAACCTCTTGCACCCAGGAGGCAGAGGTTGCAGGGAGCTGAGATCATGCCACTGCACTCCAGCCTGGGTGACAGAGTGAGACTGTCTCAAAAAAAAAAAAAAAAAAAAAAAAAAAATAGAGACATGGTCTTACTATATTGCCCAGATTGGTCTCCTGGCCTCAAGCAATCGTCCCACCTCAGCCTCCCAAAGTGCTAGAATTATAGGTGTGAGCCACTGCACCAAGCCTGCTTTTTGTTTGTTTTAAAAACCCATAAGCAGGCACAGTGGCTCATGCCTATAATCCCAGCACTCTGGAAGGCCAAGGCTGGCAGATTGCTTGAGCCCAGGAGTTTGAGACCAGCCTAGGCAACATGGCAAAAACCCATCTCCACAAAAAATATAAGAATTAGCCAGGCATGGTGGAGTGGCTGTAAACTCAGCTACTAGGAAGGCTGAGGTGGGAAGATCAGTTGAGTCCAGAAGGCTGAGGATGCAGTGAGCCATGATTGTGCCACTGCACTCCAGCCTGAGTGACAGAGCAAGACCCTGTCTCAAAAACAATAAAGTAAAATAAAAAACTCAACCCCCCAAAACTAGAAAGCAGGGGCTCAACAGATACTTGTGTACCCATGTTCACAGCACCATTATTCACAATAGCCAAAAGGTGGAAGCAGCTCAAGTGTCCAACAGTAGAGGAAAGGATAAATAAAATGCAATCTATACACTAAGCTCGCAATGTTGTCTATAGTAGGTCCTTGGAAACTGCAACTTTCAGCAAAATGACATACTACAGGTCCTGGAATAACATTGTTTCGTTCAATGTCATTTTGTTACAAGGTTTCAAAATACAAATTGGTTTCATTATGCTATTTTTTCCTGTTAAGTAAGGGTTAGGTGAATATTACTTGGCCTTAAAAAAGAAAGAGAATTCTGACACATGCTACAACCTAGATGAACTCTGAATATGTTATGCTAACTGAAGTTAGTGAGTCACAAAAGGACAAATACTGTGTGATTCTACTTATAAGAGGTACCTGAAGTGGTTGACTTCATAGACGTAGAAAGTAGAAGGCCAGGTGTGGTGGCTCACATCTGTAATCCTAGCACTTTGGGAGGCTGAGGCAAGGCAGATCACTTGAGGTCAGGAGTTCAAGACCACCCTGGCCAATATGGCAAAACCCCATCTCTACTAAAAATTTAAAAATTTGCCAGGAGTGGCTGGGTGTGGTGGCTCATGCCTGTAATCCCAGCTTTTAGGGAGGCAGAGGTGGGAGGATACCTTGAGCCCAGAACTTCGAGACCTGCCTGAGCAATATAGCGATACCCCATTCTCCACAAAAAGGAAAAAAAAAAAATTAGCTGAGAGTGGTGGCACACTCCTGTAATCCTAGCCACTCAGGTGGCTGAGGCAGGAGGCAGGAGAATCGCTTGAACCCAGGAGGCAGAGGTCGCAGTGAGCCAAGATCACTCCACCTTCACTCCAGCCTGGGCGACAAAGTGAGACCCTGTCTAAAAAAAAAAAAAAAAGAAAAAAAGAATGGTGGTTAGGTGTTTACCAGAGCTGGGGTATGAGAGAAATGGGAGTTGTTTAATGGGCTCAGAGTTTCAGTTTTGGAAGATGAAGAAAGTTCTGGAAATAGACAGGGGTGATCATTGACCAACAATGTGAATATACTTAATGCCACTGAACTATATACTTAAAAAATGGTTAAAATGGCAAAATTGTTTTGTTTTGTTTTGATTCTCAAAGGAGGTGATAAAATTGTACATGTTATGTATATTTTACTGTAATTTTTTCGAAATAGGCTCTCACTCTGCTGACCTCCCTGGCTCAAGTGATCTTCCCACCTCCGCCTCTGAAGTAGCAGGGACCACAGGTAAACACCTGGCTACTTTTTGCCTGGCTAATTTTTATATTTTTTGTAGAGATGGGGTTTTGCCATGTTGTCCAGAGAATCTCATGCTTCAGTCTCCCAAGTAGCTGGGGTTACAGTTGTGTACCACCACACCCAGCTAATTTTTGTATTTTTAGTAGAGGCAGGGTTTCACCATGTTGGCCAGGCTGGTCACCTAAACAGAAAATCTATGGACACGCTGATAGCATTCCAGGATACACTGAAAGGGCTTCCAGTGACATATTCATTTACTTATTTGATGATTATCTGTGCCATTGAGTACCTCTCCTCTAGTTTCTTTTCTTTTCTTTTCTTTCTTTTTTTTTTCCTGAGACAGGGACTTGCTCTGTTGCCCAGGCTTGAGTGCAGTGGTAATCAGAGCTCAATGAAGCCTTGAACTCCTGGGCTAAGCAATCCTCCTGCCTCTGCCACGCAAGTAACTGGGATTACACGTATGAGCCACTGTGCTTGGGTAATTTAATTTAATTTATATTTTTTTTTTTTTTTTTTGAGACAGGGTCTTACTCTGTCACCCAGGGTGAAGTGCAGTGGCACAATCACAGTTCACTGTAGCCTCAACTACCCTGGTTCAAGCAATCCTCCACCTTGGCCTCCCAGAGTAGCTGGGACTATAGGCACATGCCATCATGCCTGGCTAATTTTTAATGTTTTGTAGAGACAGGGTCTCAATATGTTGCCCAGGCTGGTTTTGAACTCCCAGCTCAAGCAATCCTCCAGCCTTGGCCTCCCAAATTGCTAGGTTTGTAGGCATGAGCCATAATGCTTGACTTTTTTTTTTTTTTAAAGAGGAGTCAGGGTCTCTCTCTGTTTCTGGGGCTGGAGTACAATGACACAATCATAGCTCAATGCAGCCTCAAACTCCTGGGTTTAAGCCATCCTCCCATCTTGGCCTCCCAAATTCCTAGTTTCTAAACTTGGAATTCCAGCAGGGTGTTGGGGCTCACACCTGTAATCCCAGCACTTTGGGAGGCTGAGGTGGGTGGGTCACTTGAGCCCAGCAGTTCAAGACCAGCCTGGGCAACATGGCTAAAACCCATCTCTACAAAAAAAATACAAATTAGCCAGGTATGGTAGTGTGCACCTGTAGTACCGCCACTTGGGAAGCTGAAGTGGGAGGATTGCTTGAGCCCAGAAGGCAGAGGTTGCAGTAAGCCAAGATTTTGCCACTGCACTTTAGTCTGGAGGACAGGAGTAAAACCCTGTCTCAAAAAAAAAAAAAAAAAAAAAAATTGAAAGTGAACTGAGAATTCTAAGATATACCCTTCTCAACAAATACCCTCTCATATACTCAACTTTGTTGGTTTTTGCCTCCTATTGTGAGGAAATACAAATTTCTATAAGTAGTAACAATGGAATTGCTATGTAGACATACTAGCTAATGTTGGATGGAGATATCACCATGAGCAATGAATTCTCTCCTTCACATTTTAGCAGGAGTCTGGTAGAATACCCAAAGAAGAGTTTTCTTTTTCTGATTCTAAATATTCACACATACACATACTTCAGAATTCTGCATATATATATTATTTGTGTCATCCATGTAATTATAGATTTGTGTGTGTGTGTGTGTGTGTATGTGACAGAATTTTGCTCTTGTTGTACAGGCTGGAGTGCAGTGGCACAATCTCGACTCACTGCAACCTCCACCTCCCAGGTTCAAATGATTCTCCTGCCTCAGCCTCCCAAGTAGCTGGGATTACAGGTGTCCACCCCCTTGCCTGGCTAATTTTTGTATTTTTAGTAGAGATTGGGTTTCACCATGTTGGCCAGGCTGGTCTCAAACTCCTGACCTCAAGTAGTCTGCCCACCTCCACCTCCCAAAATGCTGGGATTACAGGTGTGAGCCATTGCGCCTGGCCAATTATAAATTTTTGAACTAAAAAGGACACTAGAGATCACTGTAGTCTATTGTAATTAGAAAACTGGGGTCTAGAAGGTAAATACAAGATCCAGGTCTGGGAATGGTGGTTCAGGTCTGTAATCCCAGCATTTTGGGAGGCTGAGGCAGGCAGATCACTTGAGGTCAGGAGTTCGAGACCAGCCTGACCAACATGGAGAAACCCCCGTCTCTACTAAAAATATAAAAATTAGCTGGGCATGGTGGCACATGCCTGTAGTCCCAGCTACTCAGGAGGCTGAGACAGGGGAATCACTTGAACTCGGGAGGCGGAGGTTGCAGTGAGCAGAGATTGTGCCACTGTACTTCAGCCTGGCAACAGAGACAGACTCTGTCTCAGAAAAAAAAAAAAAAAAAAAAGATTAAACTGGTTAGGATCAGAAAAGCAAGCCATCTGCTTCAGTGGGATGTGTATATGATTTGTTCTCGATACTACCTCTTGTAGTAAGGGTCCTTGCTTTTTGAGTTGGTCATTCCTCTTTTCACCTATATTGTCAACCACTCTCAAAAGGCAACTCCCCCTCAGCACTAAAAACAACCTGGGCCAGGCACAGTGGCTCACACCTGTAATCCCAGCACTTTGGGAGGCCAAGGCAGGTGGATCACATGAGGTTGAGAGTTCCAGACCACCCTGACCAACATAGTGAAACCCTGTCTCTACTAAAAATACTAAAGTAGCCAGGTGTGATGGCACATGCCTGTAATCCCAGCTACTCGGGAGGCTAAGCCAGAAGAATCATTTGAACCTGGGAGGTGGAGGTTGCAGTGAGCCAAGATCGCACCATTGGGCTCCAGCCTGGGCAACCACAGTGAAACTGTCTAAAAACAAGCAAACAAAAACCTAGTTTATTCCTCTTTGGGGGAGAAAGAAAAATTATCTCTCCTGTCTACAGCCAAGCTTCTTGGAATTCCAAGTTGCCTGTCTTCCCACCTCCACTGAAATTGCTCTTGCCAAGGTCAAGACTGACTTCCTGGTTGCAGTGTCCAGTGAAGTCATTTAATAGTTTTCTTCCTGTCATCTGCAATATTTGACATCATTGACACTCCTTCCATCTTGAAACTGTGTTTCTCCTTGGGTTTTTCAACACCACTCAAAACCAGGTTTCCTTCCATCTTCCTGTCCTGGCAGGGTCCTCTTCCTTCGTTTACCCCTTAAAAGATGCTCCTTCCGATCCTGATCTCTTCTCCTGAAATTGTTATAGCAAGACTTTTCTCTTCTAGTTATTTCATACATTTGGGAGTGGAAAGATATTCAGGCTTTCCCTAGTATTTTTTAAATTATTTTATGGAAAATTTCAAACATATTCAAAAGGAGTGCAATAGATAATAAACTTCCACATGTCCATTAGCTAGCTTCAACTAATATAAACACTTTATCATTCTCTTTACGTCTTCTCCCGTAAACCTTTATTCTCCCCACTGAAGTTTTTTTGTTTGTTTGTTTTTGTATTTTAAAGACAGGGTCTCCCTCTATCACCGAGGCTGGAGTGCAGTGGCACAATCATAGCTCACTGCAGCCTCAAATTCCTGGACTCAGACAATCCTCTCCATCAGCCTCCCGAGTAGCTAAGACTACAGGTTCATGCCACCATGCTCAGTTAATTTTTAAAATTTTTTTGTAGAGGTGGGGGTCTCACTATGTGTTCCTGGTTGGTCTTGAACTCCTGAGCTCAAGGAGTCTTCCTGCCTTGTCCTCCCAAAGTGTTGGAATTACAGACATGAGCCGTCACACCCACTCAATACCCCCTGGAGTTGTCTATTTATTTATTTATTTATTTTAGAGACAGAGTCTCACTCTGTTGCCCAGGCTGGTGTGCCAAGGCAGGTGGATCACCTGAGGTCAGGAGTTCGAGATTAGCCTGACCAACATGGAGAAACCCCATCTCTACTAAAAATACAAAAATTAGCTGGGCATGGTGGCACGATCTAGGCTAACTGCAATCTCTGACTCCTAGGTTCAAGTAATTTTCCTGCCTCCGCCTCCCGAGTAGCTGGGATTACAGGCGTGCTAATTTTGTTTGCATTTTACATGCCAGCCAGTTTTTTTTGTATCTTTAGTATAGCATGCTCAATTAAGTTTTCTTTATATTTTTAGTAGAGACAGGGTTTCACCATGTTGGCTAGGCTGGTCACGAACTCCTGAACTCAGGTGATCTCCCCACCTCAGCCTTCCAAAGTGCTGGGATTACAGGTGTGAGCCACCTCTCCCAGGCCCCTGGAGTATTTTTAAATAAACTTCTTGTAAATCATCATAACATTTCACCTGTATATACTTCAGTAGGTATCTGTAACAAAGACTTTTATTGTAACATGACCACAGTATCATTATCACACCTTTACAAAATTTTAAAAATGTCTTTCTTTCTTTTTTTTTTTTTTTTTTGAGACAGAGTTTCACTTGTCACCCATGCTGGAGTGCACGGACGTGATCTTGGCTCACTGGAACCTCCACCTCCTGAGTTCAAGCCATTCTTCTGCTCAGCCTTCCTAGTAGCTGGGATTACAGGTATGTGCCACTGCACCCAGCTAATTTTTGTATTTTTTAAATAGAGATGGGTTTTTGCCATGTTGGCCAGGCTGGTCTTGAACTCCTGACCTCAGGTGATCCATCTGCCTCAGCCTCCCAAAGTGCTGGGATTACAGGCGTGAGCCACTGCGCCTGCCCCCCGCCCCCCCGTCTTTTTTTAAAAAGAAAAGAAAGAAAAAGCAACTCTACTAATTTTCACTATTTTTTCTATGTTAAATTCCCATACTCCCGTGCCACTTCTGGCTTTGATGACTTTCACTCCATTATCACACCATAGAGGCAGCCCTTTTTGCTCAGGATACACATGAATACAGAGGTTTTTCCTATCACTGCCAACAGACCCAACAGTCTGCTTTGGAATTAGATAATGCATTGAGAACACTAGCATTTCTCTCAGATCAGACTCTTTGAATGATAGGAGGAACATAGGATTGAGAAACTTTCGTTCCCTGGAAGGGAACACGCCAGTTGTGAAAAGCCCAAAGTTGTAAATTGTCAGATGGTGACTGCCTGGGAAACCTATCAAGATTCCTGACAGCTCAGCTGAGAACCTAATTACCAGTTACAAAGAGAGACAGGAAAAACGTGTTGTCAGAGTGAGCCGGGTCAGAGAGAATGAAGTATGATGTCCCAGCCTCATCATCAGCCTCCTTCTTCTTCGACTAGAACAAACACATTAGTATAATTGACATTACACATGTTTATTATCTGGAACAAAGGAACCATGTCAAACCATAACTCTGTGTCAGCTGAGTCTTTGGTAATCACATAAACTGAACAATGGCATTTGACCTGACTGTACAAAAACACTTCCGGGATTCTCAGTGCCAAGGATAATACCATCCTGTACTTAACTTTTCTCCTGGAGTTTACACAGACTTCAACCAATCCTCCAATCCTCCTCATTTCCTGGAGTGAAGAAGAAAAGTGATCTTTTGTTCTAGTGAAGCCCAGAAAGGGATAAGAACTTACCTAAAGCCACATAATCAGCAAACCAGCATCTTATTTTTTTATTTTTTATTTTTGAGACGGAGTCTCTCACTCTGTCGCCCAGGCTGGAGTGACACAATCTTGGCTCACTGCAACCTCTGCCTCCCGGGTTCAAGTGATTCTCCTGTCTTGGCCTCTCCAGTGGCTGGGATTACAGGCACCCATCACCACACCAGCTAATATTTTTTTGTATCTTAGTAGAGATGGGGTTTCACCATGTTGCCAGGCTGGTCTCAAACTCCTGAGCTCAGGCAGTCCACCCGCCTCGGCCTCCCAAAGTGCTAGGATTACAGGCGTGAGCCACTGTACGCCTGGCTTCAGCATCTTGTTTTCGGTTTTTTTGTTTGTTTATTTTTATGGAGTTTTGCTTTTGTTGTCCAGGCTGGAGTTCAATGGTGCGATCTCAGCTCACCACAACCTCTGCCTCCGGGTTCAAACAATCCTCCTGCCTCAGCCTCACGAGTAGCTGGGATTACAGGCATGTGCCACCATGCTGGGCTAATTTTGTATTTTTTTTTTTTAGTAGAGATGGGGTTTCTCCATGTTAGTCAGACTGGTCTCAAACTCCTGACCTCAGGTGATCCGCCTGCTTCGGCCTCCCAAAATACTGGGATTACAGGCGTGAGTCACCGGGCCTGGCCACCATCTTGTTTTCTAAGGAAAATAAATTAGTATTAACCATGCTGCAGCTGCAGCAGCAGCATGAGGAAACCAGCGCTCTTCACCAAGAATCCCTAAATAGGGGAAAACCAACATTAGTGTATTCATATTCTAGTTTTTACAAAGAATTCTAGTCTTGCAAAACTCACCCACACTTCCCACTCTCTCCTCAATTGTATCAGCAGCAATTGAGCATGAATGCTAACTTTCTCAGTGGGAGATTTTTTTTTTTCACTTCTTGAAAACAGGGACCTGGCATTTATAGCAACGGGGGAAGAGAGAATTAATATTTATTGGGGACCTATTATTTTCCAGATAGTATGTTTTACCTCTGTCTAATCTGTAAGCCAAATGGCAAAGTAGTTGCTAGTATAAATATCATCAGATGCCGTACCTGGAGCTGAGAGAGATTAAGTAAATTGCCCAATCTCACACATTTAGTAAATGGCAGAGCAGAATTTTTAACTTTTTATTTATTTGTTTATGTATCTTTTAGCACAGAGTTCAGAGTCTCGCTGTGTCACCCAGGCTGGGGAGTGGTGGCACTATCTCAGCTCACTGCAACCTCTGCCTCCCGAGCTCAAGCGATTCTCGTGCCTCAGTCTCATGAGTAGCTGGGATTACAGGCATGTACCACCATGCCCGGTTAATTTTTTGCATATATATATATATATATATATATTTTTTTTTTTTTTTTAAGACGGGGTTTCACCATGTTGGTCAGGCAGGTCTTGAACTCCCGGCCTCAGGTGATCCGCCCGCCTTGGCCTCCCAAAGTGCTTGGATTACAGGCGTGAGCCACCAAGCCCAGCCTATTTTTTGTATTTTTAATAGAGATGGGGTTTAGCTGTGTTGGCCAAGCTGGTCTCAAACTCCTGTCCTCAAGTGATCCACCTGCCTCCGCCTCCAAAAGTGCTGAGATTCCAAGTGTGAGCCTCGGCCCCGACCTAAAGTCTGTGTTCTTTATAATGCACAGTGCTACCTCAGAAGAAGAGAAGGAACTATGGGGATCTCCCAAGAGATAAAGTTGATAAAATCAGCCACTCTGAACTTCCAGTACTTTTGATTTTTCTGTACACATATGGATTAGAATTGTCTGGCACAAATAGAAGGCATTCAGGCAAAATACTCCATCAGATTCAAAGATAGTACAGAGAAAAGGGAACTGGGTTGGAGAATGGGAGATTGGAAGGGAAATTAAGTGGATGAAGAGAAAGAAGGATCAGGAAGGGAATATGCCTGGGAAATTTAGTGAGTAGCTTGGGGTTGTTACTAGAGACCTTCCACCAGGACCCACAGAACAGTGCAGAAGCCGATATTCTTTCTTTCTTTTTTTTTTTTCCTCTCCACTCACCATTTATTTTATCTTCTGTAAAAGGATTAGCAGGATGGGCTCAGTAGGAAAGGAGGCCCCTGTGGGGATCCTGTTACCAGCCATCTGTGTTCTGTTCTTTACTTTTGAACAAGACGGCTCCGAAACTCTGAACTGGAGAGGGAGTTGGAGCTGCATACAGATCAGCAGAGCTGTTGCTAACAGCTCTGACGCCTGCAGGATGACTCAACCCTCTGTGCCTGGCAGAGTCAGCTGTGGTCCCCTTGAGCCTCCTACTCTAGGGAGAAACTCAGAGATGTGGGGAAGTGGCTTGGGGAAAGGGAAGGAGGACACACGGTCTTGGGCAGGAATTCAGGCTGGAAGGATAGATTTGGGGCACCTTGAGTCTTCATTTAAGAGTAGCTGATGATGGGGGGAGGGATTAAAGATAACAGTGAGGAAAGCACAATCCTCTATACACTTTAGCTGCTCCCCAAAAGAGTATACTGTCTGGAGGATGGCAGTCAGCAAAAGCCATATGGCTGTGTCACCAGGAATTCATCCCAAACAGAAATCTCACTCACCTCCCTGGTGAATTTTATTCAGGTACAGGCAGCTCCTGCTGTTCCCTCACTTTCTGAGGAGCCCAAAGACTCTTCCTGTCCCTACAGGCACCATTAATACTTAAGAACATTTTCAGTGCTGAACAGTTGCTAGCTTCAGGCCTCTCCCCCTGGTCACTTACTCAGATCTCTCTTAGACAGAGGCAATTAGGAAGAAGAAACCATGCTAGGAAGCTCCTAGATAGCCTTCCTGTTTGTTCTAGTCTTTGTTGCTTGTATATGAATCATGCCAAGAGGTATCTGGATTAACCCTATACCGATACTTAAACACCCAGCTCACTCTACTCCCCAAACAACTCCAGCCTTCCCTTGAAGAACTTTCCTTTTTATTTGGCTCCTAATCATTCACTAATAAACAGCCCCCCAACTTTGGCTTTTGGGTGCCATGGCAACTCAAAAGAAACAGTTGACACTGCCAATAAAGGCATCTGCAAGAGCTTCCTAAAGCCAGGCTCCTTTCAAAACAATAATACAAAATGGAATCACCACTATATCCACCCTCCCTACCACCCCACATATATACCCTCAATTGTTGGCTTTAGGGAGAGACTCAGTTCTTGGAATAGCCGAGAAAGTGGCTGCTTTGCCCCAGATGAAAGGTTTTCATACTCTAATACAATTATTTCTTTAGACATTAGCCTATAAATCAAATTCACCTACCAGGTATCCATGGAATTTACAAAAATAAGAATCCATGGATTTTTTTTATAAAATAAGTCTGCATGTGCTTTTTACTTATTTTCATTTTTCTGTGCCTGTAGGAAGAATCTGGGTATTTGGTATTTCAGGGATAGAACTGCTGGCTAGTTTCCAACAAAGAGGGGGACTCTTGATGGCCTCATATAAAATGTGTGAAAGTACTTTTATATAAGTGCTCAAATATTCATATTAACTAGTATTTCCTGTCCTCATTCCCCTTTAGTTCAGGCTGTATAGTAGTTAAGCTCTGGGACTCTGGAGTCAAATTTCCTGGATTGAATCTTTGAAACTTTTCATAAACCTTTCTCTGTGCCTCATTTTCTCCATCTGTAAAATGAGGAAAATACAAGTATCTACTTCAGAGGGTTTTGGGGAAGATTAAATAAATTAAAATCTATAAAGTGCTTAGAACAGTAGCTGGTTTTATATGCTGAGCATCTTTTATATATCAAGTATACTGCTAGACACAGTATGCTGCTGGGGAAACACAGACAAGATAACCTCAAAGAGTTCACAGTCTGATACTCTCTGGGTAGAGAGACAAACCAATAATGTAGCTAATGTGACAAGTGCTTCTCCAAACGAAGAGAGAAAACAGAGGAGGGAGCTAGAAATTTAGCCTTAAAGGATGGCTGGGTTTCCCCAAAACGGAGAAATGGTGTATCAGTTAGGAACTCTGGGTGGCATATAATAACTTGCTCCATTTAGTTCAACAATTTTATTTTAAAGATCTATGTCACAGAAACTCAGGAAAACTAAGAACCCAGAAGTGCAAGAGATGCCATTTTTAATATTTTCACTCTGGTGTTGAGTCATTAGCATGACTTAGCTATTTTCCTCCTGGCAGGGCCTCTTCAACCGGTACTGATTGACTCCTTATGTTGCCCTTTAGATGAATGTTCTCTACCTCATAGTTTCTACTTCCTTGTAGCTTTTCTTGATTTCTCATGGCTCTGAATTTATCTTAATATTAATAGCTTTTCTTTAGGTATCATTTTAGCTTTTGTTCTTATCATTCGAAGCTGCATTCTCGGGCCGAGTTCGGTAATCCCAGCACTTTGGGAGGCCGAGGTAGGTGAATCACTTGAAGTCAGGAATTAGTAGACCAGCCTGGCAAGCATGGTGAAACCTCATCTCTACTAAAAGCACAAAAATTAAAATTAGCCGGGTGTGGTAGCAGCTGCCTGCAATCTCACCTACTCGGGAGCCTAAGGCAGGAGAATTGCTTGAACCTGGGAGGCAGAGGGGGTTGCAGTGAACCAAGATTGTGCCACTGCACTCCAGCTTGGGTGATGGAGTGAGATCCTGTTTCAAAAAAAAAAAAGCTGTATTCTCTCCTTTTGCTAACTCAAATTTTAAAGAGTAAGAGAGGCTGGGTTCGGTGGCTCATGCCTGTAATTCCAGCACTTTGGGAGGCGAGGGCAGGGGGGATCACCTGAGGTGAGGAATAGGAGACCAGCCTGGCCAACATGGTGAAACCCCGTCTCTACTAAAAATACAAAAATTATCCTACTGTGGTCGTGTGAGCCTACAATTCCAGCTACTGGGAAAGCTGAGGCAGGAGAATTGCTTGAACCCAGGAAGTGAAGATTGCAGCGAGCCAAGATCGCGCCATTGCACTCCAGCCTGGAGACAAGAGCAAAACGCCGTCTCGAAATAAACAAACAAACAAACAAACAAATAAATAAATAGACCGGACTTGGTGGCTCATGCCTGTAATCCCAGCACTTTGGGAGGCCGAGGTGGGCGGATCACCAAGTCAGGAGATCGAGACCATCCTGGCTAACATGGTAAAACCCCATCTCTACTAAAAATACAAAAAATTAGCCAGGCGTGGTGGCGGGCACCTGTAGTCCCAGCTACTCAGGAGGCTGAGGCAGGAGAATCGCTTGAACCTGGGAGGCGGAGGTTGCAGTGATCTGAGATTGTGCCACTGCACTCCAGCTTGAGTGACAGAATGAGACTCCATCTCAAAAAATAATAAAAAAATAAAATAAATAAATAGGCCGAGTGCGGTAATCCCAGTACTTTGGGAAGCCGTGGCAGGCCGATCACGAGGTCAGGAGTTTGAGACCAGCTTAACCAACATAGTGAAACCCTGTCTCTACTAAAAATATGAAAATTAGCCAAGTGTGGTAGCACGCGCCTGTAATCCCAGCTACTCAGGAGGCTAAGGCAGCAGAATCACTTGAACCCAGGAGGCGGACGTTGCAGTGAGCTGAGATTGTACGGCTGCACTCCAGCCTGGGCAACAGAGGGAGTCTCTGTCTCAGAAATAAAAATAAATAAATGAGGCTTAGCACGGTGGTGCATGCCTGTAATACCAGCACTTTGGGAGGCCAAGGCGGGCGGATCACGAGGTCAAGAGATCGAGACCATCCTGGCCAAGGTGGTGAAACCCCATCTCTACTAAAAATACCAAAAATTAGCCAGGCACAGTGGCAAGCGCCTGTAATCCCAGCTACTCAGGAGGCTGAGGCAGGAGAATTGCCTGAACCCGGGAGGTGGAGGTTGCAGTGAGCCGAGATCGCCTCACTGTACTCCAGAGTGAGACTCTGTCTCAAAAAAATAAATATAAATAAATAAATAAATAGAATCTGGGCCAGGTGCAGTAGCTCATACCTGTAATCCCAACACTTTGGGAGGCCAAGGTGGGGAGGATCCCTTGAGCCCAGGGCTTTGAGACCAACCTGGGCAGTATAGTGAGACCCACATCTCACATATATTTTTAAAATAGTAAGTTTTTAAAAAGAGAGACAGCATCTGATCAACCTACTCCTTTTTAATTGCCAGATTTGTTGGAAGTTGCTGGCCAGGTTCTGGGTTATCCACCATTGCATCAGATGCCAATTCTGGTCCAGTTGGTTAAGGCAAAAGGGACATAACTATGGCTACCTTGGGACTGTGTCTTCAAAAGAGGCTGTGGGTTGGAAAGCTTTCCTTAGGAAGGAAATGTGGATGTAGCAGTCATGATGTTCTGTCTAGAACAGAAATAAGAAACCATATGTACAAGGTGCATGGGAAAGAGAAATGCAGCGTCTGGAATTGATTCAACAGATATTTACTGAAAGATTGCTAAATGTCAGTCACTATGTAAGGAATAGATAACAAATGCTTTGATAAGTGTTACTATGCCATGAAAGGGCTACCCAAACAAGGCATGGGATGTCAAGAAAGGCTTCTTGGAGGAAGGAAACTCCACATGGGACCAGATAGAGAAGTAGGAATAAAAAGGAACATGGGTGCCGGGCATGGTGGCTCATGCCTATAATCCCAGCACTTTGGGAGGCCAAGGCGGGTGGATCACCTGAGGTTAGGAGTTTGAGACCAGCCTGGGGAAACCCCATCTCTACTAAAAATACAAAAAACTAGCTGGTTGTGGTGGCACATGCCTGTAATCCCAGTTACTCGGGGAAGCTGAGGCAGGAGAATCACTTGAACCCAGGAGGTGGAGGTGGCGGCAAACTGAGATCTCGCCATTGCACTCCAGCCTGGGCAACAAGAGCAAAACTCTGTCTCAAAAAAAAAAAAAAAAAAAAAAAGCATGGTAGGCCAGGTGCAGTGGCTTATGCCTGTAATCCCTACACTTTGGGAGGCCGAGGTAGGCGGATCAGCTGATTGTATTTTTTGTAGAGATGGGGTTTCACCATGTTGCCCAGGCTGGTCTTAAACTCCTGAGTTTAGGCAGTCCGCCTGCCTCAGCCTCCCAAAGCGCTAGGATTACAGGTGTGAACCACCACACCTGGCCTCATTTGTTGTTGTTGTTGTCATTTTTTGAGATGTGGTCTCCCTCTGTCACCCAGACTGGAGTGCCGTGGCACGATCTCGGCTCACTGCAACCTCCATCTCCCAAGTTCAAGTGATTCTCCTGCCTCAGCCTCCCTAGTAGCTGGGATTACAGGCACATACCAGCATACCCAGCTAATTATTTGTATTTTTAGTAGAAATGGGGTTTCACCACGTTGGCCAAGCTGGTCTTGAACTTCTGACCTCAAATGATCTGCCTGCGTCGGCCTCCTAAAGTGGGATTACAGGTATGAGCCACTGTGACCAGCCTATTGTTCACTTGTTTTTTTTTTTTTAAAGGAGGAGGAGAGAAGGGGAGAGGTGCTGGCTAAAGGGCAAGCCAAAGAGACTGGAAAGACAACCAAAGCCACCGCTGCCGCCGCCGCCACCTCCGCTTCCCTATCTGGGCACCACACTATTGTTCACATTTTTTTTTTTTTTTTTTTGAGATGGAGTGTTGCTCTGTCGTCAGGCTGGAGTGCAGTGGCTCGATCTCAGCTCACTGTCACTGCAACCTCCACCTCCTGGGTTCAAGTGATATCTCCTGCCTCAGCCTCCTGAGTAGCTGGAACTGCAGGTGTCTGCCAACACACCTGGCTAATTTTTGTATTTTTAGTAGAGATGCGGTTTCACCATATTGGCCAGGATGGTCTCAATCTCTTGACCTTGTGATCTCCCGCCTCGGCTCCCAAAGTGCTGGGATTCCAGGGGTAAACCACCTTGCCTGGCTTTTTTTTTTTTTTTTTTTTTTTTTGAGATGAAGTTTCACTCATGTCACCCAGACTAGACTGTAGTGGCGCGATCTCGGCTCACTGAACTTCTGCCTCCCGGTTCAAGCCACTCTCCTGCCTCAGCCTCCCGAGTAGAAGGGATTCCTGGCGTCTGCCACCATGTCCAGCTAATTTTTTGCATTTTTAGTAGAGACAAGATTTCACTGTGTAGACCAGGCTAGTCTTGAATTCTTGACCTCAAGTGATCTACCCGCCTCAGCCTCCCAAAGTGCTGGGATTACAGGCATGAGCCACGTGCCTGGCCCCTCTCTTTTTTTTTGAGACCGAGTTTCACTCTTGTTGCCCAAGCTGGAGTGCAATGGCATGGTCTTGGCTCACCTCGACCTCTGCCTCCCAGGTTCAAGGGATTCTTTTGCCTCAGCCTTCTGAGTAGCTGGGATTATAGGCATGTGCCACCACGTCTGCCTAATTTTGTATTTTTTGTAGAGACAGGATTTCTCCATGTTGGTCAGGCTGGTCTTGACCTCCCGACCTCAGGTGATCTGCGCCTCAGCCTCCCAAAGTGCCGGGATTACAGGAGTGAGCCACTGCTCCCGGACTATTGTTCACCTTTTTAAGAAGAGGAAACCAAAATTCAGTGAGATTTACTAACTTTCTAATAATCACATAACTAGCAAGTGGCCAAACTGCTAACAAATGAAATTATATTTACTTTGTGGATCATATTCAGAATATAACAGTATTTATTTTAAGAGCAATGGGAAGCCATTGAAGAGTTTTAAAGCAAAATTGCATTTTGGAAAGATCATTCTTGCTGCAGAGTATAAAATGGATTGTAAGGAGCCAACGAGATGTAGGGAGACCACTTGGGAGATGGTAGTAACTTGGACTAGGAGGACAATAGTGCTATGGATGTAATTATTCATGTATTATTTTGATTGATAAATATTTAATCAACTCCCATGAAGAATGCTAGGCACTAAAGATACGAATTTGATCAAGGTAGACACGGTCACTGCCCTCAAAGAGTTTCTCAGAGATAGAAGAGACAGGAATTAGTGGTGAGTTGCATGTGGTACTGATGGAAAATAAGTGGTCTGGAATGGTTAATTGACTTCCAGTTGGCTCCAGCACCCATGCTCTTTCCACCACACTACTTCCCATGAATATGTATGTTAAGTGAAGAGCGGGGGGCTAAGGGGCAGAGTTAGGAGGGAAGACCAGCGAATTTGGGAAGAGCTTCTATGTCATTCTCATCAACTCAGACTTTATTTTGGGAACTTTAGGAGCCATTGAACCTGTGTAAGCCAGGAAATAGCTTAGACAGATATATGTGTTAGCAAGATTAAGATTTCTTATCCTTTAACACTTAGAATTCCTACTGGGCTAACTAGGCAGAGGGTGAAAATACTCTAATCTTTTCATATTCTACCCTCTAGTGGCAAGAGGAAAAACAGCAAGTCCAATACCGCAGGTTTCTAAGGAGCAGCCAGCTTTGATTTGCCCTGCATGTCATAGCTCAGAAAGTTTTGCTGCTCATACAATCCTCAGCAAAGACCATCTATCCATTCCAGGATTCCCCCAGCTCATCGACACAGCTCTGTCGCTCACTACAGACAGCCTTCTTCTGGGAACTCTCACCAGACTGATTCCCAACCTCCCAGTGCACCTTCACATTGTTTGCCTGTTTTCAGTACCTATCCTCTGCAGATCTCTCAGTAGGCAGCCATAAGGAGTCAGCAAAGGCTAACGCTGCTGTCCTCAGCTGGAAACCTAGTGAAGTGCCTCTTACATTTCTCCTGGAACCATTCCTCTGAGAAAGGCAATTCTTCAAACCCTATCTTAGTGAGCATATGCTTCTTTTTCATCTGAGTTATAAAAGAATAGTGCCTCCTTTGGCTAAAATCTATGCAATGTGGAGGAAGAAAAGGCAAGAGCTAATCCTTGCCATGAATTCATCATTGTTATCATCACCATTTCACCATTATCAGCAACAGACTCTGAAAACAACTTGGTGAAAGCTTGAAAATAGAGGATAGGGGCCGGGCATGGTGGCTCACGCCTGTAATCCCAGCACTTTGGAGGCCAAGGCGGGCGGATCACCTGAGGTCGGGAGTTCAAGACCAGCCTGACCAACATGGTGAAACCCCGTCTTTAAAATAAAAAAAAAAAGAAAATAGAGGGTAGGGCAGATATAGGACAGCTTTCTCAAGGATATCTCCTCCTCTCTTCGAAAGAGATGTTCTCTTTCTCTTGCATCTCAGTCCCTTTGCCCCAGAACCTCTGTGCTTCCAAGATGGAGCTCTGATAATGTGTGCTGTAATAAGATAATAAAAGAGTCTTATCTATGTAGCTTGGAAATAAATACAGGAATTGCTTCTCAAAAATCCAGATTGATTTAAACACCCTCTGGAAATGTTCTTTTGGCATCCTTCCCAATTTCAAATAACTTGGGTCACAGTTTCCTCTACTCATTGACTCAGCACTTCAGTGGCAAAGTGACCCTCTAAATCTCACCTCAGCTAAGATAGCTCCTCCACCTCCTAGAAGGGCGATATTGTGAATTAAACGCTAATGCTGTTTTTCTGATTTAGCACATATGCACCACCCACAGATAATTTATTCTAGACTTTCTTTTAAAGCCAGGGGCTTTAAGATTACTGATGAACAGATCCCTCCCCCATCCAAGCCCTCTATTCACCCAGGAATTTGCGATGGAAATAGTACTGCTGGCCGGAGTAGAGCGGCATACCAGTGCTGCTGAGCACTCAGTGGCCGTTGCCATGGGGGGCGAGAGTGTTTGTATAGAACTGCCTATACAAGCTGGCAGGATTGAGGGCTGCTTTTGATTCAGAGCTGATTAGAGAAGACCTGAGCCAACCCCCTTATTTTACAGATGAGGAAACTGAGGCCCAAAGACTTAGTTAAATGACTTATTCTAGGTCCGAGGGCAAGGTAGAGACAGAGTTGGGCCTTGTGCAGTGCATCACCCTTTCCAATAAAACACCCATTCTGGTTGAGTGGGTGCTCCTCCAGCCACTTCCACTAATGCCACTGTGTTATTACAGAGTCATCAATCCAGGTGGAAGTGCCAGGCAACATGATACAGGCAACAAAGGGTATGTAAATATTCTTGCATTTGCATACATGCATATGTTTGCATGAAATTACATGTGCATACCTGAGGGTGATTGTGCTAACTCGGTATTTGTATAGTTCTCTGATTACTGAAATTCCTTAAACCACCCTTTCCTCGAGTTAAATGTGAATAAGAAATAATGCCTATCTCAAAGGATTAAATGAAATAATGAATTTAAAGTACTTATTGCAGTAGCTGGCATAATAAGTGTTTGATACTATATTGTTTCTATTATGTCTTTCTGCAATGGAATGTGTCAGCGATTGCCTTCTAGGCACTGGGCTAAATGCTTTAATTTTTCATTTAATATTTGCAACAATCCTTTGAAGTAGGTTCTTTCATTATCTGCACAGCACCGATGAGAAAACTAGGCCTGGAAAGGTTGAATAACTTGCCTAAGGTCCCAGGGCTAGGAAGTGGCTGAGCAAGAATCAAAACCAGGTCTGTCTAATGGTAATGCCCTCAATCTTAACAATTAAGTTATACTGTCTCTCCTATAGAAAGAGGAGGGACAATGAATCTCTTCTAGTGTTTCTGAATGTCTTTGCTAGAACTCTAAATCCAAATACATTAGATACAAATTGCATGTGTGGTGGGCTAGCTCATCCATATAAATACATTTTCATCAAACCCACTAAAACTGTAAACAAAGGGTTTGTTTTCACTCCCCTTTAATTACAGTTTTTTATAGAGACCCTACTTAAGCATTTTGTACAAAAGACAATTTCCCAATGATTGCCATTTTATTCAATATCCTATTATTTCAAAACTCCATAGGTCTCCTCTTTTTTTTTTGAAACGGAGTCTTGCTTTTTTTCCCAGGCTGGAGTGCAGTGACGAGATCTCAGCTTACTGCAACCTCCACCTACTGAGTTCAAGCAATTCTCCCTGCCTCAGCCTCCTGACTAGCTGTGATTACAGGTGCCCACCACCACACACAGCTAGTTTCTGTATTTTTAGTAGAGCTTGGGTTTCTCCATGTTGGCCAGGCTGGTCTTGAACTCCTGACTTCAGGTGATACACCCGTCTTGGCCTCCCAAACTGCTGGGATTACAGGCACTTACTCATGCCAGTGGCGTGAGCCACTGAGGCTGGCCCATAGGTCTCCTCTTGAGACCTATATAAAAGATACTAATCTAGGCCAGGTGAGGTGGCTCACGCCTGTAATCCTAACACTTTGAGAGGATGAGGTGGGAGAATCGCTTGAGTTGAGGAGTTAGAGACCAGCCTGGGCAACATAGTGAGACTTTGTCTCTACAAAAAATAAACAAAATCAGCTGGGTGTGGTGGTGCATGCCTGTAGTTCCACCTACTTGGGAGGCTGAGGTGGGAGGATTGCTTGAGTCTAAGAGGTTGAGGATGCAGTGAGCCAGATCATGCCACTGCATTCCAGCCCGGGTGATGCAATGAGACCCTATCTAAAAAAGAAGAGGAGTTTAAAACCAGCCTGGGCAAAATAGGGAGACCCCACTCTCTAAAAAATATAAAAATAAATTAGCCAGGCATGGTGGCTTCCACCTGTGGTCCCAGCTACTTGGGAGGCTGAGGCAGGAGGATCAATTGAGCCCTGGAGGTCAAGGCTGCGTGAGCAGTGATCATACCACTGTACTCTATCCTGAGTGACAGAGTGAGACCCTGCCCCCCTGCGCCCCCCCAAAAAGAATGTACCTA
This sequence comes from Ateles fusciceps, assembly GCA_036589455.1. Classification (NCBI taxonomy): domain Eukaryota; kingdom Metazoa; phylum Chordata; class Mammalia; order Primates; family Atelidae; genus Ateles; species Ateles fusciceps. The sequence continues at coordinate 4,017,597 of JAZHEH010002038.1, forward strand.
TTTGTTTTCTGCCTCCCCTACTAGACTGTAGGCTCCATATGAGAACAAGGACCATGGCTGCTTGGTTCATCAATATATATGGTGAGCCTAGCAGAGTGCCTAGCACATAGTAAGTGCTCATAAATAGTAGCTGATATCATTATTCCAAGTGAACTCTGTTGTTCATTCTGCAAAATGGCTGTTTTCAAGCTATACCACTGTCTTCAAACTTCCTCCTCTAACCTTTACCTCCTTAAAATAAGATAGAAATGACTATCCTATTCTCATTTTCTTTCTTTCTTTCTTTCTTTCTTTTTTTTTTCTGAGATGGAGTTTTGCTTTTGTTGCCCAGGCTGGAGTGCAATGGTGCAATCTTGGCTTACTGCAACCTCCACCTCCTGGGTTCAAGCGATTCTCCTGCCTCGGCCTCCCAGAGTAGCTGGGATTATAGATGCCCACCATCAGGCCTAGCTAATTTTTTGTATTTTTAGTAGAGAGACGAGGTTTCGCCATGTTGGCCAGGCTGGTCTCAAACTCCTGGCCTCAGGTGATCTGCCCGCCTTGACCTCTCAAAGTGCTGTGATTACAGGAGTGAGCCACCGTACCGGGCCCCTATCCTCATTTTCTATAATCTCCTTAAATGCCCCGAATTTGAGTTAAACTGGACCATGTAACATTCCATTACACCTCCAACCCATGGTTCGAGCTATTCCTCTGCCAGAAATGGCCCCCACTCTACTCACTTCCCCTCCTGTATTGTCATCTTGTCCTTAAAGCTCCACTCAAAGGGCAAGAACCTTCCCTTTTTAGTTTTCTCTGGTAGCCCACAATTAACTGCTCCCTTCCCAGAGCCTTTCACAATAGTTTTTTTTTCTTCTGTCTAGAAAACCAAAGATAATCACAATACTTTTTTTAAAATTCTTTTTTTAATCACAATACTTTTCATTAACTTTTCACATTTGTTTTTCTTGAGACGGAGTCTCACTCTGTCGCCAGGCTGGAGTGCAGTGGTGGGATCTTGGCTCACTACAACCTCCACCTTCCTGGTTCAAGCGATTCTCCTGCCTCAGCCTCCCAAGTAGCTGGGACTACAGGTGTGCGCCACCACACCCAGCTAATTTTTGTATTTGTAGTAGAGACAGGGTTTCATCATGATGGCCAGGATGGTCTCTATCTCTTGACCTTGGTGATCCACCCACCTCAGCCTCCCAAAGTGCTGGGATTACAGGCATGAACCACCGCACCCAGCCACTTCTCACATTTTATCTGTGTTATTTGTGTGGGTCTCTTACCCTGAAAAATGAATTCTTTAGGGATAAGAGTTTTGTTATCTTCTTTAAATCCCCACCACTCAGCACAGCTCTTGATGCATGGTATGCAGTCAGCATATAATAAGCAAATTAGCAAATCCAGGGCAGAGTATCTTTAAAAGAAAACAGAGGTTGGCCCAGAAACTAATAATAAGAGACCTAATAGGACTCTGAGAAAAGGCAATTACTGTGTTAATCATGCCTCAAAAACATCTTTTCTTTAAATACCATAGAAATCGGCCAGCCACGGTGGCTCACACCTGTAATCTCAGTACTTTGGGAGGTCAAGGTGGGCTGATCACTTGAGCCCAGGAGTTTAAGACCAACCTGGGCAACATGGCGAAATTCCGTCTAAAAAAAACAAACAAGAAAAAATTAAAAAATTAGTCAGCATGGTGTTGCATGCTTCTAGTCCCAGCTACTTGGGAGGCTGAGGTAGGGGGGATCATCTGGCCCCAGGAGGCTGAGGCTGCAGTGAGCCCTGGATCGTGCCACTGCACTCCAGCCTGGGTGACAAAACAAAACCCGGTTTCAAAACAAAACATAGAAATCCTCAAAGAAGCTTCTCTTTAGATTTTCTTCCCACATAGGAAAACAGTATGAAGTGAAAATTGAGTGAAATCAGGGCTCCATGGGCTGACCACTAAGGCTTTAAGAAAAAAATTGGGGTGCTCCTTACTTAGGGAAAATGTGTCAATTACCCTTTTCTTTTTTCTTTTTCTTTTTTCTAAAAAGGAAGTCTCACTCTTTGCCCAGGCTGGAGTGCAGTGGTACGATCTCGGCTCACTGCAACCTCTGCCTCCCAGGTTCAAGTGATTCTCCTGTCTCAGCCTCCTGAGTAGCTGGGATTATGGCCATGCACCACCATGCCTGGCTAATTTTGTATTTTTAGTAGAAACCAGATTTCACCATGTTGGCCAGACTGGTCTAGAACTCCTGAGCTCAGGTGATCTGCCCACCTCTGCCTCCCAAAGCGCTGAGATTACAGGCATGAGCCACAGACGTCTGGCCTTAGTTACCCTTTTCTAACTCTTGTTCAGTCTATAAAGAGGAGCTAGGCTCTATTTCCAGATATTCTGAGTTAACTGGTCTAGCATATAGGCATTGGTACATTTAAAAGCCTCCCTAAATGATTAAATGTTCAGCCAGGTTGGAGAAGCAGTTCCTAGAATGATGTTACAGACAGAATGCACCCCTCTTAAACTCTTATGTTGAAGCCCTAACCCCTCTTTTGGGGGTGAGACCTTGGGAGGTAATTCGGTTTAGATGAGGTCTTGAGAGTAAGGCCCCCATGTTGGGATTAGTGTCCTTATAAGAGGAAGAGACCAGACCTCTCTCTCTGTATCTCTCTCTCCATCTGAGGACACAGCTGGAAGTTGGCCATCTGTAAGCCAGGAAGAAGGCTATTACCAAGAACCCGATTGTGCTGACACTGTGATCTTGGACTTCCCAGCCTCCAGAACTTTGAGAAATCAATATCTGTTTTTTGTTTTGTTTTATTTTTGAGAGGGAGTCTTGCTCTGTGGCCCAGGCTGGAGTGCCAATGGCATGATCTCTGCTCACTGCAACCTCGGCCTCCTGGGTTTAAGTGATTCTCCTGTCTGAGCCTCCTGAGTAGTTGGGACTACAGGTGCCCACCACACACCCAGCTAACTTTTATATTTTTAGTAGAGATGAGGTTTCACCATATTGGTCAGGCTGGTTTTGAACTCCTGACCTCAGGTGATCCACCTGCCTTGGCCTCCCAAAGTGCTGGGATTACAGGCGTGAGCCACCAAGCCTGGCCAATATCTGTTGTCTAAGCCACTTAGTCTATGGTATTTTGTTACAGCAGCTCAAGCTGCCTAAGATAAATAGCAATACACTGGTCTTTCTTTCTTTCTTTTTTTTTTTTTTTTTTTTTTAGATGGAGTCTCACTTTTGTCTCCCAGGCTGGAGTGCAGTGGCATGATCTCCACTTACTGTAACCTCTGCCTCCCAAGTTCAAGTGATTCTCCTGCCTTAGCCTCCTGAGTAGCTGGGATTACAGGCTTTGCCACCACAACTGGCCAATTTTTTTTTTTTTTTTTTTTTTTTTTTTTTTGAGACAGAGTCTCACTCCGTCACCAGGCGCCAGGCTGGAGTGCAGTGGCGCAACCTCGGCTCACTGCAACCTCCGCTTCTCGGGTTCAAGCAATTCTCCTACCTCAGCCTCCGGAGTAGCTGGGACTACAGGTGTGCGCCACCACATCCAGTTAATTTTTTTTTGTATTTTTAGTAGAGACGGGGTTTCACCATGTTGGCCAGGCTGCTCTCGAACTCCTGACCTCAGGTGATCCACCTGCTTTGGCCTCCTGAAGTGCTGGGATCACAGGTGTGAGCCACTGCACCTAGCCCTTTTTACTTTCTTTCTTTTCTTTTTTTCTTTTTTTTTGAGACAGAGTCTCAATCTGTTGCCCAGGCTGGAGTACAATGGTACAATCTTGGCTCACTGCAACCTCAACCTTTCAGGTTCAAGCAATTTCTGGCTAATTTTTTTGAAATCTTAGTAGAGACAGGGTTTTACCATGTTGGCCAGGCTGATTTCAAACTCCTGACCTCAAGTGATCTGCAATACACAGGTCTTCTGGTCTATCATACGGTGTAGTGGGGAGCTGACATAATATCAGAAACTGAGACTTAGAAATTCAACAAATCATCATTATCATACACAGCACTCTGAAACACTGCCTGGCACACAGACAATGCTCTATAAATGTAAGGGAGTGGTAGAAGTATTAGTATTATCATCACCATCATCAAACTGATAACCAGGGGTTGATTTAATAGTGCTGAGTAGTTTAAACAAGGTTTCAGAGTTAGTATTTAAATTATGACTGAAATTTGAATGTCTTTCATTATACCAGGTTGATGGCAGCAGAAATAGCTTCCTGTTATTCAGAATAATGATGCCCAGGACAAATATTGCTATTCCATATCTTCCCTGTTTCCTTGGCCATCATCCATTTTTGCTTTCCAGATTAAGCCCTCCAAGGGAGTTTTAAATAAAAGGTCGTTTGGGCTAAAGCCAAACAACAGCTGAACAATACCAATGGGCAGAATGTGGGGAGTCTAAAAACCTAATGGTTTTACCTGGGAGCAGCTAACCCTATTTACAACACAGAGCCTCCAGCTCTTTGGCTCACCTCCAGCTCTTGGGCTCTTCTCTAGGCTTGGAGAGATCAGGTTGCTCTAAAGCCAGCCTTTTTCAAGAGGCTCACTTCTTTTCTAGTCCTCAGGTCCTCATACCCTTGTTGATTTTTCTTCTTTCCTTTTATTTCCTTTAAAAATTTTTTTCTTTTGAGATAGGTTCTTGCTCTGTTGCCCAGGCTAGAGTGCAGTGGCACAATCACAGTTCGTGCAGCCTGGATCACCTGGGCTCAAGTGATCCTCCCACTTCAGCCTCCTGAACAGCTGGGACTACAGACATGTGCCACTATGCCCCGCTAATTCTTTTGGTTTTTAGTAGAAATAAGGTATTGCTATGTTGCCCAGGCTGGTCTCAAATTCCTGAGCTCAAGCTCTCCTCTGGTCTCAGCCTCCCAAATTGCTAGGATTACAGGCATGAGCCACCACACCCGGACTACCCTTGTTGATTTCTAAAACTATTTAAGTGTCTTAAAAACTCAGGATGATGCCTAGAAGAGTCCAGAAGAGGGGAAATGTGGGGGGAAGTGCTATTGTTGACATTATCCCAATAACCCCAGGAACACAGATCAGTCCAGCACTTTTTTATATGTCTTGATTATTTTACTGATACAAAATCGGATCAGGCTTTTTGACAGTTTGTGGTGAGTGAAAAACCCAGAGCTGGGCCAGAATGCCACCAGGAAGCCCTGTGTTTCCTTTGGCTAATGTTCTTTCTTAAAGAACCAAATCAAAGTCATCTCTTTTGTGACACCACGTGCAGTCCTACAGGTGGAGCTACCTTTATTATATTTATATTAGAATTATTTGATTGCCTGTCACTTATCATTGTATTAGAATTATTTGATTGCCTGTCACTTCTCTACATCTTTCCATGAACAAATAGAAAGATCATATCTATTAACTCTGTTCTCCCTCTAACAATAGCAATTACACAGTGGCAAATACATTAAAGATGCTTAATAAATGATTGTTAAACAAATTAATAGATAAATGGATACTAGGCTTCTGGGTCTTATTTAGGCCTGAAGTGCTAGTACAATTGCAGAGGGTATACTTTTGCATCATTTGGGCCTGTCTTAGTCTGTTTTGTGTTGCTATAACAGAATACCACAGACTGGGTAATTTACAAAGAAAAGCAATGTATTTCTGGAGGCTGGGAAGGTTAAGTTCAAGGGACCCACATCTGGTGAGGGCCCTGTTGCTGTGTCATACCTTGGGAAGTGAAAAGCAAAGGATGAGTGCAGGCCATAGAACTCACAGCCTCAAGCTCTTTTTAATTGGACATTTACACGTTTATGAGAGCTCCAGCCTGATGACCTGAACACCTCCCATTAGGCCCTACCTCCCAACACTGTTGCCTTGGGGATTGTTTCCAACATGTGTTCGTTGGGGGACACATTCAAACCAGAGCAGGACTCATATCTGTGCATCATAATAGATGATTAAACTTTTTTTTTTTTTTGAGATGGAGTCTTGCTCTTGTCACCCAGGCTGGAGTGTAGTGGTGTGATCTGGGCTCACTGCAACCTCCACCTCCCAGGTTTCAAGCGATTCTCCTGCCTCAGCCTCCCAAGTAGCTGGGATTACAGGTACCTGCCATCACACCCAGCTAGTTTTTGTATTTTTAGTAGCGACGGGGTTTCACCTTGTTGGCCAGGCTGGTCTTGAACTCCTGACTTTGTGATCCACCTGCCTCAGCCTCCCAAAGTGCTGGGATTACAGAAGTGAGCCACCGCACCCGTCGGATTAAACATTTTTATATTTTATTTTGCTTTATTCATCTCTATATCTTCTACAGGACCCGTTTTTAAGAAATACATGTTGAGGATCTGTTCTGCTCAGAAATGGAATAGAATTTGTATGTTTTTCTTTTGTTCTGTTTTTGAGATGAAGTCTCCCTCCTGTTGCCCAGGCTAGAGTGCAGTGGCACAATCTTGGCTCACTGCAACCTCCGCCTCCTGGGTTCAAACAGTTCCCCTGCCTCGGTCTCTTCAGTAGCTGGGACTACAGGTGAGTGCCACCACCGCCAGCTAGTTTTTTTTTTTTATTTTTTATTTTTTTTATTTTAGTAGAGACGGAGTTTCACAATGTTGGCCAGGATGGTCTCGATCTCCTGACCTCGTGATCCACCCACCTCGGCCTCCCACAGTGCTGGGATTACAGGCATGAGCCAGCACACCCAGCCCAAATTTGTATGTTTTAACCAGGGCAAAGTTCATTCATAAACTTAACATTTATTGTCTTATTGCTATATGCAGAATACTATGACAGATAGGAATTATAAAGGGTTGGACCAATATTACTCTTATAGGAGATGAGAATCTGTGGGTAAGTTTTTTTTTTTTCTTTTTGAGACGACGTATTGCTCTGTCACCCAGGCTGGAGTGCAATGGTGCAATCTCAGCTCAGTGCAACCTCTGCCTCCTAAGTTCAAGCAATTCTCCCACCTCAGCCTCCTGAGTAGCTGGGATTATAGGCACCTGCCATCATGCCCAGCTAATTTTTGTATTTTTGTAGAGACAGGGTTTCACCATGTTGGCCAGGTTGGTCATGAACTCCTGACCTCAGACGTTTCACCTGCCTCAGCCTCCCAAAGTGCTGGGATTACAGGCATGAGCCACTGTGCCAGGCCTTATTTTTATTTTTATTTTTTGAGGCAGAGTATTGCTCTGTTGCCCAGGTTAGAGTGCAATGGCCTGATAGCTGCTTACTGCAGTTTCTGCCTCCTGAGTTCAAGCAATTCTCCTGTCTCAACCTCCCAAGTAGCTAGGATTACAGTCGTGTGCCACCATGTCTGCTAATTTTTTGTATTTTTAGTAGAGATGGGGTTTCACCCTGTTGGCCAGGCTGGTCTTGAACTCCTGACCTCAGATGATCCACTCGTCTCAGCCTCCCAAAGTGCTGGGATTATAGTCATGAGCCACCGCGCCCAGGCAATAAATTTTTTTAAATGGTAAATTTAGATAACAAAATTACATGGCATTTTAGATAGGAAGAGTATACTTAAAAGCAGAGAGGCGCCGGGTGTGGTGGCACGTGCCTATAGTCCCAGCTACTTGGGAGGCTGAGGTGGGAGGATCGCTTGAGCCCAGGAGTTCTGGGCTGTAGTGCGCTATGCCGTTCGGGTGTCCGCACTAAGTTCGGCATCAATATGGTGACCTCCCAGGAGCCGGGGGACCACCAGGTTGCCTAAGGAGGGGTGACTGGCCCAGGTCGGAAACGGAGCAGGTCAAAACTCCCGTGCTGATCAGTAGTGGGATCTCGCCTGTGAATAGCCACTGCACTCCAGCCTGGGCAACATAGCGAGACCCAGTCTCAAAAAACAAACGGGGCAGCCGGGAATGGTGACTCATGTGTGTAATCCAGTACTTTGGGAGGCCAACGCAGGTGGATTGCCTGAGCTCAGGAGTTTGAACCAGCCTGGGCAACATGGCAAAACCTCATCTCTACAAAAAAACACAAAAATTAGCCAGCCGTGATGGCAGGCACCTGTGGTCCCAGCTACTTGAGAGTCTGAAGTGAGAGGATTACTTGAGCTCAGGAGGTTGAGGCTGCAGTGAGCTGTGATGGCACCACAGCACTCCAGCCCAGGTGACACAGGGAGACCCTGTCTCAAAAATAAATAAAAAGCAGAGAGGCAAGAATGAGTATGGCATGTTTGGGAAACATTAGTTGAGTGGCATTTACTTTGTAGTCATGAGTTCTCACCAAAGAAGAGATATGGCTACCAAATGTAGGAAAAGATATTCAACGGCATTAGTCATTAGGGAAATGCCAATTGAAACCACAGAGATACCACTTCACATTCACTAGAATGGTCATAGTTAAAAAGACTGACAATGCCAAATGCGTATGAGGATGTGGAGAAATTAGAATCTTTGTGCATTGTTAGTGGGAATATAAAATGATACTGCCACTTTGGAAAATAGTTTTCATGTTTCTTTAAAAGTTCACCATAAACTTACTCTATGACTCAGCAATTTCACTCCTCGGTACTTAAGAGAAATGAAAATATATGTCCACACAGAAGCTTGTATGTGAATGTTCACGACAGCATTATTCATAATAGCCAAAAAGTGGAAACAACCCAGATGGTGAATGGATAAACAAAACGTGGTATGTTTGTGCAACAGAATATTGTTCAGAAATAAGGAGTGAATGACTGACACACTATACAACATGGATGAACTTCAAAAACATCATGCTAAATGAAAAAAGCCAGACACAAAGATTCCATTTACATGCAATGTAGGATTCCATTTATATAAGTGCCACAAAAGGCAACTCTATAGAGACAGAAAGCTGATTAGCAGTTGTCTGGGGCTAGGGGTAGGAGCAGGAATTGACTGCAAATGAGCACAGGGAACTTTTTGGGGTGAGGAAAATATTCTAAAAACTGAATCATGGTGATAGTTGCACGACTCTACAAATTTACTAAACATTGAATTGTACACTTATAATAGGTGACTTTTATAATTTGTAAATTATTTCAAATTAAAGCTGTGGGAGGAAAAGACACAGGTTTAACTCAAATCCTGGCTCTACCACTATCTAGCTGTGAGATTTGGCCAAGTTATTTTAGTTCTGTTAACCTCTGTTTTCCCATTCCTATAAAATAGGGATGATAAAAATAGTACCGTAGCTACCCAGTGAAGACTAAGTAAGGTCATGGAGTAAAGCATGTAGTACGTTGTGATTACTCCGTGAAGGTTAGTTCTTATGAGACTAATTGATAAAGATTGTGATGTTCGCACTTGTTTTCAAAAGGTGCATGCAGATTCAGAGGGAAGAGAAGATCTCAAATCCCAAGAAGGAAAGGAATTAACAGTGATACTTTTGAAGAGATGAAACAGAGAAGAGGCAGGTGGCAGTAAAAACACAGAAGAAAACTGCAGATAGGCAAATAAGGAAAAAGATAGGAAGTGATCATTAATTGAATGAATAGAACTGAAATTGAGAATGCTTTTATTTTCTAAACTGGACTTGGATTTAGATTTAAAAATTACTTAATTTTATTTACTCGTATTCATTCATTTGTTCAGAGTGAATGTACAAATGTACAAATCATACATGATAACAGTATCTACTACATAGAATTGTCACAAATTAAATCAGTTAATTCTTGGAAAGCCCAGTTTATTCGCGATGCTTTGTGCATCCTGTTAAGGAATTGGGATTTGAATTTCTAAGAGTTGTTTAAAAGCCATTATATTAAGGCTCAGCAGTTAATTGGCGTGTCAGAGCTGTTGTACTCCAAGTTCTTATCAGAAATAGAATCTAGAACTCATTGCCATTTCATACTTTTCAAAAGCTTTTAACTGAGAAAAATAACTTTCACAGAGAATACAGTTTATCTATTCCTTTTCAAAGGTCTGTGGTTCTTAACTATCTCAGATTTTAGGCCTCTTAATTTTAGTAAAACTTCTAGGCCTTGCACAGTGGCTCACACCTGTAATCCTAGCACTTTGGGAGGGTGAGGTGGAAGGATCACTTGACCTCAGGAGTTCGAGACCAGCCTGGGCAACAGAGTAAGACCTTATCTCTACTAAAAATAATAATAAAAAAATAGCCAGGTGTCGTGTGGTGCACCTGGTAATCCCAGCTACTCAGGAGGCTGAGATGGGAGGATTGCCCAGGAGGTTGAGGCTATAGGCAGGAGCTATGACTGTACCACTGCACTCCAGCCTGAGCAACAGAGACCCTGTCTCAAAACAAACAAACAAAAAATTTTGAGTAGTAGTTCTCAAACCAAGAAGTCTTAAAAATTAACAAGCTTTAGGCCGGGTGTGGTAGCTCACGCCTGTAATCCAAGCACTTTGGAGGCCAAGGCGGGCGGATCACCTGAGGCCGGGAGTTCAAGACCAGCCTGACCAACATGGTGAAACCCCAACTTTAAAAAAAAAAAGAAATTAAAATAAAATTAACAAGCTTTCATTTATATGGGATATGTGTATTATGAATTCCTGTATTAGAATTTAAAACTAACAGCAAACTTATTGTATGTTAGCATAAATAACATTTTTATGAAAAACAGCTATATTTTCCAAAACAAAGGATATAATGAGAAGAGTGTCAATGTTTTACATTTTTATGAATTTCTTTAATGTCAGATTTAGCTAATAGATTCTCATATATGCATCTGCATTCAGTCTGTTGCAATATGTTGCTTTAGTTGAAGGATATAAAGAAAATCTGGCTTCACACAGATATGTATCTGGAAGGAGTTTTAAAATAGTTTTTTTCTGATCATTGTGGTTATTCTTTGATACTACATGGAAATGCTGTAAGTGGTCATTTCTTTCTTTCTTTCTTTTTTTAAGACAGTGTTTAGCTCTGTCCCAGGCTGGAGTGCAATGGCAGGATCTCGGCTCACTGCAACCTCCGTCTCCCGGGTGCAAGCTATTCTCCTGCCTCAGCCTCCCAAGTAGCTGGGATTACAGGTGAGCCACCACACCTGGCTAATTTTTTTGTATTTTTAGTAGAGACGGGGTTTCACCATGTTGACCAGGCTCGTCTTGAACTCCTGACCTTGTGATTCACCCACCTCGGCCTCCGAAAGTGCTGGGATTACAGATTTGAGCCACCTCAACTGGACAACAAATGGTAATTTCTTTGTTTTGCCTGGGGGGGGGGGGGGGGAAGGGAGGGGGAAGCAGTGATTTCTTAAAAGTTGGTTGCAGCCAGGCACAGCGGTGCAGGCTTATAGTATTAGCTACTCAGTAGGCTGATGTGGGAGTATTGATTCAGCCCAGGAGTTTGAGTTCAGCTTGGGCAACATAGTGGTGAGACCTGATGTCTTTAAAGAAAAAAAAAAAAAAGGTTAGTTGCAATGTTGAATCTGAAACCTTATTAAATTCGGAACTTTTTGTCCTCTGTTTCATTAAAATCCACTGGGGCCAGAAAATCACTGCAACCTCCACCTTGGGTGCAAGTGATTCTTCTGCCTCAGCCTCCCGAGCAGCTGGGACTACAGGTGCACTCCATCACGCTCAGCTAATTTTTGTATTTTTAGTAGAGACAGGGTTTCACCATGTTGGCCAGGATGATCTTGATCTCTTGACTTGGAAATCTGCCTGCCTCGGCCTCCCAAAGTGCTGCAATTACAGGCGTGAGCCACCGCGCCCAGCCTAAAATCTTTATATTCTTTAACCTAGTAATTCTGCTTCTGAAAATTTATCCTAAAAATAATAATTTAACAAGAGAGAGAAAAAATTTATTTGTGAATATGCACTATCTTTATAATAGTGAAAACAGGTTTTTAAGCAAGGGTGTTACATAGTAACAGCTATTTCTCAGATGGGTGGCACATTCATCTGTAATCCCAGCTACTTGGGATGCTGAGGCAGGAGAATCACTTGAACCCAGAAGGCAGAGTTTACAGTATGCCAATGTCGTTCCACTGCACTCTAGCCTGGATGACAGAGCGAGACTGCGTCTCCAAATAAATAAATAAATACGTGGGCACAGTGACTCATGCCACCAACGGAGTGAGACATTGTCTCAAAAAACAAACCAACAGGCCAGGCATGGTGGCTCATGCCTGTAATCCCAGCACTTTGGGAGGCAGAGGCGGGTGGATCATGAGGTCAGGAGTTCGAGACCAGCCTGACCAACATGGTGAAACACTGTCTCTACTAAAAATGCAAAAATTAGCCTGGCATGGTGGCTCATGCCTGTAATCCCAGCTACTCAGGAGGCTGAGGCAGGAGAATCACTTGAACCCAGGAGACAGAGGTTGCAGTGAGCAGAGATTGCACCACTGCGCTTCAGCCTGAGCAACAGAGTGATACTCTGTCTCAAAAACAAACAAATGAAAAAAGCAGACTGGGCAAAGTGGCTCATACCTGTAATCCCAGCACTTTGGGAGGCCGAGGAGGGTGAATCATTTGAGATCAGGAGTTTGAGATCAGCCTGGTCAACATGGTGAAACCTCGTCTCCACTAAAAATACAAAAAAATTAGCTGGACTTGGTAGTGCACGTCTGTAATCCCAGCTACTTGGGAAGCTGAGACAGGAGAGTCACTTGAACCAGGGAGGTGGAGGTTTCAGTGAGCCAAGATCGTGCCACTGTACTCCAGCCTGGGTAACAGAGTGAGGGTCAGTCAAAAAAAAAAAAATTAATAGAGAAAAAAAGAGTGTCCAAGATTACCCTAAAGGAACAACAGTGTGCTGGATATTTGTTGCGGTTTTAAAATGTGTCCACAAGATTCTTTGATACTTCTCCCTTTAAGAGACTGAGTTTAGGCCGGGCGCGGTGGCTCATGCCTGTAATCCAAGCACTTTGGAGGTCAAGGCGGGCGGATCACCTGAGGTCAGGAGTTCAAGACCAGCCTGACCAACATGGTGAAACCCCGTCTTTATTAAAAAAAAAAAAAAGAGAGAGAGACTGAGTTTAATCCCACACCTCTTGAGTGTGGGCTGGGCTTAGCGAGTTGCTTGTAATGCATAGAATACAGCAGAAGTGATGGTATTTGAGCTCAGAGACTAGGTCATAAAAGGCATGGCAGCTTCCAACCCATCTTCTACATTGCCTTCATAGTCATCAACCCCAGATCCAAATAATAATAGGTAATTTTTCAGCTGTTAGTTTCTCAGACACACAGAGAAAAGTTTAACTATGTAACAGACTTTGAAAATGCCATAACTCTTCCTCCTGTATGGTATGACTATTTTCTTCTTCTCTGCCTGGCAAATTCCTTCTCAATCTTTTAGCATAGCTGAAATGTCACTTCCCTCTCTGGCTGTGCCAGTATTACTTTACCTTTCTCTGGGCTTCCAAAAGCACTTTGTGTATACTCCTTTTATTACTATATTATACTATTCAGCTTAAGAATGTTTATTTAAGACCTACCTATATTGCTTTTTTTTTTTTTTTTTGTGACAGAGTCTCACTCTGTCAGCAGGCGCCAGGCTGGAGTGCAGTGGTGGGACCTCGGCTCACTGCAACCTCCGCCTCCTGGGTTCAAGCAATTCTCCTGCCTCAGCCTCCACAGTAGCTGGGACTACAGGCATGCGCCACCATGCCCAGCTAATTTCTTTGTATTTTTAGTAGAGACGGGGTTTCACCATGTTGACCACGATGGTCTGGATCTCTTGACCTCGTGATCCACCCGCCTCGGCCTCCCAAAGTGCTGGGATTACAGGCGTGAGCCACCGCGCCCGGCCCCTATATTGCATTTTTTAAAACCACTTTTTACTTCTTCATTTCCAGTTTTTGCATAAAAAGAAGCACAGTGCTATACTAGAAAGTCAGAGATTCATTTGATATCTATCTTAGTAATATCAAGTAATACCACTTAATGTACCACTTAAAACATCTGTGTTTAAATTTGAATCCAAGTTTGGGTGAAAGCAAAGTATAGAAAATGGAGGCCAGGCGTGGTGGCTCACACATGTAATCCCAGCACTTTGGGAGGCCGAGGTGGGCAGATCACGAGGTCAAGAGATCGAGACCATCCTGGCCAACGCGGTGAAATCCCGTCTCTACTAAAAATACAAAAATATTAGCCGGGCGTGGTGGCACGTACCTGTGGTCCCAGCTACTCGGGAGGCTGAGGTGGAAGAATCGCTTGAACCCAGGAAGCGGAGGTTGCAGTGAGCCGAGATTGCGCCACTGCACTCCAGCCTGGAGACAAAGCAAGACTCCGTCTCAAAAAAAAAAAAAAAAAAAAAAGAAGCCGAGTGCAGTGGCTCATGCCTGTAATCCCAGCTCTTTGGGAGGCTGAGGCGGGCAGATCACCTGAGGTCAGGAGTTCAAGACCAACCTGACCAATATGGTGAAACCCCATCTTAAAAAAAAAAAAAAAGAAAACGAAGATGGAAAGAAATCCTTTATCTGTTGCAACCGTTGAATTGACTTTGGGATATAGTGATTTCCATTTTACTAAGAGGAAATTATTTTTGAATAGATTTTTAAAATCTGCATTTAGGACATGGCTTTTTTTTTTTTAATGGTTTTCCAATAAAGTGTGAAGTAGAGTGATGGCATGTTAAGAGTTTCAAGCATTCCGCCTGGCGCGGTGGCTCACGCCTGTAATCCCAGCACTTTGGAAGGCTGAGGTGGGCAGATCACAAGGTCAGGAGTCGAGACCATCCCGGCTAACACGGTGAAACCCCGTCTCTACTAAAAGTACAAAAAATCAGCCAGGCGTGGTGGCGGGCGCCTGTCGTCCCAGCTACTTGGGAAGCTGAGGCAGGAGAATCACTTGAACCTGGGAGGCGGAGGTTGCAGTGAGCCGAGATGGCGCCACTGCACTCCAGCCTTGGCGACAGAGCGAGACTCCATCTCAAAAAAAAAAAAAAAAAAAAAAAAAGAGTATCAAGCATTCCAAAAATCACAGTTTAAAACTGTATCTTTGCATATAGCTAGTTGCAATTCAGGCTTGTGTTAAGAAACATGATTAGGCTGAATGTGGTGGTGCGTGCCTATAATCCCAGCTACTTGGGAGGCTGAGGCAGGAGAATGGCTTGAACCAAAATGGCAGAGGTTGCAGTGAGCTGAAATTGTATCACTGCACTCCAGCCTGGGTGACAGAGTGAGACTCCATCTAAAGAAAAAAAAAAAGGAACATGTTTACTATGGTTTTGTACTAGAACTTACCTGTATTAGTTAGGACTGTATGTTACAAATGGAAGAATATCCAAACAGAACTGATTTAACAGCAACAAAAACAAAAAAAGAGTTTATTATTGTTCATATGCCAGTCAAACAATTTCTTGCTTCTTGAAAGAAACTTGATCCAGGGTTCAAATGACATCTTCTCCCTTGGTGATGACTCAGTTTCCAGCCAGGCTCTCCTTTCATGGTGCCAAGCTGGCTGCTAATAGGTCCTAAAATTACTTCCATCCAGTAGAAAGAGACTCAATTTCCCTGATAGCTGGAAAAAGTTCCAAAACTTAATCTTATTAGCCTTGAATATCCTTAGTTGGGTCATATGATTACATTCAGGTTCCTGAATCAATCTGGGAGTGAGAGGAGTTAAAGGAAAACGAGATATAGTGATTGGCTTAAGTTGTTACGCGAGAGTTGCAGGTGTAGAGGACGAAAGTGAAAGAGAAACAGAGATATATTTTGTCAGCCATTACTTTAAAACATGCTTTCTATGGGAGAAATGCCATAATCATCAACCACAATATTTATGGAGCTCCTAATTTTAGAAACAGCTTGAAGATCATTAGACTGATTTTGACTGTGTCTCTTTGCTACAAGGAAGTTTATTTATTTATTTTTTTTTATTTTTTAGTGATAGGGTCTCACTCTGTCACCCAGGCTGGAGTGCAGTTATGCAATCATAGCCTTAAGGAATCCTCCCAGCACTCCTAATATTCTAGACTATTAGGAGTGGAGCTGCAGCTGGTTTTAAGAGCTGTGCTCTGGTTTACAAGGAAGTTTAAGAAAAAGACTGGGAGGCCGAGGTGGGCCTCCCAAATACCTGAGGTCAGGAGTTTGAGACCAGCCTGGCCAAGATGGTGAAACCCTGTCTCTACTAAAAATACAAAAATTAGCCGGGCACGGTGGCAGGTGCCTGTAATCCCAGCTACTTGGGAGGCTGAGGCAGCAGAATTGCTTGAACCCAGGTGGCAGAGGTTGCAGTGAGCCAAGATTGCACCACTGCACTCCAGTCTGGGCGGTAGAGTGAGACTCTGGCTCAAAAAAAAAAAATTAGCCAGGCCTGGTGGCGGGCGCCTGTGATCCCAGCTACTCAGGAGGCTGAGGCAAGAGAATCGCTTGAACACAGGAGACGGAGGTTGCAGTGAGCTGAGATCGTGTCATTGCACTCCAACCTGGGTGACAAGAGCAAAACTCCGTCTCAAAAAAAAAAAAAAAAGTAAAAAAGAAAGAGGGCCAGGTGCGGTAGCTCATACCTGTACCAGCACTTTGGGAGGCCAAGGCAGGAGAATCACTTGAGTCCAGGAGTTAGATCAGCCTGGGCAACACAGGGAGACCCCATCTCTACAAAATAAAAAAATGAGCTGGGTATGGTGGCCCATGCCTGTAGTCCCAGCTACTCAGGAGGCTGAGGATCACTTGAGCCAGGGAGGTTGAGGCTGCAATGCACTGTGATGGTGCCACCTCCCTCTAGCCTGGGTGATGGAGTGACACTTTGTCATAGGGGCCAGGCGCAGTGGCTCACATTTTGGGAGGCCAAGTTGAGGGGATCACCTGAGGTCAGGATCAGCCTGGCCAACATGGTCAACCAGCCTGGCCAGGCAAGACCAGCCTGGCCAACATGGCGAAACCCCATCTTTACTAAAAATACAAAAATTAGCCTGGCATGGTGGGGCCTGCCTGTAGTCCCAGCTACTCAGGAGGCTGAGGCACAAAAATCTGGGCTTGAACCTGGGAGGTAGAGGTTGCAGTGAGCTGAGATTGCACCACTGCACTCCAGCCTGGGCAACAGAGTGAGATTCCATCTCAAGAAAAAAAAAAAAGATAAATCAAACGTAAACACTTTAATAGTTTAACAGATCTGGGCCAACAATGTCATCCTCCCCATAAAATCTTTCTAAGTTCTAGGCCAGGCATGGTGGCTCATACCTGTAATCTCAGCAACTTGGCAGGCCAAGGTGGGAGAATCACTTGAGGTCAGGAGTTCAAGACCAGCTTGGTCAACATGGCGAAACCCTGTCTCTACTTAAAAAAAAAATCCTTCTAAAATCCAAGAAGCCTCAATTACCTGCATGCCTTAAGCAAATCACTGAACCCTTTGAAGCTTTCTGTAAAATAAGGATGCTTAATTACCTCATCTCTAGCTTACTTCCAAGTTCAAAAATTCTATTAGCAAAATAAACATTAATTTTAAAATTTAATTTCTTATACCACATACACTAATTTCAGACAAAAACTGTGAAACAATAGAATGGTACTTTCTGTGTCTTATATACTTACTTTAGAGATCACTGCACCTCCTAATATACACTAGCATTAATTTTGTCCTACATAACATATATGTTTCCCTATGCGTTCCCTCATGTCCCCTGCATCTTGGGGATGAGAGGTTCTGTCATCATTCTTCAGATATATTTCCAAACACTACACTATCCTCCTTTGCAGTCCATGCTTTCCTCATCTTACCTTTTATCTCTCCTCATCATTGTTTTGTATTGACTTCCAAGACATGCCTCTATATTTGTTGCAAACTTTGATAATCTGGCTTTTTTTCAACCCAGCATCTGTCACCTTCTGGGTTGTGTACTTCATTCATGTGGATGAGCCACCTAAGATTCTGTTCTCAACATTTTTTGGCTTATACCATCTCATTATCTTCACCCTTCTAATAATCTGAAATTCCTCATCATTCCTTCCTTCTAGCTCTTTCATTTCCCCACTCCTAATACTCTTTAAGATTACGGAGCTATATATGTATACACACACATTTTTTAAGACAGAGTCTTGCTCCATCACCCAGGCTGAAATGCAGTGGCATGATCAGGGTTCACTGCAGCCTCGACCTCCCAGGCGTAAGCGATTCTCCCACCTCCGCCTCTGGAGTAGCTGAGACTACAAGTATGCATCACCACACCTGGCCATCAGTCCCCCCTCCTGCTTCTTTCCTTTTCTATGATGCAGTCCTCCATGGTCCATGAAGCTCTACTCACAATTCCTTTCTGAGAAAAGTAGGCTGGGGTGGCCATGCTGTATGTTATGTAATTGTTAGGGAAACAGGAATATCAGAGAGCCAGGGTGACACCATTTTAAAATAACCTCCATCTTAAAACTAGCAAGGCACATTCCTCACCAGTCATGACCCATGGTCACAAGATGTTTACAGCTAAGAAAGCAGCTGAATAATGCCTGCAAGGACAAAATCCTGCAATGGCAGAATGTCCAGATGCCCCCATATCACTTAACAATATATGCTTTTAAGATGATTATAGTCATGCTTTGATGTACTTACGCACTAAAATGCCAAGGATAACTTTCTTTAAATCAACAAAGTAATAACTTTTGTCATGCTGTCAGCTTACCCGCATGTAAACATAGCTTAGCTTTTACATAGATAAGACCTCTATACAGAAGAGTTTAAAACAAAGACAGTGCTTATTCCTCCGGTTGCTTTTTAAGGATGCCCTACTCTGTAATTGAGTAGCTTTCAATAAACTATCTCTCCTTGCTGCACTCTGTGACTCACCTTGAATTCCTTTCTGCATGAGATCCAAGAACCCTGTTTTGGGATCTGGGTTGGGACCTTCTTCTGGCACCGTCATTGTGTTACCCTGGTTGTGGCTGATTAGATCAGAAATCTATAAAATAGCATAAGATAAACATTTATAGGCTAAACATAAGGGGGAGGCCAGAGTCTTTAATGTGGTTCATATTGGATGAACCTAACTGACCCAATCAAGTCTTCTTTTGGGGGAATTTGGATGCAAGACACAAAAAAATTAATATGAACAGGAGAAGTAGTAAGTATGTGCAGAGGAGGAGAGAGAGACTAGACAGTAAGAAGCTGACCTATGAATATGGGAGAATCCCTGGAAAAGGAGTAAATGGGCATTTACTTCTGAGAGGGTAGAGGCTAGCCAGGTGATCGAGCTGACATGAGGGTGCTAGAACTTCTATTGCATCCTATCCTAGGCATTTTTTCCTTTCTCCCCAGTGTCTGTCTGTGGAGCAAGTTCCCTGGGCTTCCTCCCTTCCACTTGAGTGTCATTACCTTCTACCTCTGCCTTTGAGATAAACTGGGCCGGGCGTGGTGGCTCACGCCTGTAATCCAAGGACTTTGGAGGCCAAGGCGGGCGGATCACCTGAGGTTGGGAGTTCAAGACCGGCCTGACCAACATGGTGAAACCTCGTCTTTAAAAAAAAAAAAAAAGAAGAGATAACCTGAACTAAGGCTATCTCTGCTCCTTGCCACCCTGAAAAGCCTAAGGCCCCAGCCAATAGTTTATCAGCTCAATTCTTCTCTTGCCAGCACTGTCAACTCTCTCTCTTCCTTGTCCTTCTATTGCAACTGCCTCATAAACCTCCAATCCTGGATGAATCTGTCCCTCAATCTCCTCTGCTGCTTCATCTGGGTTACTGAACTTTAGTAGGAAAAAAATCACATAACTTTTTGGATTCATATTACCATAAACATATCTGTTCTCATCTGTATTCTCCACGGCAAGCAGCAATTCTTACATTTTCCTATTCATTTTTGGTTTTCCATTCCTGAAAAAATATTCTAAGCATTCGCCACTCTACACAAGTCCCCTGCTCCTCCCACATACCTCTTTCCAGCAAAAATTTTATCTTCTACCTCATAAAGAAAATAGAGGGCAGGGCATGGTGGCTCATGCCTGTAGTCTCAGCAGTTTGGGAGGACACAGCAGGAAGATCGCTTTAGTACAGCAAGATTGCTCAAGAGCAGCCTGGCCAACATAGTGAGACACCATCTCCACAGAAAATACAAAAAATAGCCAGGTGTGGTGGTGCTTATAGTCCCAGCTACCCTAGAGACCGAGGTGGGAGAATTGCTTGAGCCCCAGGACGTCTTTTTTATTTGTTTATTTATTTATTTAGAGACGGGTTTCACCATGTTGGCCAGGATTGTCTCAATCTCTTGACCTCATGATCCACCCGCCTTGGCCTCCCAAAGTGCTGGATTACAGGCGTGAGCCACCGCGCCCGGCCTTTCCAGGACGTCTTGTATCCTGCAACTAGAATCACTGCAGTGAGCCCAGATCACGCCACTGCACTTCAGCCCGGGTGACAGAGTGAGATCTTCTCTCAAAAAAAAAAAAGGAAAGAAAGTAGAGACCATTACATTCTAAATTCTTCTCTTTTTTTTTTTTTTTAGACAGAGTTTTGATCTGTTGCCCAGGCTGGAATGCAGTGGCACAATCTCAGCTCACTGCAACCTCCACCTCCTGGGTTCGAGCGATTCTCCTGCCTTAGCCCTCCCGAGTAGTTGGAATTACATACGCACACCAACATGCCTGACTAATTTTTTTGTACTTTTAGTAGAGACAAGTTTTCACCATGTTGGCCAGGCGGGTCTCGTACTTCTCACCTCAAGTGATCTGCCTGCCTCAGCCTCCCAAAGTGCTGGGATTACAGGCATGAGCCACCAGGCCTGGCCAGATTGTAAGTTCTGAGAGAGCAAGAGTCTTGTCTTAGTCATCTCTGAATCTCTAGCACTAGCCTTAGGGCTTGACACATAAATGTTGCCTAACAAATATTTGCTGGATGAATAACATGTTACATTAGTCAGGGATTCCCTCAACTTCTTGCCCTGCCTCTGAACAAATATCTCTGTCTTGCCAGCAGTCCTCATCTTTCTCCCCCAGTCTCAAAGGAAAAGGCGTCCTGCCTGCTCTCCAGGCCTATCCGTAGGTGCTCTAGAACACATCCTGGTTTGTATTCCAGGCATCTTCCCTCTATCCATTTTCAGTCTTCTACCTGTCCTCCACCTCCCCTCCCGACCCTTCTCTATGCTCCATCCTCTTCCCCTCCCCATCCTATTACCCTCCCCCTCTACTTTTCTGCCACGCCTTTTTCTGGTCTCTATTCTTTTTCATTGATCTATTTGTCTATTCTCTTAGCAATACCACACTGTCTTGATTACTGTAGCTTTATAGTAAATCTTCAAGTTAGGTAATATCAGTCCTCTGACTTTGTCAGTCTTCTGACTTTGCCTTCTCCTTCAGTATTGTGTTGGCTATAGAATTAGTTTGTTGATATCCATGCAACCATTTGCTGGAATTTTGATTGAGATTGTGTTGCAATCTATAGATCAAGTTGTGAAGAATAGACATCTTAATAATATTGAGCTTTCCTACCCATGATCATTGAATATCTCCCTATTTATTTGGTTCTTCTCTGATTTTATAAAATTAGAGTTTTTAGTTTTCCTCATAGATCTTGAACATATTTTGTTAGATTTATATAAAAATACAGGCTGGGTGTGGTGATTCACGCCTGTAGTCCCACTACTTTGAGAGGCCAAGGCGGGTGGATTGCTTGAGGTTAGGCATAGGAGACCAGCCTGACCAACATGGCAAAACCCTGTCTCTACTAAAAGTACAAACAAACAAAAAAAAATTAGCCAGGTGTGGTGGGGGGCACCTGTAATCCCAGCTACTCGGGTAGCTGAGGCAGGAGAAGCACTTGATCCCAGGAGGCGAAGATAGTAGTGAGCCAAGATCACACCACTGCACCCTATCCTGGGCAACAGAGCAAGACTCTGTCTCAAAAAAAAAAGATGTATATCAAAATGTTTTCATTTAGGCTTTCCTGCTATCTTGAATCCTGTTGGGAACAAGACTTCTAAAAGGAAACATGTCTGGAAGGCTGTGGTCCAAGGCCATTTTTGTTGGCTATAAGCAGGTCTCCAGAATCAAAGAGAACACACAGCTTTTCTTAAAATTGAAGGTGTTTATACTCAAGATGAAACAGAATTCTATTTGGGCAAGAGATGTGCTTATGTACACAAGGCAAAGAATAATATAATGACTCCGGGTGGCAAACCAAACAAAACCAGAGTAATCTGGGGAAAGGTAACTTGGGCCTACAGAAATAGTGGTGTGGTTTGTGCCAAATTCTGAAGCAATCTTCCTGCTAAGGCTATTGGACACAGAATCAGAGTGATGCTGTACTCTCATGCTATACCCCTCAAGGATTTAAACTAATGAAAAGTCAATAAATAAAAGTGGATTTGTGCTCTTGTAAAAAAAATTTCAGACTGGGCACAGTGGCTCACGCGTGTAATCCCAGCACTTTGGGAGGCCGAGGCGGGTGGATCACATGAGGTCAGCAGTTCGAGACCAGCCTGACCAACGTGGAGAAACCCCATCTTTACTAAAAATACAAAATTAGCTGGGCATGGTGGCGTATGCCTGTAATCCCAGCTACTTGGGAGGCTGAGGTAGGAAAATTGCTTGAGCTTGGGAGGTGGAGGTTGCAGTGAGCTGAAATCTTGCCAATGCACTCCAGCCTGGGCTACAAGATAGAAACTCCGTATCAGAAAAAAAAAAATCATTTTGGAGGGTGTCTAATGTAAATGAAATTGTGCTTGCTTTTAAATTCAAATTCCACTTGTTCATTGCTGATAGATAGGAAAGCCATTGGCGTTTTTTCAGAGGCAGTGTCACTATGTTGCCCAGGCCGGAATGCGGTGGCTATTCATAGGTGTGATCATGATGCACTGTAGCCTTTTTTTTTTTTTTTTTGAGATAATATCTCAGTCTGTTGCCCAGGCTGGAGTGCAGTGGTGCAATCTTGGCTTGCTGCAACCCTGGCCTCCCAGGCTTAAGCAGTTCTCCTGCTTCAGCCTCCCAAGACTGGGACCACACACATGCCACCACATCCAGCTAATTTTTGCGTATTTTGTAGAGATGGAGTTTCACCATGTTGCTCAGGTTGATCTCAAACTCCTGGACTCAAGTGATCTGTGCTCCTCAGCCTCCCAAAGTGCTGGGATTACAGAGATGAGTCACTGCATGGGGCCTATTGCAGCCTTGACCCCCTGGGCTCAAATGATTCTCCTGCCTCTGCCTCCCATGTAGCTGTGACTACAAGCTGGTGACACTGCACCTGGCTGACTTTTGTATACTAACCTCGCATCCTGCAACTATAATCACTTGCTATAATTGCTTATTAGTTCCAATTTTTTTTTTGTCATTTATTTCTAGTTTTCTACATATATAATCATGTCATCTGTGACAAAGATGATTTTATTTTGTCCTTCCCTTTACTATGCTTTTTTTTTTTGAGACAGAGTCTTACTCTGTTGCGCAGGCTGGAGTGCAGTGGCATTATCTTGGCTCACTGCAACCTCCACCTCCTGGGTTCAAGCAATTCTTCTGCCTCAGCCTGGCAAGTAGCTGGCACTACAGGCATGTGTCACCATGCCTGGCTAATTTTTGTATTTTTAGAAGAGACAGGGTTTTACCATAGTGGCCAGGCTAGTCTCAAACTCCCGACCTCGTGATCCACCCACCTTGGCCTCCCTAAGTGCTGGTATTACAGGCGTGAGCCGCCTCGCCCGGCCCCTTTACTACGTTTTAATTAGGTTGTCTTTTTATTATGAATTGTGAGATTCTTTAGATATTATAGATATAAATCCCTTTTAAGATATATGATTTGCATGGCCAGGTGCAGTGGCTCACGCCTGCAATCCCAGGGCTTTGGGAGACTGAGGCAGGCGGATCAGCTGAGGCCAGGAGTTCGAGACCAGCCTGGCCAACATGAGGAAACCCTATCTCTACTAAAGATACGAAAATTAGCTGGGTGTGGTAGTGCATGATTGTAATTCCAGCTACTTAGGAGGCTGAGGCATGATAATCACTTAAACCGGGAGGTGGAGGTTGTAGTGAGCTGAGATTGCACCACTGCACTCCAGCCTGGGCGACAGGGTAAGACTCTGTATCAAAAAAAAAAAGATGTATGACTTGAAAATATTTTCTCCTATTTTGAGAGGTGTCTACTTTCTAGATGCCTTTCACTGAAGAACAAAATTTTTAATTTTGATGAAATTCACTTTATTTTATTTTGCTGCTTTGTGCTTTTAGGTTCATATCTAAGAAGATTTTAACTAACTCAAGTTCCCAAAGACAAATTTCTATATTTTCTTCTAAGATTTTCTATTGTTTCAGCTTTACAGTTAGGTCTGTGGTCTATTTTTTTTTTTTTTTTTATGAGACGGGGTTTCACGGTGTTGGCCAGGATGGTCTCGAACTCTTGACCTCATGATCCGCCCGCCTCGGCCTCCCAAAGTGCTGGGATTACAGGCGTGAGCCACCACGCCCGGCCCAGGTCTGTGGTCTATTTTTAGTTAATTTTTGGGGACAGTGCTGGGAAAGGGTCCAATTTTATTCTTTTATATATGGATATCTAGTTGTCCTAGAACTGTTTGTTGGAAAGACTTTTCTTTTCCCCATTGAATCATCTGGCTCTCTTGTTGAAAAGCAAGTGACCATAAATTGGAGAGTTCATTTCTCTACTCATAAGAACTGATCATACTTTTTTTGTTTTTTGAGATAAAGTCTCACTCTGTCACCCAGGCTGGAGTGCAGTGGCACGATCTCGGCTCACTGCAACCTCCGCCTCCCGGGTTCAAGTGATTCTCCTTGCCTCAGCCTCCCAAGTAGCTGGGATTACAGGTGCCCACCACTATACCTAACTCATTTTTATATTTTTAGTAGACAGGGTTTCACCTTGTTGGCTGGGCTGGTCTTGAACTCCTGACCTCAGGTGATCCGCTTGCCTCAGGCTCCCAAAGTGTGGGACTACAGGCGTGACCCCCTGCACCTGGCCCATGCTTATTTTTAAGAAGCAGCTCAGGAACCTTTCCAACTTCCCTTTCTTCCGCTTACGAACTGAGTTAGGTGCTCCTTATTTTCTGCCCCATGGCATCCGGTGCTTACCTTATTACAGCACTCCATTATCATGGCTTGGTTGCTGCTTATTGTCTACTTTCCTATGAAACTGCAAATTATTTGAGGGCAGGGATTTGCCTAGTCCACCTTTGAATCCTCCCAGTCTATCACAGGTTTAGTCATTGACAAAGTTTGTTGTTTTTTTTTTTAAAAACAGTTTCACTCTGTTGCCCAGGTTGGAGTGCAGGGGCATGACCTTGGTTCACTGCAACCTCTGCCTCCTGGGTTCAAGTGATTCTTGTGCCTCAGTCTCCCCAATAGCTGGGATACAGGCACACGACACACATCTGGCTAATTTTGTATTTTTTTAGTAGAGAAGGGGTCTTACCATGTTGGCCAGGCTAGTCTCGAACTCCTCACCTCAGTCGATCTGCCCGCCTCTACTTCCCAAAGTGTTGGGATTATAGGTGTGAGCCACTGAGCCTGGCTCTCATGTCTATTGAATTTAAAAATAAATTTTAGGCCGGGCTTGGTGGCTCATGCCTATAATCTCAGCACTTTGGGAGGCTGAGGTGGGCAGATGGCTTGAGTCTAGGAGTACAAGACCAGCCTGGGCAATATGGTGAAATCCCATCTCTACAAAAAAATTAGCCGGGGTGGTGGCACATGCCTGTAGTCCCAGATACTCCCAGATAGGAAGCTAAGGTGGGAGGATTGCTTGGGCCCAGGAGGCTGAGGCTGCAGTGAACTGTGATTGTGCCACTGCACTCCAGCCTTGGGCGACACAGTGAGATCTCATCTCAAAAAAAAAAAGAAAAAAGCCAGGCGCCGTGGCTCAAGCCTGTAATCCCAGCACTTTGGGAGGCCAAGTCGGGTGGATCACCTGAGGTCAGGAGTTCAAAACCAGCCTGACCAACAAGGTGAAAGCTCTAAAAAAAAAAAAATTATTATAATTTTAGAAAACTTTATGCAAGTATTTATTTGATACCAAATATTCAAGTAAGAATGCAAGCTGTTATTATTTGTATAAGACAATATAGACCACTTCATGACAATCTTATAGAATTATAGGAATTGCTAATCAATTAATGTCAATAAACAATAATTTATTGAGGCGGGGGGCGACGGCTCTTGCCTGTAATCCCAGCACTTTGGGAGGCTGAGGCAGGCGGATCGCCAGAGGTCAGGAGTTCGAGACTAGCCTGGCCAACATAGTGAAACCCTGTTTCTCCTAAAAATACAAAAAATTAACTGAACATGGTGACAAGTGCCTGTATCCCAGCTACTCGGGAGGCTGAAACAGGAGAATCGCTTGAACCTGGGAGGCAGAGGTTGCAGTGAACCGAGATCATGCCATTGCACACCAGCCTGGGCAACAAGAGTGAGACTCCATCTCAAAAAGTTAATAGTAATTATTATTATAATTTATTGAGCATTTACTATGTAAAGGTTGAGGTGCGAGGTGCTGAATACACTACTGATTTTAAATTTATGTAGCAGTACCTGCCATCAAGAAACTTACAGACTAAGTTAGAAAATAAGAGAATAATCCAGTGCAGCTGTGGTAAGAATGGGACAGTCTTTTATTTCCAGCCTTACCTTGACTCTCTCATTCATGGCTTCCTCTGCCTTGATTATTTGATCTTAAAGGAGGAAAATAAAATATCTAGGGGGTAAACCTGAAACACAACCAACTTCTCAGGGGGGTTCTCTGGAGTGGATATGAACTATTTTGTTTGTTTGTTTGTTTGTTTTTTGAGACAGAGTCTCTCTCTGTCTCCCAAGCTGGAGTGCAGTGGCACAATCACAGCTCACTGCAACCTCCACCTCCTAAGTTCAAGCAATTCTTATGCCACAGCCTCCATAGGAGCTGAGACTACAGGCCTGCGCCACCACTCCTGGCTAATTTTTGTATTTCTTTGTTTCTTTTTGAGATGCAATCTCACTCTGTCACCTAGGCTGGAGTGCAATAGCGTGATCTTAGCTCACTGCAAACTCCGCCTTCCAGGTTCAAGTGATTCTTCTGCCTCAGTCTCCCAAGTAGCTGGGATTACAGGCACCCGCCACCATGACCAGCTAATTTTTTTGTATTTTTAGTAGAGACAGGGTTTCACCATGTTGGGCAGGCTGGTTTTGAACTCCTGACCTCAAGTCATCCACACACCTTGGTCTCCCAAAGTGCTAGGATTACAGGCGTGAGCCACTGTGCCAGGCCTAATTTTTGTATTTTTACTGGAGACAGGTTTTGCTGTGTTGCCCAGACTGGTCTCAAACTCCTAGACTCAAGTAATCCACCTGCCTTGGCCTCCCAAAGTGCTGAGATTATAGGCCTGAGCCACTGTGCCCGGCCAAGAACTGTTTTAAACCACTATTTAATGTCACTTTGACCCAGACCTCTGGAGCAAGCTGAAACAAGACTAGAGCTTGTTTGGGTAAAGTTGTTTCACAGTGTTTGCTTAAGCAGACACTAAATCTTAAAATTTCCATCTTATCCACAAAATAGGATATTTGCAAATCATATATTGAATAATGAATTAATATTCCGAATATATGAAGAACTCTACAAGTCAACCAGGTGTGGTGGCTCATGCCTGTGTTTGCAGCACTTTGGAAGGCAGAGATGGGTGGATTGCTTGAGCCCAGGAGCTGGAGACCAGCCTGGGCAACATGACAAAACCCCGTCTCTACAAAAAGTATAAAAATTAGCGGGGCATACTGTTGGGCACTTGGTGCCCTAGCTACTCAGGAGGCTGAGGTGGGAGGATCCCTTGAGCTCGGGTGGTTGAGGCTGCAGGGAGCCTTGATCACACCCTGCACTCTAGCCTGGGTGACAGAGTGAAACCCTGGCTCAAAAAAACAAAACAAAACAAAAAACTATAATGAGATAACATTTCACACCCATCAGTATGGCTATTACTAAAATACAGAAAACAAGAAATGTTGATGAGGTTACAGAAAAATTGGAACCCTCATGCATTACTGGTGGGAATGTAGAATGATATGAGACTATGGAAAATAGTAAAAAAAAAAAAAAATAGGCGGGGCGTGGTGGCTCACACCTGTAATCCAAGCACTTTGGAGGCCAAGTTGGGCAGATCACCTGAGATCGGGAGTTCAAGACCAGCCTGACCAACACGGTGAAACTCCGTCTTTAAAAAAAAATAAAAAAATAAAAAGGAAAATAGT
This sequence comes from Ateles fusciceps, assembly GCA_036589455.1. Classification (NCBI taxonomy): domain Eukaryota; kingdom Metazoa; phylum Chordata; class Mammalia; order Primates; family Atelidae; genus Ateles; species Ateles fusciceps. The sequence continues at coordinate 4,045,541 of JAZHEH010002038.1, forward strand.
ATGGCAGTTCCTCAAAAACATAAACATAAAATTACCATATGGTCCAGCAATTATGCTTTTAGGACCCGAAAGAATTGAAAGCAGAGTCTTGAAGAGATATCTGTACACCCATGCTCATAGCACTATTATGCACAATAGCCAAAAGGTGGAAATGCAAATGTCCATGAACAGATACATGAATAAACAAAATATGGTATATATATATATATATATATACAGAATATTATCCCACCTTTAAACATAATGAAATTATTTTCCTTCCTTGCTTCAGGCCCCCCATATGCAAGTAAGGAGTGAAATTCTGATATATGCTGCAATGTGGATGAACCTTGAAGACATTGTGCTAAGTAAACTAAGCTTGTTGGCTGGGAGCAATGGCTCATGCCTGTAATCCCAGCACTTGGGAGGCTGAGGCAAATGGATCACTTGAGGCCAGGAGTTCAAGTCCAGCTTGGCCAATATGAAGAAACCCTGTCTCTACAGAAAAATACAAAAATTAACCAGGTCTGATGGCATGCACCTGTAATCCCCAGTTACTTGGAAGGCTGAGGCAGGAGAATTGCTTGAATCCTGGAGGCAGAGGTTGCAGTGAGCTGAGATTGTGCCACTGCACTCCAGCCTGGGCTTTCTTGAAAACAAAACAAAACAAAACAATACACGCGCACACAACTTTAATGGACTCCATTGCTCTAAAATGAAATCTAGGCTTCCTTATATGACTCAAAGCAACTATGTGATTGTGCCCTTGCCTCCCCAATAGCATCATTCCCCTCCTCACTCATTATCTTCGGCCACTATGGTCGCTTTGTTTATGCTACTGTCCACTTTCCTGCTTGGAATACACTTCACTAGCATTGCAGGTTTATTTTTGTCTTGTCTTTTAGGTCTCAGCTCATGTCACTCACTCAAAGAGGCGTCCCTTTAACACAGTAGTTCTCAGGTGTGGGCAATTTTGACCCCCCCGAGATTTGGCAATGTCTAGAAAGATATTTGATAGTCCCAACTGTAGGGATTGTATGTTACTGGCATGCAGTGGTTAGAGGGCAGGGATGTTACTAAATATCCTGTAATGCAGGACAGCCCCTTGCAAGAAAGAATTATCTAGCCCAAAATGTCAATAGTGCAGAGGTTGGGAAAGCCTACGAATAATACTTTAAATAACACCCTACTTAAAATGACTCTATTTAATTGCCTTGTTTATTTCTTTCACAGCGCGTACCACAATGTGAATTTACTTATTTTTTTATTTGTTAATTCTTTACTTGTTCCATTACAAGTTTCTAAGTTTCTTTTTCTTTCTTTCTTTCTTTTTTTTTCTTATTTTTTTGAGACGGAGTCTTGCTCTGTCGCCAGGCTGGAGTGGAATGGTGCAATCTCTGCTTACTGCAACGTATGCCTCCTGGGTTCAAGCAATTCTCCTGCCTCAGCCTCCCAAGTAGTTGGGACTACAGGCACATGCCACCACACCCAGCTAATTTTTTGTGTTTTTAGTACAGATGGGGCTTCACCATATTGGCCAGGATGGTTTCTATCTCTTGACCTCGTGATCCACCCGCCTTGGCCTCCCAAAGTGCTGGGATTACAGGATTGAGCCACCGTGCACTGCCTAAATGTAAGTTTTATAAAGTCAAGATTCTCACTTGTGGCCAGGTGTGGTGGCTCATGCCTGTAATCCCAACACTTTGGGAGGTTGAGGTGGCAGAATCACTTGTGTCCAGGAGTTTGAGATCAGCATGGACAACAAAATGAGAACCCCCTCATCTCTACTAAAAAAAAGAAAAAATACCCTCTTGTGTGGCATTCACCTTTGATCCCAGCTACTCATGAAGTTGAGGCAGGAGGATTGCTTGAGCCCCAGGAGATTGAGGCTGCAGTGAGCCATGGTTGTGCCACTACACTCCAGCCTGGGTGACAGAGTGACATCCTGTTTCAAAAAAAAAAAAAAAAAATTTCGGCTGGGCGCGGTGGTTCACACCTGTAATGTCAGCACTTTGGGAGGCTGAGGCAGGCGGATCACCTGAGATCCAGAGTTTGAGACCAGCCTGACCAACGTGGAGAAATATCGTCTCTACTAAAAATACAAAATTAGGCCAGGTGTGGTGGCTCATGCCTGTAATCCCAGCACTTTGGGAAGCCAACGTGGGCGTATCACAAGGTCAGGATTTCAAGAACAGCCTAGCCAATATGGTGAAACCCCGTCTTTACTAAAAATACGAAAAAATTAGCCGGGTGTGGTGGCATGTAATCCCAGCCACTCAGGAGGCTGAGGCAGGAGAATTGTTTGAACCCAGGATGCAGAGGTTGCAGTGACCCAAGATCATGCCACTGCACTCCAGCCTGGGCAACAAAGTGAGACTCTGTCTCAAAACAACAACAACAAAAAAAACAAAATTAGCCAGGCATGGTGGTGCATGCCTGTAATCCAAGCTACTCGGGAGGCTGAGGTGGGAGAATCACTTGAACCCGGGAGGTGCAGGTTGTGGTGAGCTGAGATTGGGCCATTGCACTCCAGCCTAGGCGACAGTGTGAGAGACTGTGTCTCAAAAAAAAAAAATTGCCAGCTGGGTGCAGTAGCTCAGGCCTGTAATCCCAGCACTTTGGGAGGCTGAGGCAGGTGGATCACCTGAGATCAGGAGTTCGAGACCATCCTGGCCAACATGGTGAAAATTTTTGTATTTTTTTTGTACTAAAAATACAAAAATTAGCCAAGTGTGGTAATGCGTGCCTGTGATCCCAGCTACTCAGGAGGCTGAATCAGGAGAATTGCTTGAACCCAGTAGGCAGAGGTTGCAGTGAGCCCAGATTTTACTGCTGCACTCCAGCCTAGGTAACAGACCAAGATTCCGTGTCAAAAAAAAAAAAAAAAAGCCTTGATCACTGCTGAGTGAATGAATGCATGAATGAATCCCATACACCTGTAACTGCTCAACATACTTTTCCCATTAAAGCTCTAGTTTACAAATTGATTTACTTCATTTCCCTGCAAAGCATCTATTTTTATTCATTACTTCAATATTTTGGGAGCACCAATTATGTGCCAAGCAATGAGCTAGGTGCTGGATAGATAATAGGGAATAAGAAGCAGCGCTTGGTCCCAAAGAGCTTATAAGTCAAAGGTTAATTTGGGAGTGATACATCTAATTAAAAGGCCACTTATAATTTGGGCTGCTATGGGGGTCAAGGAGAAAACATGGTCTCTGCTCTCAAGGTGCTTATTTGTTCTAGGGGTGGCAGCAAGGAATGAAAGATGCACATAAGCAACCACAAATGCCAGAAAAGCACACAAATAAGAAAAGCAAGATCTCTACTAGCTATGAGAATCAGAGAAGGCTTTGTGGAAGAGGTGCTGTTTGGTTTGAGACATATAGGAAGACAGATGAGAGTTTAATAAAATAGAAGGAGGAAATGGAGAGAAGGGAGAGGACACATTCCAGGCAGAAAGATGTCAAGAGCCAAGGCACAGAAATGTGTGTGCCAGGAACAAGTAGACGTGTTTGGCTAAAGCACAGGAGACCAGTGAGAGCTTAGGCTAGAAAGAGAGACTGGGCCCAAACTGGGTCAGTTGAATAAGAATACAAATGACCCAAATCTTGCCCATATTTCCTATAATTTAGAGCAGTATTTCCCTCATGCACACAAGGAAAGGGAGGCTTAGAGAAATTTGGTGACTCAGCTAGTCATTTAGTAGACCAGTGTGGCTTTGATTGTCAGGATTTCCAAGAGGTTCCTGGCTTACCATACTTCCCAGGAGCTCAATATGACAACACCCGTAAAGGGACAGAGTTCATGATATATAGCAAAGACACCTCTTGTCCCAATGTATGTACAAACAATATATTGCCAGATTTTATTTTTTGGGGGGAGAAATGGCTCAGAGGCAGTATGTTTTCTTTGTCCCAAGGTAGGGTAGAAATGGGTGTATACTAATGAAGGGAGGATGAGGAAGCAGGAGGGGGAACCAAAGAACGGAAAGAATAGGTCAGTTTGTTTGATAAACAAGCTATGCTCAAGTATTTATTTGCAATATTTCAGTTGCCATAGCAATTGGATGCTGCTCTTTCCACTGTTCCTCCTTTTATCCTTTGCATGGCCTTTAAAGTCGTTTCCTAGGCAGATGTAGTTCTCCCGTGTATCTTAAAGAAGATTTTGGAACATTTCTTTCCTTCTGCTTTTCCTTTTCTCTTTGTGACGTCTGGTCCAGCCACTCCTCTGGGAAGAGCTGGATGGCACTGCACATTTCAGGAGCAGGACCTTAGGAGCAAAGGGACATTACCAAGCCTGGTGTGAGTTGAAATGCTTGGTTGCTGACTTCTAGAGCATCCCAGCATTAAATGATAAGTGTAGGGATTAAGCAAGGTATAGAATGACTTTTAAAAAACCCCATGCAGGTTATAAATAGTATAGTCAAGTCCGGGTGTGGTAGCTCACGCCTGTCATCCCAGCACTATGGGAAGCCAAGGTGGGCAGATCACCTGAGGTCAGGAGTTCGAGACCAGCCTGGCCAACATGGTGAAACCCCATCTCTATTAAAAATACAAAAAATAGCTGGGTGTGGTGGCGAGTGCCTGTACTCCCAGCTATTCAGGAGGCTGAGGCAGGAGAGTTGCCTGAACTTGGGAGGCAGAGGTTGCAGTGAGCTGAGATTGCATCACTGCACTCTAACCTGGGTGACAGAGCAAGACTCCATCTCAAAAAAAAAAAAAAAAAGAAATCCAAAAAAAAAATCCCCAAAAAACAGTATAGTCAAAAATTCTCTGAACTCCAGGGTGAGAATTTCCCCGTCAGGCAAGGACAACAATGATTATGAGTATCATACGTCTTATCCCACTGAATCCTCACAACAACCCTGTCTGCCTAGCATAGCTAATATTTACTGAGCACTTACTTTGTGCCAGACACTTTTCAGACGGTGTGTCATCTCATCTAAGTCCTCAAAAGCACTTTTGCTGTAGATTTTTATTATCCTTATTTCAAAATGGAAGAAAAGAACATAAAGTTAATAATTATTGAACACACAATATGTGCCAAGGCACTGTGCTAAGCACTTGACATACATTTTCCCATGATAAACTTTTGAAAAAAAAATGGCCTGCATTTTTTTTTTTTTTTTTGAGATGGAGTTTTGCTCTGTCGCCCAGGCTGGAGTGCAGTGGCACAATCTCAGCTCACTGCAGCCTCCACCTCCTGGGTTCAAGGGATTCTCCTGCCTCAGTCTCCTGCATAACTGGGATTATAGGCACATGCCACCCCGCCCAGCTAATTTTTGTATTTTTAGTGGAAACGGGGTTTTGCCATGTTGGCAAGGCTGGTCTCGAACTCCTGATCTCAAATAATTCACCCACAGTTCCTTGGCCTCCCAAAGTGCTAGGATTACAGGTGTGACCCACCACGCCCAGCCTGATCTGTTATTTTGTTTATTGTTTTTTAGAGACAAGGGTCTTGCTCTGTCATCTAGGTTAGAGTGCAGTGGTGTGATCATAACTCAGTGTAGCCTCAAACCCCTGGCTCAAGCAATCCTCCTGCCTCAGCCTCGTGAGTAGCTGGGACTAGAGGCATGTGCCACCATGTCTGGCTAGTGTTTTAAAATTTTGTCCTAGAGACATGGTCTCACTATGTTGTGCAGGCTGGTCTCAAACTTCTGAGCTTGCACAATCCTTCTGCCTTGGCCTCCCAAAGGGCTGAGATTACAGGCGTGAATGCCTGCACCTGGCCTGGTCTGTATTTTACTGTGCCTGGCCTAGGTTTGTATTACTGAGAGCAAATAGCTTGCTCAAGTCTACATAAGTAAGAAGAAGAAGCGGATTGAAAGCTAGTCTCTCTAATTACAAAGCTCATGAGCTTAAGCACTCCAAAAATAGAAATGGAAGTTCAGAGAGTTTAAGGGACTTGCTCAAGATTACACAGCCCACAGTTGAAGAATGATATCTGAATCCAGGTTTGTCTGATTCCAGAATTGAAACGCTAACATTTTCTAGTGTGAAAAATAATGAAAAATAATTTATCCTCTGATTTGGAGCTAATTCTGAAAGCAGAGCAATCTAACTGGGCTTTATTTCACTGTACTCTTTAGATATAGCTCCCCCAAAGTTAGTCTGTACATCACTAGCCAGACTTTTTGATATCTGCCTGCTACACTGTAAACTTGCAGTGCAAATGGTTCTTATTCTGAAGCTGTGTGTCACCTAGTTAAGGGAATGAGGCATTTAAAAAGGAGAGGAGGAAGGGATGAGGCAGGCAGACAGATAGGAAGAGAAGAAGAAAGTGAGGGAATAAAACTAGTAGTACAAGGGAAGAAATAGGACACAATATTCGCTTTTTTTTTTTTAGGAATCAGGGTCTTGCTAAGTTGCCCAGACTGGACTTCAACTCCTGGGCTCAAGCAATCCTCCTGCTTTGGCCTTGGGACTATAAGTGCATGCCACTGCTGGCTGATTTACTTTTTTGAGGTGGAGTCTCACTCTGTCGCCCAGGATGGAGTGCAGTGACATGATCTCAGCTCACTTCAACCTCTGCCTCCCAGGTTCAAGCAATTCTCATGCCTCAGGCCTCCTGAGTAGCTGAGACTACAGGCGTACACCACCATTACCTGGATATTTTTTTCTTTTTAGTAGAGACAAAGTTTTACCATGTTGGCCAAGCTTGTCTTGAACTCTTGATCTCAAGTGATCCACCCACCTCAGCCCCCTAAAATGCTGGGGATTACAGGCATAAACCACTGCACCTGGCCAGGAGTATTTACTTTTCTCTTCAACTTCTAGGGCTAGAGAAGATGAACTTTTACTACCTACATTTTGTAAGTGAAACCAGAGTAGATTTTGCTATTAGCTGGTGACTGTTCTAACTCAGTGCTTTTTATTTATTTTTATTTTTATTTATTTTTGAAACAGGGTCTTGCTCTGTCACCCAGGCTGGGGTGCAGTGGCACAATCATGGCTCACTGCAGCCTTGACGTCTTGGGCTCAATTAAAAAAATTTTTTTTTTTTTTTTTTGTAGAGATGAGATCTCTCTATATTGTCCAGGCTGGTCTTGAACTCCTGGGCTTAAGTGATCCTCCCGCCTTGGCCTCTTAAAGTGCTGGCATTACACAGGCTTGAGCCACCGCTCCCAGCCTCAATCCTTTTCAAATTTTAATGTGAAGATGAATCTCCTGGGAGGATCTTGTTAAAAGCAGATTCTGATTCAGTAAGTCTAGGGTGTGGGGTTAGATTCTTTCTTTCTTTCTCTCTCCTTCCTTCCTTTCCTCTTTCCCTCCTTCCTTCCTTCCCTCCTTCCCTCCTTCCTTCCCTCCTTCCCTTCTTTTCTTTCTTTCTTTTTCTTTTCTTTTCTTTTCGGCAGTCTCTCATCTATAGCCCAGCTGGAGTGCAGTGGCACTACCTTGGCTCACTGCATCACTGCAACCTCTGCCTCCCAGGTTCAAGCAGTTCTCCCACCTCAGCCTCCCAAGTAGCTGGGATTATAGGCATGTGTCACTATGCCCAGCTAATTTTTGTATTTTTAGTAGAAATGAGGTTTTACCATGTTGGCTAGGCTAGTCTCCTGACCTCATGTGATCTACCCTACTGGGTTTCCCAAGGTACTGGGATTATAGGTGTGAGCCACCACGTCTGGCCTGAGATTCTGTATTTCCTTTTTTTTTTTTTTTTTTTTTTAAAACTGAGTCTTGCCCTGTTGCCCAGGCTGGAGTTTAGTGGCACGATCTTGGCTCACTGCAACTACTGCCTGGGTTAGAGCAATTCTCATGTCTCAGCCTCCCAAGTATCTGGGATTACAGGCATGCGCCACCACTCCCAGATAATTTTTGCATTTTTAGGAGAGATGGAATTTCACTATGTTGGCCAGGCTGGTCTCGATCTCCTGACCTCAGGTGATCCACCCACATTGGCTTCCCAAAGTGCTGGGTTTACAGGCGTGAGCCACCGTGCCCGGCCATGTATTTCGGACAGGATCCCAGATAATATTGATGATACTGGTCTGTGGATTAGCAAGGCTCTAGCTTAAGTGTTGTGATTTAGTTAAATTTACATGTATAGCCGGGCGCAGTGGCTCACGCCTGTAATCCTAGCACTTTGGGAGGCTGAGGTGGGTGGATCACCTGAGGTCAGGAGTTCAAGACTAGCGTGGCCATCATGCTGAAACCCCATCTTTAAAAAAAAAAAAAATTTACATGTATAATATCTTAGCTTGTTTGGGATGCCGTAGCAAAACACCTGATACTGGGTAATTTATAAAAAACAGAAATTTATCACTCACAGTTCTAGAGGCTTCCCAGCCCAAGATCAAGATGCCAGTGGATTTGACATCTGGCAAGGGCCCCTGTTCCTCAGAAACAGCACCTTGTCTATGTCCTCACATGGCACAAGGACAAAAAGCTCCCTCAGACTTCCTTTATATGGGCACTAATCTCATTCTCAAGGGCTCTGCCATTTCCTTCCTCCCTCCCTCCCTCCCTCCCTTCCTTTCTTCCCCCCTTCCTTCCTTTCTTCCTTCCTTCCTTTCTTTCCTTCTTTCCTTCTTGACAGGGTCTCACACTATTGCCCAGGCTGGAGTACAGTGGTGCAGTCATAGCTCATTGCAGCCTCAAACTCCTGGGCTCAGGTGATCCTCTCACCTCAGCCTCCCAAGTACTTGGGACTACAAGTGTGAGCCACCTTGCCTAGTTAATTTTTAAAAATTTTTATTCATTTATTTATTCCAGACAGAGTCTTGCTTCGTTGCCCGGGCTAGAGTGCAAGGGCATGATCATGGCTCACTGCAGCCTTGACCTCTTGGGTTGAAGCAATCCTCCTGCTTCAGCCTTCTGAGTAGCTGAAACTACAGGTGCATGCCACCATGCCTGGCTAATTTTTGTATTTTTTTGTAGAGACAGGGTTTTGCCATGTTGCCCAGGCTGGTCTCGAACTCCTGGGCTCAAGCAGTTCACCTGCTTAAGCATCCCAAAGTGCTAGGACTACAGGTATGACCATGGCATTGGGCCTAATTTTTTTGTTTTTTAGAGACAGGGTCTTGTTATGTTGCTCAGCTCATCTTGAACTCCCGGCCTCAAGCCATCTTCCCACCTCAGCCTCCTGAGTTGCTGGGATTATAGGCATGAGTCACCACACCCAGCTCCAGTTCCACCTCTTAATTCCATGAGCTTAGGGTTAGCATTTCAACATACTTTTTTTTTTTTTTTGAGACAGTCTTGTTCTGTCGCCCAGGCTGGAGTGCAGTGGTGATCTTGGCTCACTGCAACCTCTGCCTCCTAGGTTCAAGCGATTCTCATGCGTCAGCCTCCTGAGTAGCTGGGACTACAGGTGCGCACCACCATGCCTGGCTACTTTTTGTATTTTTTTAGTAAATTTGGGGTTTCACCATGTTGGCCAGGGTGGCCTCGAACTCCTGAGCTTAAGTGATCTGCCTGCCTCAGCCTCCCAAAGTGTTGGGATACAGGTGTGAGCCACTGCACCCAGCCTCAACATATGAATTTTGAGGGGATACATATATTCTGATGATAGCGGACATATATCCTTTAGTTCATATAGGGTCTTGGAGCAGCAACAATCCAATAGCAATGACCACACCAGGTGCCCATATCTTGGTTTCTGTTTTTTTCATTTTTGTTTTGTAGAGATGAGGTTTCGCCATGTTGCTCAGGCTGGCCTTGAACTCTGGGACTCAAGCGATTCACCCACCTCGGCCTCCCAGAGGGCTGAGATTACAGGTGTGAGCCGCTGTGCCCAGCCCATATCTTGGTTTCTATACAGTATTCTCTGTTAAAAGATATCAAGGATGCTGGGAAATATGGCTTATTCCAGGTCTGGGATATGAAAAGTACAAGATAAGCTTGGAATAATATAGTGTGCCAAAATAAGATAGTATTCAAAGAATAATGGGAGCATGTCAAACAACATGGAAGCTAGCTCTATGGGATTAAGTCAGGGACAATAAGAGCATCAAAATAAATAATAGAGGCCGGGTGTGGTAGCTCACACCCGGATGGATCATGAGGTCAGGAGATCGAGACCATCCTGGCCAATATGGTGAAACCCTGTCCCTACTAAAAAGTAGAAAAATTAGCTAGGTGTGGTGTTGTGCGCCTGTAGTCCCAGCTACTCAGAAGGCTGATGCAGAAGGATTGCTTGAACCGGGAGGTGGAGGTTGCAGTGAGCTGAGATTGCGCCACTGCACTCCAGCCTGGCAACAGAGCAAGACTCCGTCTTAAAATAAACAAACAAAGAATTATATAAACTATGAATCTGGCTGGGCATGGTGGCTCACACCTGTAATCCTAGCACTTTGGGAGGCTGAGGTGGGCAGGTGACTTGAGGTCAGGAGTTCAAGACCAACCTGGCTAATATGGTGAAACCCCATCTCTACTAAAAATACAAAAAATTAGCCTGGTGTGGTGGCATGCACCTGTAGTCCCAGCTTCTTGGGAGGCTGAGGCACAGAATCGTTTGAACCTGGGGAGCAAAGATTGCAGCGAGCTGAGATTGTGCCACCGCATTTCAGTCTGTGCGACAGTGCGAGACTCTGTCTCAAAACAAACAAAAAATCCGCAAAAAACCAGCCAGGAAATATTGTGGATACTAAAACTAGTGAGTGAAAATTTGATGAGGAACAGAATATTTGCATAGTCTCAAAATACTTCATAATTTCATAGTGAAAAATTAACTTTACAGTGGAGAAACCTGGCAGATACTACCTTAATCAAATGATCAAAGTTAACATGCCCACTAACAGGACAAATTAAAATTGTGCACACCTGGTAAGATGTAATGAGAAAACACAGCATCAGTCCTGTGATAATCTTGCCAAATAAACTCTTTGACTCTATTCATGAGAAATCGTCAGACGAATCCAAATTGAGGAACATTCTACCAAATAATTGGCCTGTAATCTTCAAAAGTGTAAGATATTGAAAGTCAAGAAAAGATTGAGTAACTACTGTTTCAGACAAAAGGACACAACTAAATGCAACATATGATCTTGGGTTGAATGCTATAGCTACAAAGGGCATTAAAGGGACAGTGGTGGTAGTAATGTATCTGTTAATTTCCTAATTTTGATAGTTGTATTGTGGTTATGTAGAATATTCATGTTTGTGGAAATTATACTCTGCAATTACATACTGTATTGTGGATAATGGGACATAATATTGTCAACTTTCATCCAACTAAATTGGGGGAAAAAGTTATTTGTAGTATTCTTGTAAAAAAAGTAAACTTGTAATGTTGAATATATGACTCATTAAAGAGCACCATTATTAATCAATGACATCTGTAATGTGTATAGGATATTAGGACCCATGCAGTATATTTTCTTTCTTTCTTTTTTTTTGAGATGGAGGCTCACTGTGTTGCCCAGGCTGGAGTGCAGTGGTGTGATCTCGGCTCACCACAACCTCCGCCTCCTGGATTCAAGAGATTCTCCTGCCTCAGCCTCCTGAGTAGCTAGGACTATAGGCATGTGCCACCACACCTTGCTAATTTTTGTATATTTAGTAGATATGGGATTTCATCATGTTGGCCAACCTGGTTCGAACTCCTGACCTCAAGTGATCTGCCCACCTTGGCCTCCCAAAGTGCTAGGATTACAGACATGAGCCACTGGGCTGGGCAGTATGATAAACGCTTGATAGACACTTGTTGGTTGCCTACCAAACTATTGTTCCCTCCTCCCCCACCCTTTTTTTTTTTTTTTTCCAGAAGGATTCTCACTCTGTGGCTGAGGCAGGAGTGCAGTGGCACAATCTTGGCTCACTGCAACCTCCGCCTCCTGGGTTCAAGCGATTCTCCTGCCTCAGCCTCCCGAGTAGCTGGGGCTATAGGCACCTGCCACCACACCTGGCTAATTTTTTGTATTTTTAGTAGAGATGGGGTTTCATGATGTTAGCCAGGATGGTCTCAATCTCCTAACCTTGTGATCCACCCGCCTGGGCCTCCCAAAGTGCTGGGATTACAGGCGTGATCCACCATGCCTGGCCATCTCCTCCCATTTATTTTCTGCTAACAGAATCTCCATTTTATTGAGATACAGATATCTGGGCCCTTCCTATACCCAGGAGGTGAATTTTCATTGGTCTATACCAGTCATGGGTTAGGCATGAGCCTGTGATATAATTATGGCTAATGATATATAAAAACAGGTCTGCTGGGGGTAGTGAGAATGTCTTTAAGGAAAGATTTTACTTTTTCTTTTCTTTTTTTTTTTTTAGATGGAGTTTCACTCTTGTTGCCCAGGCTGGAGCGCAATGATGCAATCTTGGTTCACTACAACCTCTGCCTCCCGGGTTCAAGCAATTTTCCTGCCTCAGTCTCCCGAGTAGCTGGGATTACAGGCATGTGCCACCACGCTCGGCTAATTTTGTATTTTTGGTAGAGATGGGGTTTATCCATGTTGGTCAGGCTAGTGTCAAACTCCCGACCTCAGGTGATCCGCCCGCCTCAGCCTCCCAAAGTGCTGGGATTACACGCATGAGCCACCACGCCCAGTGAGGAACTATTCTTCATGCTAGTAATAAGACACCTACAGAATGAAATGGTTCCTCCTCTATTTGTTTTTTGTTTTTTTTTGGGGGGTGGGTAGGGAGACAAAATTTCACTCTTGTTGCCCAGGCTGGAGTGCAACATCATGATCTTGGCTCACTGCAACCTCCACCTCCCGGGTTCAAGCGATTCTCCTGCCTCAGCCCCCCGAGTAGCTGCAACTACAGGTGCGCGCCACCACGCCCAGATAATTTTTGTATTTTAGGAGAGACGGGGTTTCACCATGTTGGTCAGAATGGTCTCGATCTCTTGACCTCATTATCCACCCACCTTGGCCTCCCAAAGTGCTGGGATTACAGGTGTGAGCCACTGCGCCAGGCCGACGCTTATTCTTCTAATTGATGTGGTCATGTATACATGTGACACCTGGAATTGCAGCAGTCATCAAGAGACAAGCCTGAGGACAAAGCCAACACACTGAAGATGGCAGAGCAGAAGGATAGGAAAAAACCTTCTTCCTAGGCAAGGTACAGTGGCTCATACCTTTCATCCCAGCACTCTGGGAGGCCGAGGTGGGAGGATCATTTTTGATCCCAGGAGGTGAAGACCATTCTGGGCAACCTAGTGAGACCTTATCTCTACCAAACATACAACAGCAAAAGAAGTATCTAGGCATGGTAGTGCATGCCTGTAGTCTCAGCTACTTGGGAGGCTTAGGTGGGAAGATCACTTGAGCCTGGGAGGTCGAGGCTGCAGTAACCCGTGATCACACCATTGCATTCCAGAGCCTGGGGGACAGAGCAAGATCCTATTTCAAAAAAAAAAAAAAAAGGCCGAATGCGGTGGCTCATGCCTGTAATCCCAGAACTTTGGGAGGTTGAGGTGGGTGAATCACAAGGTCAGGAGTTTGAGACCAGCCTGGCCAAGATGGTGAAACCCCATCTCTACTAAAAATACAAAAAAAAAAAAGAAAAAAAAATTAGCTGGGCATGATGGCAGGTGCCTGTAATCCCAGTTACTCAGGAGGCTGAGGAAGGAGAATCACTTGAACCTGAGAAGCAGAGGTTGCAGTGAGGCAGAGGTTACAGTGGGCTGAGATCTTGCCACTGCACTCTAGCCTGGGCAACAGAGCAAGACTCTGTCTCAAAAAGAAAAAAAAAAAGAAAGGCCAGGTGCGGTGGCTCACGCCTGTAATCCTAGCATTTTGGAAGGCCGAGGTGGGTGGATCACGAGGTCAGGAGATCAAAACCATCCTGGCTAACACTGTGAAACCCCGCCTCTACTAAAAATACAAAAAATTAGCCAGGTGTGGTGGCAAGCACCTGTGGTCCCAGATACTTGGGAGGCTGAGGCAAGAGAATCGCTTGGACCCAGGAGGTGGAGGTTGCAGCCGAGATTGCCCTACTGCACTCCAGCCTAGGTGACAGAGTGAGACTTTGTCTCAAAAAAAAAGTCCTACATCCTTGATAACATTATTTGCTGCTACAGTGACGAACCCAGTAACTACCCGATCTCCTGCCCATTATGTGTGATAATACATTTTCCTTATTATTATTATTTTTTTTTTATAAAGACGGGGTTTCACCATGTTGGTCAGGCTGGTCTTGAACTCCTGACCTCAAGTGATCCGTCCGCCTTGGCCTCCAAAGTGCCTGGATTACAGGCGTGAGCCACCACGCCCAGCCTACATTTTCCTTATTGTTTAAACAATTTGAGCTGGAGTTTTCTGTTACTTGCAACCAAAAGCAACCTAAGTGAACAAAGACAGCCAAGAGAAAATTTCAATCCCCAGATTTTTTCTGATAGATCTAAGTCCTATAAGAAAAACAGCTGTCTGGCAGAGCAAGGTGGCTCACACCTGTAATCCCAGCACTTTGGGAGGCCAAGGTGGGTGGATCACGAGATCAGGAGTTCAAGACCAGCCTGACTAATATGGTGAAACCCGTCTCTGCTAAAAATACAAAAATTAGCTGGGCATGGTGGTGCGTGCTTGTAATCCCAGCTACTACTAGGGAGGTTGAGGCAGGAGAATTGCTTGAATCTGGGAGACGGAGGTTGCAGTAAGCTGAAATCGCACCACTGCACTCCAGCCTAGGTTACAGAGTGAGACTTATCTCAAAAAAAAAAAAAAAAAGAGAAACAGCTGACTGTCTAGATAAACTAACGTATCCTATTTCCATGGATTTGGATGAAGTTTGAGCTCATGGAGGAAGACAGTGAGCCGAACACTTATTTAGCTTATACATGAAGCTTGACACGTTTCACCTAAACTGGAATTCAATGGCACGATCTCCACTCACTGCAACCTCCACCATCTGGGCTTAAGTCATTCTCCTGCCTCAGCCTCCCAAGTAGCTGGGATTACAGGCACCTGCCACCACTCCTGGCTAATTTTTGTATTTTTAGTAGAGACATGGTCTCAAGTGATCCACCTGCCTCGTCCTCCCAAAGTGCTGGGATTATTACAGGCATGAGCCACCATGCCTGGCACATTACAAAATTTTTCCTCAAATATTTATAAGGAGCCTTCTATCCTTTGGCATAATACCAATGATATATGCGATGATTTACTCTTCTCATTCCTGTATCTACTGGCAAACTTTAACGTAAGGGTCAGCAATACAAATTTTGTGAATGTTTCCATTAGTTGCATAAAAAATAGATTCTTGGCCAGGTGTGGTGGCTCATGACTGTAATACTAGCACTTTGGGAAGCCAAGGCAAGCGGATCATTTGAGGTCAGGAGTTTGAGACCAGCCTGGTCAACATGGTGAAACCCCATCTCTACTAAAAATGCAAAAATTAGCTGGGTGTGTTGGTAGGCGCCTGTAGTCCCCGCTACTCAGGAGGCTGAGGTAGGAGAATTGCTTGAACCCAGGAGGCAGAGGTTGCAGTGAGCTGAGATCACACCATTGCACTCCAGCCTGAGTGACAGAAGGAGACTCCATCTCAAAAAAAAAAAAAATTCTTATTAAATAGGCACATCCCTACCTAATCCTTCTTCTTAGTCATGTACTAAAGGTTCTGGAAAGACCTTAGTGTTTCTGCCTAATTTTTAATAATCTTCACTATTTTAAATCAGAGTTTCTATTTTTCAGTTTCTGTCCTTTTTTGCTCTTTTTGTCACATGCTCATTCTTGGATTTAGAAAAATATGGTGGTTAAAAGCTTAAGACCAGATTCTTTTTATTTGCTGCATAATCTTTTTTTTTTTTTTGAGACAGAGTTTCCTTCTTGTTGCTCAGGCTGGAGTGCAATGGCGGGATCTCAGCTCACTGCAATCTCCGCCTCTGGAGTTCAAGCGATTCTCCTACCTCGGCCTCCCAAGTAGCTGAGATTATGGGCATGCGCCACCACACCCAGCTAATTTTGTAATTTTAGTAGAGACGGGGTTTCTCCATGTTGGTCAGGCTGATCTCAAACTCCTGATCTTGTAATCCGCTGATCTCAAACTTCTGATCTCGTAATCCGCCCGCCTCGGCCTCCCAAAATGCTGGGATTACAGGCGTGAGCCACCGCACCTGGCTTTTGCTGTGTAATATTAGACAAATCACATAACTTCTCTGAGCCTCAATTTTCTTGAGATGGAGTCTTGCTCTGTGCCCAGGTTGAAGTGCAGTGGCGTGATCGTGGCTCACTGCAACCTCGGCCTCCCGGGTTCAAGTGATTCTCCTGTCTCAGCGTCCCCAGTAGGTGGGAGTACTGGCATGTACCACCACACCCGGCTTTTCATATTTTTAGTAGTGATGGGGTTTCACCGCGTTGGCCAGGCTGGCCTTGAACTCCTGACCTCAAGTGATTTGCCCACCGTGGCTTCCCAAAGTGCTGAAATTTTGGCTTTGGTGTTGGGCAGATCTGTGTTTAAATCCCATCTCTATCATTTATTATCAGAGTAACTTTGGGTAAGTGACTTTTTTTTTTTTTTGGCAGAGTCTTGCTCTGTCGTCCAGGCTGGAGTGCAGTGGTGTGATCTTGGCTCACTACAACCTCCACCTGCCTGGTTCAAATGATTCTCCTGCCTCAGCCTCCAAAGTAGCTGGGACTACAGGTGCCTGACACCATGTCTGGCTAATTTTTTGTATTTTTAGTAGAAACAGGGTTTCACCATGTTGGCCAGTCTGGTCTTGAACTCCTGACCTCAGGTGATCCACCCGTCTCGGCCTCCCAAAGTATTGGGATTATAGGTGTGAGCTATTGCACCTGGCTTATTTTTTTGTATTTTTAGTAGGATCTCACCATGTTGCCCAGGCTGGTCTCAAACTCCTGAGCTCAAGCAATCCACCCGACTCAGCCTCCCAAAGTGCAGAGATTATAGGCGTGAACCACTGAGCCCGACCCCCCATCTGTTTTGTTTTCCATATTAACCTAGTGCCTAACGTAGAGCTGCATGTATAGCAGGCTCTTAAATACATATTAATTGAGAGAATGAATCAGTGAATGAATGAATGAAATGTTGTTTATCGCATGCTACTCTGGTAAACGATAGCTTGGGGTGGAAATGAATGTTGCTAAAAATATTTAAATGATTGATGTTGGGTTTAAGCATCCTCTACCCTTACCCCATCTCTACCCTCACCATTAAGTAGCATTTGTCTAACACATTTAATCTCCTAGTGCCAAACCCTCATCTCTGTAAATTTGGAGACTAGTTTTTGGAACAAATACATGTACCAAGACTGATTCCGTTTACAGCATTTTAGGCTTACAGGTTCTTACTGAAATAAAGTTTGATTTCATATTATTCTGGATTAACTCCAGGCATTCACCATTCAGTGTGAATAATTCAGTGTTACTCTGGAGTAACTCCAAGGCATTCACCATGCAAAGGAAAAGACATTTGTTTTGTTTTGCTAAAACTGAACTCAAACTATCTGAAAGACATGGTTGCATTTATAGATAATTTTGTGTATTTTAGGTATCCAAGAGTGAGTATTGTCTTTGGATGGCTGTATTATTTCTATTTGTACTGATATCCTACAAACTTTGTATTATATAGTTTAACTAATAATTTATTTTTTCTAATAGTAAAAACAATTACATTCTTTGTAGAAATTTTAGAAAATGCAGAAGAGCATGAAGGAGAAGGAAAAAGTAGAAAGACACAAAAAATATCACTCAGAATCTCATCATTGGAGATAATCCGTGCTAACATTTTGGTATAGTTTCTCTCTTTTGTCTCTCTTTTTTTTTGAGACAGGGTCTTGCTCTGTCACCCGGGCTGGAGTGCAGTGGTGCAACATGGCTCACTGCAGCATCAACCTCCTAGGCACAAGTAATCCTCCCCACTCAGCCTCCTGAGTAGCTGGGAATACAGGCACATGCCACCACCCCTGGCTAATATTTATTTATTTATTTATTTTGAGATAGAGTCTCGGCCGGGCGCGGTGGCTCACGCCTGTAATCCCAGTACTTTGGGAGGCCGAGGCGGGCGGATCACAAGGTCAAGACATCGAGACCATCCTGGTCAACATGGTGAAACCCCGTCTCTACTAAAAATACAAAAAAATTAGCTGGGCGTGGTGGCGCACACCTGTAGTCCCAGCTACTCGGGAGGCTGAGGCAGGAGAATTTCTTGAACCCGGGCGGCGGAGGTTGCAGTGAGCTGAGGTCACGCCACTGCACTCTAGCCTGGCGCCTGGTGACGGAGTGAGACTCTGTCTAAAAAAAAAAAAAAAAAATAGAGTCTCACTCTATTACCCAGGTTGGAGTGTAGTGGCACCATCTAAGCTCACTGCAACTTCTGTTTTTAGGGTTCACGTGATTCTCGTGCCTCAGCCACTCGAGTAGCTGGGATTTCAGTACAGGCACATGCCACCATGCCTGGCTAACTTTTGTATTTTTAGTAGAGATGGGGTTTCACCATGTTGGCCAGGCTGGTCTCCAACTCCTGACCTCAAGTGATCTGCCTACCTTGGCCTCCCAAAATGCTGGGATTACAGACATGAGCCACTACCTGGGTCTTTTTTTACGTTGTTTGTAGAGACACAGTTTCACCATGTTGCCCAGACTGGTCTCAAACTCCTGTGCTCAAGCAATCTGCCCGCATCAGCCTCTTAAAGTGCTGGGGTTACAAGTGTGAGCTACCGCTCCTGGCCAGCTGAGCCTTATTGCTATGTGTATGTTTGGGTAGGTTCACACATATATTTATAATAGTTATCACCTGTAATCCCAGCACTTTGGGAGGCCAAGGCAGGCAGGTTGTTTGACACCAGGAGTTCGAGACCAGCCTGGCCAACATGGTGAAACCCCGTCTCTACTAAAAATACAAAAAATTAGCCAGGCATGATGGCACATGCCTGTAATTCTAGCTACTCAGGATGCTGAGGCACGAGAATCTCTTGAACCAGGCAGGGGGAGGCAGAGGCTGCACTGAGCCGAGATCACACCATTGCACTCCCAGCCTGGATGACAGAGCAAGGCTCTGCCTCAAAAGAAAAAAAGTTATCACATAGGTAAGTATATACTAGTTATCATTTACTGAATATGCCAGGAATATGCCTTTTTAAACATATTACCTCTTGTAATCCTCTCAATAGTTTTATGACAAGATATTTTTATTCTTACTTTACAAATGAGTAAACAGAGTCTGAGAGTATTCATTTATTTGCTTAAGGTCATATCTTTAGTAAATGGTAGATCTGAGATACAAATCTAGATCTAAAAGTCTATAATCTGAATCATTATGCTATATAGCTGTGTGTACATT
This sequence comes from Ateles fusciceps, assembly GCA_036589455.1. Classification (NCBI taxonomy): domain Eukaryota; kingdom Metazoa; phylum Chordata; class Mammalia; order Primates; family Atelidae; genus Ateles; species Ateles fusciceps. The sequence continues at coordinate 4,064,713 of JAZHEH010002038.1, forward strand.
TCTATGTTTTAAATCAAACTGGAATTACCATAGAGATAGTTTTGTTTTGTTTTGTTTTGTTTGAGATGGGGTTCTCACTCTGTCACCTAGGCTGGAGTGCAGTGGTGCAATCACAGCTCACTGCAGTCTCAACCTCCTGGGCTCAAGCAATCCTCCCACCTCAATCTTCTGAGTAGCTAGAACTATAGACACGCACCACCATGCCTGGCTAATTTTTTGTATTTTTTTTTTTTCTAGAGATAGGGTTTTATCATGTTGCCCAGGCTGGTCTGGAACTTTGGGCTCAAGCAATCCACTTGCCTCAACCTCCTCAAGTGCTGGAATTACAGGTGTGAGCCACTGCACTTGGCTCTTACAGTATTTCATATCTTTTACTAACCCTAATTTTCATGACTTTATGATCTATAAGATTAAGGAAATAGTAAATGAATGAATAAGATGTTGTTTATCACATACATACCGGTAAAGCTCAGATTGAATAGATGTTCTGATGTTTCAGACTCTTTTCATCATCTTAATGTTTTTTCGTATTCTGTGTGACTTTCTTTTTCTTGTCTCTTTCTATACAAACTGTTTACCTTTAAAATGCCGTTTAATACTTTGAAAGATAATCCTCTTGGTTTTATTCTAAAAGTGCTTACCTTTAAATTAAAAAAAACAACAACAATCTATTTTCAGTATTACAATGAAATAGCAGCTCTTGATTTCTCCTGTGTACTATTGGGATACTTAGCATACTTTTATTTTCCCTCATTCTTTACCTCCCACTCCCAACCCTCCCAGCTTGGTTTTATTCATGTTATTTGTCCTTTTAGAACTTTATTATCCCTCTTGAAAAAAGACATTTCTTTTTTTACATTACTATTTTCTTACAAAAGTTATTGTAGACATTTAAATAAAGTTCTATTATGTATAAATCCTTTTACTGTTCTTTTTTACCCTTAAGTTCTCATTCAGCAGAAGTATATCTTTGAGCAATTTTCTTTCAGAACAGATAACCTGGGTGGTATCATTTCTGAGTCTTTTATATCTGAGTACTTATTTCTGAGGTCTTCACAATTGCATGACAACTTGGCTGAATGTAGAATTCTGAAATTATAAATGTTTACCCTCAGAATTCTGTAGGATATGCTTTATTGACTTGTGTCTCACAGAGTTGCAGAATTCTGCCAGGAGTAGTGGCTCACACCTATAATCCCAGCACTTTGGGAGACTGAGGCAGGCAGATAATCTGATGTCAGGAGTTCAAGACCACCCTGGTCAACATGGTGAAACCCTGTCTTTCCTAAAAATACAAAAATTAGCTGAGCGTGATGGTGGGCACCTGTAATCCCAGCTACTCAGGAGGCTGAGATAGGAGAATCACTTGAACCTGGGCGGTGGAGGTTGCAATGAGCTGAGATCATGCCACTGCACTCTAGCCTGGGTGACAGAGCAAGAGTCTGTCTCAAAAAAATAAATAAATAAAATAAAAGAACAGAGTCGCAGAATTCTGAGGCCAGCTTGACTTTTGTTCCTTAGAGATAATTTTTTTTTTTCCTGCCTGTATTCTCTTTTTTTAGACAGTCTTGCCCAGCCTGGAGTGTAGTGGGATGATCTTGGCTTACTGCAGCCTCTGCCTCCTGGGTTCAAGCAATTCTCATTCCTCAGCCTCCCGAGTAGCTGAGACTACAGGTGTGTGCCACCACATCCAGCTAATTTTTGTATTTTTAGTAGAGATGGGTTTTGCCGTGTTGGCCAGGCTGGTCTCAAACTCCTGGCCTCAAGTGATCTGCCCACCTTGGCCTCGCAAAGTGCTGGGATTACAGGCGTGAGCCACTGTGTCCGGCCTATAGCATCTTTTCATAGTCCTATGATTTTTCTGCATTTGCTCTTTTTTTTTTTTTTTTTTTTTTTTTGAGACGTTCTCGCTAGGTCACTCAGGCTGCAGTGCAGTGACACAATCACGGTTCACTGTGGCCCCTACCTTCTTGGCTCAAGTGATCCTCCCACCTTAGCCTGCCTTCTGAGTAGCTGGGACCACAAGCGCTTACACACTTACCACCACATCTGGCTAAATAAAAATTCATTTTTAGAGACAGAGTCTTGTTATCTTGCCCAGTCTCGTCCTGAATCCTAGCCTCAAATAATCCCCCTGCCTCAGCCTCCCAAAATGCTGGGATTACAGGCATGAGCCACTGAGCCTGACCACCACTTGCTCATCTTAACATAGAGAGGTCTATGCTTGTCCAGCTTTTGTTAATACTGAAGTGAGGATTGCAGTGGGTTCTATTAGAACTGCCATGTGGCTTGGCGTGGTGGTGCACGCCTATAATCCCAACACTTTGGGAGGCCAGTCACTTGAGGTCAGGAGGTTGAGACCAGCCTGGCCAACATGGTGAAACCCTGTCTCTACTAAAAATACAAAAACAAAACTAGCTGGTCATGTTGACACATGCCTGTAATCCCAGCAACTCAGGAGGCTGAAGCAGGAGAATCACTTGAACCTGGGAGGTAGAGGTTGCAGTGAGCTGAGATTGTCCCAATGCACTCCAGCCTGGGTGACAGAGTGAGACTCTGTCTCGAAAACAAAACAAAACAAAACAATACAAAAACCGAACTGTAATGGGCCTGAGTGTATCCCTATCTTCCCTTTCTACCTGCCTTCACCTAGTCTTCAACCCTGAGTAATGGGATGTTGGTAGAATTCTAACGGGGTGATAAGATATTTTATGGAAATAGAATCTTGATCTGACCTCTCCTTCTAATTGGGACCTTCTACATTCTAACTAGCAGAAATTCCTCAAAGTTTCCGGCATATGGAAGATTTTCTTCTATTTTTATTCCTTTGATCATTTCAATGTGAATTTAGAATAAGCCAATTTAGAAGCCTGTCCTCACAAAGCCATTTTATTTAAAAACCACAAAACAACATTTTTTCTCTGTGTTAAGAAGGTTAGAAAAAATGCTCAAGACTCATAATTATATGTAGTTTTAACATTTTTTCATAAAAGGTCTCAAATCCCTTGGGAAGCTACATGGTCTAGTGAGAATTGAGAGAATGGATTCTGATTGCAATATGTAATTTCACGGCAGCTTTGAACAAACTATTTGAACTTCAGATTCTCTAATCTTAGATTTTCTTACGTCATAGTGTGACAGAGAAAGCACTATGGAAAAAAAATAAATGTGGAAGCTCTTTGAACTGTTCAAAGATAGATACTAAGGAAATCTGAGGGCTTTTTGTTATTGTTTGAATGCTATTATGGCTTTGAGCACTTTCAGGCTAGCCCAAAGAGTGTGTGCTTGACGGATAGCAAATGAGGCCGGGTTGCTGGGAAGCCCTGGTATGCAACACTGTTCTGAAGTATAGTTGCGGGACAGACACTGCTTTGGACACTGTCATCTTGTGGAAGATGCAAGAGAGTAGTAAATGTAGTCTCACTTTTCTGTTAGGTCAAATTACTATGCCAGACTTATCTGAAATTAGTTTGCCTCCCCTCTTTATGGAAATGAAGGCCCCTTGGTGGGTTAATTATGCCTTTGTAAACAACTTTTGTACTTCTGGCCAGCATAGGCCACAGATGTTGTCTATTTCTGTGAGATGATTTAAAAGTGTGCAAAAAAGAAACATCTGTATGGTTATCTCAGAATTTGAAAGAAAATATCTTTTTTTTTCACACAATAATTTATTTATTGAGAGCCTCCTCTCCCTGCTCTTGCAGTCTCTAGGTGACTTTTTCCACTTGTAGATTTTGCGCTCAAGTCCCAGAAAGATAGCCGGGGGGCAGGGGGCGCTGCGTACTGTTCAATAAGACCCATAATGTGGTTTTAACTGTCTTCCTCATTCTGCGAGAACACGGCCGGCAGATCTAGCTCCTCATATAATGCCTTCACTCGGGCTACCTTCTCAGCCTCCTTCTGCCCGTAATTTTCCTTCAGGATCTGGCGCTGTTCCGGAGTGGACAGTTGCAGACACTGGACCACCAGCCAGCTGCATTTGCTGTCCTGGATGTCAGTGCCAACTTTGCCAGTCACACTGGGGTCCCCAAAGAGGTCAAGGTAATCATCCTGAATCTGAAAGAACTCTCCCATCTCCAGCAGGATCTCTTGGCATTGGCATGCTCCTTCTCACCATCAATTCCTGCCATGTACATGGCTGCAGCTACAGGAAGGTAGAAGGAGTAGAAAGCCGTCTTGTACTTGACAATAGATTTGTACCTCTTTTCAGTGAATCTGCCGAGATCTACATTGTTTTGGGGGGCTGTGATGAGGTCCAAGGTCTGCCCAATCTCAGTCTGATAGGAACTCTGCAGGAAGAGCTCGATCAGGTTCAGGTAATAGGGCTGCTCCCGGCAGTAGAGCTTCAGCAGGCGGTAGATACATGCTTCCAGAAGGATAGCATCATTGATGGCATCCAAACCCACGCCTGGCTTCTGATACCAGCAGATCTGTCCCCGGCGGGTGAGGGGATGAATCCATGAAGTCATCTGCCACCAGAAAGAAAGCTTGCGGCAGTTCCACACACCAGCCCACAGTCAGGGCCCGCTGGGAGACTGTCAGCATCCTGTTTCCTTGGCTCCACCAGCTCCCGGAAGGCTACTAGCACTGTCAAACCTCGGTGATACTTGCCTTCAATGGCGTTATACTCCAGGACTTCCTTGAGCTGGGCAATAGCATCTCCTGTCTCTGGGTGCCCCATCTCATCCTCAGTCAGCACCCTAACGATCTGGGAGAAGTGCTGAACGAAATCCTGCTTTTGTTGGGCATAAACATCTGATTTCTGGTCTCCATTCATTCTGAGGGAGGAGAAAGGGCTTTGTTCCTGGATGCGGGTCCCTGCTCCAAGAAAATATCTTATTATGCCAGGTAAAACTTTTCAGTTCTATCCCCCTTATGCTATTAACTCTTCCTGTATTTTATTATTCAATTGTTAAATGAAATTTCTAATGATTAAGTATGGAATTTTCCTAATCATGGGAAAAGATATTATCTTCACTAAGATCCATAACACTGCAGCTATTTCTGCACTATGGAGATAAGTGGCTCTCTCTGTCATTAGTATTAGATGTGTGGCTTTTTAGAAGCGATGGACATGGAATGAAGGAATAAGAATTTCTTCCTTAGGCTGGGTGCAGTGGCTCACGCCTGTAATCCCAGCACTTTGGGAGGGCAGGGCGGGTAGATCACTTGAGCCCAGGAGTTTGCAACCAACCTGGGCAACGTAGACAGATCTCACCTCTGCACAACTAGAAAAAATTAGCCAGGCATGGTGCCATGCGCCTGTAGTCCCAGCTACTCAGGAGGCTGAGGTGGGAGGATCACCTGAGCCTGGGGAGGTGGCGGTTGCAGTAAGCTGTGACTGCCCCACTGCACTCCAGCCTGGGCAACAGAGTGAGACCCTGTCTCAAAAATTTTTTTTCTTCTTTCTGTGCAACTTTGAGCAAATACATTACACTTGTAACCTATAGGCCAAAACAGAATAGGGCACCTTAATTGTTCAACAACTGATTAAATACCTGCTGTATGCCAGACACTGCACTAGGAGCTAGATATACATAAGCAGACAGCACATAGTTCCCAGGGGGGGATGATTAATCAAATATATACTTACATAATGTGTTATGAAGAAAATATATAGGATACAATAAATGCAAATAAGAGTAGGAGAGGCAAGAAATATTTCTACAGGGCAGGAAGGAAAAGATTATTTGAAGTGACATTTAAATCAAGCCTTAAGATGAGCAGGAATCTACTATGGGAAGAGCAGAATAAACAGAATGTGCTAAGGCTGTGACTTGTGCAAAGACCTAAAAGTCATGATGAACGGCGGTGACACAGTGGTTGAGGAGAGAGTGAGATAAAATGAGTTTAGAGTGGAATGGAGTGATTAGATTTATGTTTTAAAATTACTCCACCTGTTTTGAGGGGGGAATGGGTAGGAGTTTGAGAATGAAAGTAGATAAGATGACAGCAAGACTGAGAGGGGGGAGGAAAAGAATGAAAGTAAGAGAGACCTGTTAGGAGACTATCGTAGTACCTTAGATTAGGAGGTGGAGGAGACAGAAAGAAGGAAATCCAATTAGTATATATTTGTAAGTAGAATCGATAGACCTTATCAATGAATTGGTTGGGGGGCAGTGAGAGAAAAAGAAAAATCAAGTATGACTCCCAAGTTTCTGGAGTCAGTGGGGGATGGTGCTATCATGACAGACGGTGAAGATCAGAGAGAAAGGGATTTGGAGAAGAAAACCGAAGAATTTTTTTTTTTTTTTTTTTGAGACAGAGTTTTGCTGTTGTCACCTAGGCTACAGTATAGCACGATCTCAGCTCACTGCAACCTCTGCCTCCCAGGTTAAGTGATTTTCCTGCCCAGCCTCCTGAGTAGCTGGGATTACCGGTGTGCACCACCTTGAGTTAATAAACTCAAGGCTTCATATTTACATATTCACTTCATAGTTACTTTTCTCACATAGAATGTCATTTTTGTTGTTGTTGTTGTTGAGATGAAATCTCTGTTGCCCAGGCTGGAGTGCAGTGGCATGATCTCAGCTCACTACAACCTCTGCCTCCTGGATTCAAGGGATTCTCCTGTCTCAGCCTCCCAGTAGCTGGGGTGCCACTGTGCCTGGCTAATTTTTGTATTTTTAGTAGAGACGGGGTTTCACCATGTTGGCCAGGCTGGTCTCAAACTCCTGACCTCAAGTGATCCACCTGCCTCAGCCTCCCAAAATGCTGGGATTATAGACATGAGCCACAGCGGCTGTCCAGAGTTTGGTTTTGGACATGATAAATTTGAAATGCCTGTGATGTATGTAACAATATATCACAACTGGACAGTTGCATGTCTGGAGCTCAGAGGAGAGGACTGAAGACATATTAGGAGTGAACACAGCTTTGCGCAGTGGCAGTATCATAGCCAATGAGGTTTATCTGAGGCACAATTATTGCTAATTGAAAACTTTTCCCATTACCCTGCCGTGACAACTTGCAATACAGTCAGCACTGGCAATTTTTGACAGTCTCTACAGAGACTGATAATTAAAAAAAAAAGAAAGAAAGAAAGAAAAGGAGTGAACACTACTGGGATAATATTTTAGCCCTGGAAATTGGTAAGATCTAAGAAGACAATGTAGAGAGTAGAAAGAGAGCCCGTACCAGCACCAATGAGAGGGTAGGGAAAAAAGAAAAGAAATCCCAGAATTGAACCTGGAGAGCTACCCAGATGAACAGTTGTGTTACCGAAAAGAAATGCTGAGGCCGGGCGCAGTGGCTCACGCCTGTAATCCCAGCACTTTGGGAGGCCGAGGTGGGCGGATCATCTGAGGTCAGGAGTTTGAGACCAGCCTGACCAACATGGAGAAACCCCGTGTCTACTAAAAATACAAAACTTAGCCGGGCATGGTGGCACACGCCTGTAATCCCAGCTACTAGGGAGGCTGAGGCAGGAGAATCGCTTGAACTTAGGAGGCGGAGGTTGTGGTGAGCCGAAATTGTGCCATTGCACTCCAGCCTGGGCAACAAGAGTGAAACTCCTTCTCAAAAGAAAAGAAAAGCTGAAAGAAATTAAGAGAAGTATGTGGTTTAGAGAGGAAACTGATGACTTATGTTTGGAACTTGACAAGTGTGGGGTCCTGACTGGGTTCCTGTTGTTCCTAGTGTGGTGCCTGAGCAAAATATATAGGTCCCTTTTCAAATGTTAATGCTACGTTTATAGTTTATTTTATGATTCAGTCTTATGGTATCTCCATGAATTTTCAGAATAAAACATCCCTAATCATTCCTTAGTTGGAGTTGGAATGAGAAAACAACTTTGCTAAGATCCGTGACGCTGCAGCTGTTTCTGAATTATGCTGCTAAATGGCTCTCTATTTCACCAATCTTAGACAACAAGCAGCTATTTTATTTTAGTAATGGACATGAGATAAAGAAAGAAGGATTTGTCCAATGTTGAGCAAATGCACTTTGCTGGCAGCACAGAAACTGAGGAGAACACAATGTAACAGACATATATTGAGCATCTACCATGTGCCAGGCACTGTGCTAGGCTCTGGGGATAACTCAGAACATGACAGACAAGTATATGAGTGCACAGACTAGTAAGGGGAGATGGAAAAAAGTTAACTCACAAATAAAATAACTACAAATTTTGGTGAGTGCTGTGAAAGAAACAAATACAGGAAATAAGCAGGGGACGGTTCTTAGGGTCTGGATAGGATATTTAGGGCAGCGTTCCTTGAGGAGGTGACATTTACTGATTCCTGAAGGATGGAGAGTCAGTTATACCAAGATTAGGGAGTGATGAGCAACCAAATTGTGTTTTGCAGTATTTGGCCCTGAAAAGCTAAGGCAGGCCAAATAGCTCTTATTGGAATATTCAGTAGTGGTCCACCGAGAAGCGAGGTGGTTGGGGAGTGGTCTGCTCCCATGGGGAGTATTTTATCACTAACAATTAAAATTAACAGTTGGAGGCTGGACACAGGTTGCTCAGGCCTGTAATCCCAGTAGCTTGGGAGGCCAAGGCCAGCAGATCACTTGAGGTCACTAGTTTGAGACCAGCCTGGCCAACATGGCAAAACCCCGTCTCAACTAAAAATCCAAAAACTAGCCGGGTATTGAGGAGCATGCCTGTAATCCCAGCTACTTGGGAGGCTAAGGCAGGAGAATCACCTGAACCTGGGAGGCAGAGGTTGCTGTGAGCAGAGATTGAGATCTCAGCACTGCACTCTAGCCTAGGTGACAGAGAAAGACTCCATCTTGCTGACTCTGTTTCAAATCATAATAATAATAAAATAAATAAATTGCCAGCTGAGCAGGTGGCTCACACCTGTAATCCCAGCACTTTGGGAGGCTGAGGCGGGGAGATTGCTTGAGCTCAGGAGTTTAAGACAAGCCAGGGCAACACAGTGAGACCTCATCTTTCCAAAAAAATAAACAAAATTAGCCAGGCATGGTGCCCATGCCTGTAGTCCCAGTATTTGGGAGGTTGAGGTGGGAGGATCACTTGAGCCTGCAAGGTTGAGGCTGCAGTGAGCCAAGATCGCATCACTACACTTCAGCCTGGGTGACAGAGCAAGATCCTATCTCCAAATAAATGAATAAAAATAAATAAAAATATAAATAAAATTGTGCTCGCTTCGGCAGCACATATACTAACATTGGAATATACAGAGAAGATTAGCATGGCCCCTGTGCAAGGATGACACACAAATTCATGAAGCGTTCCATATTTTTTTAAGTTAAAACTTAAAATTATTATTTTTAAAGAAATAATAATAAAAAAGAAAAAATAAATAAAATTGCCTGCACATGGTGTTAATAAAGAGTAGATGGACTTTGGTCAATTTTACTATTATTGTAAAATTCTCTATAGATAATGCCCCTGTAGTGGGCTGAATGTTGGTCCCCAGAAAGATATTTGCATGTCCAAATGCCCCAAACCTATGGATATCACCTCATAGGGCACACTTTATGTGAAAAGATGTGATAAAGAATTTGCGGAATAGGAGCTTGTCCTGGATTATATGAGTGGTCCTTAAATCCAATGGCAAGTGTCTGTAAGAGTGAGACAGACAGAGGGGAGATTTGATGGACAGACGAGAAAGTGACAATGGTGTGCAAATTCAAGACAGAAGGCATGCTTGGATGAATGGATGGATGTAAGGATACATGGATATATAGATGGAGGAACACTTACTAAATAGCTGACAAATGGTAAATCTGCCATCTTACCAAATGGCTGTGGAAATTTCCATGCTGTACTGCTAAGTTACCCATGATTTTCCTTTGATGCACAACAGTGACTTTGATTTAAACAGTTTCATTTTACCTTATGTAAGTATGTAGACATAACTTTCATGCTTGACAAAATGCTCCATAAGTATTCATATCTCTTTACTTTGTCTTAAAAGAAACTTTTTAAGGAGAGGGATCTTTTCTTTTTAGACATTAATTAATTAATTTTTTGAGACAGGGTCTTGCTCTGTTGCCCAGGCTGGAGTGCAGTGGTGTGATCATAGCTCACTGCAGCCTTGATCTCCCAGGCACAAGTGATCCCTGGACTCAAGCAATCCTCTCACCTCAACCGCCTGAGTAGTTGGGACCACAATCATGCAACACCATGCTTGGCTAATTTTAAAAAAAAATTTCTTTTTTAAAGACAGGATCTAACTATGTTACTCAGACTGGGTCTTGAACACCTGAGATCAAGTGATCCTCTTGCCTCAGCCACTCAAAGTGTTGAGATTATAGCATGAGCCACCATGTCTGGCCTCTTATTTATTTGAAATGGAGTCTTGCTCTGTCGCCAGACTGGAGTGCAGTGGCTCTATCTTGGCTCACTGAAACCTCTGCCTCCTGGGTTCAAGTGGTTCTCCTGCCTCAGCCTCCTGAGTAGCTGAGACTACAGGCATCCACCACCATGCCCAGCTAATTTTTCTATTTTTAATGGAGATGGGGGTTTCACCATGTTGGCCAGGATGGTCTCAATCTCTTGAACTCAGGATCAGCCTCCTGAGTAACTGGGATTACAGGCACCCGCCACCATGCCCAGCTAATTTTTGTATTTTTAGTAGAGATGAGGTTTCTCCATGTTAGGCTGGTCTCGAACTCCCAACCTCGTGTATATAGGTTGGACTGAATAACTCACTTTTTTTTTTTTTTTAGAAGAAGTCTCACTCTGTTAACCAGGCTGAAGTGCAGTGACGAGATCTCAGCTCACTGCAAGCTCCGCCTCCTGGGTTCCAGTGATTCCCCCTGCCTCAGCCTCCTCAGTAGCTGAGATTACAGTGTGCCACCATGCCTGGCTAATTTTTGCATTTTAGTAGAGACAGGGTTTCACCATATTGGCCAGGCTGGTCTTGAACTCCTGACCTCATGCAATCCGTCCACCTCAGCCTCCCAAAGTGCTGGGATTACCGGCATGAGCCACTGTGCCCAGCCTGAATAACTCACTTCTAACAAATGGATATAGAAATATTAATAACAAAATGTCACTTCAGAGATTAGGTTACAAAAAGACAGTAGCTTCTTGAACACTCTCTCTTGTTCTTTGCTCTGAGGAAAGACAATTAGTATGTTATGAGCTGCTCTATGGGGAAACCTCCAGTAAAAAGCCATGAGGAAATGAGGTCTTCATTCCAACACCTCATGGGTTTAAAACTTAAGTCCTACCAATAACCATGGGTGAGCTTGGAAGTAGATCTTCCCACCAATTTCATGAGTGACCTTGCTAGAGGCACCCAGCTAATCAGCACCCAGATTCCTGACTTACAGAAACTGTGAGACAATCAATGTTTGTTGTTTTAAGGCAATAAGTTTGGGTAAATTGTTAGTAGCCATAACTAACTAACAATAAAAACAAGAAAAAAAAAAAAACAAAACAAAAAAAAAAAAAAAAAAAAAAAAAGAAGAGAAAAAATCATATGATTTGAAATACTAAATTGAAGCACTAAAATAGAATAGAGGAAGGAAATTAAATCAATAGGTTGTACTTTTTTTTTTTTTTTTTTTGAGACAGGGTCTCATTCTGTCACCTAGGCTGGAGTGCAATGGCATGATGATGGTTCACTGCAGCCTCCACCTCCTGGGCTCAAGTGATCCTACCTCAACCTCCTAAATTGCTGGGACTACAAGCACACACCATTATGCCCAGCTAATTTTTGTGTTTTGTTTTGTTTTTAGAGATGGGTTTCAACAGGTTTTCACTATGTTGCCCATGCCGGTCTCGAACTCCTAGGCTCAAGCAATCCACCTGCCTCCGCCTCCGCCTCCCAAAGTGTGGGATTACAGGCATGAGCTACCATACCTGGCCAATAGGTTGTAGTTTTTGTTTGTTTATTGTTTTTGAGACAGAGTCTTGCTCTGTCACCCAGGCTGGAGTGCAGTGGCGGGATCTTGGCTCACTGCAACCTCTGCCTCTAGGTTCAAGCAATTCTGCTGCCTCAGCCTCCCAACTAGCTGGGATTACAGGTGCTCGCCACCACCCCAGCTAATTTTTTTGTATTTTTAGTAGAGACGGGGTTTCACCATGCTGGCCGGGCTGGTCTCGAACTCCTGACCTTGTGATTGACCCACCTCGGCCTCCCAAATTGCTGGGATTATAGGTGTGAGCCACCACCAAAAGTCATGCCTGGCCAGTTGTAGTTTTTTTATAGCTTCTTAGACATCAAATCATACTGACTAGATTCCTTATTAGTGGCTAATTTAATCCAGTTTATGTTGAGTCTTAATAGTTTTACTTTCAGGGGCCACCTATAGACCAACTTCTGGATGAATCTAACTATTGACTCCAACATACTGTGTATACATACTGACAACTAAATACTTATTGATTGATTCATACATAGATTCATCATGTCTACTGGAGACTCAAAAATGGCACCCAAAATGGCATACTAATTCCCTTGGTCTTTATTTTGTTTGCTTGTTTGTTTTTTGAGACAAAGTCTTGCTCTGTCGCCCAGGCTGGAGGACAATGGCGCGATCTCGGCTCACTGCAACTCCGCCTCCTAGGTTCCCAGGTTCTCAAAAACACAAACAAAATAAAACCGCTTTTTCTTTTTACAGAAAAGAAATATATTTTTAATGTAGACATTTAGAGAAATAAACAAAAAAAGGAAAGTGAAAGTCACTTTTTTTTTTTTGAGACAGAGTTTGCTCTTGTTTCCCAGGCTGGAGTGCAACGGCGCGATCTCAGCTCACTGCAACCTCTGCCTCCTCGGTTCAAGCGATTCTCCTGCCTCAGCCTCCCAAGTAGCTGGGATTACAGGCTCATGCCACCATGTCTGGCTAATTTTTTATTTTTGGTAGAGACAGGGTTTCACCATGTTGGCCAGGCTGGTCTCGAACTCCTGACTTCAGGTGATGGATCCACTGCCTCGGCCTCCCAAAGTGCTGGGATTATAGGTGTGAGCCACTGCCCCTGGCCAAAAATCACTTTTGAATCTGCCACTTAGAGAGGACTGCTATTGAGGTTGAATGTACTTTTTTTTTTTGAGATGGAGTCTGACTCTGTCACTCAGGCTGGAGTGCAGTGGCGCCATCTTAGCTCACTGCAGCCTCTGCCTTTCAGGCTCAAGTGATTACTCCTGCCTCAGCCTCCAGAGTAGGTACAATTACAGGCGCCCACCACCATGCCCAGCTAATTTTTTATTTGGGATTTCACAATGTTGGCCAGGCTGATCTCAAACTACGGACCTCAGGTGATCTGCCTGCCTTGGCCTCCCAAAGTGCTGGGAATACAGGCGTGAGCCACAGTGCCCCAGCTGAATGTGCTCTTGAATTTCAGTTGACAGAATTTGCCTGTCTTTCAAAACTTGGGAAAACACTCTATACTTGGTTAACCAGATAGTTGATTTCTTTAAAACTCAGTTTCCTTAATGAAATATCTGAAAGTTTAGCTTTATATATCTAATATTTAATGACTCAGTATCACAAACATTTAAGATTTAGTACTAGCCTTGGCAACATGGCAAAACCCTATCTCTTAAAAAAAAATACAAAAATTAGGCTGGACGCGGTGGTTCACACCTGTAATCCCAGCACTTTAGTAGGTGGAGGCAAGTAGATTATCTGAGGTCAGGAGTTCGAGACCAGCCTGGCCAACATGGTAAAACCCTGTCTCTACTAAAAAATACAAAAATTAGCTAGGTGCAGTGGCTCATGCATATAATCCCAGTACTTTTCAAGGCCAAGGTGGGCAGGTCACAAGGTCAGGAGTTTGAGACCAGCCTGGCCAACATGGTGAAACCTTGTCTCTAGTAAAAATACAAAAATTAGCAGGGCATGGTGGCGGACACCCGTAATCCTAGCTACTCTGAGGACAAGGCAGGAGAATCGCTTGAACCCGGGAGCTGGAGGTTGCAGTGAGCCAAGACTAAGCCACTGCACTCCAGCCTGGGCAACAAAGGGAGACTCAGTCTCAAAAAAAAAAAAAAAAAAAAAATGCCGGGTGCGGTGGCTCACGCCTGTAATCACAGCACTTTGGGAGGCTGAGGCAGGTAGATCATGAGGTCAAGAGTTCAAGACCAGCCTGGCCAACATGGTGAAATCCTGTCTCTATAAAAAACATTAATTAATTAAAAAAAAATTAGCTAGGCGTGGTGGCAGTCACCTATAATCGCAGCAACTTGGTAGGCTGAGGCAGGAGAATCACTTCAATCCGGAAGATGGAGGTTGCAGTGAGTCGAGATCGCACCACTGCACTCCAGCCTGGGCTATACAAGACAAGACTCCATCTCAAAAAATAAATAAATAGGCCAGGCTCGGTGGCTCATGCCTGTAATCACAGCACTTAGGGAGGCCGAGTCGGGTGGATCGCCTGAGGCTGGTATTCGAGACCAGCCTGGTCAGCATGGTGAAACCCCATCTATACTAAAAATACAAAAATTTGCCAGGCATGGTGGGAGGCACCTGTAATCTCAGCTACTTGGAAAGCTGGGGCAGGAGAATCACTTGAACCAGGTGGAGGTTGCAGTGAGCCAAGATTGCGCCACTGCACTCCAGCCTGGTAGACAGACAAGCCACCTGTCAAAAAAAAAAAGTAATTAATTAATTAAAATAAAAAATACAAGAATTAGCTGGACTTGGTGGTTGCGTGCCTGTTGTTCCAGCTACTTGGGAGGCTGAGGTCAAAGGATTGATTAAGCCCGGGAGGTGGATGTGCAGTAAGCCCAGATTGCACCACTGCACTCAAACCTGGACAGAGAGTGAGACCCTGTCTCAAAAAAAAAAAAACGAATTTAGTACCACTTACTGATGTTATAAGCACTATACTAGACAACTTTATTTCCATTATTTTATTTAAACCTCAGTAAACCTTGTGTGTTGGGTACTAATATTAACCTCGAGTTTTCTTTCTTTTTAGAGACAGGGTTTCACTAATGTTGGTCAGGCTGGTCTTGAACCCCCAACCTCAGGTGATCTGCCTGCCTTGGCCTCCAAAGTGCTTGGATTACAGGCGTGAGCCACCACGCCCAGCCTAACCTCGGTTTTCAAATGAGTAAACTAAGGTTTAGAGAGGTTAAGTAATCTGCCCAAACAAGATCATAAAAATAAGCAGTTTCATTAAAGGGATTCCATCCAGGTTCTGTTTGGCTATAAAATTTATGCTCACACCACTCTGCTAGTTTCTCCCTCAAACTTTTTCCCATTATACTTTTCATAAAAGCAAAATATCATTTAAAAAAACTTTCATAGTCAGAAAAGTCGTCATATTCCAGTTATTAAAAGACCAACCTAATTTCTCCACACCTCCGTACCATTCCTTTTGCAAGTTTTTGAAGTTAGTGTCTCCAGGCAAAAATTTTAAGATCTAAAAGAAATATACATTAATAAAATTCTTTTCCTGCTAAAATAAAACAGTGAATGTTACCAGTGATTTGCCTCATTTTCAAACTGGAACTATCAATTAGAGAGCCAATTTCCATTTTATATAAAACCACATAATACTGTTTCTGATTATAATTTCTATAAAGTTATAGTCAATTGTTACAGTTGAAAACTAGATTTTTTTCAGCAAAATTTCCTGTGGTTGTATGGTTTTATTATAATGAAATAAATGAGTGGTTTGGGAAGAAAGAGCAGAGAATATGACCATGGGATGCCAAGAGAAACAAATTTAGAGACTACCTACCTCATCCTCCATATTTTATAGATGAGAAAACTGAAGCCCACAGAGTTAAACCTCTTTTAGGTTGTCAGAGTACACAAAGTATAAAATTAATGGCCTGTGAAAGTTTTCATTTGATATTTGGAGACTGTCTTGCAAATATACTTAACCAATTTCTAAAGCTGTGTAAGATAAATGAAAAAAAATTTTTAAATATAATACCTGGTACATAAAAGTTGCATAATATATATTTGTGAGTGAACAAATGAATAAAACAACTTATTGTGACCAGGCACGGTGGCTCATACTTGTAATCCCAGCACTTTGGGAGGCTGAGGTAGGTAGATCACCTGAGGTCAGGAGTTCGAGACCAGCCTGGCCAACATGATGAAACCCTGGACTTTACTAAAAAATACAAAGAAATTAGCCGGGCATGGTGGCACACACCTGTGGTCCCTATAGTCCCAGCTACTAGAAAGGCTGAGGCAAGAGAACTGCTTGAAGCTAGGAGGTAGAGGTTGCAGTGAGCCAAGGATGAGCCATGTACTTCATTCCAGACTGGGCAAGAGCGAGACTTCCTCTCACGAAAATTGCTTTCAGTTTGCAAATTCTCTTGAGCCAGTGGTCCTGAGCCAATGCACCAGGCCTGAATTTATATTTTATATGCAGTCATACTATATATATGTGTGTGTGTGTGTGTGTGTGTATATGTATATGTGTGTGTGTGTATTTGTTGCTTTGCTTTTTGTACTTGAGTTATTGGTGTCCACATTTTTCCACATTGTTATAAAATATAATCCTTTAAAGTGCTTACTGCAGTTACAATACTTCTAAGTCAAATTCCAAGATGACAGTAAGTAGAGGTGAGTCCAGGTTTTAGGGAACCTTCATTAAGACAAAAAAAAATGCATTAAAAAACTAAATAAATAAATAAGGCCGGGCGTGGTGGCTCACGCCTGTAATCTCAGCACTTTGGGAGGCCAAGTGGGCGGATCACCTGAGGTCAGAAGTTCAAGACCAGCCTGACCGACATGGTGAAACCCTGTCTTTTTAAAAAATAAATAAATAAAATAAAATAAATGCAGCCAGGTGCGGTGGCTCACACCTGTAATCCCAGCACTTTGGGAGGCTGAGGCGGACAGATCCTGAGGTCAAGAGATTGAGACCATCCTGGCCAACATGGTGAAACCCCGTTTCTACTAAAAATACAAAAATTAGCTGGGCATGGTGGCACACACCTGTAATCCCAGCTACTCAGGAGTCTGAGGCAGGAGAATCACTTGAACCTGGAAGGCGGAGGTTGCAGTGAGCAGAAATCGGGCCACTGCACTCCAGCCTGCCAACAGAGTGAGACTCCATCTCAAAAAAAAAAAAAAAAGCAAAAATTTCTAATGACTTCTGGATTCTAGTCAACAGAAATTAAAGAAAAAATTGACTTGTGATATCTTTGGGGGAAAATAAGAAAAAAATACAAAAATAGATTACCTTTAAATTTTTTACAAGGCCAGGTGCGGTGGCTTACACCTATAATCCCAGCACTTTGGGAGGCTGAGGCAGTTGGATTACTTGAGGTCAGCAGTTTGAGACCAGCCTGACCAACATGGTGGAATCCCATCTCTACTAAAAATACAAAATTAGCTGGGCTTGGTGGCACATGCCTGTAATCCCAACTACTTGTGAGGCTGAGGCAGGAGAATCGCTTGAACCCGGGAAGTGGAGGATGCAGTGAGCCAAGATTGCGCCATTGCACTCCAGTCTGGACAACAAGAGCAAAACTCCATTTCAAAAAAAAAAATTTTCTACAAAATAATGAAAAAAAATCTAGCTTTCAAAAGACTATTTCTAGGGCCCCTCCAGGGCTTTGAAGGGGCCTGTGCAACAAGAGGCCCTGAATCTTCATTAGCTTCACAGTATAGCTGCCTCTGTTAATAACCAGACATCATCTTCATGGTTGTTATGAATAGCTTGGATATTTACTATATATAACATATGAATATTAGAATATGTATTACTATATATAATGTCTAATAGAGGGTTACTAAAATTTTGGAAGTGTACATTACCCTTTGATAGTGTTAGAGATTTTATACAGCTGGACCTGGATTCTCTTTCAGGCTCCACTATAGATGTGGTGGCTTTTAAATTATGAGCAAGTCTCTTCTTCAGGCCTCAAATTCTTCATCTGTGTAATGGGCTTAATATCAATCTCAAAGAATTACAAAGAGAAATGAAGATAAAATACTTGGAATAGTTCTTGACATATAGTAAGTTCCCAGTAAATATTAGCTATTATATGGATAGTCAAAACATGGTACCACGTGTTGGAACCTCTGTCTCTCCATTGAAACTTCCCACATTGACTGTAGGTAGGTAAAATACTGTGTGAAATGAATTTCAAAGGATTGTACAGATTACATTTTTTAATTAATTTCATTTCTAAACATAATGCTTTTATGGCCTGGCGAAGTGGCTCACGCCTGTAATCCCAGCACTTTGGGAGGCCAAGGTGGGCAGATCACTTGAGGCCAGGAGTTGGAGACCAGCCTGGCCAACATGGTGAAACCCCACCTCTACTAAAAATACAAAAAATTAGCTGGGCATGGTGGCACGTGCCTGTAATCCCAGCTACTCAGGAGGCTGAGGCAGGAGAATCACTGGAACCTCAGAGGCAGAGGTTGGAGTAAGCCGAGATCATGCCACTGCACTCCAGCCTGGGCAACAGAATGCAACAATGTCTCAAAAAACAAAACAAAACAAAAAACCAAAATCATCCAGGCCTGGTGGCATGTGCCTGTAGTCCCAGCTTGGGAGGCTGAGGTGAGAGGATCACCTGAGCCAGGAAGGTCAAGGCTGCAGTGAGCCATGATGGCATTACTGCACTCCAGCTTGGGCATCACAGTGAGACCCATCTCAAAAAAGAAAAAGGTGTATATGAAAAGTAACAACGACTACAGAACATTTGGCAAATAGAAAAGAAAAAAAGAACACATAATTTCATCAGACTTATGCTATATTTCCTTCTTGTGTTTTTTCGTTAATGCAGATTCCATTTTATAAAAACTGCTTGAAGTAAGTAGACCCAGTTATTTTCTTTTCACAGAAGTTTAGTATTAGGGCATTTTTATAACAGAATATTTCACATGCATGGCAAATCTTAAATATATTCTATATAAAACAACTTCAGAAAAATCAAGAAAAAGGTCTATGTTTTACTGTTGTATTTCCATTCTTATTTTTAAAATTCGTGTTCTCAAGATTATGATTCTAGTGTATACGAGAATGTAATATTCTGCATTTTTTCTTACATTATAACATAAGCTTTTCTCCATACTACTGCATACTACTAAGGCAACATTCATAGTAACTAGAGCATCTGAGAATAAGATTTAGTTTCTTAAACTCAGTCAGTACAACCGTAAGTGAAAAGCTAAGGCAGGCAAAAGTGTGATAAATTGGAAATACAGAATGAGTACTTTTGGTTTGCCTGCAACTATAATGTAGAAAACCTAGAGAGAGAAGTCACAACTCTGAAATTCAAGCCTTCCAACTAAATGTCTAAGTCAACAAAAAATATCACCATAATCCTAAATTTTATATACTTTAGTTTCTTTCTTCTTCTTCCTTTTTTTTTTTTTTTTTGAGACAAAGTCTCACTCTGTTGCCCAGGCTGAAGTACAGTGGCACAATCACAGCTCACTGTAGCCTCTACCTTGAGGGCTCAAGTGATCCTCCCATCTCAGCCTCCCAACTACAGGCACACACCACCATGCCAGGCTAATTTTTAAATTTTTTTGTAGAGAAAGAATCTCTGTATGTTGTCCAGGTTGGTCTTGAACTTCTGGGCTCAACTGATCTGCCTCGGTCTCCCAAAGTGTTGAGATTACAGGTGTGAGCCACCACACCTGACCTGTTTTTTCTTTAATAATTGGGAAAGTAGTGGAATGTTATTCAATGGTAAGACTTATGTATTGTGATATTATATTATAATTAGGGTTTTCATTCTCAAAATTGGGTACATGTACCCCCAAAGAGGTTTTTCTTTAAAATTTAGCAAGGCTGGCTGGGCGCGGTGGCTCACGCCTGTAATCCCAGCACTTTGGGAGGCCGAGGCAGGCAGATGACCTGAGGTCAGGAGTTCGAGACCGGCCTGAGCAACATGGAGAACCCCATTGCTACCAAAAATACAAAATTAGCCAGGTGTGGTGGCACATGCTTGTAATCCCAGCTACTCCAGAGGCTGAGGCAGGAGAATCGCTTGAACCTGGGAAGCGGAGGTTGCAGTGAGCCGAGATTGTGCCATTGCACTCCAGCCTGGGCAACAAGGGCAAAAACTACGTCTCGAAAAAAAATTGGCCGGGGCAGTGGCTCAAGCCTGTAATCCCAGCACTTTGGGAGGCCGAGGTAGGTGGATCATGAGGTCAGGAGTTCGAGACCAGCCAGGCTAACATGGTGAAACCCTGTCTCTACTAAAAAATACAAAAATTAGCCAGGCATGGTGGTGGGTGCCTGTAATCCCAGCTACTCAGGAGGCTGAGGCAGGAGAATCACTTGAGGTGGAGGTTGCAGTGAGCAGAGACCGTGCCATTGCACTCCAGCCTGGGTGACAGAGCAAGACACTGTCTCAAAAAAAAAAAAAAAAAAAGAAAAAAATTTAGCAAGGCAACACAAATCCTCACTATATAGAAGATGCCAAGGTTTGGTCATGGTTTTCTGGATTCAATGACATTTGTTGTTGGAAAGTGGCTTTTATGTTTTAAATAAGCTTTTGCGTTGACATTCATTAATTTCATGGCATAAACTTTTTGCTTTTAAGTTTCTTCTTCCTTTAATGTTGTCCTACTGTAGGAATTCAAGCCACATTTAAAAAATTCTAAAATGTAACATACATTGAAGAAACAGTCCATATGTCCATTGCTGAGTGACTAACCAAAATGTGGTATATACATACAATAGAATATTATTCAGCCTTAAAAAAGAAGGACATTCTGACATATGCTACTCTGAAGACATTATGCAAAAAAGCCAGTCACAAAAACACAAATATGGTACAATCCCACTTATATGAGGTACCTAGAATAGTCAAATTCTTAGGCAGAAAACAGAACAGTGGTTATCAAGGGATGGGAGGAGGAGGGGAAAGGACAGTTATTTTATTGGGTATGAAGTTTCAGTTTGGAAAGATGAAAAAGTTCTGGAGATGAATGATGGTCATGGTTCCACAACAATATGAATGTACCTAATGCTCCTGAACTGTACGCTTAATTTGTTTGTTTGTTTGTGTTGAGACGGAGTTTCGCTCTTGTTGTCCAGGCTGGAATGCAATGGCGCGATCTCGGCTCATCACAACCTTCGCCTCCCGGGTTGAAGCGATTCTCCTGTCTCAGCCTCCCGAATACCTGGGATTACAAGCATGCGCCACCACACCCGGCTAATTTTTTATTTTTATTTTTAGTAGAGACGGGGTGTCTCCATGTTAGTCAGGCTGTTCTCAAACTCTCGACCTCAGGTGATCCGCCTGCCTCGGCTTCCCAAAGTGCTGGGATTACAGGTGTGAGCCACTATGCCCGGCCATATGTACACTTAATATTAAGATGGTAAATTTTATACAATGAATATTTTACAATTTAAAAAATGCCCCAATCTATAACATGCATTGAGAAAAGTGCGTTTTACATGTATAATCAGTTTAACAAATAATTATCAAGCAAATATACGTATAATCACCACCTGGTCCCAAAAATTGTCAGAGTAACCTGTGTCCCTCCCCATCACAACCCTCTTCCTTCCTAACCACTATCATGGCTCTAACATTTGCTTTTGAAAATCATACTGTGAGGCCGGGCGTGGTGGCTCATGCCTGTAATCCAAGCACTCTGGAGGCCAAGGCGGGCGGATTGCCTGAGGTCGAGAGTTCAAGACCAGCCTGACCAACATGGTGAAACCCCCGTCTTTAAAAATATATATATATATATTAAAAAAATAAAAATAAAAAAGAAAATCATACTGTGATGTGGTAATGCAGGATAAGTTAAATCAACACTACGAAACGGCACAGAATATTTCCTTAAATTCCAATTTTTCCATAAGTGCAAAAAAAACCAAAAAACAAACAAAAAAACAACCCATTTAATAACTTTTAAGTGCTCTTTCTCCCCCTTCCTGTGCTCTTGAAACTTCACATTCTAAAACCTATTTTGGTTCCCCAGTTGACCTCACCTGCAGAGTTTAATTTAAAAAAAAAAAAAACCTTCAGTGTAGATTTTCATTCCTCCCGCTCTCCCCTTGCCTCCAACTACAAAGAAACAATGATTTAAACCCTTTGTGCCCTTTTAGAAAATTACACAGATACCCCATTGTGGAACCCAATAATCCCTTCGTGGAAAGGAAGAGATTAGCATATGAATACAAAGCAAAATGAATCCAGAATACAAAATGATCTACTGGATTGGGAAGCTCTTGTATTCTTAAAAATGTATTTATTTCCTCTTTTTGTATTGCCCCTTTAGTGGTCGCGGGGGTTAAGGGAATTGAGCTTCCTTTTCTGGTTACCCGGAAAAGGATTTTAAAAAAACCAAAAAACACCAGATTCTAAGAGGTGCAAAACCAACAGATGGCTCCCAGCGCCAGTGGAGTCGCCAGTGGAATCTGCTACACTCGACACGAGCTTGCTTGCCGGCGAGGAGTGTAGAAAGTGCTGTTCGCAGACTGCGTGGTGAAGGAGAGAAAGCGACAGAAGAGAGAGCCATAGTGCTGACGTTGAAGGCCCGGCCCTGTGAGGTTGCACAGGGTAAGTGGCGTTGGCCAGGCGGCAGCGGCGAAGGGGAAGGAAAGAGGATTTGAGCTGGGGGGCGGGGCTTGCGGCGCAGCGTGGCTCCTTATTGCTGGAGCGCGACTGCCAATCTTGCAGAATCGCTCGGTTAACCAGTGCGCTGGCGAGACGCGCTCAGATATACTGAGTGAGCCCTGAGAAGCAGTCTCAGATCCTGACGGTGCAGCAGCCCGCATTCTCAGCTAGGGAGTCCCAGCCGCTTTCAATGGAGGAGAAGCCCGGCCAGCCACAGCCTCAGCACCATCACAGCCACCACCATCCGCACCATCACCCCCAGCAGCAGCAGCAGCAGCCGCACCACCACCACCATTATTATTTCTACAACCACAGCCACAACCACCACCACCACCATCATCACCAGCAGCCTCACCAATACCTGCAGCATGGAGCCGAGGGCAGCCCCAAGGCCCAGCCAAAGCCGCTGAAACATGAGCAGAAACACACCCTCCAGCAGCACCAGGAAACGCCGAAGAAGAAAACAGGTCTGGGAGGGAGGACGGGGTGGGGGAAGGGGGTTGGGGGTGGAGGACAGGGGAGATGGGGGTGGGGCCGGATCCGAAGAGCGCGGACGGGGTCGAGGGGTGTGTGTGTCCCCTCTGGCTCTGGGGATGCCCCCTTTCATTCTAGAGCTCGGGCTGGGCAATGGGGTTTGCAGCGCCCCTCTCCTCCTCTCCAGCATGGGAGAGGCCCAGCTAGGCCAGCGTGACCTTCCCGGCCCCCGCCCCGGCTGAAGGGAGACCCGTTGGGTCGGCCTTGCAAGTCCAAGCTTATTATTCTTTTCCCATTCACCTCCCTGCGGCCCTGGAGTTACCTCAATTTGGGGGCCCGGAGAGGGGGGTGAACCTACCCCCCCCCAAAAAAATCCCTCGAGGTGGAACTCAGGAAGGCCTAGAGAATCCCGACTTAGGTGGTGTCGCGAGACCCTTTTGCAGCCGGCGAGGAGCGGGTAGGTGGGCTGAGTTGAAGAAGTGTCCCTCGCCCGCCACCCCAAGCCCACCTGTGGCCTTGGGGCTCCCTGTCTTGGGGGGGGCTGTTAGGACCCCTTGTCTCACGGGTCATTTCCACCACTGAACGCCCTTTTTGGGCGTCGGACCCTACAGTCTCTCCCCGCGGCTCCTCCCGAGGCCGGCGACCCGGGCCCGCTCCCCCCAGAGCCGGCGCGGCTGGGATGTTCTCTCCTCCTCGCGGGGCCGCTTCCTGTCCGCCATGTTGGAAGCCGATTCCTGTCACCGACTCCGGCCCACTGAGGAGCGGGAGGGGGAAGGGTGTCGAGGCCCACAAGGCGCCGCAGAGCCGGATGACCCGGGATCACCACCGGCCGCCGCCTCGCCCCCTGCACTGCGGGGGCGCCGCCGACCCCCGCCCCGCGGCCGCCCCCTCCCCCGTCGCCGGCCGGGTTGTGTAACCCGGCGGCGGCGCGCGGCCCCGGGCGGGTCCCTGGGGTGAGGGGCGGGGGCGGTTGGGGTGAGGGGCGGGGGCGGTTGAGGTGGGGGAGGGAAGCGGCCACGAGGGGGAGCGGCCTGCGTCGGGCCCCGCGCGCCAGCGGCCCGCGTTTCCCGCTCCCGGGTGCGGCGGGAGGCGCGGGCAGTCGGGGCGGGAGCCGGCCTCGAAGCAGAGCTGAGGTGGGGGAAGGAGGCCGCGGGCGGCGGCCGCGCTGCTCCTCGGGGCAGGAGGCCTTGGAGGGGCGGCGGGGGGATTCATTTTGGGTAGAGGCGGCGCCTGAGGCCGGGTGGGGTACCCAGCGGGAACCCAGCTCCCCGGTCACGAGTTTCTCTGCCACAGGAACCTCGTCTCCTGCCAGGTTCGCTCACGACTCCGCCTCTGAGGCTTTCACTTGGGCCCTTTCCTTCTAACAGCTCATTTTCTACAAAAAAAAAAAAAAGAGAAGAAAGAAAAAGAAATCCAAACCTTGCTCCATTCCCCTTCCCACCCAGCACTTACCTTCTGAGCTTGGGCAGTGTCTTTGAGGTGAGGGGTTTAAAAAGTGTTGGGATGGGGGAAGAGGGTGAGCTTTTTGACTCCTCTTTCTTGTCCTTAAGGGTGAACCCGAGTGGCTCATCGATGAGGTTAGGTTACTACCATCTTGCCTCGGATGAGGCTTCTCTCCATGTTAAAAAGAAAGGTGTTTTTCATATTTTAAAACCGATATTGATCCCCCAAACTAATCTTAAACGAGAAATTGAGGTAAAAGTCATATAAGAAAGTATTTCACGAGGAGTTTAAAAGTTTATAACCTACACAGACTTTAAAAAATAAGGGCTCTTTATAAATCAAAGAGAAGCATAAGCATGTGTTAAACCCAGCGTATTAAATTTGATAGAAGGAATTATTGAGAGCTGGAGGAAAACTGCTTTTTTATTGCAGATCGTAACTTGAAGATTGAAATTAGAATGTCAGATTTTCCATTTTGGGAGTTGGTAGGGACCGGATGATATGCAATAGAAGTGAACACATACGAGTTAGGTGTTTAATCCTAAGAATTTGGAGCAGTTTAAAAACTGTCAGGGACTATATAACTAGATCTTTTTAGCATTAGATCTTGTTCAAAAGATGAGGAAATACTACCATATTATGGCTATGTGAGACAATATTACTGTTGAGATTGAAAATTGAATTTCATTGGTCAGGTTAATATACTCTTGCAGGACTTCTCTACATATAAGCAGCCCCTAAACCATGCAAGGTGGTATTCCTCCAAATATGTGTTATCTTGGAAGGGGTGGTGGATAAAGAGGAGGAAACTGAAATGAGCAGTTTTGACAGAATGTAAACAATTTTGGGCGAGTGTATGGTTTGGTCACAGTACTGTTGCTTTGACATGCATAATACTAATAACTAAGAAAGCATTAGAATATTTTTGAAATTTATCTGTAATATGTTGAGGTAGGCTTTTGTAGCCCATTACTCACAAATCTAAAGAGGAACAGTTTTTTATCCAGAAGAGGGCGCAAGAGAAGGCCAAATGTGTTGAGTAATTTGTAATTCAAAAGCTAGATTTATCAGGACTCGAGTTTTGCTGAGTCTATTGGAAGTAGGGTTAGTGTAGCAGCCTTAAATAATAAAAATGCTAGGAGTCCTTTAATTTCTTAAATTTATTCTATAATGTTTACATTTTTCTTAAATATCTAAGATTTAAAAAAATTTCTCTCTGGCATACTTTATACATAACAAGGTTGTCATGAGAAAAACTTTATGTAGTTAAACGAGATTTTTTTTTTCTGTTATTAAAATTTTGGGGTGGGAGCACAGTGGTTTCTAAGCCAGTTTTTCATTGTTTGGTGATTTCCAATATCTGCGTCTCTACATACTAGTAATCTTAGGAAGAATTATTCTAGTTAGCTTTGATTCAGCTTAGTTTGGAGATGGATTTTTTGCTATTTCAGATTGTTCACCTTTAATTGAAATCCGGAAAGTTTATGAATAATAGGCCCAAGGATACAAATCTTTAACCTGTTAGCATGTTAAATGATATAGGTAGGTCTTGTATTCCCTCCAGAATTAGGTAAGGGGATAAAGATACATCTGTTAAAAATGATGAGAGCCTTTATTTAGGAATTTTCTGCTTTTCTTTTTCCCTCCCTCCCTTCCTTTTTGAGACAGTCTCACTCTGTGGCCCAGGCTGGAGTGCAGTGGTGTGATCTTGGATCACTGCAACCTCCGCCTCCTGGGTTCAAGCAACTCTCCTACCTCAGCCTCTTGATTACGGGTGCACATCACCATGCCCAGCTGAATTTTTTTTTTTTTTTTTTTTTTGTATTTTAAGTAGAGACGGAATTTCACCATGTTGGCTAGACTGATCTTGAACTCCTGACCTCAAGTGATCTGCCTGCTTCAGATCCCAAAGTGCTGGGATTGCACATGTAGCCACCATGCCCAGCTTTTTTCTGAGAAAAAAGAAGCTTTTAGAAAACATCATAACCAATTATCTCTTTCTTCCTGTTTCATAGTTAAAATTGTGCCACCAAAAATTTGATTTGATTGGCTATCATAGCTTTTCCAGCAGCCAAAAATAATGTAACCCTGTGGAATCTAAGAACTCTTATAAGAGCCCAAATGTGGTGGCTCACACCTGTAATCCCACCACTTTGGGAGGCCAAGATGGGTGGATCACTTGTGGTCAGAAATTCAAAACCAGCCCAGCCAACATGGCAAAACCCCGTCTCTAGTAAAAATACAAAAATGCTAGCTGGGCGTGGTGGCATGTGTCTGTAATCTCAGCTATTCTTGGGAGGCTGAGGCAGGAGAATCCTTGAACCCTGGAGGTGGAGGTTGTGGTGAGCCAGGATCACACCATTGTACTCCAGCTTGGGCAACAGAGCGAGAATCTGTCTCAAAAAAAAACAATAAAGAATGTAAGATGTATTCTCTCATGGTACAGGTTTTATGCCAGTCTGTTTTAGGAATGATTATGCCTTGAGTATGTTTACTTGAGTTACTTTAATTCATACAGTAGTAGAAATGCCTTTATTTGTTCAGTTTTAGTATTTGCACCTTTTTCTCTAATGTAGAATGAATAAGTCCTGTTGTGAATCTTCTAGACTTCTACATTATTTTTTTAATATATATACATTTTTTTAATACGGGGTTTCACTGTGTTGGTCAGGCTAGTCTTGAACTCCCGACCTCAGGTGATTCGCCCACCTGGGCCTCCAAAGTGCTTGGATTACAGGCGTGAGCCACCACGCCCAGCTGACTTCTACATTATTTTTTTTTTTTTGAAAACTCATTTTCTAAACATTATTTTTAAAAAATAGCAGTATTCCTATTAGACCCCTCATTTCTGCTGCCTTCAGTGTGTGTGGAGTATCCTTCTATTGTACATCTTTTTTTTTTTGAAACAGAGTTTCGCTCCTGTTGCCCAGGCTGGGATGCAATGGCACGATCTCTGCTCACTGCAACCTCCACCTCCCAGATTCAAGCCATTCCCTTGCCTCAGCCTCTCAGGTGGCTGGGATTACACTGCACCACCATGCCCACTAATCCTTTATATTTTTAGTAGAGTCTGGGTTTCACCATGTTGGTCAGGCTGGTCTCGAACTCCTGATCTTAAAAATGATCTTATCTGCCTGCCTGGGCCTCCCAAAAGTGCTGGGATTACAGGCATGAGCCACCCTGCCGGGCCTGTATATCTGTTTTTCCTATTCCTTCTGTTTTTTTGTTTTGTTTTGTTTTGTTTTTGAGACCAAGTTTCGCTCTTGTTGCCCAGGCTGGAGTGCAATGGCATGATCTCGGCTCACCGCAACCTCTGCCTCCCAAGTTCAAGCTATTCTCCTGCCTCAGCCTTTTGAGTAGCTGGGATTATAGGCATGCTCCACCATGCCCTGCTAATATTGTGTTTTTAGTAGAGACTGGGTTTCCCTCTTTTTTTTTTCTCCCAGACAGAGTCTTGCTCTCTTACCAGACTGGAGTGCAATGGGGCAATCTCTGCAGCTACCACCTCCCGGGTTCAAGCAATTCTCCTGCCTCAGCCTCCCGAGTAGCTGGGATTGTAGGTGCCCCCTACCACGCCAGCTGATTTTTGTATTTTTAGTAGATACGGGGTTTCACCATGTTGGGCAGGATGGTCTCGAACTCCTGACCTCGTGATCTGCCCGCCTTGGCTTCACAAAGTGTTGGGATGACAGGCGTGAGCCACACTCCTGGCCTCTGTATATATATATCTGTTTGTAATGACCTCAAAATGCTTTTGTGAACACTTCATAAAAAGGTAGATAACTAATAGCCCCATTTTATAATAGTGGAGAACTATTTGAATCACCTATAGTAATAAGAGTTGACTTTTTATGGTGGTTGAAGGTTTTTAAAATTTTTTTTTTTTTTTTAGAGAGAGAGAGGATCTCACTTTGTCACCCAGGCTGAAAGGCAGTGGTGCCATCTCAGTGCATCCTCACTGCAGCCTCAACCTCCTGGGTTTAAGCCATCCTCTTGCCTCAGTCCCCCCCGCTCCCAAGATGGGACTATAGGCACATGCCCCATGCCCAACTAATTTTTGTATTTTTTAGTAGAGACAGGGTTTCTCCACGTTGCCCAGGCTGGTCTTGAACTCATGAACTCAAGCAGTCCGCCTGCCTTAAGAGTGCTAGGATTACAGACATGAGCCCCACTGCACAGTTGAAGGTTTTTAATTAAACCTGAATACCATAACACTAAAAAATTAGATGCTTTTATTATGGTTTTGTTAGTAAATATTTTTTTGTTGCATCTTTTGAGTCAAGGCAGTATTGCTTAGTGGTAGGAAACCATGGATGGCAGATGGACTGGAGGTCAGATTTCCAGTTCTGCCACTTTGACTTGAGCAAGTTACTTCATCTTTCTGAAAATCTGTTTATCTAAATGTAAAATGAAGAAAATATGTTTCAAAAGGGTTAGAAACATTGGTACATAGATGTTTTGTTTTCACATATTAACTGTGATCTAATATCTGGGAAATGTCAAAATGAAATTTAAGACTACTTTAGAAAAAGTTCACAAGTATTAGATGTTTGGTAGATGCATTGGAAATTGCTGATAGTGGCTACCAGCTATTTATGGTTTTGTAGAAATGAAGTCTTTAATTTCCTTGTAATAATTACTGTTTCAATAAAACTTGATTTTTGGCCAGAGGGTATGTATGCTCTGAATTGTAAAGAAAATTTTTATAACAGCCTTGTGAGAGCGATGGGTAGATTGATTCTGTTAGATGAGAGGTATTTGGCATACTGCTTAAGAGGTCATGTTTTCTCTGGCCTCAGACTTTGGTTTGAATCTTGGCTCAGTTCTACCTCTTGCTTTGCTTAGCAGTAGATAGTCTGTAAAATGGGGCTGGCAAGTGTCTTCTCATAGAGATGTGAAATAATATAAAGTTACAGCTCATGGCATAGTGTCTATCTAGTATACAGTAATAAACAGTTCTTAAATGTTAGGTATTGCTTGGTGCAATTTACATGTTGTGATTTAAAAAAAAACACACTTTTTTTTCCTTCCCTAGGCTATGGTGAACTAAATGGTAATGCTGGAGAAAGAGAAATACCTTTAAAGAACCTCAGTTCTGATGAAGCCACCAACCCTATTTCCAGGGTCTTCAATGGCAACCAGCAAGCTGTAGACACGAGCCTGAAGCAGACTGTAAAGGCTAACACCTTTGGGAAAGCAGGAATTAAAACCAAGAATTTCATTCAGAAGAACAGTATGGACAAAAAGAATGGGAAGTCTTATGAAAATAAATCTGGAGAGAACCAGTCTGTAGATAAGTCTGATACTATAGCAATTCCAAATGGTGTGATAACAAATAATTCTGGCTACATTACTAATGGTTATATGGGTAAAGGAGCAGATAATGATGGTAGTGGATCTGAGAGCGGATATACAACTCCTAAAAAAAGGAAAGCTAGGCGCAATAGTGCCAAGGGTTGTGAAAACCTTAATATAGTGCAGGACAAAATAATGCAACAAGAGATCAGTGTCCCAACCTTAAAACAGGGACTTGAAACTTTCAAGCCTGATTATAGTGAACAAAAGGGAAATCGAGTAGATGGTTCAAAGCCCATTTGGAAGTATGAAACTGGGCCTGGAGGAACAAGTCGAGGAAAACCTGCTGTCGGTGATATACTTCGGAAAAGCTCAGATAGTAAACCTGGTGTGAGCAGCAAAAAGTTTGATGATCGGCCCAAAGGAAAGCATGCTTCAGCTGTTGCCTCCAAAGAGGACTCGTGGACCCTATTTAAACCACCCCCAGTTTTTCCAGTGGACAATAGCAGTGCTAAAATAGTTCCTAAAATAAGTTATGCAAGCAAAGTTAAGGAAAACCTCAACAAAACTATCCAGAACTCTTCTGTGTCACCAACTTCATCTTCATCATCTTCGTCATCTACTGGGGAAACTCAGACCCAATCATCAAGTCGCATATCCCAGGTCCCTATGTCAGCGCTGAAATCTGTTACTTCTGCCAACTTTTCTAATGGGCCTGTTTTAGCAGGGACTGATACAAATGTTTATCCTCCAGGGGGTCAGCCACTGCTAACTACTGCTGCTAATACTCTAACACCCATCTCTTCTGGGACAGATTCAGTTCTCCAGGACATGAGTCTAACTTCAGCAGCTGTTGAACAAATTAAGACTAGCCTTTTTATCTACCCTTCAAATATGCAAACTGTGCTGTTGAGCACAGCACAAGTGGATCTGCCCTCTCAGACAGATCAGCAAAACCTGGGGGATATCTTCCAGAATCAGTGGGGTTTATCATTCATAAATGAGCCCAGTGCTGGCCCTGAGACTGTTATTGGGAAGTCATCAGAGCATAAAGTGATGGAGGTGACATTTCAAGGAGAATATCCTGCCACTTTGGTTTCACAGGGTGCTGAAATAATTCCCTCAGGAACTGAGCATCCTGTGTTTCCCAAGGCTTATGAGCTGGAGAAACGGACTAGTCCTCAAGTTCTGGGTAGCATTCTAAAATCTGGGACTACTAGTGAGAGTGGAGCCTTATCCTTGGAACCCAGTCATATAGGTGACCTGCAGAAAGCAGACACCAGTAGTCAAGGTGCTTTAGTGTTTCTCTCAAAGGACTACGAGATAGAAAATCAAAATCCTCTGGCCTCTCCTACGAACACTTTGTTAGGCTCCGCCAAAGAACAGAGATACCAGAGAGGCCTAGAAAGGAATGATAGCTGGGGTTCTTTTGACCTGAGGGCTGCTATTGTATATCACACTAAAGGTAAATCATTTGTTTCCTATACAAAGATTTTTGTTGGCTAGTTTAGTATATTGTTTATAAGAGTATTTTAATAGAAGTTGAGAAGGACAATGTGGATAAGCAGCTAGCATCAAACTTAATTCAGGGTCTTTGGAACTAATTTCATTAAAGTTTAGAAGGAATGTTCAAAAGGATTTTTAAAAATACAAACATAAGCGACCTCTACCTGGTTCAAAGAATAGAGGTGAGGAGTACTTGATTAAAGGTGTTGACGTTATATTTTCTCTTGACCACTCTTAAGAGTGCTTGAAAAAAATTTTTTTAAACATGTTAACCTTCCTTTGCTGTTTTGTTTCTCCTTTGCTTTTTATTTATTTTACACACACACATATATATATTATATATATATGTATATATAATATATATATGTGAAGAGAGATTGACTCTGTCTCTCTCTCTTGTCCAGGCTGGAGTGCAGTGGTACAATCTCGGCTAATTGCAACCTCTGTCTCTCTGGTTCAAGTAATTCTTCTGCGTCAGCCTCCTCAGTAGCTGGAGGCATGTGCCACCATGCCAAGCTAATTTTTGTATTTTTAGTAGAGACGGGTTTCACCATGTTGGCCAGGCTGGTCTCGAACTCCTGACCTCAAGTGATCCGCCCCCACCTTGGCCTCCCAAAGTGCTGGGATTATAGGCTTGAGCCATCACACCCAGCCTCTCCTTTGCTTTTTATATCATATGCTTCTTTATTAGTGAGCTCATTTAATAGTTCTAATTTGCTTAAAATGAGTAGAAGCAGTGTTTTTAAAGAGGAGTCTGAAAAGTCTTAAAAGGAGTAATGGATGCCAGTTTGTAACTGGAAAATAACTTAGACAAATTACAATGGCAAGTATGATTAGCATGGTTGAGACCAGGCTCTTGGGAGTCTCCTTTTCATAGCCCCAAAGCCCTAGTTTATTTGTTTTTTTTACAAGATGGGGTTTCACCATGTTGGTCAGGCTGGTCTTGAACTCCCGACCTCAGGTGATCCGCCTGCCTTGGCCTCCCAAAGTGCTTGGATTACAGGCGTGAGCCACCACGCCCAGCCAAAGCCCTAGTTTAAAGATCTTTCAAGTTTCATGCTAATACTTTTTTTTTTTTTTTTTTTTTAAAGATGGAGTGTCTCTCTTGTCGCCCAGGCTGGAGTGCAGTGGTGTGATCTTGGCTCACTGCAACCTCCGCCTCCCAGGTTCAAGCGATTTTCCTGCCTCAGCCTCCAGCATAGCTGGGATTTCAGGTGCCTGCCACCATGCCTTGCTAATTTTTGTATTTTTAGTAAAGATGGGGTTTCACCGTGTTAGCCAGGCTGATCTCAAAAGCCTGACCTCAGGTGATCCACCCACCTCGGCCTCGAAAAGTGCTGGGATTACAGGTGTGAACCACCGTACCTGGTCTCATACTAATAACTATTAGAATGTGGTTTATGTCTTAAAGAAAAATTTGCTGTATGGCATAACTGTAATCTAAATCCTTAGAGCAAATAATGAAGTTTAGTGAATGATGTTTATATCCTTTTGCTTTTGAGAACAGTGGGTTTCAGTCTTCCCATTCCTTCCTACATCTTCCTCCCTTAGCAGAAATCTATACTCCATGCATGCATGTACACACTTAGTACATAGTGCACTTTCCCATTTTAACAGTGGCTCATTTAGTCAGTGACTTGAAACTGCAGGAAAGGGGGAACATACCAGATTGTGGGAATGAGGTTACCATATTCTCCCTGGAAGAAATCATTGCCTCAGAGATTAATAACAAAGTGATTTATATGACTTTTAAGCAAATTTCCTAGTCTGAATACCTTTCCTTCCTTATCTGCAAGCTGGAAGACATTAAGTATAATAAACAGATGTCCTTTTGATATCATTTTTCTTCCTTAAAAATGGAAGTAAGTAGAATTGCTTAATGGAAGTTTAAGAACGGGAATCCTCACATAAAATTTACCTGATTTCACTTGTTCTCCAGCTCTACTCTTTGGAGGTAAATACAGGAATTGGTTGTTTTTAGGAAAGTTAGGGCAAAAGAGAAATGCTTAGTTTTTTAAGACATGTATTATATATTAGTCTGTGCCAGGAGAGTTGGGTTTTTTAGTATTGTTTTCTGTGCCATCTGCCCTCTAGAGACTATACGAGAAATTGTTTACCAAAGTATTTTGTACTGATGATCACTGTGTAAACATGAGAAGAGGATATCTGGTTGTGTTATGTTTTCTTACCACCTCAAAAAGTTGTGGGAGGCCAGGTGTGGTGGCTCATGCCTGTAATCCCAACACTTTGGGAGGTGGAGGTTGAGAGGATCACTTGAGCTCAGGAGTTTGAGACTAGCCTGGGCAACGACGTGTGGTCCCAGCTACTTGGGAGGCCTTAGGAGGGAGGATCACTTGTGCCTGGGAGGCAAGTCTGCAGTGAGCTATGATTGCACCACTGTACTCAAGCCTGGACAACAGAGACTCTGTCTCAAAAAAAAAAACAAAAATGTGGGATATATTCCATTAGATGACATAAAACTACTAAACAGTCACTTAATGGAATATATACCACATGTTTTT
This sequence comes from Ateles fusciceps, assembly GCA_036589455.1. Lineage (NCBI taxonomy): Eukaryota > Metazoa > Chordata > Mammalia > Primates > Atelidae > Ateles > Ateles fusciceps. Next base: position 4,098,386 of record JAZHEH010002038.1, read on the forward strand.
GGTTTTTTTTTTGAGACAAGGTCTCTTGAGTAGTTTTATATACAATTTCCATTATGTGAATTGCGGGTTATTTTTAAATGGTAATGTTAACTTGTATTTACTCTGTATGCATTTTCCCTATCCATGGGCTAACTAAATATTAAATCAGTGGTATTCAGATGAGCTGAATTGAATACCCCTATGTAAGTGCAGTTATGTTTAGTTTTGCTGGTGTTAATGAAAAAATTTGCTTTAGGTAAAGTGCATCATCTTGAGTTTTGTATTTGGACATGACTGGAGATTAATCAGATTGGCATCAATGTTTTTCCCCCCTAAACAATAAATAATATTCAGTTCAATTAGGTTCCGAAGTAACAAGGTCTTTGAATTCCTGCCAAATGTTGATTGGTCCATTAGTGGTCCATTGGCCCACTCATTTTTCTTTACTTGAATTAAATTTGAAGGTCTTTTGTAAGTGAAGGCCTTTTTTTTTTTTTTTTTAAGTTAAACTCTAAAAGAAGTAATAATCAGTTGGGCGTACGGGAATATCCTTTAAGAACGTCTGTGTTGGCTGGGCGTGGTGGGTCACGCCTGTAATCCAAGCACTTTGGAGGCCAAGGTGGGCGGATCACCTGAGGTCGGGAGTTCAAGACCAGCCTGACCAACATGCTGAAACCCTGTCTTTAAACAAAAAAATCTGTGTTATTAGTACTTTAGTGTAGTCTTCAAATGTTCAGTAGTAATCTTCTAAGTGAGTTGAAATTGGGCTTAAAATTGGAAGTTCTCTGCCTTTCTCCTGATGTCAAAAATAAGCCCTTCCGCAACTTAATTTGGAACTAGTAGGTAAGAGGGTGCGTTATGTCACTTCTTTAGGAATGGTGCACTATGTATTTGTTTTAATTTATATAAAGGTGTTTTTGTTTGTATTTTGAGACAGTCACTCTGTCACCCAGGCTAGAGTGCAGTGGTGAGACCTTTGCTCACTGCAACCTCTGCCTCCTAGGTTTAAGCGATTCTCCTGCCTCAGCCTCCTGAGTAGCTGGGATTACAGGCGTGCGCCACCACCCCCAGCTAATTTTTGTATTTTTAATAGAGACAGTGTTTCACCGTGTTGGCCAGGCTGGTCTCAAACTCCTGACCTTGTGATCTGCCCGCCTCGGCCTGCCAAAGTGCTGGGATTACAGGCGTGAGCCACCGCACGCGCCTGGCAAAGAAACGTGTTTGTTTGACTCAAGGTTTTGGTGGCTGGGAAGTCCAAGGGCATGGTGGCAGCTTCTGGCAAGGGCTTTTTTAATACAGGAAGTTTTTAGATTATAGTTACTTGGAACCTTAAACACACTATGTATTTTTTAAAATTTGAGTGTTAAGTACAACTGAGGGTATGAAGTGAAGATACAAAAGAGCATAAAAGGGGATTTGTGTGGATTCTAATTCTTGGGATTTTTCTTTTAGACTTTTTTTTAAGAGACAGTCTTTTTTTTTTTTTTTAAGAGATAGTCTCTCTGTCACCGAGGCTGGAGTGCAGTGGCGCTATCATAGCTCATTGTAGCCTGGAACTGGGCTCAAGCTCTCCTCCCTCCCTCAAGCTCCTAGTAGCTAGTACTACAGGTGTGTGCCACCATGCCTGGCCTCTTTTGATATGTCTTACTCTATTAACTTTTTTTTTTTTTTTTTTTTGAGATGGGGTCTTGAGGCTGGAGTGCAGTAGTGTGGTCATAGCTCACTGTAGCCTTGAACTCCTGGGCTCAAGTGATCCTCCTGCCTGGCCTCCTGAGTAGCTGGGACCACAGATGTGCACCGAAATGCCCGGCTAATTTTTGTATTTTTTTAAAAATAGTGATGGTGTCTCAGTATTTTACTTAGGCTGGTCTCGAACTCCTGGCCTCAAGGGATTCTCCTGCCTCAGCCTCCCAAAGTGCTAGGATTACAGGTGTGGGCCACCATGCCTGTCCTAACTTTTTTTTCTTCCTTTCTTTCTTTCCTGCTTCCCCTTCCCTCCCTTTCCCCTCCCCTCCCTTTCCCTATCCTCCCCTCCCCTTTCTCTTTTCTTTTTTCTTTTCTTGTCTTTTCTCCTTTTCTTTTCGACGGAGTCTTGCTCTGCCACCCAGCCTAGGGTGCGGTGGTGCGATTTCGGGTCACTGTAACCTCTGCTTCCCGGGTTCAAGTGTATTTTTAGTAGAGACAGGGTTTTGCCATGTTGGCCAGGCTGGTCTTGAACGCTTGACCTCAAGTGATCTGCCCATCTCTGCCTCCGAAAGTGCTGGGATTACAGGTATGAACCACTGTGCCTGGCCTAATTTTTGTATTTTTAGTAGAGATGGGGTTTTACCATGTTGGCTGCTCTTGTCACAAACTCCTGACCTAAAGTGATCTGCCCACCTCGGCCTCCCAAAGCTCTGGGATTACAGGCGTGAGGCACCACACCTGGCTGTGATGGCTCTTTTTTAAGAGACTATCTTACCTTGTGACTCAGGCTGGAATGCAGTAGTGCGATCCTAGCTCACTGCACCCTCGAACTCCTGGGCTTAAGGAATTCCTCCAACTCAGCCTCCTGAGTAGCTGGGACTGTAGGTACGCACCACCACCCATGTTGTCTGGACTGGTCTGGAATTCCTGCCCTTAAGTTGTCCTGCCTCAGCCTCCTTATGTTTTGGGATTACAGGCATGAGCCACCATGCCTGGCTACTGATGGCTCTTGGTATACGTAAGTGGGACATAACAACTGTGCCTCCTTCAAAGTAGTTATTTCAGAATGCTTAGCAAGACTCTGACTCTCTTTGACTTGACTTTAAAAGCTTTGAACACTAGCCTAACTTTTTGAGATAAACTTGATTTTGAAATGGTTGAAAGTCATTTGAAGACAAGTCTTTTGAAATAAGAATAATTGATATGAGTTGTGTGTTTAGTCAAAGTGCTAATTTAAACTGGGTTGATCTGTTTTGCATGGCTATTATTGCACTGGAGGATATGAAGCATTTGAAATGCTGACATTTTGGACAATTCATTTAAAAATGGACTGGGGGCTGGGCATGGCTCACACCTGTAATCCCAGAACTTTGGGAGGCCAAGGCGAGTGGATCACCTGAAGTCAGGAGTTTGAGACCAGCCTAGGAGACAGGGCAAGACTTCATCTTAAAAAGCAAAAATAAAAGTAGTCTTGGCTCTTGCCTGTAATCCTAGCATTTTGGAAGGCTGAGGCAGGAGGATTGCTTGAGCCCAGGAGTTTGAGATCAGCCTGGGCAACATAGTGAGTCCCAATCTCTACAAAAAAATTTTAAGCGTTAGCTGGGCATTGTAGCATGTGGAGGCTGAGATGGAGAGGGTATCACCAAGCCTGAGAGGTCAAGGCTGCAGTGAGCCATAATCATGCTGCTGGACTCAAGTTTGTGCAACAGAGTGAGACCCTATCTCAAAAACAAAAAACTGAGTTAGATTAATATGGCACCAATTTGGGTAGACTGGAAGCCATTTTTTTGGTAACTAGAAGACAGTACAGGCAGTGGTATAATAATAAAGATCTTGTACTTTGTGTTTTCAACCATGTAAATGATCTGAATTTTAAAAAATAGTTTATTTTCTAAAGTTTTTAGATAGGGAAGGGGGGGCATAAGGGAACATGAGATTACATCAACAAGATTTGGGAAATAGGATATGAAGAGACAAATTATGATTAATCCATAAAATTGACAGGGACTAGGTGTACAGTTTGGACATTTGTTCACAGAAGGATCTGAATATTAAACTTTCTCTTCTAAACACAATGCGAATAAGTATTTTCATGTTTACTGCATTTTATTGCAGTTGCTTCATGAATGCCTATGACATCACAGCTGTCTGTCTAATAATCTTATTAATGTGCGCCTGCAAATTTGACAGTTTTAAGAAGATTCGCTTTGGTTTTAGCCCTGGTTGTATTCCCTAGATTTGGAAAGGATCCCTGTTTATGGGGTATAATAATGTGTGACATATACAAATGAATATAACAAATAATTCCTGATATGGTATAAGGTCCCCTTTCTCCCAGTGAGAGAACTCATACTGGCTGCTCGATGTCTCATCATGTCTGCTTTATGAATACAATAATAATAAATTCACCTTGATATTGGTCTGAAAGGTCACTTGTAAGGAATTTATGGAACTTAAAAATTTAACTTCCAGATTTCACTAGCTTAAGTCATAAGTGAGAGGGAAATAACCATCTATGCCGTAAGAAGAGCAGACACTATTATTAATAATGGTAGTAGCAAAAGCAGAACTTATAATACCATAGTAGTAGCAGTTTCATTCCAAGCAACTTGAATTTTGTATTTTACTCTTAATAAAGTACATGGGATTAGAATAAGTAGAGTAGTAAAAAAGAGAAAAATAACAAAAACAACTTAAGTTCCGAGTTTCTATTTAGGGATAGTCTGGATAATTATGCTTATCCTGGTTTGTTGTAGCTTCAGAGAAGAATTCATTAAGGGGCCTGCTGAAAAGGTAGTGGCATATTTTTTTCCCCCCTTTATCTCAAAAGGTATCAAGGTAGTGGCTTCTAAGTACCTTAATTTGGAATTACTTAAAAACATACTATATTTCTTTTTTACTTTCTTTCTTTCTTTCTTTTTTTTTTTTTTTTTTAGGCAGAGTTTCAGTCTTGTTGCCCAGGCTGGAGTGCAATGGCCCGATCTCAGCTCACTGCAACCTCTGCCTCCTGGGTCCAAGTGATTCTCCTGCCTCAGCTCCTCAGTAGCTGGGATTACAGGCATGCACCACCAAACTCAACTAATTTTGTGTTTTTATTAGAGGCAGGGTTTCACCGTGTTGGTCAGGCTTGTCTCAAACTCCTGACCTCAGGTGATCTGTCTACCTTGGCCTCCCAAAGTGCTGAGATTACAGGCGTGAGCCACTGCGCGCCTAGCCTGAAAACATGCTGTATTTCTCTCTGGGTATTGTCAAACTGAAAAAGTAAAAGGTGGTAGAAATTTCTGACAAGCTTCTGTGTAAAAGAATACGCAAGTATGGTAGACTGGTTGAGAAAAAGGAAATCAGCAGCAAAATGTGGTATAATAGCCTGTAATCATCCAAAAGATGGGCAAATCTGAATTAGAAGAGGAAAAGCAGAATTTTGATTTACCATGTCACCACCCTTGCCAAATTTTACAGGATTTGATCTAAAATGCTTAATAAAGGATTGGAAGGCATGATTAGTGATAAATTGATTTGGGGGTTCTCAATTGTGGGAGTCTGTTTGGCATTATATTTGATTTATACTCTATTATCTGGGGGAACCATTTAATTTGGATGTTATTTTTTAAAAGATGTTCTAGGTCCAGGCATGGTGGCTCATGCCTGTAATCCCAGCACTTTGGGAGGCGGAGGTGGGCGGATCACCTGAGATCAGGAGTTGGAGACCAGCCTGGCCAGTGTGGTGAAACCCCTCCTCTACCAAAAATATAAAAATGAGCCAGGCGTGGTGGTACATGCCTGTGGTCCCAGCTACTCCGGAGGCTTAGGCAGGAGAATCTCTTGAACCTGGAAGGCGGAGGTTTGCAGTCAACCGAGATTGTGCTGCTGCACTCCAGGCCTGGGCATCAGAGCAAGACTCCATCTCAAAAAAACAAATATTCTTTTAGCTGAGACAATATTATCATTCAATTTTAAATGCAAAAAATAAGCTTCAAGTTGGCTTTAGCCCTATTAGCTTTAGTCTTTTTCCTTGAGGGATTTAATAATTAAATGCTGTATCTGTTTGGTTTCACCATATAAAATTGCTGTTTTGTTGGTCAAGAGAATTTGAGTGTGAGCAATGCCAAATGGGTCTGCCTAGTGCTGTTTACAGTTATATTATTACTTCCTGGATGATTTATGAATAGTATTTATTCAAATCAGTATGTACTTATTGAAGCACTGTGGGAAGCAGTAGTGTTAAATAGATGAAAGGTGAGGGTTTATGTTATTAAGAAACTTGGTCTAATAGGGAAACATATGGAAAGAAATATATTACTGTTATTGGCTGGGCACAGTGGCTCACGCCTATAATCACAGCACTTTGGGAGGCCAAGGAGGGCGTATCATTTGAGGTTAGGAGTTAGAGACCAGCCTGGGGAACATGGTGAAACCTCCATCTCTCCTGAAAAAAAATATATACAAAAATTAGGCCGGGGCACGGTGGCTCATGCCTGTAATCCCAGCACTTTGGGAGGCTGAGGTGTACAGATCACCTGAAGTCGGGAGTTTGAGACCAGCTTGACTAACATGGAGAAACCCCGTCTCTACTAAAAATACAAAATTAGACGGACGTGGTGGCACATGCCTGTAATTCCAACTACTCGAGAGGCTGAGGCAGGAGAATCGCTTGAACTTGGGAGGCAGAGGTGGTCGTGAGCTGAGGTTGTGCCAAATGCAGTTGGAACCCCTAAGGCGGGGGCAGGGTGAGGGAAGGATAGCATTCCAAAAAGTGGACATTAGACTGTTTATTGTACAAGGAGAGTAAGATTACCTTAGGTGGAGGAAATCAGTGTTTGAAGATTGCCAGCCATTCATTTTGTTTAAAGGAAGGTGAATGGTACAAGTTTAAAGTCCTTTAACTTAGTCATCTAATTTGTCTCTTGATGTACTAGCTACTGTGTCAAGTGCTAGGAGACACAAATTCAGTTTCACAGTGCTACTAGCTTTTTCTATAGGCAGTGAGAATCCATTGAAAAGTTTTGAGCAGTGTGGTCACTTTCAGATTATATTTTTAAAGAGAGAGAATGGTTAGCCAGGTTGTAGAAGACAGAAAAGTGAGGCCTGAGTAATGGCAAAAGAGGCCAGTTAAAAAGCAACTGTATAAATGTTCATAAGATACTACTACTTGAGCCAGGGCAGTGATATTGGGTTAGAGAAAAAGAGATGACTAGAAAGTTGAAAGTGTCTTACCTTTGGTTAAGATTTACCAGACTTGAACATTGCTTCTGTAAATTCCTTAGTTTGAATTTCTTTGACTGTTTCCACTCTTACATCCTATACCCTCACTATAACCCTTCTGGGTCATTCTCTGTTTCTCAGATGTTGTTCCTTGAGTTCCCTTTTCATGTTACATCAGTTTCCCTGGGTAATCTTGTCCAGTTCTGTTAGCATATATACTAGGCCTAAGACTTCAAAGGCTGGGTACTGTGGCTCACGCCTGTAATCCCAGCACTTTGGGAGGCCGAAGTGAGTAGATCACCTGAGGTCAGGAGTTCAAGACCAGCCTGGCCAATACAGTGAAACCCCATAGCTACAAAAATACAAAAAACTAGCTGGGTGTGGTGGCACCTGCCTATAACCCCAGCTACTTGGGAGGCTGAGGCAGGAGAATTGCTTAAACCTGGGAGGTGGATGTTGCAGTGAGCTGAGATTGCACTTCAGCCTGGGCAACAAGAGTGAAACTCCATCTCAAAGAAAAAAACCAAGTTCAGACCATATGTATATTTGATATCACCATTGCAGTTCTGTGTATATAAAACTGAATTCATTCTCTTCCAAAACCTTTTTCTTTCCTGCCCTTAGTGAATTAGCATTAACCCAATTTTTTGTCATTAGATTATATGGGCCATTTCTCTAAGATCTCCATTTTTTTCTTTTCTATCTCTGATATTGTCTTCATTTCTTGACTTATTTAACATTTATTGGAGACTCTATATTGTCACTTCATCTGTTCTCTTCATTGCCTAGAAGAATCATCACTATTTAGTACAGTAACCTTAGATTTCTTCAGTGGCTTTCCTTCACCTATATGATTAAATAGCAAACTTTATTTCATATGTAGCTTTTTACTCTGTCCCCTGAATAATGTTCTTTCTCTAAATCTCTCATTCTTGGTGACTTTCAGCCTTACTGAATTACCTGTGGCCACTAAAGCATGGTCAGTAGTAAACTTACTGTATAAAGAGCCAGATGGTAAATATTTTAGGCTTCGTGAACTATAGGGTCTTTGCTGCAACCACGCCATACTTGGTTCTGCATTGTAACTCAAAAGCAGTTATAGATGGTACATACACTGTGGGTGTGGCTGCGTTCCATTAAAACTTTTCTTTTTTAAAGTGTCTCACTTTATTGCCCAGGCTGGAGTACAGTGGCATGATCATAGCTCACTGTCTCCTTGAATTCCTGGACTCAAGCAATCCTCTTGCCTCAGCCTCTTGAGTAGCTGAGACTACAGGTATGTGCTGTTACCACACCCAGCTAGTTTTTAATTGTTTTGTAGACAGAGGGTCTCACCATCGGCTAAGGCTGGTCTCAAGTGATCCTCCTGCCTCTGTCTCCCAAAGTGTTGCGATTACAGGTGTGAACCACCACACCTGGTCTCTATTAAAACTTTATTTGCAAAAACAGATAGTGGATAGTAATCGTTTGTTGATCCCTGCTCAAACACACCTTGTTAAGGGACATACCTACCACCAGCCTTTGTTCATTGTTAATGCTCCTACTGATAACAAACCCTCCCAGTGAAGTTGCTTACTAGAATAAGCTCACAGAGGGCAGACTCTTTTTGGTTTTCCATCTATATCCTGAGTCTGGTAAGTAGTACTTATTGTTATTTTATCAATTGGAATTAAGAACTTGTGGATAACTGGACATTTCACTATAGGAAGCATTGTGATAGGTATTACACAAGCAGATGTAGAAAGTCTGCTCTAGAAAATTTAACATGAATTCATTTGAGTGGCATAGCTAAGCACAAGTTTTGATATTAAGAAATTTCAGATTGGGTGGTGGTGGTTAAAATACAGAATTTTAACAAAATTGCCACTTGAGTATATCTTAAGAGCAAAAAATTTTACTGTTTTATGAGGTCTGGCCCTCTGGGTATTTTTCAATAAATATTTGCATAATTAGATGCTGTGATAACTCTTCAAAAAGAACTGGCAAGTTTGTGTGTGTGTGTGTGTGTGTGTGTGTGTGTGTGTGTAGAAAGCAGATTTAAAAGATCAAGGCTGGGCGTGATGGCTCACACCTGCAGTCCCAGCACTTTGGGAGGTCAAGGTGGGTGGATCACCTGAGGTTAGGAGTTTGAGACCAGCCTGGCCAATATGGTGAAATCCCATCTCTACTAAAACCACAAAAATTAGCCAGACATGGTGGCACCCCGTGCCTGTAGTCCTAACTACTGAGGAGGCTGAGGCAGAAGAATCGCTTGATCCCAGGAGGCAGAGGTTGCAAGTTAGCTGGGCATGGTGGCATGCACCTGTAATCCCTGCTATTTGGGAGACTGAGGCAGGAGAATCGCTTGAACCCAGGAGGCAGAGGTTGCAGTGAGCTGAGATCGCGCCACTGCTCTCCAGCCTGGGTGACAGAGCGAGACTCCGTCTCAAAAAAAAAAAAAAAAAAAAGAAAAATCAACTACTGAGGTTGAGTATCCCAAATCTGAAAATCTAAGATCCAAAATTTTTTCAATACTGACATGATACTCAAAAAGGAAATATTCCTTGTCTGATAGTGTAATGGAAACATTCCAAAATCGAAGCACTTCTGGTCCCAAGCATTTCAGGTAAGAGATACTCAACTTGTACGTGCATGATGATTTTGTATAGTTGAAATTGCCTTGAAAAGCTATTAACTTGTTCTGTTTCCCAGAATAGTCAAAACATTAAATTACACAAACGAACACATTTCATATTCAAAATCCGAGTTGAGACTTTTGTAATCTAAAAGAGGACAAAATGTAATGTCACCTCTTTCCTATGTGTTCTATCCATGATGTCATTTCTTGTTAGTTTTGTTAAGGTTAAGCCTAGCATCATGCAAATGCTATTTGATTCATTTTCGCTTTCTGATCCTAACCTTGTTTGAATTTTGTGGAAACTTACAACTTTTGATCAAGGAAATGAAGTTGCTAGTATCAAAGTAATAATTAATATTAAGTAACAGGAAGGGAAATTGCATTCACTTCTTAGTTCAGCATTTCGGGTAATGCTGATTTCTTTATTTTTTTGAGGCGGAGTCTCACTCAGTCGCCTAGGCTGACATAAGTTTCGAGTTTCTGTTTAGGGGTAGTGTGGATATATGCTTACCTTGGTTTGTTTCAGCTTCAGAGAAGAGTTCGTTAAGGGGCCTACTGAAAAGGTAGTGACTTCTAAGTACCTTAATTCAGAATTACTTGAAAACAGGCTATATTTCCTTCCCTTCCCTCTCTCCCTCCCTCCCTTCCTGTCATGTCTGTCATGTCTGTCATGTCTGTCTTGGCAGAGTTTCAGTCTTGTTGCCCAGGCTGGAGTGCAATGGCCCCACCTCGGCTCACTGCAACCTCTGCCTCCTGGGTTCAAGTGTTCTCCCGCCTCAGCCTCCCAAGTAGCTGGGATTACAGGTGTGCAACACCACGCCTGGCTAATTTTTGTATTTTTAGTAGAGATGTGGTTTCACCATGTTGTCAGGCTGGTCTCAAGCTCCTGACCTTGTAATCCACCCACCTCAGCCTCCCAAAGTGCTGGGATTACAGGCATGAACCACCGTGCCCGGCCTATGCTGATTTATTTCTTGTTTAGAAGCTAGACTTGCTTCATGGCTAGTATTACAGCTACATCATACATCCCTATTTCTATTTCTATTTGATAATTCATTACTCTAGAGCTCACATTTAAGGGTAATAAAGTTTTCTTACCATAAATCATTTAAAAATGTATAATATTTGAGTAAAACCTTAAGCTGAGGTAAAGAGGTATCTTCAACTTGTTAAAGAAATTGGGTGTTTGGCTGGGCGCGGTGGCTCACGCCTGTAATCCTAGCACTTTGGGAGGCCGAGGTGGGTGGATCACCTGAGGTCAGGAGTTCAAGACCAGCCTGGCTATCATGGTGAAACCCCATCTTTTTTAAAAAAAAAAGAAAGAAAAATTGGGTGTTTGCAATTAGTTGTTTTGTCTTCTGTATTCTAAAATGTGTATGTTTGCTTTATTTTTAAAGCAATGTGGTTGTTACTGTGACTCCGCAGTGTATTCTTAAAAACGGGGGGGAAAGTAGAGGGACAGGTTGAGTTTCCAGTGAGGAAGAAAAAAGAAAATGTTATTCATAGGTGGGCTAACATGAAAGGTTTGATTAACTTCTTTTTTTATTTTTAATTTATTTTTTAATAATAGAGACAAGGTCTCCCTGTGTTGCTCAGGCTGGTGCCTCAAGTGACCCTCCTGCCTTGGCATCCCAAAGTACTGGGATGACAGGTGTGAGCCACCACACTCTGCCAATTTTTTTTTTTTCAACAAACAACTAAATATAGATTTATCTTTGCAGTAGACAAAATGAGCATCAAGTAATTACTATATACAAAATTCCCCAGGAATTTATTTGCTGCAAAATGTGAAATTTTTGTGCTTTCACTAAAATAAAAAATATTGGTTGTATTGGATCAATTTTTTTGCAGTAGGTCAATCAAGACAAGACTTATATTTGGAGTTGTTAAAATTGGCCATTCTGGGATCCAGAAATTTGTAAGATAATAAAGACCTTTTAACTATTCCTTATTGTTTGAAACTAATGGAATAAGAAATTATTTTGGAGTATAACTGTGATTTCTGTGACTGGAATTCCTGAGCGTCATCTTTTTTTTTTCCTTCCATATTAGATTGATTATAGTTCTTTTCCCTTCTGAAACCTCTCAGGAGAAAGGGAATTTTCCTGCCTTTCTCTGGATAGGTGTCTGCACAGAGATTTGATGGCCATACCATACAACTAAGGTTGGACAATTGGCAGTTGTTCTGCACTCCCAGATTTGGTTTAATCAGGGAATCACTATGCTATCTTAAATGGGATTTTATCTGGATAATTACCTTGTTCATCCAGAATTATTCATTGATCCAAATATCCAGATCTGACAAATTTTCAAAAAGCTGAGAGTACTGCAGAAAATACTTTTTAAAATTGCCAGGCTTGGTGACTCACGCCTATAATCACAGCACTTTGGGAGGCTGAGGTGGGAGGATTGCTTGAGCACAAGAGGTAAAGACCAGCCTGAGCAACATAGCAAGACCCCATCTCTACAAATGGCATAGTTTTGATTTTTTGCTGAAGGAGTGGAGAGAGTTTGTGTGTGATTCTACCATTCCCTGCCCCCTATCCTTACACATACAATAAGAAAATCATAATTTTAGATCTATATCTTATTTTAGTCCTTCAGAGGGATTATTTGTGCCTTAACTGTAACCCAAGTCCAGATGTATCCCATCTTAGTGAATTTCAGTTTTATTTTTCTTTAATTATAATTGGTTGCTGTTACATTGGAATGTAGTTTCAAACAGTATTTAAACGGGGTAAAATGATCTTTTGTCCTTTCAAAATAATAGTTTTATTACCACAGAAAGACTGCTTATCCTTAACGTTTGTTATAGTTCATTCCTAAGTGGTTTGTTTTAATCTCCAGGTAGAATATTTCCTTTCAAGGTCCAATTCTTTGGTTCTTGTGTAATAGTCAACTACTGTTGACTATATATAGCCCCTGAAGCTTTCATGTATCACAGGTAGTTTTTAACTACATTCTCTGTGTATGTCACTACAGTTTGGACATGTACAAGTTTTCTTATTGTAAGATGCTAAACTAAGCACATTGTAGACATTTTAAATGGAATTGGAACGAATGAGGATTGTGTGCCATTAATAATGAGTGTGGATTGGCATTTTGTCCTTATAGGTTAAAATAAGAGGTGTGGTTTAGAGGTGAGAACCACTTGCCTGAATGGTTAAACTAATTAAGAATCAATTTTAATTAGTTAAATTTGATGAGTGCTTTGTTCAAAAAATTTGGGCACCTCATTGAGGAGTCAATGGATAACCAAGAAATACTTGGTGGTTTTTTATTTGTTTGTTTTTTGTCTTTTTTGAGTTCCAAGTAGCTGGGAATACAGGCACATGCCACCATGCCTGGCTAATTTTTTGTATTTTTAGTAGAGATGGGGCTTCACCATGTTAGCCAGGATAGTCTTGATTTTCTGACCTCATGATCTGGCCCCCAGCCTCCCAAAGTGCTGGGATTACAGGCACGAGCCACCACGTCCAGTGGTACTTGGTGTTTTTAAATCATGATAAGCTGTTAGGAGAAGTATTTTATCTGTAGCATGCTTTTTGCATATCTTTGCAATTTGTAAAGACAAAATTATTCTGGCAGTTTGATTTCAGATAATAATAATCTAGACCACACTTAAGAATTATAGGAGCCAGGCTCACGCCTGTAATCCCAGCACTTGGTGAGGCTGAGGCAGGATCGCTTGAGGTCAAGTGTTTAAGATACCAGCCTGGGCAACAGACCCCTGTCTCTACCCCAAAAAAAAAAAAAAAAATAGCTGGGTGTGATGGCCTATGGCTGTAGTCCCAGCCACTTGAGAGGCTAAGGTGGGAGGGTAGCTTGAGCCTGGGAGTTTCAGGCTGCAGTGAGCCATGTTTGTGCCACTTGTTCTATCTCTTCAAAAAAAAAAAAATTAGAGGAAAATGTGAATGCTTTGTCTGAGCTTCATAGAATTTTGCCATTTTCTTTTTTTTTTTTTCCACGTGTTGAGGTTTATTGAGGGCATTAGGGGCTACAAGGGAGCCCTGGGCATCTGGGGACGAGGCCTGGCATTTGGTGGACAGTGAGTGGCCCAGCCAGCGGCCAAGGATGGGGTCTCCACCACCCGGTTTACTGGAAAGTGTGGCTCTCGGCTCCACCCCGCCCAAAGCCTTTAGGCCCAAACATGGCAGCATAGCAGGGATGGTTGCAATAGGGTTTGCCTTCGTGCTCAGCGTAGCTGCCGGAGGTCAGCGTCTTCCCACATTTCTCGCAGTTCAGGCAGGGCCGATGCCAGTCCTTGCCCAGAGAGATCACCCTCTCGGCGAAGTACACCTCCTTGTTGCACTTGGGGCACTTGGGCATGGCAGCTCTGGGTTCGGTGCCGGCTGGAGTACGCTGGGGCGGGGAAGGGCTGCAGGCGCGAGACTCGAATTTTGCCATTTTCAACCCTACCTCCAGTCTGGCAGTAATGAGTCTAGGATTTTTTAGATTTAAAATGAAAAGCATACCTTCAGACTTTGCTCACCAAAACTTAGTATGTAATTCTCTTTCTTTCTTTGCAGAAATGGAATCTATTTGGAATTTGCAGAAGCAAGGTAAGAAAGATTAGATTACTTAAAATGTCACTAATCAGTAATCACTGGACATTATTTTTTGGTGGGGATTAACAGATGGGTAGACTTTGTATTTTGGGTTATTTAATGACTGCAATCAAAAGGCACTAGCGGCTGGGTAGGGTGTCTCATGCCTATAATCACAACGCTTTGGGGGAGGCCAGGGCAGGAGGATTGCTGAAGTCCAGGAGTTCAAGATCAACCTGGGCAACATAGCCAGACCCTGTCTCTATTTTTAAAATTAAAAAATAATGTGATGCTATTAAGAGGTGAATATGAAAAAGAACACAGCAGCAACAAAAAGACACTACCATAACATGACTGCTAAGGATGGGGCAATACTGTAAGTGAATAGATGAAAGTCTTCTTTAGCTGCTAGATAAAGATAAGAATGATTTTTTTTCCCCCCCTCTTGGTTTTGAAAGTAAGACAAGCCATAAATGTTAATTAATGTAGGAAACCAACATAAGTAAGTGTTTCCACTTTTGGCTAGTCTTTCTCTGTATTTGTGTGGTAAACAACAAATAGCCTAAGAACTGAAATTCATAGTTCAGAAAAATGTTAGCTATTATAGGAGCCTTATGTGGGCTGGATATTCTCTGAAAAGATAGTTAGAAATTCAAATTGATTATCCTGATTATTGTGTGCCTTCTCTTCCTGAACATATTAAAATATGATTATTGTGGAATACATGAAATAAAGAGTTTTATAGTAGTCACTGACAATAGATTTGGGTTTTCAGAACCATGTAACTGAATTATATCCTACTCATTTGCTTTAGTAGTTGATATAAATGAATTTCAGATGAATGTGAAATTCCTAGAATTTCAGGACTTAAAATGTGTAAGAAATTCTCTTCTTATTTTACATATTAGGAAACTGAAGCCCAGTGAGATTCTATAAGCTAGACAGTGGCAGGACTAGTATGTAGGTTCCCCTGATTTCCCAACATTGCTCTTTATTCAGGAGTTGCTTTCTGTGTATCTTATTAAACAAATGAAAAAAACATAGACTAGAAAATACACTCTGCAGGCTGGGCACGGTGGCCCACGCCTGTAATCCCAGCACTTTGGGAGGCCAAGGTGGGTGGATCACCTGAGGAGTTCAAGACCAGCCTGGCCAATATGGTGAAACTCCCATCTACTAAAAATACAAAATTAGCCGGGCGTGGTGGCACACGCCTGTAATCCCAGCTACTGTGGAGGCTGAGGCGGGAGAATTACTGGAACTCAGGAGGCAGAGGTTGCGGTGAGCTGAGATTGTGCCATTGCACTCTGGCCTGGGCAACAAGAGCAAAACTTTGTCTGAAAAAGAAAGGAAAAGAAAATATACCCTGCGAAGTAGACTTATGTGTCTTTACTGTAAAATGGGCCATTAACTGTTAGGAGTGAGCATGCTCTTTCTTCATGACAGGCTGCTATCTCTGGACTAAACTAGATTGATTCTTAGGCTGAAGTAGACTTGAGTTCTTCCAATATTATTTTCAGGCCTTTAAAATTTTCCATTAGGTGACAAGTTGTATTGATTTGCCCTACCCCTTTATTTTTAAGCATGTATACTTGAAAAAGTTCTTAGGATAGGTAGAAAAAATATATATATAATGAAGACAGGGCCCCTCCAGAAGAGGGGAGCATGCAGCTAAATAGTAAGAATTTAGAATAACCCTGGAGTCTTTGCCGACCAGACACATTCTAACAGTTTTAAGTTTTGAATCTGAAAGATTTGTTACTGCTGAGAATTAAGGTGTGTGTTACTGTGGGAAATTGAGTAAGTGTTAATTGGGACTGAATTTGATAGTTTTGCTCTCTAATTGTCCAGTTTTTGGAGACAGATTTTACTTTGATAGTTCTTTGTTAGACAGTCCACACTGGTTAAAATAAATTTTGACTTCATTTGCTGAAAAATGCCAAAGAAAAATCCCAAGTGTTTCTTTTAATATTAGATTATTGGTGACAAGCTTTTTCTGCGGCTGCTGTTTTCAAATACTACACTGCTTTTGTAATCAGTAGAAGTACATAAAACCCTTATGAAGTGGACCGAACCATCTCTGATCTTAGAAGTTGAGGCCCTCACTGGCTAGAGGACCCAGTACTTGGAATTCGTTGGAATTCCAAACAACTACTTTTGGGTTGAGAAACTGGATCATACATGTGTTAGTACAAAGAGGAAATGGGCTTGAAGTTTTGTTTTCATAAAAAGGGGACAGTTTAAGTGATGGTTATTTGGGATTTGTTATTGGAGCATGGGCATTTTGAGATTCTAGACCTTATTTTTATTTATTTTTTTAACCGTCTCTCTAGATCCCAAAAGGATAATCACTTACAATGAAGCCATGGATAGTCCAGATCAATGAAGGACCAGACTGCCTATTCGTAACCTTTCTGCAGCATTAGAGCCACCGTTCATGGGGGACACCAAGCTTTTATGCTCCTAGATCTTCAACGCAGCAGAGGAACCATAAGTAGAATCACAGGATAATATATACAAATATATATATATACATATATATATATAGTTATTTAAAAAAAGGCAACTGAAAGTAATTAGACTTCTTAAGGATCAAATTTATTTCAAGAGACTACACATGGTTATTTAATCTCCGGTACTGAATAGGTTTTTTTTTTTTCTTTTGTTAGTTTTTGTTTTAAGTGTGAATGCAAGTGATTAATGAATACAGACTTAACAAGTGTGGTTCTAAAGTTCCTGCTGTCATCAACTTGGGCAACAAATGACCCACTGGAAAGGCAAATCCACTCAAAAGATCTCTATCTTGTTCTGTGACTAAAGTGATACACTAATCACGGGGAACCCAGAATGATTCAACATTTTCCCCCCACTCCTCCCTTGATCTTTTTGGTTTTACTTTAAGCCCTGCGAGAATGCTGGATAAATGCCTTGAAGTTAGCAGGGTGTTTTTTTTAATCGAATATGATTTGCATGTCTTGCCAGGAGTTAAGCAGCCTCTGTGGGGGTGTTGGGAAATTCTTTCTTTCTTTCCTTTTATTTTTTTGTGGGGTGGGGATTGGGGAGGGCATTTCAGTTCTACAATTCTGGAATAGTTGATGGTACATAGTACTTGGCTTTGGTTACATATTGGACTTTAACAACTGAAGAATCCATGCGTGTCATTTAAAGAAAAGTTGCAGAACAAGCAATTGGCTTAGATATACAATCTGGAAAAATATTCCTGTGCCCATATTTTAATGTAATTGTATAACTGGGAGCAAAAATATATTCTGCTTTTCAACTGTAGGTGCTCCAGACTTGCTCTCTGTCACTAACACTAAATGTGCTGTTTTCCTTGTTTTTCATCAAACATCTAAGACAAACTTACACCTTTCTGTAAATTCTCTTTTAATTTCTCAGCAAAATCTAAAAGGGGAAGAAAAAAGTCCATGAAAACTTTAAAACTTTTCATGTTTTTAGCCAGTGAGAAGGTATTAAACCCTGACTATAGAAGGTGTGTTTTCATGCAAGCTATACTTCTGAGCTTATTAGCTTCTAATTATATCTTAATAAATATATTTTATTACTAGAGCAAAATGGGTTTTTAAGGAAAATAATGTGAAATTCTGGAAATTTTCTTCGGGGGCAGAGAAGAGCAGTAGCCCTGTCTTATCATTACATTGCCATCCTGTTGCACTGCAGCTTGTGTATAGCATGCTAAAATAAATTTGTGTGTGTGTGTGCAGAAATTAAGGGTCCAATTGAGATTGGGTGATGTTAGTAGCATAATAAACAAGTTGTCTGGCCTGACACAGCATCACATCACACACACAGAAATTAGTATATCCATGTATGTCAAATACAGTTTAAAATAGCAGGGCATTTATATAAAGAGTTGTAGTCTTCTGATAAAAGTAGACTGGATCCCCTGGGGTATTTGGGGAGAAAGTAACTACTTTTGCTCTACCCCTTTGCTTAAGAAATGTCCAGTTTTGAGTGACTGTAGTGTGGATGGGTTTTCTTGTTTTGTTGATTATTTGAGGCTTTTAACAAGTAGTTCATGAAAGAAGCTGTTGGACTCAACATAGAGTAAATATCTTTTTAGTCTGGATTTCTGCCCTGCTTAGATTTTAAAAGTATGAGCATGGATTGCCAATTCCACTTGATGTAAACAAAACTTTTTTTTATACATAATATATATATATATAATAACTTATTGTATCAGTCCAGGTTCAGAAACTTGTGGTAGGCCAGTTCCAGATAGTTTCATTTCACCTGTAAACTGTATCACTTTTACTGATATTGTAATTTTCAAATGTATAATATGTTTACAGATGTGCCCTGCATTTAGTCTGCCTTGTTTCTATTTTGATTTTTGTTGAGTCTCCTGCCTGCTTGCCAAAAGCTAGGATGCTTCAGGCCCATGTACAATTGAAAGCAGAGGCATCCTTGAGCTTTAAAGCATTGAACAAACTGGAAAATGCAACATACCACATAACTGAAGTGAAAAGTCTGTGTTTTTGTGTTTTTTTAAATAAAAATTTTCAAAAAGTAAAAAAAAAAAAGACATATAAGGTTGATTAAAGGGAAAAAAAAGGCTCCAGTTTGTTTTACAGGTTTTAAAGTTCTGCTGTGTGTTCAATTGCCTTGTGTAACCACTTGTCGCCTTAGGGCCAGATTCCCCCTCTCCACTCCCCCTTTTTAAATGTCCATTTTGCTTGCCTGGAGTTTTAAAGTTCTGTCTCACAACTCACAAGAAACTTTCTGGGTTTGTGATATACAGAGGTTGAATGAATATATATTTGAAAAGGAAAAACAAAAACCAAACCCAGCCTCCACCCGAATTGGGCTTTTTAACTTAGAAGCAACACTTGATTAAACGTCTTTAGTAGAAAGCTATTGCTTTCCTAATTTCCTCCCATATCCCTCAGGCCTCAGTGTTCAGAGAAGCCAAAAAGAGAATGTATCCCTTCTCTGTCTGTCCAAAGGTTTTTGAGAGTCTCACTTCTGAATGAAACAATGCAACATTTCACTTTGATTTCTCCACAGAAATTTCCTTGATTATGTGGTTAGAGGTATATATTTAGGAATGTCTGTTAACTTCCTGAGAACCCTAGTGCCCCATCATATTAACTGTCAGTATTTTGGGGGCATTAGGTTAATAGACTTAATTGCCTAGGTACAAGCAGGACTTTGGGACAAATCTCTTTGTGCTGTTTGGTAACACTTAACTCTATTTGTTGCAATCTTTCTCCTTAGGTCCTCACACAATTCCTTACAGAGCACTTATTAAAAAAATCTTAAGTCGATCTGTTTTCTGATTATTTTGTGTAAGCTTCTAAACAAACTTCAGCTGTGATTAATTTAGCACATTTAAATAACGTGTGTTATTGTTTGATATAAAGAGTTTTCCTTCAACTCAGAGTATTAGTACTGTAGCATAAACCAAATACAGTCTAGAGGGAATTTTTAACATCCCCTCCATTATAAAGACTGAAAAAGGGGTGTGTGTGTTTGTGTGTGTGCATGTGTGTGTTGAGTGTGTGAGGGAAAGATGGAGATATTAAAAATTAGTAAATGAATGTGTATAAGACATTAGTATTCAGAGAATGAACTTGTATTTATTTTGTGCCATTTGTTTTCATTACACAGAAAAAAGTCAGGTGGTTTAAATCCTTAAAAGGGTAGTATTGAAAAATGGCACTAAGAATGAAATTATGACCTATTTTTTTAATAGCTATGAAGATACTAATTATGGGTAAAGATTTGTTTTTAAATGTTTTGATTATTGTAGGCTTCTGTGTCACATACCACTCTTGTAGGTGTCTTAAATAATCCCCTTTTCCTGCAAAATACACAGGGTGTATTTCTTTTCACCCCCACTTTGCTGAACTGAAGTTAGTTACATAGCCTTTGCTCTAACCTCCTGAGTAATGAACCTTCACATAAAGTGTATTTACAGCATCTATAGTAGCCAGCCCTTCCTCCTACTTTCTAGGAGGGGATAGCCGATAACTAGGAATTTAGTGACAGGTTTTTTTTTTTCCTTGAAATAAATGGCCAGAGAGTTTCTACATTTTAGAATTTTGCTGTCCTCCTTATTCATCTGCTTACCTAGTCATTACTCAATCTACAGAAACTTCATAAAGGAAAAGTGCTGCATTGTTTTTACAAATAACAGTTTTTAGGGAAAATATGACAAACCTCAACCTTGGGAGTTGTCCACAATACAACATTTTCAAAAACATTACATAGCGTTAGTTTCATACTCGGTGGTTAGGATTATTGCTTCCCCACATCAGAAGCATCTAATGTTTTATTTTTTGTAATTGCTGTAAACTTTTTTAAAGAAAAAAGCCATTTAGTGTGAAGTTGTCATGTATCAAATGGCTAATTCCACTGTAAATAAGAAGGGAGTCATCCCTGCTAGGCTCTCTTCAGAGAAATAGGTTAAAAGTCTAATTTCCAGGGATTATGAGTATAGTTATGCCACTGGGCCACAGTCTCAAATAACAGCAGCTGATCCCTCTTGTATAAATAATGTTAACTGTGCAGAACAGTTATGCTATAGGACAAATAAAATGGTCTTTAGGGTCAGATCGGTTGATGCCACACCAGTCAAGAGTCTGATAGGGTAGTATCTTAATAACCCTACCCATGATTTAACTGTTGGATTTGAAAGAAAAAAGTAGGATTTGCTCTTCTCCCCTTACCCCCCGACAAAATTTTGCTTAAAAGGGAAAGGCAGAGGAAAAAAAGACTAGAAGCATAAATAGCTCCTCTAAGCTTGCCAGAGGCACATAGCTTAACATTACTTCTTAATATCAGTGTTATTTTTATTAATGTAATTAATCAACAGAGCACCAAGATTCTTTCATGGTGAAAAAGATGAGCTTCTGTTTTGGTATCATAAATGTTTCTTTTAAAATATACATCACCTGTGTGAGAACCAGGACCACCTGGGAGAGTGATGAATCATTAGCTCCACTCAAAAGCATTGCTTTACTGAGTTTTAAATTTCACGTCATTTTGCTGCTCAAGAAAGATCTTAGAGTAGTTAATAGGATGCCAGCAATAGTGCAAATAGAATTTTCGGTTGTCTGCGTAGTAAAAACACCCAGTGCAGCATGATTGGTGTATTGCTTTTGCATTACTGGGAATGGTAAATCAGTTATGGGCTAGAAACTATGGAACAGCTATATTCATTTTATAATACTGCAGTATCCCTTTTCTTTTTTTTCTTTTTTTTTTTTTTTTTGAGATGGAGTCTTGCTCTGTCACCCAGGCTGGAGAGCAGTGGTGCCATCTTGGCTCACTGCAACCTCCACCTCCCTGGTTCAAGCAGTTCTTCCTGCCTCAGCCTCCCGAGTAGCTGGGATTACAGGTGCACACCCAGATAATTTTTTTTGTTGTTTTTAGTAGAGACGAGGTTTTACCATGTTGGCCAGACTGGTCTCAAACTCATGACCTCAGGCAATCTGCCCGCCTTGGGCTCCCAAAGTGCTGGCATTACAGGTGTGAGCCACCGCACCTGGCCAGTATCCCTTTTCTACAGCCTTATTAAAACAGCTACAAACTTTTATTTTCCAATTTAGTTTTACTTTCAGTGCATATCAAAGTTGTACTCTTAAGACCAACAAACTAACTTGAGACAAATTATATAGCTTTCCATATACCCTTTTTTCCTCAGGTGCTAATCAAAGGCTCTGAAAATGGATACTGCTTTAGTAATGTCTGTTTTATTCTTAAAATGCTTATTTCTTTTGCTAGATGTAAAGATTTGGTGTTAACAAAAGTGGTTTTAATATGTAAATAGGAATGAATGCCTTTAGTTTACCTGTTTGTCTATTATTAGTCTGTGTTCATTTATCCTTCATAGAGAGGAGGATCCTTTCATGATCTTGAATACATTTCATTAGATATTGTTGCATTTTAAGAATGAAAATACAACTGTTTTCTGTCTTAGATTAATCCTGCTGCTGCTATGAGAAACTGAAAATCAAGAATGTGATGCACTTTTTACATTACTATATATCATACATATACCATAGGTTGCTTTGATACCTTTTCTGTAGCACAGCCACTAACAAGAGTGAGTTAATTATAAAATTCTCTTTGGGAGGGAATCAGTGCAAGTAACTAATTCTTAGCTGGTATTGGCCTATGAAGGACAATAACTTAGGAACAGAAGAATTCTGTTAATAGTACACTTTTTGGCCTTAAATGTCTTCTACTACTGAAAATAGATTAAATCTTAGCTTTGTTTCTATTACTCCCTCTCTCTGCCTCAGAAAGAGGAATTGAGAAGAATGGCTTAAAGGACTTAGTGTCATTGATTTAAGTGTCATTGGTTTATTGCTGATCTTTTAGAAAACATTCGTCTATGTAAGCTGGGGACTTATTTTTGTTTGTATATAGTAGAGAAATGCTGCCCTGAACCAATCAGATTTAGTTTAAATCAAATCAATCAAAACTCCAACTATTCTGTTTCTGTTGTATATTTTTACGTAGCAAAGGAAAACTTTAGTAAGAATGCTACTTGACAAAAAGAAAAGTCATTTCTCAAGCACATACCCAAACTTGAAGGTGATTGAACTCAAAATAATGGGTGGGGAAACACCAAATGAGGTGGAGGAATATGAGAAGGATGTGTGGGCCAAAGCTGTCTGGTTATATTTTGATGTTGCCAATATTATTGCAAAGCCAAAATTTTAATTTGCTTATTTAATATATTTGTTGGCCAGAGGTCTATTTTTATATCAATGTGCCTTGCATGGATATTAAAAAAAAAAAAAATTGGAAAGGCCATGTAGTAATACCTGAGATAATTGATGGTTCTTACCACCTCACTAATTTTTATGCATTATGAAATGCTCATTCTATTGCCCAACTGGTGCTCTGTTTAAGGTTATAGATCTTGTCAAACTGGAACTATTTTATAAGCTGGGGAAGTGATTTACTTTTTTTGTTGTATCTCTTTTGTTCTTAGTCTGTTAGGGGCTGTTCTGTAGTTGGAAATAGTAAAAGGATTCTTCATTCCCTTTTCTTCTCCCCCTCAGCACCTTCTTCAAGTAATGTGATGACACCATTTTTTGTGTGCTTTGAAAAAAGTTTCAGCTTGCTGTCTCCTTTAGTGTTTTAAAGAAGTGTTATACAAAGCATTGTTTGCAAAATGTAGGGAGATAATGAAGTCCACTTTAATTTGGAATTCTGTGTGAGCTATGATCCAAGTTATCAGCTCTTTCCAACTTAAAAAATTTTTGTTGTTAAAAGCACCTTGCTTAGAAAATTTTAAATACTTATGTCTGCAACAATTGTCTCAAAATAAAAAACTGTGCAATTCTTGTCATTAAAAAAAAAAATCTGAATTCTCCCTAATGTGACTTGTTAGTTTCTCTGTATTTCCTGCCAGTGTAAATGTGAAAGCTTTGCTTGCATTACGTTTTAGAAATGCATTTTGCACACTCGAATTTTGCCGAAGCTCCGTGAAAAGGTTAGATCTAAGTAGATGAATAAAGCTATGCACATGTTTTGAAAGTTTAATTTGTGTGTCATTACCAAAAGTGACCTATTTGTCCTTATTACTTTGCTGTTCTTAGCTTTACCATCTTTGGAAACTTGGCTTAAAGTTATATAGTTCTGGGCTAGCTCATCAGTGGAACTAAGAGAGAGGAAAACTGGCACCTATTTTAATAAAGTTCAATTTAAATGAGAGCTTGACTTTGTATCTAGTAAAGGGCTTTTCTTGAAACAGGGCAGTTTTATCAGCTTTACAAATCATTGGATGCTCTTCCTTAGTAATATTTTGGTTTATTTGATCAAATAGAAATGGAAAGTAATTCAAACTGAAATGAAAGACCCTTTGTCACATGGAACTTGGTGACAATTTTATGTCTTAAAGCTGGTTTAAAGGTAGGATAGCCTTTTTTACCTTTATTGCTTTAGCATAAATTTGGTTTACTGAATGACTGGTTTGAGATTTAAATTATTCTGTTGTTTGTAAGATCAAAGCAGAAGTTGTTTTAAAGATAAAATGTATCTTTTCAAAAATTGCTTAATCTGATTAGAACAAGTTTAGAAATTGGTTCAAGTGCTGCAGTCTGCATGTACTAAATAGCTTTACTTTGTGTGTGTGTGTGTACTTATAAAGTCTTTTTTTTTCTTGTCATTGCTTCAGGACCTTTGTAGAGAGGCTAATATGTTTAAGTAGAAGATATTACTGATGGCATTTTCCCCATGCTCCTACATATAAAATAAATATTTCCATTTTATAGCTTTTTCAATATACAGAAGACCGTTACTTCTTCATGTATGTTGTTGACTTTGAGGACACAGCAAAACCCTTCTATATGTATCTTCATTGATAGTGGAAGTTAAAAACTAAGTCATCCAGTTAAGACTCAAAAGGTGACCCATAATTGCATGGCCTTAAAAGGCAGAAATGTGGCCGGGCGTGGTGGCTCACGCCTGTAATCCAAGCACTTTGGAGGCCAAGGTGGGCGGATCACCTGAGGTCAGGAGTTCAAGACCAGCCTGACCAACGTGATGAAACCCTGTCTTTAAAAAAAAAAAGGCAGAAATGCAAGCATGTAGCAAGCATCATCTTGGTTGGCTATGGTTCCTCTTCGCATCTGTCAGTAGTTCACTTGTGTTCAGTCTTAGAAGGTATTGGAAGAGCAAAGTAATTTCTCTGTCTTGTGCAGAGGCACTTAGGAGCTAAGTTACCTCTTAATCTGGGGGAATGGATAGTAAGAGGAGTACAGTTATGTTAAAGGATGTTTTCCCTTCCCCCTCTCAAGAAAAAGTCTCAATGTTTGCTTTGCCCAGTCAAAAAGATAGGTCTTTTCTAGATATAAGAACAGTGACCAGAAATTTGCCCTTTTGCTAAATGCTTAGGTATTTGCTGTAGCTGTTTCTGATGTCATGGATTCTGAGGAAGTGTCAGTTACATAATGATCTTCCTTTATTGATGTCTTACTTCATGTTCAGTGTTTTAAAAATATAAATTACAAACACTCTACAACCATACCCAGATTTACTTATTTTATCAGAAAAAAAACTTGAGAAATTTGTAGATCAAATTGAGAGACAATAAGTGTACATTGTTGAATAAAAAATTTTAAAGTTTCTGAGGTGTTTGTTATCTTTTGTGTGCTTTAATTTTTTTAAAAAGTCTTTAGTGATGAATCTTAAATGCAGCTGATAAAACGTAAAAAACAAACAAAAAAACTGAAACTAAGTTT
Source organism: Ateles fusciceps (assembly GCA_036589455.1). Taxonomy (NCBI): domain Eukaryota; kingdom Metazoa; phylum Chordata; class Mammalia; order Primates; family Atelidae; genus Ateles; species Ateles fusciceps. The sequence continues at coordinate 4,123,639 of JAZHEH010002038.1, forward strand.
GTGACAATGATAGTGATTTTTTTCCAAAGTGTCAGATGTATGAAGAATTTAAGTCTTAAGTGTACTATGGTCCTATGATTAAAAAAAATTTTTTTTAAATCAGTCAGGTTTTTACAGTGCTTAGAATTGGCATGCTTATTGAAAAATCCAGAGCTATCCTGCATTTTTGTAGGACATTGAGCCTTATGCTCTTCCAAATGAAATAAATCAAAATTGAGCTAAGCAGTTAAGCAACTAGAATGTTAAGCTGCCAAGATTCTGGATTTGAATTTATTCATAACTTAACGTTGAAATATGTGGCAGTACACACTGGAGAAACTTCTGTTTCTTTAGCACTGATTTGTCACAAGGTGAAAGGAAAATCAGTGCCAACTTCAACATTAGAAGAGCAGGAGATGGGAGGACAAAGGACATAAAAACATTTACTTGAAAGTGTGTCAGTCACTATAGAGATTGATAACATTTAGGTCATGTGGTTTATTCTTTGAGATAAGGAATAATTGTCCTTGGCCTCGTAAGTGGCTTGAAAGGACACAAAAGAGAATGTGGAGTTTTATAGAAGCTTGACTTAAAAATTCTCACCCAGGTGGGCACAGTGGCTCGACACCTGTATTTCCAGCACTTTGGGAAGCTGCAGTGGGTGGATCACTTGAACCTGAGTTCGAGACCAGCCTGGGCAACATAGTGAGACCCCCCCCCCCCCCCCCAATCTCTACAAAAGATACAATAGTTATCTGGGCATGGTGGCAGGTACCTGTAGTCCCAACTACTCAGGAGGCTGAGGCAGGAGGATCACTGGAACCTGGGAGATCGATGCTGCAGTAAGCCAGGTCACACAACTGCACTCCAGCCTGGGTGACAGTGAGACCCTGTCTCAACAACCACAAAAATTCTCACCCACATAGGTGTGATTTATGTGACGCATGGTAGTTAATTCAATCTACAAAGTTTTTTTTTTTTGTAATGACATTTATTGTGGATTTCAGCGGCTAACATTTGAAAGCAATGTCTGTGAGCAGAACATAAAACTCTAGAGCGCTTAGCAAGGTCTCATCCTTAAGGAATTCTCGTAGTTGGAGCTTTTAATCCACTACTGTTGGATTCGGCGAATCGATTGGATCTGGGAAGTTTGGGCATGAGAGCCCCACTCTCTCCAGTGTTTATAGTCTCCTCCGTGATGGTCACATTCCAAGATATACTGATACCCACGATATCCAGGATATTGGTAGCAAACCCAGCTAGGAAATTCAAAGTACATTGCATTATTAAAACTAGGAATCTGGTTAACACCCCAAAACCTGAGCCTCTTTCCTCAACACAATGATATGGGATGCTCTTAGGCTTAGAAAAAGTCATCCTAAATGTGTCAGGCACTATTTGTAAGCATAATATGGCTACAGCTAGTTAATTAGCCTTAATCTTGAAAAGAAGTGTAAGTAGTAAACAAATTCTTCCTTAGAGGCATGTCTGAGGGAGAAAAATCTGCAACCTTAAGTGGTAGTTGGTGTAAAGAACTTGAGATTTAAAATTCTGTATAACTAGAAAGTGACATACATATGAAATCTGATAAAAACGACCATTGATGCAACCCCAGGGGAATTACTTTGAAATCTATTCCAACCCTGTTTTTGTACTTACGCCCCACTTTGTATCTTCATGGAGCCAACTTCATTGTTGAACCAGCCCATGGCTTGCAAGGAGGGGTAGTCGTCAGAGATCTCCCACTGGCGTCCAATAAAATTTTCCTTCTCAAAGATGGTCATCTTAGACTCTTTATGATTCTGTAATTCAGAAATTGTTTTAGGCCAGGCGTGGTGGCTCACACCTGTAATCCAAGCACTTTGGAGGCTGAGGCGGGCGGATCACCTGAGGTCGGGAGTTCAAGACCAGCCTGACCAACATGGTGAAACCCCGTCTTTAAAAAATAATAATAATAATAAAATAAATAAATTGTTTTAAAATGTTTAATACTAGTGCTATGGCTGTCATTTTTTTATGTTTTTTAAAATTGGAACACTTTTTTGGGTTACACAAGGATGCACATGATCATTGATTTTAAAAAGATAAAGGTAACAGATTTATAAGAAAAATTACCATAATTTTGTTCCAATTTAAATACCATAGCATTTAGAATGTACAAATAACTGATAGACTATTTTGGAACAATGAAGAGAATTTGACAATGGGAAAAAAGTACTAGCAAGATGCAGCCAACCAAGGGACTAATATTCACGAATGTGAAAAAAGATCTCACAAATTAATACAAAAAGCCCAAATATGCATGTGTGCACTTGCGTGTGTATGTGTGTTGAAAATAACCTGTGTGTCCAGTAGGGGACATGAATACTACACAAGCATTAAAAAGGCAGAGACTAACCTATGTAAACTTCAGAAATGAACAAAACTGTTTGGTGATAGAAAGTGGTAGGAGAGCAATTGAGTGGAAAGGGACACCAGGGAACTATGATGGAATGTTACTTATATGGTTAGGGTGTTGGTTATATGGGTCTATATATTTTTCAAAACTCATGAGAATATGCACTTAGGATCTGTGCATTTTACTGTATGTCAGTTATACCTTAGGCTGGGCAAATGAAATGTTTTTAAAAGTGAGATTGAAATCACTTCCAGATAGGGAAGTAATTTTTTGGTTTAGAGCTAGTTATGTTAACTTCTCCACCAGTTGAATTTTGGCAAGACTTGGACCAAGGCGAGATTAACCAAAATCATGAGAAACTCACATATAGACTGAATATTTGGAAAGGTTCTAGCCCAGCCTCACTCCTAATACAGGGATCATTTTCAACATACGCCTCAAGGTCGTTCTGCTTTCTGCTTGAACTCTTCCAAAGACCAGAAACATCCCAGCCTGATGCATTATTGAGCAATACTTAAGTGTTGGGAACAAGAAGATTATTATCAATCAATGTAGACAGATACTGGAAGACTTGCCTGTTTCTTCAGTCATTCCCACTTACTGAAAGGTTACTTCAGCATTTCCCCTGTTTCTGCAGTAAAATGTTACACGGATTGAAATTTAACTGGCCAAGGATTTACTTTTTCTTTCTTTTTTTTTCTCCCCCCTCAAACACTGCTCAGTAAGGATTTACTTTTTACTACAGGGTAAGCACTTTCATTTACTAGTGTTTCGCAGGTTTACTAGGCTCTTGAGTATCGACTTATTGCCACCTGTAAGACCCTTACTTTTAGCTTAAGGGAAATACCACCTGGTGCAGAAAAATCAAATAGCAGGCTTAGAAGAGAAAGCGATGTTTTCTTTTGTTTTACTCTTTTTCCTGCCACAATCAGCATAACTGATGAGAAATAACATGAATGTCAGTCTGTCCACACCCTCTTGTCCCATCCCTCATATGCACAGAAGTGGAAATTTCAGAGACTCACAGCTGAACAGATGGGGCGGAAGGACATGAGACGCTCAATGTGGTAGGCATTACTCCCACTCCAGGCATCCCAGCGAGGGTATTCTCCTCTCTCCAGGATAAACTGTTGCCCACAGAAGCTGGTATGCTCATAACCAATCCAGCTGCCAAAGACATGTAGTGTTGTTTGTTCATGGTGTTCAAAGCCTATATGGCCTTGGGGAGAAGGCATCTTTCGTTTTAGGTAAGTGGGGTAAAATATCAAGCCAATCCCAGTAGAGCTGTGCAAAGTAATTTATCACAAGAGCGGGGGGAATGTGTTGACAGCTATACTAAGCAGGTTTGTGAATGTGATAATTTGTTTTTGGATTATCACTGAAAAGGTCTATCTACTTCACTGGTCTGAGTGGAGTGTATTAGCAAAGTCAATCTAAAATTCTATTTCCTGGCTAGGTGTTGTGGCTCATGCCTGTAGTCCCAACACTTCAGGAGGCCAAGGCAAGCGGATCTCTTGAGCCCATGAGTTTGAGACCAGCCTGGGAAACATGGCGAAATCCTATCTACAAAACTCAAAAATTAGCCAGGCATAGTGGTGCACTCCTACGGTCCCAGCTATTCAGGGGGCTGAGCGGGGAGGGTCACTTGAGCCTGGGAGGTGGCGGCTGCAGTGAGCTGTGATCATGCCACTGCACTGCAGCCTGGGCAACAGAGTGACATCTTGTCTAAAAAAAAATTTTTTTTTTTCTTTTTCTCCAACTCACCTATTCTCTACCTGGTTCAGGATCTAGTGACTGACTATTGAAAGTTTGTCCAACCTGTGGGCCAAGGGCTGCATGTGGCCCAAGACAGCTTTGAATGCAGCTCAACACAAATTTATAAACTTTCTCAAAACATTATGAGCTTTTTGTTGTTGTTGTTAGCTCCTCAGCTATTGTTAGTGTATTTTATATGTGGCCCAAGATAATTCTTCCAGTGTGGCCCAAGGAAGCCAAAAGATTGGACACCCCTGGACTATTGCTTTGGCTCAAGCTAAACATGTTGGCTTCTTCCTAAGAGCACAGGGATGAACAGGCAACTGATGGGTTACTAGTCTCTTTTTCCTATGACTTGCGAGTTCTTTCTCCTAGTGGCCCTTTACCTATACTTAATTTATTGAAACACTCAGCTTAGTTTTTAACAATTGGGTCTCAGTGATGACACCTTAAACTGTTACTTGTTTTAAAGGACTGAAGAGCTTGATTTTGGTGACAAGCAACTTGTGGAAGCCTATTCACATGTAAGGCCAGTTCTGCCTAGGTCAAGGGCGAGTCTTTTCCTTAGGTGTTTTCAGGCTAAAGATAAAGGCCTACCCTGCCAAGAGTCAGAGGACAGAAATGAGAGGGTCTCCCTCACCAAGATTAACCATCAACAAGAAACTGTCTGAAAGATGAATCAGGAACTAACATGTCTCTGGAGTCGTGGGGTTGAGGTTTTCTTTTCATAGAGAAATTAGTTAACAGTGTCTGCTCTGGGACATGCAGGAGGAGAGTTAGCCATAAAGAGGCAGCCACTTGACAAATTCTTCTCTGATTTTCTGCAGGCAAGAAAAACTCAAGGGTCTTGTGGCTGTTCTGAGGACACCCTAGGTAGCAGCCTGTGAGCTCCAGAAGCAAAAATCTGATTACTGCCATTGCCCCACCTCATTGTATGTATTTCTTTTTCCACTCCCCAAAATCTAGTACCAAGCCACTGAGAACCTCACGTTCCTTCTAGCTTTGGCTTACCGAATTATGCATGTAGTGATTTCTTTCGAGGCCTCTCTCCAAGAAATGGTTAGAGCCTAGAGGAACATCTCTCTTCCCCTCTCCCCACCCTGCTGTCCCACGTCTGAAGGGACCTGAAATAAGGGGCTCCATACTCACGCGCCACATTCCACCTTGAGGGACCGGACATTATCAAAACTGTGCTCAGAGACGTTTGGGCAGGAGCTGGTGAACTCCATCCTCTTGCCCTGAAAGTTCTCCTGATCATAGATGGTTATCTGAAATGGGATTGAATGGCTCAAGAGAGCTAGAACCTGCTACGTCAGGAAAAACAGGCCCAGCTCAGCAGCTTAACTTGTGTCTGACTCTGTGTTTTCTGTCACCAGCTGTAGCCTGGGCTGCCTGATGAGGTCTCTTCCAGAGTAGACAGGGCAGGAAGGGGTTTGAATTAATGCCACTAGTTGGTGTTCATATGCCCAGACTAGGGATGAGGTGGAGGAGGGAATGGTTCATGGTGGGAATGGTCTGCCAAGGATAATAGCTAGACCAATGGACAGGCCGAAGACTTACGGATTCCCATTCCACCACAGTTCCTTCATAAGCATGGCCCAGAGGCCAGGATTCTAGGAGTCCCAGGAGCTTCCTATAGATTCTTAGCTTCTCCAGACACACCCTCTATAGAAACCTAGAGTATAAAGGAGAGTTGTGGTCAACCCTTTGTGTACTTTGAACTAAAACCTGGCTCATGGACCTGGCCAGAGGACCACTCCCAAAGCTGTGAGCTGTCCTCAGAGTTGACCCAAAAGGGGACTGGGGAGTGTTGGGGAGAGGCCAGTGAGAGGTCTGAGGATCAGCCACTTCGGCCGATGGTTAAAGCCAACCTCGGGCTGGGAGGCTGAGTCCAGTGATACATTTAGGATCTAGTAGTAAATCTCTTTATGGGCCCTCATTTTCTTCATGGACATAATCCTCGCTGGGCTGCTGTATTTTAAGATGATTGTAGCAGTGGGGGAGGAGAAAGGAGTTAGGAAACTAGATATCATCTCCCACCCATCACTGCCATCCAGAGTCATCCTTCCTTTGTCCAATGGGACATCCTAGAGATCCTTCCTTTGACAGCACCTGGAGCTTGTGTAGACCCTTCCCCTACAGACTGGGGTTTTACTGGTTGGTCACTGCCTCATGGATGAGCACAGGCCTGGGGCCTGCTCTGTGCAGTGTCTCACCCCTGCCCTGTTGGATGTGATGGGGGTAGGCTTACCTTCCATGGCCCCAGGGACCCTGGCGTAGGGTTGGTCTGAGCCATCTTGGTGGTTGGAAGGGTTTCTGGAAGACAGAGCACACCCAAGTGATACGGCCTCTGGGGAGGAGGGTGAGGTAAGAAAATATCTCGAAAGGTAAAGGAGACTTGACGTCTGCAAGACAGACTTTGGTTGGAATTCTGGCTCTGTACCTCACTAGCTCAGCCTCAGGGGTTTGTTGTTGTTGTTGTTGCTTTTGGAGGCAGTCTTGCTCTGTCGCCCAGGCTGGAGTGCAGTGGCGCAATCTCAGCTCACTGCAACCTCTGCCTCCCGGTTTTAAGCAATTCTCCTGCCTCAGCCTCCTGAGTAGTTGGGACTACAGGCACATGCCACCACACCTGGCTAATTTTTTTTTTTTTTTTTTTTTTTTTTTGGTATTTTTAGTAAAGAGAGGGTTTCACCATGTTGCCCAGGCTGGTCTTGAACTCCTGAGCTCGGGCAATCCGCCTGCCTCGGCCTCCCAAAGGATTATAGGCATGAGCCACCGCGCCTGGCCTGTTGTTGCTGTTTTGAGACAGGGTCTTGCTCTGTCTCCTAGGCTGGAGTGCAATAGTGCAATCTCACCTCACTGCAACCTCTACCTCCTAGGGTCAGGTGATCCTCCTGCCTCAGCCTCCCAAGTAGCTGGGACTATAGGCATGCACCACCATGCCCAGCTAGTTTTTGTATTTTTAGTAGAGATGGGGTTTCACTATGTTGGCCAGGCTGGTCTTGAACTCCTGACCTCAAGTGATCCACCCACATCAGCCTCCCAAAGTGTTGGGATTACATGTGTGAGCCACCGTGTCCAGCCTGAGCCTCAGTTTTTCCATTGGTAAAGCTTCAACATGCAGAGTTATTGTAAGGATCAGAAACAATCATGCAGGTAAAGCACTGACAAGCATTGTGACCCTGTCCTCTCATTTGCTTCCAGGTGACAGTATTGCCTCTGTCCCCAGTAGAAACTCTTTGGCAACCACCTAAGCCAGACCCCTCATGTGACTGGCCAAACAGCCAGCCATGCCAGGATTCCCAAGCCCCAAACTCCCTCGTAACCCTTCATGGTCTCATCTTTATCTGGCTCCTTTCTGCTTTTCTATCTCCTAGATCCTACCCAGCCTTGACCTTGCCTCCTCAGAGACTTTCCTGCCTTCTCCAGCCCATAGCCACTCGCTTTCTTTCTTGATTTCTAGCACTCTTCACAGTACCGATCTGTGTTCTGGTTGAATGTCCTGGTGAGCACCTTAGTGGCAAGGCCTGGGTCTTCTGGGGGATTGGTATAGCCCGGTGGTAAGCACATGTTGGGATGGGGGATCGGGGGACATTGGAAAAGACTTAATGAAGGAAAGTGAAGAAGAAAAGAGTTACAGGCCGAGCGTGGTATCTCACACCTGTAATCCCAGCACGTTGGGAGGCCGAGGTGGGTGGATCACCTGAGGTCAGGTGTTTCAGACCATACTCGCCAACATGGTGAAACTCTGTCTCTACTAAAAAATACAAAAATTAGCTGGGCATGGTGGCAGGCACCTGTAATCCCAGCTACTCGGGAGGGTGAGGCAGGAGAATCACTTGAACCGGGAAGCAGAGGTTTCAGTGACCCGAGATTGCACCATTGCACTCCAACCTGGGAGACAGAGCAAGACTCGGTCTAGAAAAAAAAAAAACAAAAACAGAAAAGAGTTATAATAGTTAACATTCAACAATGGCTATCTACACATCCAGCCCTGTTTTAAATGCTTTACATGCATTCACCATTTAATCTTCACACAAAGCCTATGAATTAAGAATGATCGTTATCCCCCATTTTACACATGAGGATACTGAGGCTCATAGAGATTAGGTAGGCAGTAAAGATGGTAGGATGAGGATAGGAGCAAGAAAGAGGAAGGAAAAGAGCGGGGGAGGAAGGGAAGAGGGAAGACAGGCCGGTGTGTATCTGTGTATCAGGTTTCTTGACTTAGGACAGATATTCATGGCCCTCCATCTGGCTGGTATCGGGCCCAGGAATGATGTGTGTAAACTCTGTAATATATCTTTCCATTCTGAATGTCTGAATAAGCAACATTTCCCAGGTCCTGCCCTCATACATTCTCCGTGCTCATTTCTTGAGGGCCCATGCCCACCCCCAGCCTTGGTTGCTAGGGCAGTGGTTATTGCTATACAAGTGACTCCTCTTGGGGTGACAAGAGAAGGCTGCCTTCCCCCAGAGTTCCCCCACTCTTCTCCAGCTACCCTAGAAGGCTCTACACAGTAGGCAGAACTGAGCCCTCTCCTGGGCATGCCTCTGCAGGGCAAGGAGAGGAAGGGCAAGGGCACCTTGAGGGCCTTACTCACCCAGCTCCTGCTGCACAGTCTGGGTCTCCATCTGGTGCCACTTGCTCTGTGGCCTCCCTCTTTATAGCCCTGCGGCCTCTGGCCTCTGGCCCTGTCAGCACTCTGCTTTCCCTCTGTCTTTGTTCCCCCTGATCCCCAGAGCTTTGGTGGCTCAGCTTGCTGGGCAGGCATCCCTCAGGCCTTTGTTTAAACCAGGGATACAGAAATCCAGAGAGGCCCCACTGTTGTGGGCATGGCTGGCTGCTGCAGGCCTTGGCTGCTATAGTCTTAATCTCAGAGCAGCTAGTGGGTGAGGGCAGAAGTCTCTGCCATGAGAATTTGTCTCTTGTCCTTCTCTAGGAACCTAGAGATCCTCATACCACCTTAGGATCTTCCTAAGACCCTGGGAGATCCCATGTCATATCAAACACATCAAAATGCACCTCACTTCCATACAGGATATACATTTCTTGTTAAAAAATGTGAAGGAATTATTATAATTCTGAACTCTATTGAGAAAAAAATGGTTCATTGTATTCTTGGGAATCTTTATTATGTTGTATTTATATATAACTATATAAGAGTTGTCTTCAATTATCGTTGACTAGCAGACATGAGTCTCTGTAGCTATTTTATTAAATATTCGTTTTAATTTTGCAATTTTCTTTTAAAATTTTGGAGCTGTAACTTTAGGGTTTTTTTTTTTTAATTTTTTTTAAAAATTAAATAGAGACAGGGTTTCACCATGTTGGCCAGGCTAGTCTCAAACTCCTGACCTCAGCTGATCCGCCCACCTCAGCCTCCCAAAGTGCTGGGATTACAGGTGTGAGCCACCATGCCCCCACCAACTTTAGGGTTTTTTAAAAGAATTAAACCTTTTGTTGAATAATTCCTATATATTAGACATGTGCTAAATATTTTTACTTGAAAAGTTTGAATTAAATGCTTTTCCACAACCACCACAGCAGTGCTATTTTCACCTCCGTTTTCCAGATGAAAAAACTGAGACGGAGAACAATCAAGTGACTTGCCTAAGGTCACAATATTAATAACGGCAAGCCAAGACTCAAACCCAGTTCTAACCAACCCCAAAGTCACTACCCTGCACTGGCCCTCCCTCAGGAGTAATGCATAAATGGCCCAAAAAATTCCAGGAGAGGAAAGAGACCTACCTGGCTAAACTGCAGTTCTGCATATAAACACTGAGCATGTGATGAGTGCAAGTTATCTGTTTCAAAAGGGGAAGGAGCCTAGAAGTGAGGCAATTTTTCCTCCTCAAATGATCTTGGCTGCCTGTCCCGTTGTCTTCAATGTTAATTCCTTTCACCATTCTGCTCCCAAACAGCCCAGGTCCCGCATGAGTTCCAGGAGGAAAGGGCTCTTTCAACCTGCGGGTAATCTTTGGGCAGCAGTAGGAAGGGGAAGAAGGCAACCCTCTGAATATCTCCTTTAGACTCACCATCCAGATGTAAAGGGTTCACCTGCTCCATCTCAGATTCCCAGGGGCTTTCCTGTGAAGTTGTCTAGGCCAGCGGTGATAGGGACCTAGATGTCCTTGCTTCTCCCGTCTAGCTCACCCAGGCCAGGGGCGAGAATTCCCGCCATCTACACTTTCAAAACCAATTTTTTTTTTTTTTTTCTTTTTGAGATGGAGTCTTGGCTGGGCATGGTGGCTCACGCCTATAATCCAAGCACTTTGGAGGCCAAGGCGGGCGGATCACCTGAGGTTGGGAGTTCAAGACCAGCCTGACCAACATGGTGAAACCCTGTCTTTAAAAAAAAAATAAAAATAAAAAAATAAAAAGAGATGGAGTCTTGCTCTGTCGCCTAGGCTGGAGTACAGTGGCGTGATCTCGGCTCACTGTGACCTCCTCCTCCCAGGTTCAAGTGATTCTCCTGCCTCAGTCTCCTGACCAGCTGGGATTACAGGCACCTACCACCACACCCAGCTATTTTTTTGTATTTTTAGTAGAGACTGGTTTTCACCATGTTGGCCAGGCTGGTCTCGAACTCCTGACCTCAAGTGATCCACCCACTTCGGCCTCCCAAAGTGCTGGGATTACAGACGTGAGCCACCATGCCTGGTCAAGTTTGGGGTTTTAATGTATTGTTTTAGGTCTTTGGAAATCTCACAGGCCCAAGGTATCTTAAAGGGTAAAATGACTTCTCCCACTTGATGAGGGTAAGGTAGGGGAATTGTGGGCCTCCCCAGGGGCTCTGAAGGAGAAGATGTGTTCTTCAAGTATCACAGATATTGTGAGAAGCAAGAGGCTGCAATGGATGTAGAGGGCTTTGAGCCAGGCAGATGTGGGTTCGAATCCCAGCTTCCCTGCTGGGAGATTTGAAGCAAGTCACTCAGCCTCTCTCAACCTCAAAAATAGAGAGAACATCTGCCTGATACATTGTAGGCTGGTGATTCCTTCCCCCTACTCTCTTCTAGTGACAGATACTACTGAAAGTGTCTTGGAAACCAGATGTCTCAAAAGAAATAAAAAATAAATTAAAAAAAGAAAAAAGAAAATGTCATAGCAGCTTGGAGAGAAGAAGAAAGTTTTCCCCATCCCTCTGTAATCTCTGCAGCCCCTGACTCAAGTTTCATCAGTGCCTCTTCTTTTCAGAACCAAAAATCAGGGGGTAAGGTCTGGTATGTATTCAAGTATTTGCAGATTTGGGCAGAACGTTCTAGACCAGGGGTGTCCAATCTTTTGGGTTTCCTGGGCCACATTAGAAGAAGAATTATCTTGGGCCACACATAAAATATACTAACACTGAACGATAGCTGATGAGCTTAAAAAAAAAAAAAAAAGGCCAGGTGTAGCGGCTCATGCTTGTAATCCCAGCACTTTGGAAAGCCAAGGTGGGCAGATCACGAGGTCAGGAGATTGAGAGACCATCCTGGCCAACACGGTGAAACCCCATCTCTACTAAAAATACAAAAAAAAATTTAGCTGGGCATGGTGGCATACGCCTGTAGCCTCAGCTCCTGGAGAGGCTGAGGCAGAATTGGTAGAACCCAGGAGGTAGAGGTTGCAGTGAGTTGAGATCGTGCCGCTGGACAACAGAGTGAGACTCCGTCTCAAAAAAAACAATTGCAAAAAAAATCTTACAATGTTTTGAGAAAGTTTATTAATTTGTGTTGGGATGCATTCAAAGCTGTCCTGCCACAGGCTGCCCGTCGAACAAACTTGCTTTAGACATATAAGTCTGATGCTAAGCACGGCACATCCCCCAAGGATGCTTCTGATGCCTTGATTAACTCGTGATGTCTGGACAGATGCTGGCAGGGGACAGAGTTGCTCTTGTTATCATAGCATGTTCTGGCAACCTGGTGGCTGTGCTAGGGCTTAAAGCACTGGCTGTCTACGGCTAGTGATTCTTCTTTCCTTTCCCTTCTCTTCCTCCTTCTTTCCTCTCCAGAACTGAGGTCGCTGGGAAACACTCATTCGCTCATTTTCTTCTATCATCTACTCTTAGCCTGGCTTAGGCCTCACGGTGTGTCCTCATGGCACCGTAGGCTTTTCCAGTTACACAAGATCACATTGATCACGCTGTAGAAATTGCTTTAGGAACTAGAAATATTGGTTTCCAAGGGTTGGGAGGGAACTGAGGCACTTGGGGGTCACACATGACAAGACTTTTCATAGTATATTTTTCTGTAATCTTTAAAATTTCAACATTGAGAAAGTATTTTCTATTAAAGTGATTTTAAAAAATAAAACTGGCCAGGCGAAGTGTCTCATGCTTGTGATCCCCAGTACTTTGGGAGGCCGAGATGAGTGGATCACCTGAGGTTAGGAGTTCGAGACCAGCCTGGCTAACATGGAGAAACCCCATCTCTACTAAAAAAACAAAAATTAGCCGGATGTGGTGGCAGGTGCCTGTGGTCCCAGCTGTTGAGGAGGCTGAGGCAGGAGAATTGCTTGAACCCAGGAGGTGGAGCTTGCAGGGAGCAAGAGCACAGCATTACACTCCAGCCTGGGCAACAGAGTGAGACTCCATCTCAAAATAAAATAAAATAAATAAATAAATAAAACTGATTGTTTACCTATCGAATTCTTCCACTAGGCTCCATCCATGCTCTATAAGGGTAAGGGCCTCATCTGTCTAGTTCATTGGGTTTTTTTCTTTCTCTTTTTAAAACTTTAGACAGGGTCTCACTCTATCACCCAGGCTGGATCATGGCTCACTGCAACGTCTACCTCCGAGGCTCAAGCGATCCTCCCACCTCAACCTCCCAGGTAGCTGAGATAATAGGTACGCACCATCACGCCTGGGTAATTTTTGTATTTGTTTGTAGAGACAGGATTTTGCCATGTTGCCCAGGCAGGTCTCGAACTCCTAGACTCAAGGGATTCACTGGCCTCAGCCTCCCAAAGTGCTGAGATTACAAGGTTGAGCTACTGCCCCCGGCCTAGTTTGTTGTTTCTTTGGCTCTAAGCATAACTTCTAGCTCAATAAGTATATTTTGAATGAATGAATGACTGGATTTTGTGATTCTGGTGGCATAGTCCTTACTGCTAAGAGCACCCCAGCTGAGTTTGGCCTTCTCACCCCAGTCACAACTGGCCTGCTTGTGCTTCACCCACTATCAGCTTCGTAATGTGGGGCTTTACATCCTACTGAATTGTCAGTACATGGAGACCAACTTAGCTAATTTTTAATTTTTGCAGAGAAGCAGGGCTTTTATGTTTGATGGAAAAGCCCAAACACATCGACAGAACTATAGTGGGGGGTTGGGTGGGAATCAGGGTTATTGTGCAAACAATTTACAAATATCCATCAAACATTCCTGGAGTCGCAATTCCTCATCTGGCCCCAATCCACTTTTCTCAATCACTGTAAGTCCCGAAAGATTGAGGATTCTCAGGTCTCCGGTACTGACCACCAAGCCTTCCAAATATCAACTCAATATAGTTTTTAACCAAGTTAGGCGATTCCTCCTCGGATTGCCTGGCACTGCCGCTTCCCTTGCTGCAGCCCCCAGCCCCATCTCATTCCAGGAATGTTAGAGCAGAGCCACTCAAGGAGTGGGAATGAAGGGAGCGACCAGCTTGGAATTCCTTCTCCCAGGCTGGGTTTGGGTCACTCCTGTTCATCCTTATTAATGATAACTATAGCTTACTGAGCACTGACTGCAAAACCAGACGGTGCCGTTGTAATCCTCACCACAATGCTGTGAAGTAGATCATAAGAATATCCATTTTACGGATGAGCTAACTGAGGTTCTGAGAGGCCAAGTTTGGCCAGGGAACCTAGCAGGGACTTCAGTACCTGTCTATCTGACTGCAAAGCCCATCTTGTTTCCTCCTGGCATGAAGTAGGATGATAGTACCTACGTTAACCACTGCTATCAGATGAAGGGAAATAAAGGGGTTTAGGGCAAAGCTAGGTACTCAGAACTCATCGCCACATTGTAATTGCATTACTGATTTTGCCAAGTCAGACACCATCTTTTGCCAGATTTTCATGGAGACAAGTGGGAGCAAGCAGCACAGATTTTAGGAAAAAAATTCAGGTAAAAAATATTTCCTTTGAATTTGGACCACATTCACTTTATTTTTCTTGTTTTCCAATAATTTTCTTTATTTCATTTTAGCAACGTATTCTGTCAGTCTAGTTTTCTAAAGGGCATGGATGTATTGGGGACACAGATTGCAAACCGTGTTCTCAGCCCGCGCACTCATTGTGCAACTGAGTGGGACAACTGGCTGTCCAATCGGGGGTGCACTGTGAGTTTTGGGGGTGATGTCCGACATTAAGAGGACCGTGACAGCTCCCCAAATGTAACCTGGGCAGTTTGAACCATGGGCTTCTGGACACCAGAGCTACATGCCAAGCAGTGTAGATGCTTAATGGAATTTTGTGGATGGCTTGGACTCCTGGGCCTTGCCTCTAGGCTGGTGGGGGAGGGAGTGAGGTCATGGGGCCAGGGAAGCCCTTGGACTCAGCACTTTGTGGTAAGAGCACAATGGAGCTGGCCAGGCGGCTGAGCAGCACTTTTGTTGTGTGGGGAATAAGCAGAATGGGTACAAAGCAAAGGGCCTAGTCAGCGTTAGCCTGCACCCACCTCCCCCATGAGGGGCTGCTGCTGCTGCGAGGTCTTGTTTTTTTTGCCCTGTCCCTTTCTACCTCTTTAAACAGGCAGGGGAGCCAGGGCCTGGCTGGGCCTGAAAAGGCAGTAGGGAAGGCACTGGGGGGAAACTTGCCTGCCTTTCTTTCTGAGCCCTTTCTGAGGTCATCCATTCCTCTGCTTCCAGGCATAAAAGGATGCCGACCCGCTGGGAGAGCTGTTGTCCGAAGGGCCTCCACGGCCCGCTTGCTCTGTGTGTAAACGGCTCAGAGCTTCTCAGTTCTTCAACTCAGTCTAACTGAAGTTCTCAATACTGCAGCTTTCGTCACTGCCTCTCAGCTAGAACCCCGCGAAACAGCTAGAAAAATAGATACAAGGATCAGACTTGTCCTATTGTGTGACACTCAGCCCACTCTCTCCACTGTAGCCAAGCAGTCCAGCTCTGCCTCATTCAGTGTTGCTAGATTGAGCAAGTAAAAATACAGGACACTCGGCCGGGCGCGGTGGCTGACGGGCGGATCACGAGGTCAAGATATCGAGACCATCCTGCCCAACGTGGTGAAACCCTTCTCTACTAAAAATACAAATATTAGCTGGGCATGGTGGCGAGCGCCTGTAGTTCCAGCTACTCGGGAGGCTGAGACAGAAGAATGGCTTGAACCCGGGAGGCGGAGGTTGCAGTGAGTCGAGATTGCACCACTGCATTCCAGCCTGGTGACAGAATGAGACTCCGTCTCAAAAAAAAAAAAAAAAAAAAAAGGACACTCAATTACATGTGAATTTTAGGTAAACAATGACTGTTTTTAGTATCAGTAGATCTCAAACATTTTTTTCTACTAAAAAATTATTTGTGTTTTTTCTGAAATTCAACTTTAATTTGAGGATCCTGCATTTCATCCGCCAACCCTAGTCTTCTCTTGCTTTTGTCTTGAGCACCCCAGGATCCGCCTCTGCCAGTCTGCTTCTCTTTCGTCCTTTGGGGAAGACAGTGTCAAGAGTCACCACCTGCAGGAAGTCTTCCCCTGGCTTATCCAGGCCGACCAGCCAACCACAGCATCCTATGACAAACAGGGGGAAAGGAAGAAAACCAATATGTTTTTAAGTCTTTTTCCGAATGTTATCTAGTTTAGTCCTTCCAAATAACCCTGGGAGATATGCTTAACTAGCTGCATTTTCCAGTGGAGAAAACAGACTCAGAGAACGTATGTTATCAACCCGAGGCCACACAGCTAGGAAGCGGCAGAGCCACGTTACAAACTCAGTTCTCTTTGTTTCCAAAATCTGTGTTTTTATTGCGCTGCTTATGGGCATCCCTCTTCCTCTTGACTTGTGTGAACAAGAGTAGCCAGAAAAGAAAATTTATTCTCATCTCCTCAGCCCCTTTATTTTTTTATTTTTCTGGTGGGGCTAGTTTCTCTTCTTTGCCTTGGATGTCAATTTGGATGGTCTCATAGCTTTTCTGGACACTTGTCAGTAATAAAAAGTTAGAGAGTTATTTTACGTATTTCATTTATTTATTTTTATTTTATTTATTTACTTATTTATCTTGAGATAGAGTCTCACTCTGTTGCCCAGGCTGGAGTGCAATGAATGGCATGATCTTGGCCCACTGCAACCTCCACCTCCTGGGTTCAAGTGATTCTCCTGCCTCAGCCTCTCAAGTACCTGGGACTATAGGTGCATGCCACCACTCCCAGCTAATTTTTGTGTTTATAGTAGAGACAGGGTTTCACCATGTTGGCCAGGCTGATCTCAAACTCCTGACTTCATGATCCTCCTGCCTCAGCCTCCCAAAGTGCTGGGATTACAGGCATGAGCCACCGCTCCTGGCCTATTTTATTTTATTTTTATGTGAGACCGAGCCTTACTCTATCACCCAGTCTGGAGTGCAGTGGTGTGATCTCGGCTCACTGCAACCTCCATCTCCCGGGTTCAAGTGATTCTTGTGCCTCAGCCTCCCAAGTAGCTGGAATTACAGGTACCCACCACCACGCCTGGCTAATTTTTGTGTTTTTTGGTAGAGATGGGGTGTCGCTGTATTGGCCAGGTTGGTCTCAAACTCCTAGTCTCAAGTGATCCGCCTGCTTCGGCCTCCCAGAGTGCTGGGATTACAGGCGTGAGCCACTGTGACCAGCCTAGATGGTTACTTTAAATCACAAAAGACAATCCCAATTTTAAATGCAAATGTCCAGTGTATGGTAGCAACCAAAACTTCAATCTCCATTCAAAAGTAAGTCTTCTATTTGTAATCGCAGACAGGACATGTTCTAGGCAGAAACCCTGCACCCAGGGAAAGTGAACTCTTTTTCTTTCTCCCACTTAGTCGTTGGTTTCCAACCCTTCCAGGAGTGGAAGGAACAAGAGAGGAAGAGGACAGAAAATGTGTTACTTGACTGGTCCTGTGGTTAGATGGCTTCACACTCTCTGTATCCGGCAACTCTTCACAGCTGTCACTCTTGTGGGCACTTCATGGTTCTTGGGAGAGCCCTCACTTGCAATAACTTTGATCTAGGTCTGTGTGTTTCCACTCTGGCTACCTGTTCCTTCTACAGCTCCTAGGACACCTGGTGGTCACCTCCAGTGTCACTCTGCTAAGGACACATCAGTCCTCCAGGTCTAAGTCGCTACAGCACCATTCCAGCTCCCTCTCAGGCATGGCCTCCCTCTTATCCATGGGAGGCAGTCACACATCCTTTGCCATGGCCAGTTTTGGCATGTGGGCTTGTTCTTACTCAATCAGCCTCCTTTGCTTGGCCTTATCCTCAGCAGTGGCCCAGCCTAACTTCTGACCTTTAGATTCTAAACCGCAGGGGACACATCTTGAGCTGTCAGCGTGGGCCCCACATAGCCGTCTCCTTTGCCTTGCAGTGAAGCTTTTTCACCCCTTCCCCTGAAGGGCACTGGGATTCACATCACAGCTGTCTCCCAAAATTTTCTTTCTGCCTCTGTCTCCAATTTCTTCAATTCTTTTATATTCTTGGTATAAGAAGGAAGGGTAGGCTGGGCGTGGTGGCTCATGCCTGTAATCCCAGCACTTTTATAGTCTTGGTATAAGAAGGAAGGGGTAGGCCAACGCAGGTGGATCACGTGAGGTCAGGAGTTCGAGACCAGCCTGGCCAACATGGTAAAACCCCATCTCTACTAAAAATACAAAAATTAGCTGAGCGTGGTAGTATGCACCTGTAATCTCAGTTACTTGAGAGGCTGAGGCAGGAGAATTGCTTGAATCCAGTGGCGGAGGTTGCAGTGAGCCAAGATCAACCCACTATTTACTCCAGTCTGGGTGACAGAGTGAGACTCCATCTCAAAAAAAAAAAAAAAGAAAAAAAGGAATTTCTATATATTAGTCTGTTGCACGACTCACTACTTTGGTTTCTAATATCTACCACTTTGGTGACTTCAGCCGATTTTTCTTTTTTTGCTTTTTTTTTTTAGAGACAGGATCTTGCTATCTCACCCAGGCTGAAGTGCTGTGGTGCAATCATGGTTCACTGCAGCCTCGACCTCTTGGGCTCAAACGAGCCTGTCACCTCAACCTCCTGAATAGCTAGGACTACAGGTGTGCACCACTATGCCTGGCTAATTTAAAAATTTTTTTGTGAGACAGGATCTCACTACATTGTCCAGGCTGGTCTTGAACTGCTGGTTTCAAGTGATCCTCCTGCCTTGGCTTCCCAAAGTGCTGGGATTACAGGCATGAGCCACCGCACCCAGCCTACACATATTTTTTTAAATCCAGCAGCTACGCTGCCCAGAGGTTAACATTTTCAACTTTTTAAGCTTTTCTTCTGGTATCTATCGATTTTGACATTATGTATTGATTACCGGTTTTGGAAGATAAGATTTTATCCCTCTGATCAGGCATGGTGGCTCATGTCTGTAATCCCAGCACTTTGGGAGGCTGAGGTGGGAGAATCACTTGAGCCCAGGAGTTTGAAACCATCCTGGGCAAGACAGTGAGACGCCATCTCTACCAATAAAAAAAAAATTAGCTCGGCATGGTGTCTCATTCCTGTAGTTCCAGCTACTCAGGAGGCTGAGGCAGGAGGATTGCTTGAACTCAGGAGGCAGAGGTTGCAGTGAGCTGAGATGGCACCACTGCACTCCAGTCTGGACAACAAAGTGAGACTCTGTCAAAAAAAAAAAAAATTATCCTTCTTATGGTTCTCTCCCTCTCCCCACTGTCCTATGGATGTATTACAAATTTTACTTAAATCCATATTCAGTGTTTCCATGTCTATGAGTTTGTAAATATTGTTCACTGCTGACCAAGTAAAATTTGATAGCATTTTTTTTCTTGAATCATGTTTTGCTTTTTCTGGAGTTAAGAAAATGCCTAATGTTTTTCATAGGTTCAGTTTCCCGGCATCTTCATTAAATACCTCTCATATGATATTCTACATGCTTGAACCTGTCAGATCATGTCTCAGCTCCATTTTTCCCCCAGGAGACCTCCTTTATGGAAGCCTCCCACCTCAGCCTCCCAAGTAGCTGGGACTGCAGATGCATGCCACCATACCCGGCTAATTTTTGAATTCTTTGTGGAGATGGGGATTTTCCATGTTGCTCAGGCTGGCCTCAAACTCCTGGGCTCAAGCAACCCTCCTACCTCGGCTTCCCAGAGTGCTGGGATTACAGGTGTGAGCCACCACGCCTCACCGGGAAGTCTCTGTTCTGTTCCAGTCTGGGGAGGTTTCTCGTTTCTCCCTGTGCTACTCCTGATGCATAGCTGTTGCCCCGGGACTTCTCTTGACTGATGTCCTGGGAATTCTCTTTGCTTGCCTTCAGAGTTGAACCCTATGTCTTTCTCTTTCATAGTTTACCCTCTTGTTTTGGTAAAGCACATTCTCTAATAGTGTCCTGAGACATGGTACATGGAGATAATTTTTTTGAGCTCAGAATGTCTAAAAATATACTTTTGTACAGTAGCATTTGATTTAAGGGTTGGCTGGAAGTAGAGGACGATACTAGTACTCTACAAATTGTGAAAATACCTCCCCTTTGACTTCTATGTGCAATGTTGCTATTGGGAAGTACGATGCCGTTTTAATTTATGATTCTTTGTATAAGATTTTCTCTTCTGCCGGGCCCGGTGGCTCATGCCTGCAATCCTAGCACTTTGGGAGGCCGAGGTGGGTGGATCACCTGAGGTCAGGAGTTCAAGACCAGCCTGGCCATCATGGTGAAACCCCATCTTTAAAAAAATATAAAATAAAGAGTAAAAAAAAGATTTTCTCTTCTTTCTAAAAGCTTTTGGATTTTTTTTTTAATCTCTAGGGACATGAATTTCCTGAGGCTGTGCTTTTGTGAAAGTCTTATTTTCTTTATTTTTCCAGGCATTTAGTAGACTTTTCCAACCTTAGGAAGTCTATGTTCTTCAATTCTTAGAAATAGTATTGTATTTTTTCTTTATCATTTTCTCACCTGTATTTAATGTTTCTCTTCAATTTCTATTGTTTGGATGTTGGACTTCCTGGATTGATATGCCACTTTTCTTATATGTTTCTTCTATTTTATGTCTCTTTGTCTTTTTTGTGATTTTTTTTTTTTTTGAGACAGAGTCTCGCTCTGTTGCCCAGGCTGGAGTATAGTGGCGCCATCTTGGCTCACTGCAACCTCCACCTCCTGGGTTCAAGCAATTTGTGCCTCAGCTTCCCGAGTAGCTGAGATTACAGACACGTGCCACCACACCCAGCTAATTTTTGTACTTTTAGTAGGTACAGGGTTTCACCGTGTTGGTCAGGCTGGTCTTGAAATCCTGACATCGTGATCCGCCCACCTCTGCCTCCCTAAGTGCTGGGATTACAGGCGTGAGCCACTGCATCCGGCCTTCTTTTTTTTTTTTTTCAGACAGAGTCTTGCTTTGTTGACCAGGCTGGACTGCAGTGGCACAGTCTAGCTCACTGCAACCTACACTTCCCAGGCTCAAGCGATCCTCCTACCTCAGCCTCCTGAATAGCTGAGCCCACAGTTGCATGCCACTGCATCCAGCTAATTTTTCTATTTTTAGTAGAGGTGGAGTCTTGCCTTCTTGCCCAAGCTGGTCCTGAACTCCTGGGCTCAAGTGATCCTCTCCCCTGGGCCTCCCACAGTGCTGGGATTACGGGCATGAGCCACCACACTCAGCCTTTTATTCTGACTTCTAAGAGATTTCCTTGATTTTAGCTTTTAACCCATATTAATTTCCTATTGCTGCTAAAACAAATTGCCCCATAAAAAGGGAACACTTATACACTGCTGGAGGGAATGTAAATTAGTATAACCCTCTATGGAAAACAGTGTGGAGATTTCTTTTCTTTTTTTCCTGAGATGGAATCTGTCTCTGCTGTCCAGGCTGGAGGGCAGTGGCGCCATCTCTTGGCTCACTGTAACTGCAACCGCCCCTTCTCAACCTTCACTTCAAGCGATTCCCCTGCCTCAGCCTCCCGGGTAGCTGGGATTACGCCTACACAACACCACGCCTGGCTAAATTTTGTATTTTTAGTAAAGACAGGGTTTCACCATGTTGGCCAGACTGTTCTCAAACTCCTGACTTCAGGCAGTCCGCCCACTTTTGCCTCCCAAATTTCTAGGATTATAGGCCTGAGTCAGCGCGCCCAGCTCTAGATTTCTTAAATAACTAAAAGTATATCTAACGTTTGATCCAGGAACCCCACTACTGGGTACCTACCCAAAGGAAAAGTCATTATGTCAAAAAGACACCTGCATGTGTATGTTTATTGCAGCACAATGCACAATTGCAAAGATATGGAACCAACCTGAGTGGCTGCCCATCAACCAATGAGTGGGTAAAGAAAATATGGTATATATACACCATAGAATACTCCTCAGCCATGAAAAAGAGCAAAATAATGTTTTTTGCAGCAACTTAGATGGAGCTGGAGGACATTATTCTAAGTCAAGTATCTCAGGAATGGAAAACCAAATACTGTATGTTCTCAGAAGTGGGAGCGAAACTGTGGGTATGCAAAGGTATGCAGAGTGCTATAATGGACTACGCACACTCAGAAGTGGGAGGATGGAAGAGAGGTGAGGGAGAAAAAACTGCATACTGGGTACAATGTCCACTACTCAGGTGACGGATGCACTAAAATCCCAGACTTCACCGCTGTACAATTCATCCACGTAACCAGAAATCACTTGTACCTTAAAAGCTATTCAAATTAAAAAAAAAATTAGCCAGGCGTGGTGGCTCACGCCTGTAATCCCTGCACTTTGAGAGGCCAAGGTGGGCAGAGTGCCTGAGCTCAGGAGTTCGAGACCAGCCTGGGCAACACAGTGAAACCCCCATCTCAAAAAAAAAAATTTTTTTTAACTAAAAAAATGGCTGGACATGGTGAGTTTTGAGACCCTGTCTCAAAAATAAAAAAAAAAATTACCACAAATTTAGTAGCTTAAAACAACACAAATTGGCTGTACACAGTGGCTCACACCTGTAATCCCAGCACTTTGAGAGGCTGAGGTGGGTGGATCATTTGAGATCAGCTTGGCCAACACAGTGAAACCCTGCCTCTACTAAAAATACAAAAATTAGCTGTGCATGGTGGTGGGCATCTATAGTCCCAGCTACTCAGGAGGCTGAGGCAGGAGAATTGCTTGAACCCAGGAGGTAGACATTGCAGTGAGCTGAGATCGCACCACTGCACTCCAGCCCGGGTGACAGAGACTCCATCTCAAAACAAAACCAACCAACCAAACCAAAAACACAAGAAACCTCACAAATTTCTTATCTTACAATTCTGGAAGCAGGGCTGCTTTTTTTTCTGGAGGCTCTAGGGGAGATTCTATTTCTTTGCCTTTACCAGGTTTTAGAAGCAGCCTGTATTCCTTGGCTCATGGCCTATTCCTCCACCTCCAAAGCCAGTAGCACACATACTCAAATCTCAGTCTCTTTGACTCTGAGCTTTCTTCCTCCCTCCCCTCATAAAGACGTTTGTGTTACATATCCCGATAATTAAGGACAGTCTTGCTATCTGAAGTTCCTTGATCACATCTGGAAAGTCTTTTTGTCACGTAAGAACATATTTGCTAATTCTAGGGATTTGGATGTGGACATCTCTAGAGGGTCATGATTCTCTCTGCCACAAACTCTTTTACCAATCTGTTATTTTATTTTATTATTTATTTTGAGACAGAGTCTCACTCTGTTGTCCGGGCTGCAGCGCAGTGGCACGATCTCGGCTCACTGCAGTCTTGAACTCCTGGGCTCAAGTGATCCTCCTGCCTCACCCTCTCGAGTAGCTGGGACTATAGGAGCACATCACCATGCCTGGCTAATTGTTTTCAGTTTTTTGTTGTTTTCTTTTTTGAGATGGAGCCTCACTCTGTTGCCCAGGCTGGAGCGCAGCGGCATGATCTCGGCTCACTGCAAACCCCGCCTCCCAATTTCAAGCAATTCTTGTGCCTCAGCTTCCCGAGTAGCTGGGATCTCAGGTATCGCCACCACGCCTGGCTAATTTTTGTATTTTTAGTAGAGCTGGGGTTTCACCATGTTAATCCAGGCTGGTCTTGAACTGAGCTCAAGTTATGTGCCTCCTGGGCTTCTTAAAGTGCTAGGATTACAGGCACGAGCCACTGTGCCCAGCCTGTTTTTATTTTTTAATTATGTTGAGGACAGACGCGGTGGCTCATACCCATAATCCCAGCACTTTGAAGGCCGAGGCGGGTGGATCACCCGAGGTCAGGAGTTTCAGACCAGTCTGACCAATCTGATGAAACCCCATCTCTACTAAAATGGTGGCACCTGCCTGTAATCCCAGCTACTCGGGAGGCTGAGACAGACAGGAGAATTGCTTGAACCTGGGAGGCGGAGGTTGCAGTGATCCGAGATTTCGCCATTGTGCTCCAGCCTGGGCAACGAAAGTGAAACTCCATCTCAAAAAAAAAAAAAAAAGAGTATGTTGCCCAGGCTAGTCTTGAACTCCTGGCCTCAAGTGATCCTCCTGCTTCAGCCTGCTAAAGTGCTTGGATTACAAACATATGAGCCACTGCACCTGGCCTGGTCAGGTATATTTATATCTCTCAATTAAGATCTGTCTGTTGTTTTCCTCATGATTAGATTGGGGTGATATGTTTTTGGAAGGTCATAGAGAAAAAGCCTTTTTTTTTTTTTTTGAGATGGAGTCTCGTACCTTATTCTGTCACCCAGGTTGGAGAGCAGTGATGCGATCTTGGCTCAGTGCAACCTCCGCCTCCCGGGTTCAAGTTATTCTCCTGCCTTAGCCTCCCGAGTAGCTGGGACTACAGGGGCACGCCACCACACCCGGCTAATTTTTTGTATTTTTTAGTAAAGACGGGTTTTCACCATGTTAGCCAGGATGGTCTCGATCTCCTGATCCGCCCGCCTTGACCTCCCAAAGGGGTGGGATTACAGGTGTGAGCCACTGAGCCCAGCTGAGAAAGAGCCATTCTTTTTTTTTTTAAGATGGGGTTTCACCGTGTGGGTCAGGCTGGTCTTGAACTCCCGACCTCAGGTGATCCAGCTGCCTTGGCCTCCAAAGTGCTTGGATTACAGGCATGAGCCACCACGCCTGGCCAAAAGAGCCATTCTTATCACATCACATCATGTCAAGGACATGTACTATCAAGTGACTTATCACTGGTGTGAGATAGTGTTTGTCAGTTTTCCCACTTAAAAAGTTACTTTTTTTCCTCCCTTTTTTTATACTGCCTTTTTTTTTTTTTTTTTTTTTTGAAGACAGAGTCACTCTGACTCCAGGCTGGAGTGCAGGGGCACGATCTTGGCTCACTGCAACCTCCACCTTCTGGGTTCAAGTGGTTCTTCTGCCTCAGCCCCCTGAGTACCTGGGAGTACAGGCGTGTGCTTCCACGCCCAGCTAATTTTTGTATTTTTAGTAAAGATGGGGTTTTACCATGTTGGCCAGGATGGTCTTGATCTCTTGACCTTGTGATCTGCCTGCCTTGGCAAAGTGCTGGGATTACAGGCGTGAGCCACTGCGCCCCACCTATACTGCCTTCTTTGGAAGAAAATCACCATGCACAGCCCCAACTTAGGAAATGGTGAGTTCTGGCTACCTCCTTTAAGACTCTCATTTGCTTTTTTGCCTTAAAGATTGAATTAGAAATTGTATGCGTCTACTAGTTTGAATTTCTGTTTTTTGGTCTCCACGTTCTATTCCCGCAATTTTAAACTTTCCTCTACTGATCCTTTTTCAAGATCCTTTTCTTCAGCCTATAAACGTGTTTAAACCTCTTTCATCTCAAAACAAAACACAAAACCCAGCGAAGACTCTACTTCCCTTTCTGGATATCACCCATTGTCACTCTGCCTTTCGTAGCCCCAGGCTTTAAAAGAATGGTGGCCATTTCAGTGTCCTCATTGGCCACCCAGTCTTCAATAATAGCATTCACATCTCTATCCTTGCCACTCTTCTGAAACTGCTTTGGTAGGGAAGACAAGTGACTTCCATTGCCACACCCAATGGACTCTTTTTCAGGTTTTTCTTATACATAATATCTCTACACCATTGGGACTATTGAACACTTCTTCTAGAAACCTGTTTCCCCTTGACTTCCAAATCACCTCTCTCTGTTGCTCCTCCTCAATGTTTTTTGTCCATTCTTTTTTCTTCTTCCTATTCCATCAATGTCCATCTTCTCAGGGTTTGTTCTTGACCTTCTCATCTCTTCTCATTCTATACTGTCCTGAGGTCATCTCATCCTCTACCAAGAGTTCAATAACTACTTTGTGCTGGTGGCTTCCAGATCTGTATTTTAAATTCATACATCTCTTTTTGTATTAGTTTCTTAGGGCTACTATAACAAACTGCTACAAACTTGGCTTAAAACAGCAGAAATGTATTTTCTCACAGTTCTGTAGGTCAGAAGTCTTAAATCAAGGGTTGGTTCCTTGACTTAAGGAGAAACTTAAGGCAGAAATCATCCAAGACTTCTCCTTTCTTCTGGTGGTTGCCAGCAATGCCTAGTGCTCCTTGGCTTATAGAGGCATCATTCTAATCTCTGCCTGTCTTTACGTGGCATTCTTTATGTGTCTTGCTGTGTCTTTTCTTTTGCTTTTCTTTTTTTTTTTTTTTGAGATAGAGTCTCGCTCTGTCACCAGGCTGGAATGCAGTGGCGCAATCTTGGCTCGCTCGACCTCTGACTCCCTGGTTCGAGCGATTCTCCTGCCACAACCTCCTGAGCAGCTGGGGGTAGGCACACACCACCACACCCAGCTAATTTTTGTATTTTTTTTTTTTAAGAAGAAATGGAGTTTTACCATGTTGGCCAGGCTGGTCTTGAACTCCTGACCTCATGATCCACCTACCTTGGCCTCCCAGAGTGCTGGGATTACAGGCATGAGCCATCACGCTCGGCCGCTGTGTCTTTTTTTTTTTTTAATTATTATTATTTTTTTGAGACAGACTCTCACTCTGTCGCCCAGGCTGGAGTGCAGTGGTGCGATCTCGGCTCACTGCAACCACTGCCTCTTGGGTTCAAGTGATTCTCCTGCCTTAGCCTCCCAAGTAGCTAGAATTACAGGCGTGCATCACCACGCCTGGCTAATTTTTGTATTTTTAGTAGAGATGGGGTTTCACCATGTTGGCCGAGCTGATCTTGAACTCCTGACCTCAAGCAATCAGCCTGCCTCAGCCTCCCAAAGTGCTGGGATTACAGGCGTGAACCACCTTGCCCTGCCCTCGTTATGTCTTTACATGGTCTTCTTATAGGGACACTAGTCTTTATATTTTATGCTTACTCTAATCTGGTATGAACTCATCTCAATTTACCTTATTTCATCCCTAAAGACCCCGTTTCCAAGTAAGGTCATAAACCAAGGTTCCAGGTGGACAAGAATTCTGGGGAGACACTATTCAACACAGCATACCCTTCAACTACCTTCCAGACCTCTCCAGTTAGATGACTTCCAACAGATCCCCCGAACCCAACACAGCCACGCCGTTCAGATGATCTCACTATTGTCCTAACTCCAGCCTGATCTTCCTTTGATGTTCCCCATCGCAGAGATGGTACCGCTCAAGCCAGAAATCTAGGACTCAATCTTGACACTTCTCTCTCACCACCATATCTAACTTTTGGCTGAATCTTGCTAATTCTACCTCCCTGATAGTTCTGTACGGCCCCACATCTCCATATCCGTTGTATCATTTACTATAAGTTTGGCTGCAAGTCATAGAAAACTGAATGCAAACTGGCGTAGACAATAAGAAGAGTATTTAGTTCACTTCACAGAAAACACAGTAAGGTAAGCCTCAGGCTTAGCTGATCCAGTGATGTTTCAATGACTGGGGTTTTTTCCATCTCCGTTCTAGTGACTTCTTGTTGACTTCATCCTAAGGCTGATTGCTTTCCTCATTGTTGGGTGTTTTCCAGTAGCAACTGGGGCTGTATTCTTCATTGTTCACATCCGTGGTGGGGGAGTTTCCTGAGCCTATTTCCTTTTTTTTTTTTTCTAGAGGACAAGGTCTCGCTATGTCACCCAAGCTGGAGTGCAGTGGCATGATCATGGCTCACTGGTAGCCTCCACCTCCTGGGCTCAAGCATATCCTTCCACCTCAGC
Source organism: Ateles fusciceps (assembly GCA_036589455.1). Classification (NCBI taxonomy): domain Eukaryota; kingdom Metazoa; phylum Chordata; class Mammalia; order Primates; family Atelidae; genus Ateles; species Ateles fusciceps. The sequence continues at coordinate 4,150,965 of JAZHEH010002038.1, forward strand.
TTCCCAAATAGCCGAGACCACAGGAGTGTGCTACCATGCCTAGCTAATTCTGTATTTTTTTGTAGAGACCAGCTTTCACTGTGTTGCCCGAGATGGTCACGAACTCCTGGTGTCAAGTGATGTGCCCTCCTCGGCCTCCCAAATCGCTGGGATTATAGTGCTGAACCACCACTCCCAGCTCCTGTCTCTCTCTCTCTCTCTCTCTCTCTCTCCTTTCTTTTCTTTCCGGACGGAGTTTCGCTCTTGTTTCCCAGACTGGAGTGCAATGGCGCAATCTCGGCTCACCTCAACCTCCGCCTCCCAGGTTCAAGCGACTCTCCTGCCTCAGCCTCCTGAGTAGCTGGGACTGTTTTTTAGTAGAGACAGGCTTTCACTGTGTCAGCCAGGATGGTCCCAATCTCCTGATCTTGTAATCCTCCCGCCTTGGCCTCCCAAAGTGCTGGGATTACACGTGTGAGCTACCGCACCCGGTTGGACTTGTTTTTTTTTTTTTTTTTTTTTTTTTTGAGACGGAGTCTTGCTGTATCGCCAGGCTGGAGTGCAGTGGTGCAATCTCGGCTCACTGGAATCTCCGCCTCCTGGGTTCAAGCGATTCTTCCGCCTCAGCCTCCCGAGTAGCTGGGACCACAGGCACGTGCCACCATGCCCGGCTATTTTTAGTACAGACGGGGTTTCACCATGTCGGCCAGGATGGTCTCTACCTACCCGCCTCGGCCTCCCAAAGTGCTGGGATTACAGGCGTGAGCCACCGCGCCAAGCTGACTTGGTTTTATTTAACCTACTTAGGACTTCTGCTTCCTCAGCTGGCAAACTCCTGTCTTTCTTCAGTTCAGGAAACTTCCTCCCATCACCTCTGCATGCTGCCTTCCCTCCACTGTTGTGATTTTTCCTTCTGAATTCCTGTTTGGAATTTATCATACTATATACCTTGTCATTCATTCTTTCTTATTTTCTATCTCTTTACCACTTCCTGAATGATTTCCTCATATTTGTTCTGACTCATTAATTCACTCTATAGTAGGATTTAGTTAACTGTTTATTAAGTTTTGTTCAGCTGGGTGCGATCTTGGCTCACTGCAACCTCCGCCTCCCAGGTTCAAGTGATTCTCCTGCCTCAGCCTCCCGAGTAGCTGGGATTACAGGCATGTGCCACCATGCCCAGCTAATTTTTTGTATTTTTAGTAGAGACAGGGTTTCTCCATGTTGGTCAGGCTGGTCTCAAACTCCCAACATCAGGTGATTTGCCCACCTCAGCCTCCCAAAGTGCTGGGATTACAGGCGTGAGCCACCACACCCAGCCAACCCTGTCTCTTAAAAAATATATATATGTATACACACAACACACACACACACACACACACACACACATATTATATAATATAAAAGAAATATGTTTAAAATGATGTTTAAAGTGTTCAAATACTTGAAGGAAGAAATAGAATGTATATGATGAGAGTGAGATACTATGGGGGGGAAGATGGGTTTGAAAAAGAACTAAGAAGAAATTTCAGAAATGAAAAATGATGTGTAGACATTTAGTTTTTTTTTTTTTTGGAGACAGAGTCTCGCTCTGACACCCAGGCTACACTGCAGCCTCAGCCTCCTGGATAGCTGGGATTACAGGTGTGTGCCACCATCCCCAGCTAAATTTTGTCTTGGCTAATTTTGTGGTCTCAAACTCCTACCTCAGGTGATCCGCCCATCTTGGCCTCCTAAAGTGCTAGAATTACAGGCATGAGCCACAGAGCCCAGCCCAGGTTTTTTTTTTTAAACAAAACTTTTGCCGGGTGTGGTGGCGCACACCTGTAATCCCAGCACTTTGGGAGGCCGAGGCGGGTGGATCACGAAGTCAGAAGTTTAAGACCAGCCTGGCCAACATGGTGAAATCTGGTCTCTAAAAAAAATAAGTAAATAAACAAAACTTTTATTTTTTTTTTTCTTTTTGGTCGGGCTTGGTGGCTCACGACTGTAATCCCAGCACTTTGGGAGGCCGAGGTGGGCAGATCACTTGAGGTCAGGAGTTCAAGATCAGCCTGTTCACCAACATGGTGACACCCTGTCTCTACTAAAAACACAAAAATTAGCTGGGTGTGGTGGCGCACGCCTGTAATCCCAGCAACTTGGGAGGCTGAGGGGGGAGGATTGCTTGAACCCAGGAGGCAGAGGTTGCAGTGAGTCGAGATCATGCCACTACACTACAGCCTGGACAACAGAGCAAGATGCCATCTCAAAAAAAATTTTTTTTCCTTTTTAAAGTAGAGATACACTCTCACTGTATTGCTCAGGCTGGTCTCAAACTCCTGTCCTCAAGCAATCCTCTACCTCAGCCTCCCAAAATGGGATTACAGGTGTGAGCCACTGAACCCAGCCTGAAATGCTTTTCTTTTATTAATTTAATTTAATTTAATTTAATTTTAGTTTTTGAGACAGAGTTTGGCTCCTGTTGCCCAGACTGGAGTGCAATGGTGTGATCTTGGCTCACTGCAACCTCTGCCTCTCAGGTTCAAGAGATTCTTCTGCCTCAGCCTCCCGAGTAGCTGGGATTACAGGCGCCCACCACCACGCCTGGCTAATTTTGTATTTTTAGTAGGGATGGAATTTCACCATGTTTTCAGGCTGGTCTGGAACTCCCGACCTCAGGTGATCCGCCCACCTCAGCCTCCCTAAGTGCTGGGAATACAGGTGTGAGCCACCTTGCCAGGCTACATTTCTTTTAAATTAGCATTTGTGTTTTGTGAATTGAAACGTTTTTCAGATTGTCCTTTTATCTGTAATTTCTGGTTGCATATACATTTTCTCATTCCTTGCATTTGCCATATGTTTATCATGGCATTTGCTTCTTTATTTGTTTCCTAAGGGAGCAGGGTCTTTCCCATTCTCTAGATTTTGGATGAACTCCTGTGAGGCTATTTTGTGTTTCTAGATGCAAGTATTTTATGTGTTTCACCACTCTGGGAGGTTTTTACTAATTTCTTGCCCTGGGGTTCTCAAACGGCAAGTCTGGTGTGTATTCAAGTGCCACCTCTCTGATTGGCACAGGGTTGGAGGTCTGATTTTTTCACCCACAGGCTCCAGGCCGACACCTCGCTCTTTGCTGTGGTGCAGTTTTTCTGAAACCTGTTTTATCTACCACACAACCCTTTTGTTCTTGACTTTTAGCAGGAAACCTGGTGGCAGCTCATGGGCCTGAGGCCACATCTCCCATCCCCAGAGGGCATTAAATTTCTGATTCTGATACCCTGGGCTTATGATAAGTGAGGCCTGGGGGTGTTCTGTGATTGGTCACAAGGAGTTTTTTTAGGTAAACTTTTTATTGAAATCTATGAATTCATGCCATAGAAAAGTGCACAAATCATGAATAATCAGTCTGATGAGTTTTTACAAAGTCCACACACTGTATAACTGCCACACAGATCATGATACAGAACATTATTGGCAATCCCCTCCCCCGAAACCTCTCCAGACCCCCCTCTAATTGCTAGTCTGCACATAAAGGCAATTAGTATTCCAGTTTCTAATAGCATTTCTTTTTAACCATTTGGTACTTTTACTTTATACAAATGGAATCATACATTATGTACTCTTCAGCGTCTGGCTTCTTTTGTCATTGTATTTGTGAAATTTACTCATGTTACTGTGTGTAGTGTTCTAGTCTACGAAAATACCACAATTTAAAAATCTGGCTGGGCGCGGTGGCTCATGCCTGTAATCCCAGCACTTTGAGAGGCCAAGACAGGCAGATCACTTGAGGTCAGGAGTTTAAGACCAGCCTGACCAACATAGTGAAACCCCGTCCCTACTAAAAATATAAAAATTAGCCAGGCGTGGTGGCGGGCGCCTGTAATCCCAGCTACTGGGGAGGCTGAAGCAGGTGAATTGCATGAACCTGGGAGGCGGAGGTTGCAGTGAGCTGAGATTATGCCATTGCACTCCAGCCTGGGCAACAAGAGCGAAACTCTGTCTCAAATCAAATAAAACAAAAATAAACATCTAGGCTGGGCATCATAGCTCACGCCTGTAATCCTGGCACTTTGGGAGGCCAAGGTGGATGGGTTACTTGAGGTCAGGAATTTAAGACCAGCCTGGCCAACATGGTGAAACCATCTCTACTAAAAATACAAAAATTAGCCAAGCATAGTGGCAGGTGCCTGTAATCCCAGCTACTCAGGAGGATGAGGAGGAGAATTGCTTGAACCTGGGAGGCGGAGGTTGCAGTGAGCCAAGATAGTGCCTTTGCACTCAAGCCTGGGTGACAAGAGCAAAATTCCACCTCAAAAAAAAAAAAACCTATTGTAGTGTCAATAGACCCTTAGGTATTGCCCCGCTTGGGGGCTATTATAAACAGTATTTCTATGAACATGCTTGTATAAGTTTTCTGGTTAACATATATAAGGATTTCTTTTGGGAATATACCTAAGAATGGAATTGCTGGGTCATAAATATGCTGAGTTTTAGCAGATGCTAGCAAACGATTTTTCAAAGTTGTACCAGCTTGCACTCCCACCAACAGTGAGGAACGTTTTGATGTCTATGCGTCACATGTTAGAGGATTCAAAACTGGAGGAAATCTTGTCTCTCAACTACACTGGATCAAAAATTTTTTCTTTTTTTAGATGGAGTCTGGCTCTGTCGCCCAGGCTGGAGTGCAGTGGTGCAATCATGGCTCACTGCTGCCTTCAACTCTTGGGCTCGAGCAATCCTTCTGCCACAGCTTCCTGTATAGCTGGGACTACTGGTTCATGACTCCATGTCTGCCTATTTTTTTTTTTTTTTTTTTTTTGTAGAGACAGGGGTCTCACTTTGTTGTCCAGGCTGGTCTCCAACTCCTGGCCTCAAGTGATCCTACCGCCTTGGCTTCCCAAAGTGCTGTGATTACAGGAGTAAGCCACTGTGCTTGGCCTCAAGAATTATCCTTTTTAAGGTGAATGAATTAAGACTGATGTCAGATTGGCTGGGTGAGGTGGCTCACGCCTGTAATCCAAGCACTTCGGAGGCCAAGGCAGGTGGATCACCTGAGGTCAGGAGTTCAAGACTAGCCTGACCAACCTGGTGAAACCCCGTCTTTAAAAAAAAAAAAGACTGATATCAGAATCCTGGTATATGTTGTTTATACTTCATGGTATATAACTACAAAGTATTATGTTTCAAAACCCCTACAGCTTTTTTGAACGTTTATCTAGTGCCAGGTACTGTTCTAAGAGGCCATTTCATCACACAACCCTTTGGGGGAGGTGTTAGTATTTTTCACATGGTTCAGGTGAAGCAGCTTCAGGTTAGGAAGATGAAATAACTGTCCCCGGGTCCCAGAGCCTGAAGTAACAGAGCTGAAACAGCCTGACTCCAAAGCCTTGGGCTCTTCCTGCTGCACTGCAAATATATGTGCTCCTGTGTTTCCTTCCCGAGTGTGGACTCTGCCTCTTAAAAAAAAAAACCAAACAACTCTTTTTAAGCTTCCTAAAGACCTAAGATCTGAGCTATATGTTGCCGGATACGAATACTTAGACCAGACGAAATTTGTCCCTGCACCTTGAAACTGCCTTAGTATCCATGGATGAAAATAGGTGAGCAGTCACCTTGAAGAATTCTGTCCCCAGAAGTCTTGTTTCTCTCCAGTGTGCTGTGTGTTACAATGGCTCAATGCTGGCCCATAGTGGCACCTCAGTAATATTGGCTGAATGAAATTCCAGAAAAGTTCATATTTGTGCAGTTGATGGCACCCTGTTGACTACAGCGCCTAGCCTCTAATTTCTGACCACCAGGGGGCATACGTCCGTTCCCAGAGTACCCTTATTCCCAGCGGACTCTGGAAAGCAGGATCCCCGAGGACAGGGAGAGGGACTCTCCCAGAAAACTCTGAATTGAGAAAAAAGGTACATTAGAATTGTTTTTTGGGAGAGTGGTCCAATAGCCACCAAACCATAATCACCTAGGGTGCATGGTTAAAATGCAAACTCCAGCTGGTTCACTTAAGACTTTCTGGGGGTAGGACATAGGAATTACATGTTAAAGCCTCCAGGCAATATCCCCCCCCTGCACATGGCTCTTTGTTTGGAATACTTATATTCAGTATTGTGTTAAATGTGTGACCTCAGGCAAGTCAGTTAACCTAAGATTCAATATTGTCATATTAGGGGAACATAAAAACCTAACTCCTCGGTATGTTGTAAGGAATAAATGTATCAGTTCATCTAGAGAGCTTAGAATGATGCCTGGCAGCATCTCAGCTCTTATACCTCTTAAGATATGCTTAGTATTGAATAAGCATAGGAAGGTGCGTGCTGAGGGGGCAAGAGCGTGGTGGATGAGAACCGGAAGTCTGAGATATGTGACTCCAGTCTTGGCTATGCTACTCTTACTATGTGATCTTGGGCAAGTCAGTTAACTTCCCGGGGCCTCAGTTTATATCTTTTCTTCTTTATTTTTTGGGGGAGACAGGGTCTTATTCTGTTACCCAGGCTGGAGTGCGGTGGCACAATTATAGCTGACTGCAGGCTTGAATAAACCCCTGGGCTCAAGTGATCCTCCCACCTCAGCCTCCTGAGTATCTGGGACCACAGCTGCATGCCACCACTCCCAGTTAATTTACTTTATTTTTCTTTGAGACAAAGTCTTGCTCTGTCGCTCAGGCTGGAGTGCAGTGGCACGATCTTGGCTCACAGCAACCTCTGCACCCCAGGTTCAAGCGATTCTTCTGCCTCAGCCTCCTGAGTAGCTAGGATTACAGGCACCTGCCACCATACCTGGCTATTTTTTTATTTTTTTTTTTACCGGAATTTTTTTGTATTTTTAGTAGAGACATGGTGTCACCATGTTGGCCAGGCTGGTCTTAAATTCCTGACCTCAAGTGAGCAACCCGCCTTGGCCTCCCAAAGGCATGAGCCACCACACCCCATCACACTAGATAATTTTTAATTTTTTTGTAGAGATGGGAGTTATTATTATGCTCTCCAAGCTGGTCTTGAACTCCTGGGCTCAAATGATCCTCCTGCCTCAGCCTCCCAAAGCGCTGGGCTTACAGGTGTGAGCCGCCATGCCTGGCCAGCCTGGGCCTCAGTTTCTACACGTATAAAATGAGGAGGTAGGACTAATTGGTCTGTGAGAGCCCTTCCAGTGCTAATGCTTTCTAAAAAACTTCACAGGGGCCAGGTGCAGTGGCTCACACCAGCACTTGGAGGAGGCAGAGTTGGGAGGATTGCTTGAGCTCAGGAGTTTGAGACCAACCTGGGCAACACAGCAAGATCCTGTCCCTACAAAAAATCAAAAAATTAGCTGGGCATGGTGGCGCACATCTGTGGTTTCAGCTACCAGGGAGGCTAAGGCGGGAGGATTGCCTGAGCTCGGGAATTTGAGGTTGCAGTGAGCCATGATTGCACCACTGCACTCCCACCTGGGCAACAGAGCAAGTCCCTGTATCAAAAAAAGCAAGCAAATGGCAGAACGTGGTGTCTCATGTTTATAATCCCAGCACTTTGGGAGGCTGAGGCGGGTGGCTCACTTGAGGTGAGGAGTTTGTGACCAGCCTGGCCAACAAGGCAAAACCCTGTCTCCACTAAAAATACAAAAATTAGCTGGGCCTGGTAGTGGCTGCCTGTAATCGCAGCTACTTGGTGGAGCTGAGGCAGCAGACTTGCTTGAACCCGGGAGGTGGAGGTTGCAGTGAGCTGAGATCATGCCACTGCACTCCGGCCTGGGCAGCAAAGCAAGACTGTCTTAAACAAACAATCAAACAAACAAAAACCCAAAAACTTCACAGGGTTTGAGATCCTCCTGAACACACACACACACACACTCCACTTCCCTTCATTTATGTTCCTACAGCCCCTGTGTGGTTCATTCATCTCGAATGACATCGCTAACTCTCTTCCCTGCTTTTTTGAGGGTAGGGACTGTGTCTATTCATGCCAGGACCTCAGAGCCTGGCATGGTGCCTACCATATGGTTCCTGTGCAGTAAATATCATCTCTACTGGAGCAAGTAGGAATATAAGGTGTGACACAAAGGGGAGGGATGGGGATAATTTTTTTTTTTTTGAGTGTTGCCCTGTCACCCAGGCTAGAGTGTAGTGGTGTGATCTCGGCTCACTGCAACCTCCACCTCCCATGTTCAAGCGATTCTCCTGCCTCAGCCTCTGGAGTAGCTGGGACCACAGGCGCATGCCACCATGCCTGGCTAATTTTTTGTATTTTTGGTAGAGACAGGGTTTCACCGTGTTAGCCAGGACGGTCTCGATCTCTTGACCTTGTAATCTGCCCGCCTCAGCCTCCCAAACTGCTGAGATTACAGGCGTGAGCCACCGTACCCGGCCCGTGCTGGGGATAATTTTTATTCCTAGTTGGTCTTTCGGGAAATAGTTGTTGGGAGTAGCTGGAGGGGCCTGGAGACCTAAGCCGGGTGTTCTGGAGTATTGAGAGGACGGAGACCTGGGTGCAGGGAATGGGGAAAAGGAAGAGCAGTTTGGAGCAGGGGCGCCTACAATGTGTTTCACCTCCCAGGCTCCTCCTGCAATTGACCTTTGTTTTTGTTGTTGTTGGTTTGTTTTTTTGAAAGAAGCAGAAATGTGGTCGGGCCCAGCCCAGTAGCCTGCACAGGGTAGGCCTGCAAATATTTCAAATATGTAGCCAAGAGTCATAGCACCTGAGAGCTAGAAGGAAACACAGAGGTTTGAGGCAGGCTTCTCATTTTTACAACTAAGTAGAAAACACAAGCCAGAAAGCAGTGTCCCTTGCCCGTCAAGCTGACGCATCAGATAGTAGCGGTGATGGGAATGTGGGTCTGCCAACTTCCAACCCAGGGCCCCACCCTGCACCCTGCTTCCTCCAACACTTTGGCTGAACAATGAATGACTTGCCTGGGAATGTTTTGGAAAGTGTGGTTGTGACTTCACCAGGCTTTGGTTCTGTCCAACCGTCTAGCTGCCTCCTCCATGGAGCCACCTGGATGGCCCCCAGGGCGTTGAAATACAGATAGGCAGAACTGAGCTTGTTACCTTCTCCCAAGTTTTCCACTTCCCTCTTGTTTCTGCTCTCAGTAAAAGGTGCCACCATTTATTATTGTATTGTCTAGATTAGAAATCTGGGCGCGGTCCTTGACTCCTACTTCTCCCTCGCCCCTCAATCATTACCAATGCCTGTCAATCCCACCTCCTGCTCTCTTTCCATTTCATCCCCGTCTCCAGTACTGAGGCTCCAGTTCAGGGTCTCATCACGTCCGGGCAGACTCCTCATCAGTCTCCCTACATTCAGACTCCAGTCCCCAGCAGCTCAAAGTGTCACCTGCAGGCTGTTTGTAAAACACAAGTCTGGTCGAATGTTGATTGAAGTCCTGTGCTTGGTGCTAAATGAATGATGATGAACAAGACAGATGGGGCTGAAGAGTTAATCAGGGCAAGGGCGATATGGACAAGTATATTCTAATCATAATATACCACAGTGAGGGTGTGGCAGGGGAAATGCAGAGATGCGAACCTCGGGGAAGGACGGCTCCTGAAGCTGGTGTGTTAAATTAGTTCATGTGAGTAGATGAATACTCCTAATCCCGCGAGATTTTAACATTTGCTTCTCTCCCTGTGTCTTGTGGGCTGCGTGCTGTAATTGGGAGTGTGTGTGTATGCAAGCATGTCTGTGCACGCATGTGTTTCTGTTGGGATTGCGTTTGGCTATGAGTGGCAGACAACCAAGAGTGGTGGCTTAAACAAAATGGAAGTTTATTTTTTCTCTGACTTAAGGTCCAGACCCAAGTGGTCCAGGATTGCTGTGGTGTCGTGTGTGTGTGTGTCTCTGTGTGTGTGTGTGTGTTTCTTTTTTTTTGAGACAGGATCTCACTCCGTCACCCAGGCTGGAGTGCAGTGGCATGATCACAGCTCACTGCAGCCTCAAACTCCTGGGCTCAAGCCATCCTCCTGCCTCCTCACCTTAGCTGCAACTACAGGTGTGCGCGACCCCGAATGACTAACTTTCTTATTTTTAGCAGAGATGGGATCTTTCCCTGTTGCCCGGGCTGGTCTCGGCTTCCTGGCCTCAAGTGATCCTCCCACCCTGGCCTTCCAAAGTGCTAGGACTATAAGCATGAGCCACTGCACCCAGCAGGTTGCAAATTCTTTGACACTTCTCTCGTTAAACAATCGATCAGTGAGAGACAGCCTCATTGAGCTATAAATAAAAGGTTCAATTACTATAGAAGAAAAGGAATTTCATATTAGGGGAAGGTTAGTCGTCTCTGTCACAATGTGTGTGTGTATAAATTTTCTAGGCGTCCTCTGTCCCTTCTCCTTGAATGCTGGTGGACTTGTGACCGCTTTGACCAAAACAGTAGGTCTATTCGAGTAGGCAGAAGTGATGGCAGGTACCTTCCGGGCTTCAGTTGTGACAGGCCATAGAGCATCGACTTTGATCACTGGCATACTTGCTCTAGGAACCCGGGCTGCCGTGTAAGAAGTCCAACTCTCCTGACAGCTGGAGAGGCCACATGTTCCAATTCGTAGCTCTGGCTGAGCCTTCCAGCTGTCCCGGCCGGCATGCCAGACGTGAGTGAAGCCATCATGGACTCTCCTGTGCGCAGGCTCAACTCCACCAAGTGACCTCAGTCAATGGCACAAGAAGTAAAACAATTATCCAGCCGAGCCTTGCCTGGAAGTTGCACCTACCGACACGATGTTTATCCTGGTTGACTGGGGGGTAGTCACATGGCCACACCTGGCTGAAAAGAAGGCTGGAAAAAATAAAGTCCTTATTCTGGGTGGACATTGCCCAGCTATAAATAAAAGGTCCAATTACTATAGAGGAAGAGAAGAGGAATCTCATATTAGGGGAAGGTTAGCTCTCTCACAGCATGTCTGTGTATGTGTAATGTAAAGTTTCTATGTGTTTATCACTGGAAAGTCATTCAATATTAATTGGTTCTGTTACACAAATGAGGACCAGAGAGGTAGAGTGAGCCACCCAAAGTCACACAGGAAGTGATAGTGCCCCGGGCCTCTAATATCAGGTCAGGAGCATCCAGTCAGTAGATAGACTAGGAATTTGCAGCTTCTGGTCCCAGGCTTGCCCTGTCACCTCCCAGGACTATACTACTGGCACCTGTCTCCACCTGGCACCCACTTCCTTGTACCCATACTTACTTCTGGGTGGATGAGGGGACCCTGGATTAGAGCAGTAATTTCCTAGCATCCTCCAGAAAGAGGGAAGACAGGCAGGAGGTGGCTCCAGCCTGGAACCTGGGCAATGCTTCTGAGTGTGGCCTGGGGAGCCACTGACATGTGGGCCAACCTGGCTGAAGGACCTACAGTCAGGTCTTTTGATCCTTGGAAGGAAGATGGCTAGGAAAGACTTTTTTTTTTTTCTGCATGGTGAAACCAGTTTATGCCAATATTTCATTACATCCTCATCCAGGGAGGCACCCGTCCCATCTGACTTGCTCATGGACAGTAGGTCCTGATGCTGGTGACTAGGTAGCCTAGGGATACTGGCGAGTCTTTGCGGTGCATCTGAATGCTGTGGCTCAGTGATTACAAGGTGATTTTGCCCTCTGAGGATCAATTTCCTCTTACGTAAAATGAGGATTGTAAGAACTGCCTCTTAGGATTTTCATGAGCATTTAAAATGAAATAATATTGGCCAGGCATGGTGGCTCTCATCTGTAATCCCAGCACTTTGGGAGGCCAAGGTGGGCAGATCATCTGAAGTCAGGAGTTCAAGATTAGCCTGACCAACATTTGGTGAAACTCTGCCTCTACTAAAAATACAAAAATCAGCCGGGCGTGGTGGCGGGCACCTGTAATCCTGGCTACTCGGGAGGCTAAGGCAGGAGAATCACTTGAACCAGGGAGGTGGAGATTGCAGTGAGCCGAGATCGCGCCACTGGACTCCAGTCTGGGTGACAGAGCGAGACTCCATCTAAAAATAAAAAATAAAAATTAATAAATAATATAGGTAAAGCGCTTATCACAGTGCCTGGCCATAACAAGCACTTAACACATATTAGCCATTACTATTATTATTATTATTACCACTACTAAGTCCTGCCAGGCTATAATATCTCTGGCTCTAAGAAAAAGGAAATTGGAAGAAATAATAATGGCAATAAGTTCGGATATAGTTATTATTATTATCTGAGACAGAGTCTCACTCTGGAGAGAGACTGGAGTGCAGTAGCGTGATCTTGGGTCACTCCAGCCTCGACCTCCTGGGCTCAAATGGTTCTCCTGCCTCAGTCTCCCAAATAGCTGGGACCACAGGAGCTCACCACCGTGCTCGGCTATTATTTTTTTTTTTTTACTTTTTGTAGAGACGAAGTCTCATTTTGTTGGCCTTGAATTCCTGAACTCATGTGATCCTCCCACCTTGGCCCCACAAAATGCTGGGATTATAGGAGTGAGCCACTGCGCCCGAACTTGATGTGATTTTTTGCAGACCTTACCCATGTTTTCCTTACTGGCATTTTCACACTTCATGCCCACCACTGGCCCCTTTTCTAGGGGCTGGACTGTCCGGTGCTCATTGCCTCAGAAGATGATGCTGCAGAAATAAAGTTGCTTCCTGGCCTAGTTCCCCAGAAAGCCAGCCTTTAGGGGGATGGAGAGGTTTCTGAACACAGGCCACATATTTGAAGGAAATACCATAAATGAAACTGGGTGGGGGTAGGCTTACGGGGAGTGGGCTTCCATTCAGAAACTAAAGAAGCTTCCTCCAGGCTGGTGGCAGAGGAAAAGGAATGACTATGTAGGTGGCCATGAGTTCCAGCAAGAAGAACCCCACTGTGTATTTGGGGCCACAGCCTAGGCGAGCAGGAGAATGGCCCCGTTGTGAGGCTGGGGAAATGAGAACTTGGTCCCCTGGAGTCCTGGAACACTAAGCCTGGCATGAATGTAGTAAAAAAAAAAAAAAAAGCCGCCAGAAGCCAGGCATGGTGGCACAGTTCTGTAGTCCCAACTACTCAGGAGACTCCCATCCTCATGGGAGGATGGCTTTAGCCCAGGAGTTCAAGGCTGCAGTGAGCTGCGATCATGGCACTGCACTCCAGCCTGGGTGACAGAGCGAGACACTGTCTCTAAAACAAAAAACAAAAAACACCCACGTGTGAGTCAGTGACTAGCTGAATAGTGGATGACACAGTGATTCAGATCAGCGGCAGATGACATAGAGGCGGAGTGCTTTCACCCCCGCCCTCGGACACTTTGAAAAAATCCTGTTGCAGAAGGAGGGGGAACCTGAAATTGGCTGTGATTAAACTGAGTTATACAAAAGTTAATACCTATTTCCTATACCCTAAAGTTGGGGATGGAGTTGTTCCTGCTACTCTTGTGTCAAGTACTGTATAATTTGTGACATGAAGCCATCAAGTTTAAGTCAATCAGATGTGAATTTGAATTCCAGCTGTGTGACCCAAGATAAGTTACCTAACCTCTCTGTTCCTCAGTTTCCTCTGCTACCATGTAGGGATCCTAATATCAACCTCTTACAGTTGATGGGAGGATATGAATGAGGAAAGGGATGTCAAGTTTTTATGTGTTTAGCTCTGGAAAGCCATTCAATATTTGTTGGTTCTCTTACACAAATGAGGACCAGAGATGTAGAGGGAGTTGCCCAAAGTCACACAGGAAACCATACAGCCTTAGGCCCTTGGTTTCAGGCTTGGATGCTGAGAGAGGTCAGGAAGGCCAGAGCAGCTGGGCAGGCTTTCTGGAGAAGGGGCCCTCTCTTGGGAAGGTGCTCCTAGATGTCATCCCCAAGCTTCCCTGCCCCTTCCACCAAAATGGGAGAAAAGGACTTCATGAGGAAAAACTGCTCTGGGGAGGGACAAGCCACAGCTCCTGATTCACTCCTGCCAGTGTACACCAAGATCTCTTGGGGGCCAGGTGGTTTCCAAGCCAGGCCTCATGTGCCCTTCCACATGGGTGACCACGCAGGAGCCTCAGGACGTCCACACCTGTGGAACAAATTTAACGAATCTGGCAAGCCATGACCACATCCAGATCCTCAGTGCTGGCAGTGGGGGGGGATTCTCGTGGCTTCTGTTGTGCCGAGTGGGCAGAATTTTCAGCACGAGGGATGCCCATTGTGTCTCCCAGCTTTTGTCCCAGCCTTTTCTGAGTTTTCCTCCTGCAGGGCCCCCAAGCCCACATTCTGCACATTTCCTGGTCTGCAGTACCCCTAAGCAGGCAGCAGATTTATGTGGATCTCCAGCTCTCAGAGACAACTACCCCCTTTCAGGTAAGAGAACGGTGGGCCTGGCTCTGGGGCTGTCCAGAAGGCAGAGCTGCACTAAGAGGGATTTAGGATAGACTGAAGGAGCATCTTGCCGACGCGGAGGAGAATGAGGCTACGGAGCAGGTTTTGTCTACGTGTTTGCTTCAGTTTTTCTCTCTCATTTTTTTTTTTGGCTTCTGAGAGCATGAGATGCACAGGGCTTTCATGCCCTGTGCATCTCTCCTTTGGAGGCTGCACAGCCTAAAGGGCACAGGCTTTGGAGACAGCAGACCTACATTGAAATCCCAGCTCTGACATTCAGTTTTCTACCCGTAAAATGGGAAAAACTATATATAATTATATATATAGAATAACTATATATATCCTTATTATAAATTCCATGTAGCAATTCATTCAAGATGCTTTCATTGATTTTTGAGGAATGCTTGTACCAGTAACCAACCTAAGGTTACCAATGAGAGACAAGTGTAGTTTTGACGTGAATGTTGGTTGATAGTCTCATTTAAGTTAAGGAGTAAGATGAAAGTGAAACAAGGAAGATTTTTCTCCTGAGCTTCATTCAATGATATGGATAGCCTCTTTGGTGAACCCGATAGTAGTTTACAAATACTGAAAGAATATTTCCTCGAATTTTTGTGCTATTCACAATGTAATGGCTACATACAAGACACATTATTAAGTTTAATCTAGATAATTAACAATTTCTCCATCAAATTTTTTTTTTTTTTTTGAGACAGAGTTTCACTCTTGGTGCCCAGACTGGAGTGCAATGGCAGGATCTCGGCTCACCGCAGGCTCTGCCTTCTGAGTTCAAGCAATTCTCCTGCCTCAGCCTCCCGAGTAGCTGGGATTACAGGCATGTGCCACCACACCCGGCTACTACTATTTTTAGCAGAGACAGGGTTTCTCTATGTTGGTCAGGCTGGTCTTGAACTCCCGACCTCAGGTGATCTGCCCACCTTGTCCTCCCAAAGTGCTGGGATTACAGGAGTGAGCCACCGCACCTGGCCTCCATCAATATTTTAAGTCTCAACAATCAGCGAAGCAATAGATCAAGCCCTGTTTTGCAGTTTTTGCTGATGTCCATACTCTTACCATGGCCAAGTTCATGCTACCCATGTGACATCACTGAGCATGGAGGTGGGAGGAGATTTACAGTATTGCACTTCTACCATGCAGATATAATAGACATGAATAATCTCAAAAACATGGATCATAGGAGAATGTAGTAAAATAATTAGGAAGTTATGAGTTTTGTTTTGAAGATACTTAATTTAATTATAGGCTTACATCATTTAATTTTTTATAATGACGGTACTTAACAACTGACTAAAAATTTGACAATCAGCTCTTGTGAGATGGTGCAAGCTGGCTGCAGCTCACCAGTGCACAGGAGATAAGGCAGGTCTTGTGAATGGGAGAAGTTGGCTGGGTGCGGCTAAGAGAAATTGGGCAGCACCCCCTTTCCCTAAATGGGAAGCCACTAACCAGGTCCCAAAAGCTATTGTCCATCGTGTGGAGTGTTGTCAGACTATCCGATTTTCTTTCCTAGAAATCTGGGTTTTTATGTGATTCTTTTGATTTAAGAAAATTGGCAACAAGTGAAGACAATTTTGCATACATAGTGCAAGCCAAACCAAATCTATTTGTGTGCAGGATATAGCCTGTGAGCCCCCCTCTGCCCTCACCTGTGCCTCGTAAGTGCTCCTGTTAGGGACCCAGTGAGCAGGGCCCGGACTAGGATGAGGGGGAGTGAGGCACTCACCCCAGTCATAGAACTTAAGGGAATCCAAAAATTCAGTAATCAAAATAAATAATATTTTAATGCCATATTAAGACAATTTTTTTAGGGATGGGGTCTTGCTATGTTGCCCAGGCTGGATTCGAATCCCTAGTCTCATACAATCCTCCCACCTCAGCCTCCCGAGTAGCTGAGACTATAGGCACACCCCACTGTGTGCCTATATTTTTAGCAATCAGATTAATGCAAAAAAATCCATATTGAACAAAATGATATTGTCAGTAAAGACAGAATCAGTAACAGTATTGTGCCAGGGCACACTGGAGCCTGAGGCAAAAGTGAAAATCTATAATACTAATTTGGGACTAGGGGAGCTCAATGGGCATTTGTTAATGGAGCTTAATGGCACCATCGGTGCCATTCTCCGGCCCAGTGTCCTAGGGCTTTGGGGAGGGCAGGGATACTTTAAGATTTCAAGCTGGGAGGCCAAGCACGGTGGCTCACACCTATAATCCCAGCACTTTGGGAGGCCCAGGTGGGTAGATCACCTGAGGTCAGGAGTTCAAGATCAGCCTGGCCAACGTGGCGAAACCTTGTCTCTACTAAAAATAAAAAATTAGCCAGGCGTGGCAGCTAACGCCTGTAATCCCAGCACTTTGGGAGGCCGAGGCAGGCGGATCACAAGGTCAGGAGTTTGAGATCAGCCTGGCCAACATAGTGAAATCCTGTCTCTACTAAAAATACAAAAATTAGCCGGGCATGGTGGTACACACCTGTAATCCCAGCTACTCGGGAGTCTGAGGCAGGAGAATCTCTTGAACCTGGGAGGCAGAGATTGTGGTGAGCCAAGATCATGCTACTGTACTCCAGCCTGGGCTACAGAGCAAGACTGCATCTCAAAAAAAAAAAAAAAAAAAAAAAAAAAATTAGCTAGGTATGGTGGCGCACACCTGTAGTCCCAGCTACTTGGGAGGCTGAGGCAGGAGAATCGCTTGAACCCAGGAGGTGGAGGTTGCAGTGAGCTGAGATCGCACCACTGCACTCCAGCCTGGGCGACAGAGTGAGACTCAGTGTCAAATACAAACAAACAAAGATTTGGAGCTTGGAAACTTCCTTCCAGGCCTTGGCTCTTCTTGAAGGCTTCTGTTTTCCATGTGGCTCCTAGGAAGGCCCAGAGAATGCTTGCTCAGCAACCTACCCAACCCCAGAAGATCTGAGTTAGAGGAGGAGCGGAATCCATCCACAGTGGAGCTGATTTGCATGACAGGGCTTGCCATTGCTGAGGACCTGGGGAGTCACCACTCCTGACTCTGCAAGGTCCTTGCTGTGTGACTTTGCGCAGCTGATTGGACCTGCACAGTTTCCTAGGATATGGGGCCTATGTTATTCTCCCTAACTGCCAGCCGGTCACAGCATCTTGTTTACCCCTTGTGGAGTTTTATTTTATTTTTATTTTTTAAAATTTTACTTTAAGTTTTGGGATACATGTGCAGAACGTGCAGGTTTGTTACATAGTATACATGTGCCATGGTGGTTTACTGCACCTATCAGCCTGTCATCTAGGTTTTAAGCCCCACATGCATTAGGTATTTGTCCTAATGTTCTCCCTCCACTTTCCCCCCCCGATCCCCCCTGACAGGCCCCGCTGTGTGATGTTCCCCTCCCTGTGTCCGTGTGTTCTCATTGTTCAACTGCCACTTATGAGCGAGAACATGTGGTATTTGGTTTTCTGTTCCTGTGTTAGTTGCTGAGAATGATGGCTTCCAGCTTCATCCATGTCCCTGCAAAGGACATGAACTCATTCTTTTTTATGGCTGCATACATTTTATTTATTTATTTTTGGAAATAGAGTCTCACTCTGTCAAGCAGGCTGGAGTGCAGCGGTGCCATCTCAGCTCACTGCAACCTCTGTCTCCCAGGTTCAAGCGATTCTCCTGCCTCAGCCACCTGAGTAGCTGGGGTTACAGGTGCCCGCCACCACAACCACACTCGGCTAATTTTTGTATTTTTAGTAGAGGTGGGGCTTCACCATATTGGCCAGGTTTGTCTCAAACTCCTGACCTCAAGTGATCTGCCCACCTTGGCCTTCCAAAGTGCTGGGATTCCAGGTGCAAGCCACCACGACTGGCTGAGTTTTACATTTTACATCCTAGAATATAAAGGTCAAATCTCTCCTCCCTTTCCTCCAAGCAGAAAACCACTTTGTTTAGCTTAGATCAGTGGTTCTCAAATCAGGGTGGGGGAGTTTTGTCCATCAGAAGACATTTGGCAATAAAGGCATTTTGGGTTGTCATGACCAGGAGCACGGGTGCTACTACCATCTACTGAGTAGAAGCCAGGAATGCTGCTAAACCCTGTACGATGCCCAGGGCAGTTCCCTACACTGTAGAATTATCTAGTCCAAAATGTCAATATGCTGAGGTTAAAGCTGAAGTTGAGAAACCTTGGCCTAAAAAGATAGATCTCTGTCCCGTTTTTGAAGTTCTCCTGGGAGACTTGCTCTGCCTCCAGTTTTGTCTCGCTTCTATTGCCTTAAAGCACCTTAGCCTTCCAAAGTGCTGGGATTATAGGCATGAGCCACCACGAAGTTCTCTTCCATTGCCTTAAAGCTCTGGAAACCAGAAACTTCTAACTCATTCACTCCTATTGTTATTTTAGAACCTTCTTTCCATCTAGCTTCAAGGGAGATAAAAAGTAAGTCCCTCAATCCCCACTCTCTTCTTGGGCAAACTGGCATTTCCCCCTCGCTCTTCTATGTCTTGTTGATTTATTTCTTTTCCACCCTTCTCCCACCAGGGCTCAAATCAAGAGAAGCAGGGGCTCAGTTCTAGTTTCCTAGATTTAAGAAGGAGCCCCAGCCTTTGCTCTGTGGAGAGGCAGGCCAGGGAGACAGGAGGTGAGTTTCAGCGTCTGTGGGCGACCAAGGACTGACAAGGACGAGCAGGGACCTCACCAGATGGTTAATAAACATTTGAACAATGGGGGGGCAGGTAGTTTCCTTTTGCTGCCCACTCCAGGATGTCTTTGCCTGGCAAGAAAAGAAGGCTGGGCTTGGTGGCTCACACCTGCAATCCCAGCACTTTGGGAGGCTGAGGCAAGTGGATTGCTTGATCCCAGGACTCCAGACCAGCCTGGGCAACATGGCAAAAACCCTTCTTCATAAAAAACAAACAAACAAACAAAAAACAAATTAGCTGGGTATGGTGGCTCACACCTGTGGTCCCAGCTACTTGGGAGGCTGAGGTAGGAGGATCACCTGAGTTCAGAGAGGTTGAGGCTGCCATGAGCTGTGATTACACCACTGCACTCCAGCGTGGGCAACAGAGTGAGACCTTATCTCAAAAAAAAAAAAAAAAAAAGGAAAGAAAATGCCCAGAAGGCTTCATCTCCCAAGTGCCTGCTGCCTGACCAAGGAGGCATACATAAAATGCCAGCCCTGCAGGAGCTTCTACTTCCTTAGTGGTGGTGGTGAGGAGTTTAAATACTCAGACTGGGAGTTTCTGGTATTTTCTTCCTGAAGAGTGAAGAAAAGGGTTTTGGAGCAGCATGAGAGGAACTGCCAATAGCAGTAATAATAGCTTCTATGTATCACTGAGTACCCGCCAGGTGCCAGGCACTGAGGAAGTCCCACCCACCCCCCACCATTTGGTTATAGACGTTTTTTGGTTTTTGTTTTGTTGTTTTGTTTTTTTGTTTGTTTTGAGACAGAGTCTCACTCTGTAGCCTGGGCTGGAGCACAGTGGTGCAATCTCGGCTCACTGCAACTTCTGCCTCCTGGGTTCAAGTGATTCTCATGCTTCAGCCTCCTGAGTAGCTGGGATTACAGGCACCCACCACCACACCCAGCTGTATTTTGTATTTTTAGTAGAGGCAGGGTTTCACCATGTTGCCCAGGCTGGTCTTGAACTCTTGACCTCAAGTGATCCACCCGCCTCAGCCTCCCAAAGTGCTGGGATTACAGGCATGAGCCACCACGCCTGGACGTTTTGTTTTTGAGAGAGTCACTATGTCGCCCAGGCTGGACTGCAGTGGCACAATCTCGGCTCACTGCAACCTCCACCTCCCTGATTCCAGTGATTCTCGTGCCTCAGCCTCCCAGGTAGCTGGGACTACAAGCATGCACCACCATGCCTGGCTAATTTTTGTATTTTTAGTAGAGACAGGTTTTCACCATGTTGGCCAGGCTAGTCTGGAACTCCTGACTTCAAGTGGTCTGACTCCCCTCAGCCTCCCAAAGTGCTGGGATTACAGTCGTAAGCCACTGTGCCCAACTGGTTATATAAATGTTTTGTGGTAAAATATACATATAAAATTTACCATTCTGGCTGGGTATGGTGGCTCAAGCCTGTAATTCTAGCACTTAGGATGGCTGAGGTGGGCGGATCACCTGAGGTCAGGAGATTGAGATCAGCCTGGCCAACATGGGGAAACCCTGTCTCTAATAAAAATACACAAATTAGCCAGACTTGGTGGTGGGCACCTGTAGTCCCAGTTACTCGGGAGGCTGATGCAGGAGAATCACTTGAATCCAAGAGGTGGAGGTTACAGTGAGCCGAGATCGTACCACTGCACTCCAGCCTGGGCAACAGAGCAAGACTCTGTCTCAGAAAAACAAAATGTACATTCTCGCCATTTGGAGGTGTACACTTCATTGGCATTAAGTATTTCCACAGTGTGGTTCAGCTGTTATCACCTCCATGCCCAGAACTTTCTCATCATCTCAGACAAACTGCACCCATTAAACACTAACTCCCCAGTTCCCCTCCCCTAGCCCCGGGGAACCTCTGTTCTACTTTCTGCTTCTGTGAATTTTGGGCAGAGTTTTACATTATCTCTCACTGTCACTGTGTCTTTGTCATTCTATGTTAAAAATCTGTACTTCACAGATGGGAAAGCAGGCCCAGAGGAGTTAAGTAATTGGACCCACAGTCAAACAACTAGCAAGTGGACGAACCAGGATTTGAATCCAGGTCTGTCTGGCTCCAAAGGACAGAGAAAGAAGAGGCAAGGAGGGAGAATGGAGGAGCTGCCTGAAGTGAGGTATGGGTGAGGAATGGAGGAGGCTCGTGTTTTCTTTCTTTCTCTTCCACTGACAGCTTGCTCGGGAATGCTGACCGGGTGCGCCCTCTCTCTGACCTACGTAATTCAGGCCGGGAGCTTTGAGTGCGAACAGGTGGGTTTCTTTCCTGCCTAGTGCCTCTGTTTCCCCAATTTCATCTGACATCCTTCCTAGCTACGGTAAGGAGGAGCCAGCAGTAGGGGAATTTGGAACTCTGGGCTCCGAGTAAAATCTGACAGCGCTTCCCCTGGAGCCTCCCTCCTCTCAAACCTTTCTGTTCCTGGACAAGTTGACCAGTGTGTGAGTCTATCTGAGCAGCTCCCTTGTGCTTGCTGCTCTGTAGGGCACAACAACAAGATAAGGCCTGATAACAGGGAACGAGGCCAGCCAGAATGTGCGCAGGGATCCTGCATAGCAGTGAGCATAAGGAATTCAGGGGTGGAGGCGTTCAGGGTGGGTTGGAATAGTCAGGGAAGAATTCCTAGAGGAACTGGGTCTCAAGAGGTGGCTAGGATTGGGATGAAAGAAAAAGCAAAGAGGGTTCTTGGAGGTGGGGAATAATTCAGAAGTCTTGGAGAGTACACCTCTCTCTGGAGCTCTGGGAACCCCAATGATGGAGGAATTCTTTCAGCTACCCATTCATTCTTTCATTCATTCATTCAATAAACATATATTAAACACCTACTTCATATGAAGAGTAGTGATGGCCAGGCGTGGTGGCTCACGCCTACAATCCACACTTTTGGTGGCTGAGGCGGGTGGATCACTTGAGCCCAGGAGTTTGAGACCAGCCTGGGCAACAGGGTGAAACCTTGTCTCTACAAAGAATACCAAAATTAGCCGGGCATCGTAGTGCATGCCTGTGGTCCAGCTACTTGGGAGGCTGAGGTGGAGGATCGTTTGAGCCTGGGAGGCAAATGTTGTGGTGAGTCCAGATCATGCCACTGCGTTCCAGCCTCAGTGACAGTGTGAGACCCTATCGCAAAAAATAAAAATAAGAGTCGTGACAAATAAGATACAGTTTCTGCCGTTGAATGATTTACAGTCAGGTAATGGAGATAAGTTTTTGTTTTAAATGGAACTTGTGTATGAATGGGAATTGCAGACATGATGCGCTTAGCAGGAGGCCGCCATGGGAATGGCCAGTCCTTTCTGGGGTAGGATCAGGAACCGTCCTTGGAGAAGCTACTGCTTGAACAGAGTGTTGGGAGGTAAATAAGAGTTGGCTGGAAAGACAGTAGGGATGGACAGGCAGAGGCAGAGTGTGAGTGACTGCTCAGGAGCATGAAGCTGCCTGCAGGTGTATAGGGCTTCCAGGAGTTCTGGGAGCTGGAGGGTAAGGAGAGCACAGATGGGGCTGGAAGTGCAGGCAGAGGCTAGGTTAGAGAGATTAGAGAGAGGGTCTTTCATGCCATCTTGGGGAGTGAGGCTTTATCCTGGGTACAATGGAAGCCATTGGAGAGTTATTTATTTATTTATTTTTCTGAGACAGGTTCTCACTGTGTCACTCAGGCTAAAGTGCAGTGGCACGATCTCGGCTCACTGCAACCTCCACCTCCCAGGCCCAAGTGATCCTCCTACCTCAGCCTCCTAAGTAGCTGGGATTACAGGCAGGCACCACCACACCCGGCTATTTTTTGTATTTTTTGTAGAGACGGGGTTTCACTCTGTTGCCCAGACTGGATCAACTCCTGAGATCAAGTGATCTATCCATCCTGGCCTTCCAAAGAGTTGGAATTACAGGTGTGAGCCTCTGCACACGGCTGAGAGTTATTTTTTTTTTCTTGAGATGGAGTTTCACTCCTGTTGCCTAGGCTGGATTGCAATGGCATGGTCTTGGCTCACCACAACCTCCACTTCCCAGGTTCAAGTAATCCTCCTGCCTCAGCCTCCCAAGTAGCTGAGATTACAGGCACCCGCTACCACGCCCGGCTAATTTTTGTATTTTTAGTAGAGACGGGGTTTCACCATGTTAGCCAGGCTAGTCTCGAACTCCTGACCTTGGGTGATCTGCCTGCAGCTGAGAGTTTTAAGGAGGGAGATGCAATGGCCAGATAACCAGATATGCATTTTAGGAATGCAGCCATTGAGAGGGTAGCTCAAAGGGACGAAACTGGAGGCAGAGCAAGTTACACGGAGGTCGGCGTGATAATGCTGGCGAGAGAAGGAGGAAGGTCTGGACTAAGTCTATGCCATGGACTGATGAGAAGGCAGTGGGTGCGAGAGATATTAAGGAAGTAGTACTGTGGGGACTTGTTTACCAGTTCGATGTGGAGAGCAAGAGGGAGAAATCACAGATAATAATCAGGATTTGGGCAACCTGGCTGATGGTGCCATTCACAAGACAGGAAGAGGAGTAGGTTTGGAGGAGAGACAATACTTAATATTAATGAAGTACTTACCATGTGCCAGGCACTTTTCTAAGTCCTTTATATATATTAACTCAGGTAACCCATACAACTCTACGAGGTAAATCTCCTTAGAATCTCCATTACACAGATGAAGAAACAGAAGCGTAGAGAGGTTACACAACTTGCTCAAGGTCACACTGCTCGGGGCATGTAAGTGCAAGGTTAGAGCCATTATACCACTCCTTTCCAGGACAGTAAGGTTTTTTGTTTGTTTGTTTGTTTGTTTGCTCTGTCGTCCAGGCTGGAGTGAAGTGGCACATTCTTAGCTCACTGCAACCTCTGCTTCCCAAGTTCAAGCAATTCTCCTGCCCCAGCCTCCCGAGTAGCTGGGATTACAGGCACCCACCACCACGCCTAGCTAATCTTTGTATTTTTAGTAGAACTGGGGTTTCACCATGTTGGCCAGCCTGGTCTCAAACTCCTGACCTCAGAGACTCCCCCTCCTCAGCCTCCCAAAGTGCTGGGATTACAGGTGTGAGCCACGACACCCAGCCCAGGAGAGTATGTTTAATGTGCGTTGGAGATGCCTGTGGCCATCCTAGCTGATTGCATCCTCCGGGACCAGTAAGTGGCTTGAAGTATCTTGAGGAATGTTAATGTCTACAGAGTGGAGAGAAGAACAGCACAATGGCTCAAATGGAGCAGCCAGGGAGATAAGAGTCAAGAGAACTTGGCTTCATGCAAGTTAAGGAGGAAGAGGGAGGGGTCTCAGTAGGATCTCCAGGATTCTGTTTAGGAGGGGTTTAGGAAAGCAGTCAGTTATAAGGAAGGGTGGGGTCTGGTCTTTACTTCTGAGTTTGCATAGTAAGCATGCTACTTACTGCTGTTATGTTTAAATCTGTGTCAGCTGGGTGCAGTGGCTCATGACCATAATCCCAGCACTTTGGGAGGCTGAGGCGGGAGAACTGCTTGAGGCCAGGAGTTTGAGACCAGCCTGGGTAAGATGAGACTCCCTCACCACCGCCCACTGCCTCTATGAAATAAAACCAAAAATAAAAACATACATATACAGATATTTTTTGAGATGGAGTCTCACGTCTCACTCTGTCACCCAGGCTGGAGTGCAGTGGCATAATCTGGGCTCACTGCAGCCTCGCCTCCTGGGTTCAAGCAATTCTCCTGCCTCAGCCTCCTGACTAACTGGGATTACAGGCATGCACCACCATGCCTGGCTGATTTTTGTATTTTTAGTAGAGTCGGGAGTTGGGGTTTCGCCATGTTTTGCCAGGCTGGTCTCGATTCCTGGCCTCAAGTAATCTGCATGCCTCAGCCTCCCAAAGTGCTGGGATTACAGGTATGAGCCACGGTGCCCAACGATTTTTTTTAAATTAGCTGGGCATGGTGGGACATACTGTAGTCCTAGCTACTCAGGAGGCTGAGGCGGGAGGATCACTTGAGCCCAGGAGTTTGAGGCTACAGTTACTATGTTCATGTTACTGCACTCCAGCCTGGGTGACAGAGTGAGACCCTGTCTCTAAAAAAATACAATAAATAAATTAACTATGTGTATATTTGAGAGGCAGAAGGGAGAGTGTTGACAGAGATAATGGGTGTAAATGCCCCACAAGCTATGCCCTTGGGAATTTTTTCAGGAATTCTCAGGATCAGAAGCTGCAGAAATGTAAAATAAAATGAGATTGTTGCAGTCTGAGGCCTTAAGGACTCGGGCAGACAGGAGGATATAAGACCTGTCTCTTCAAACCCTGACATAGTAGCCAAAAAACATGTTACCCTGGACCCGGGAGGAAACACAATTCAGGTCATGAATTTCCACTCTGGCACCTTGGGAGAAATATCCCTGGTATAATGTAGATGTGGAGGAAATGCCAGGACAGTTGGGAGGCCCGAAGCCTGTTTAGTTAGGAAGAGTTCAGTGGAAGCCTGACTGTAATACAAGTGTGCAGCCTGTCTTGGTGAATTTTGGGCTGTGCTGAGCTCCTCTGGGAGTTGCTGCTTCCATCTTTTCTTCTGCAGTGTCCTTTTCTCTGCCAGCTTGTTCTTCGCGTCCTTGTCAGGCAGCGAGTGGCATGCCTGGGCGTCAGGCACAGATGGAACTGGAGCTCTTGCTGTGGGCCAGAAATAGCTTTGCAAATATCTGGCTGCGGGGGGTATCACGTTTCGTCCCCTTCCCTCCCCCGTCCCCCTCACTTCCATTTCTTGGGATTTCTGTGTCCACAGATGAGTGACTGGTCATTCCTGGGCTGGCTCCTGAGCCGAGTGCAGAACCATCCACCGTGGTTGGCAAGGTATGGCTCGCTGTCCCGGTCTTCCAATTCCTGCTTGTCACTCTGCTGGGAAGTGCTGTCTGTGGGATGAGCAGTGCAAATTCATCTGCAATGCCCTGCAGGCTGGCTGCACCCGTGACCGCTTCTCCCACTTCTGCTGCTGGCTTGCCAGCTCGTGCTGGTGGCCGTACCCTGCATCTTCTTTGTTGTCCATGTGCTGCACTAGACGGTGAGAGAGGAGACAGTGGGTGTGGAGAGCGGGTGTCTGCTGGAGACCTTGCGAGAGCTGGCAGCTGGAGGGGGCTCTCCCGGGACCCAGGCTGGGGCCCCTGGAGGCTTCTTACTTCCTAGAGGGGCAGCTGTTCATAGCAGAGATTTTCCCCGAAATGCCTTGAGGCTGCCGCCCGGTACCCCACCCTGCAGCCATACAGGGTCTTGGCCATCTGCACTGCCCACATGGTGCTGCGGGCCTGCACGGAGCTGGCCTTCCTGGCTGGACGTACTCTCTGGGTGTGATGTGCCATAGTTGCTTCACTGCCCCTCCTCCCCCCACCCCTCCAGTCCTGACTGCTTCCTGTCCAGGGCCCTGAGGAAGATCTTCCTGAAGTTCATGTTCAGGTGCGGTTGGGGCTGCTTCCTCCTGCAGCAGTGGAGTTGCACTACCTGGCTGGGTCTTCCTTTGCCAGGCACGCTCTGTGGCCTGCACCAGCTGCTGCTACTTCTGCTCCACTGTGATGAGGAAGGACCTGATGCTGGTGAGTGCCCGGGCAATGCAGGCCCCAGGCTCACTGCCCAGTGGTGACAAGCAGCTGGCTTAGGGCAGCAGCAGAGACCTGACACTCGCCTGCAACAATGCCACCCAGCAAAAACATCCTGCCATCTCGCTTGATCTTTGAGGGTGGGGAATGTGGCGTGGGGAGCGGGGAAACCCTGCTTCCTCCTGAAGACATTACCTCAACAGACATAGTACAGTGAAGTGATGAAGAGTGAGGCCTCTGGAACCAGACCACCTGGGTTCAAATCCCAGCTCTGCCACTTACCAGCTGTGTAACCTCGGACAAGTTGCTTAACTTTTCTTTACCCGTTTCTTTACCTGAAAAATGGAAATCATAATAGATCATACCTCATAGGAATGCTGTGAGGGTGAAATGAGTTTATACATGTAAAGTGCTTACAGATAGTAGCTGGTAACAACCGTTAGCCATTGTGTTAACCTCAGCTGCCTACAGCATCACTTTTGCCTCACCTAGCTGCCTGGGCCACCCGCAATCGTGGAATCAATTGTCAGTTCCTCCCTCACTTGCTCTTAGGGCTGTTGGAAGGCAACTCCCCCCACATTCTTTCTTGTAAGTCTCTCCTACACCTGTCCCCTCTGTCAGGTCCCCAAGTCATCTTCCTTGTTCATGTTTGTATTCTTGCCCCCTGTACTGCTGTTGCTGAACCTGCCAAGCACCTCTCTGCCTGCACTGCCCTTCCCTCCATTCCAACCTACACCTTCCTCCCTGGGGAAGCTCCTTGAATTAATCACTTAAAGCTTCTCTGCCTGGAAACCAACATCTTCCATGAGCCAGCCCGGACCTCCCTTTCTAGCCTGATGACCACTTTTTCTAAAGAAGCCCTCCATTCTAGCCACACCAGGAACTGTGCCTGTGGCCTTCGCAGGCTCCCTCACCTTCCCTCCCACCCTTTGCTTGTGCACCCTTCCTGGGAGCTCTGACCTAGGAGGCTTCAGGACTGAGTTCGAATCCTGCCCTGCCACTAGATGGCTGTGTGAGCTTGTGCAACTACTTGGTCCTCTTGGGATCAATTTCCTGCTGTGTAAAAAGAGACTGATCACACTTTCTTCACAGGGTCATTGTGAGGATTAAACAAGCTTCTTCTTTTTTTTTTTTTTTTTAAAGATGGGGTTTCACCATGTTGGCCAGGCTGGTCTCGAACTCCTGACCTCAAGTGATCCACCCACCGCAGCCTCCCAAAGTGCTGGGATTACAGGCGTGAGCCACCACGTCCGGCTAACAAGCTTCTTTAGGTAACGTGCCAGGCACACAATGTTCATCAACGATCAGTAGATGCCATGATTATCACCTACATTCTCCTATTATTGCTCAGATACTACCTTTTTCTTTGCAGCCTCCCTTCACTACTCCTCTGATCTTTTTTCCTCTGAGCTTCCAAGGCAATTTCACTTGACAATTAGTCATGCAGTGTTTTGTGACTTCCCCTTTACTGTGGTCTTCAGCGGTTATTTAAATCTCTTCCTGCTGTGTAACTTTGCACGTGTCTGTCTCTCCTGTCTGGTCTTTCATCTCAGTTGCAAGAAGGGGTGGTGATGATGTGCTTTGCAGGAAGAGGACACACCCTTCTGCTCCCAGCTTAGCACTTTGCATGGAATAGGAGCTCAACTCGTATATGCCGATTAAATTAATTTTGAAATCTTTAGGCTACATTTAGAACTGAGTCCAGACCTCATTTGATCCTTACAATAATCCTGTGAGGTAGGAGTTTGTAGACCCAATTGCACAGGAGTGGAAATGGAGAGGTTGGCATTTGACGAAGCACCTGTGCCAAGTAGGTGGCAAAGGCAGGGCTCAACCTCAGCCTTTTGACTCCAGATGCATTTGCCTGGCTGCCTCCTGCTTGCAGATGTCCATAGTCTGAGGTGCTGGGCTCCTGGCTGGCAGGGCTATGGATCTCCTGTTCACTGTAGAACCAGGCAGAGGTCAGGAAATTCCTGGAAGCGTAGAAGGAGCCCCACAGCTATGTGCAGATCAGTGCAAGAGTAAGGCTGTAGGTTCACAGAAAGGCCAATACATAAACTTAGGCCATCAGGGGTTTGTAAGAGGGGCCATATTCTATGCAATAACCAGGCTCTTAAACAAATTTTTCTTGTGGTAAAATATGTATAACCCAAAATTTACCTTTCTTTGTTTTTTTTTTTTTAAAGGCAGGGTCTGGCTCTGTCACCCAGGATGGATTGCAGTGATGTGCTCACAGCTTACTGTAGCCTCGAACTCTTGGGCTTAATTATTTTATGTATAAAATAGTTAATCCCAGCATTTTAACTATTCTATGTGTACAATTCAGTGGCATTAAGTACATTCACATATTGTACAACCATCAGCACTATCCATTTCCAGAACTTTAAATAATCCCCAGTAGAAACTGCATACCCATTCAACAATGACTCCCAGGTCCCCCCGCCCCCACTGGCCCCTAGTCCATGGTTAACTTCTATTTTCTGTCTATGAATTTGCATATTCTAGGTAGCTCACGTAAGGAGAATCAGACAATCTGTGTCCTTCTGTGTCTGGATTCTTTCACTTAGCATAACGTTTTTAAGGGCTATCCATGTTGTAGCCTGTATTGAAATTTCATTCCTTTTTATGGCTGAATAAAAATATGCATACATTATATATATATATGCAATATTTTGTTTATCCATTTATCTGTTGCTGGATAGACTCTTTTATATTCTTATATTTCAAGTGAAGATAATCATGAATTTCTGATATCTTAAAGTATCATTTCAGAGACAACTGGATACAATGTGCTTCCAAATGTAAGACGTATTCTTGCCAAAAAGGAAAAAAAAATCCAGCTCAAAGCTGATCAAGCCTCTAGATCTATCTACCAATGATAGGCTATCGAATTACATGATGTGAATACAATAAGCAAAATCCTGACTGGGAGAAAATCTACAGGATCAATGACTATGTTTCTTCAACAAATAAGTTTCAGGGGGAAAAAAAAGAAAGAGATAGAAGGGAAACCTGTAGATTCAAAGATACTTAAAAGTCATGTCAACTTACTGCAATGCGTGGATCTTGATTCCAACAAACAGTTTTTTAAAAAGACATTTATGGAGATCCTTCCATCATGGAGATAATGGCATATTTGATTATATTTAAAAATTATTGTTTAAAGGTTGGTATGACAATGGTATTGTGTTTTGTTTTTTTTTTACATAATCCTGGCGGAGCGCAGTGGCTCACTCCTGTAATCCCAGCACTTTGGGAGGTTGAAGGTGGATGGGTCCACTTGAGCTCACAAGCTGGAGACCAGCCTGGGCAACATGGTGGAACTGCATCTCTGCAAAGCAAACAAACAAACAAAAATTTAGCTGGGCGTGGTGGTGTGCCCCTGTAGTCCCAATTACATGGGAAGCAGAGGCAGAATCACTTGAGCCCCAGAGGCAGGGTTACAGTGAGCCAAGATTGTGCCACTGCACTTTAGCCTGGGTGATAGAGCCAGACCTTGTCTCAAGAAAAACAAAAAATAAAAACAAAACAAACCCTTATCTTTTAGATATACGGGATGAAATTCTTTCTTTCTTTCTTTCTTTTTTTCTTTCTTTTTTTGAAACAGAGTCTCTTTGTTACCTAGACTGAAGTTCAGTGGTGCGATCTCAGCTCACTGCAACCTCTACCTCCTGGCTTCACAGGATTCTCCTGCCACAGCCTCCCAAATAGCTGAGTGTGTGCTACCTTGCACAATAATTTTTGTATTTTCTTAAGAGACGAGGTTTCACCATGTCAGCTGGGCTGATCTCAAACTCCTGACCTCAAGTGAGTCATCTGCCTCGGCCTCCCAAAGTGCTGAGATTACAGGCATGAGCCTCCGTGCCCTGCCTTTCTTATTTTAAGACAGCCTTTCTCTGTCACTCAGGCTGGAATGCAGTGGTGTGATCTTGGGTCACTGCAACCTCCTCCCTGGCTCAAGTGATCCTACTGCCTCAGTCTCCCAAGTAGCTGAGACTACAGACCCACATCATGCCAGGCTAATTTTTTTTTTGTATTTTTTTGTATTTTTAGTAGAAACAGGGTTTCACCACGTCAGCCAGTTTGGTCTGGAACTCCTGCCCTCAAGTGATCTGCCTGCCTCGGCCTCCCGAAGTGCTGGGATTACAGGCATGAGCCACCACACCTGGCCTAAATATTTCATATGAAATTATGTGATATCTGGGATTTGCTTTAAAATTATACTCAATGTGGGGGGTTGGGGAGTAGATGGAAAGGTAGTTGAAACACTATTTCTGTGAATTGATAACTATTGAAGTTGTATGCTGGCTACTTGTGGGTTTATTATATTATTTTGTTTACTTGTATATGTGTTTGATTTTCTGTTAGTAACTTTTCTCACTCTATCGCCCAGGCTGGAGTACAGTGGCACAATTTCGGCTCACTGCAACCTCTGCCACCCAGGTTCAAGCGATTCTTCTGCCTCAGACTCCCGAGTAGCTGGGATTACAGGTGCTTGCCACTGTGTCAGGCTAATTTTTGTATTTTTAGTAGAGACGGAGTTTGACGATGTTGGCCAGGCTGGTCTTGAACTCTGGATCTCGTGATCTGCCCACCTCGGCCTCCCAGAGTGCTAGGATTACAAGCATGAGCCATTGTGCCCAGCCTCCTGTTAGTAACTTTTTTACCTCATTTCAGAAACATGTTCCTTCATTTTAGACTGATCTTCAGCAGGTACTCTAAGAATTTAGCTTTAAGTTTCCCGAAGAGCATTCTCCACCTACACTCCAAATTTCTGTGCAAAGGGTAAAGGATCTTAAACTAATAAGTGCATTTTGAGGAACAACATTTAAAGGTGTGCTTTTGATGTTTGAACATCAGCTATCAGACAGATTTGCAATTCTATGGACTTTTAAAAAAGCAGACTTGCTTATTTTCAATTAGTTTTGGAGAGTTTTGTATTGTGGTAACTTGCTGGGTACGGTGGCTCATGTCTGTAATCCCAGCACTTTGGGAGGCCAAGGTGGGTGGATCACCTGAGGTCAGGAGTTTGAGACCAGCCTGGCCAACATGGCGAAAACTTGTCTCTACTAAAAATACAAAAATTAGCGGGGTGTGGTGGTGCGTGCCTGCAATCCCAGCTACTTGGAGGCTGAGGCATGAGAATCACTTGAACCTGGGAGGCAGAGGTTGTAGTTAGCTGAAATATGCCACTGCATTCCAGCCTCGGTGGCAGAGTGAGACCCTATCTCAAAAAAAATAATAATAATAATAATAATAGGCCAGGCACAGTGGCTCATGCCTGTAATCCCAGTACTTTGGGAGGCTGAGGCGGGTGGATCATAAGGTCAGGAGTTTGAGACCAGACTGGTCAAAATGGTGAAACCCCGTCTCTACTGAAAATACAAAAATCAGCTGGGTGTGGTGGCAGCTGCCTATAATCCCAGCTGCTTGGGAGACTGAGGCAGGAGAATCACTTGAATCCAGGAGGCAGAGGTTGCAGTGAGCTAAGATTGCGTCATTACACTCCAGCCTAGGCGACAGAGCGAGACTCCATCTCAAATAATAATAATAATAATAATAAATATTATTTTTAAAGCAGTTTAAGTTCACAGCAAAATTGAGCAGAAAGTACAGAGATTTCCCATATGCCCCCTGTCCCCACACATGCACAGCCTTTCCCATGATCACATCCTTCACCAGAGTTGTACATTTGTTATAGTCGATGAACCCACATTGACACATCAGTGTCACCCGAAGTCCATGGTTTATATTAGGATTCACTCTTGGTGTGTACAATAATGACGTGTATCCAACATTGCGGTATCATACAGAAGAGTTTCACTGTCCTAAACATCCTCTATGCTTTGTATTTTTATCCCTCCCTTGACCCTAATCCATGGCACCACTAACTTTTTAATTGCTTCCATAGTTTTGCCTTTTGCAGAATGCCTATAGTTGGAATCATACAATATGTAGGCTTTTCAGTTCTGCTTCTTTCACTTATTAATATGCATTGAAGTTTCCTCCATGACTTTTCATGGCT
Source organism: Ateles fusciceps (assembly GCA_036589455.1). Classification (NCBI taxonomy): domain Eukaryota; kingdom Metazoa; phylum Chordata; class Mammalia; order Primates; family Atelidae; genus Ateles; species Ateles fusciceps. Next base: position 4,183,388 of record JAZHEH010002038.1, read on the forward strand.
TGATAGCTCATTTCTTTTTTTTTAGTGCCACATAAAATTCCATTGTCTGGATGTGCCATAGATTAAATAATCCATTTACCTACTGAAGTTCATCTTGGTTGCTTCCAAGTTTTGGCAATTATGTATAAAGTTGCTATAAACATCATGTGCAGGATTTTGTGTGGATGTAAGTTTTCTATTCATTTCGATAAATACCAAGGAGTGGGATTGTTGGATTGTATGGTAAGAGTATGTTTTGTTTTCTAAGAAACCACCAAACTGTCTTTCAAAGTGACTGTACCATTTTGCACTGCTACCAGCCATGAATGGGAGTTCCTGTTGCTCTGTTTTTCTTGCCAGCATTTGGAGTTGTTGGTGTTTTGGACTTTGGCCATTCTAATAGGTGGGTAGTTTTATCTCACTGTTATCTTAATTTGCTATTCTCTAATTACATATGATGCTGAGTATCTTTTCTTTTGCTTACTGCTATCTGTATATCTTCTTTGGAAAGGTACTGATCAGGTTTTCTGCCCATTTCTGAATTGGGTGGTTCATTTTCTTATTGTTGAGTTTTTAAAATTCTTTGCATATTTTAGATAACAATCCTTTGTCAGATATCTTTTGGATATATTTTATCCCAGCTGTGGCTTGTCTTCTTATTCTCTTGACAGTCTTTTGCAGAGAAGAGGTTTTTAATTTTAATGAAGTCCAGCTTATCAGCTCTTTCTTTCGTGGTGCCTTTGGTGTTGTATGTAAAGAGTCATTGTGATACTCAAGGTCATTTAGGTTTTCTCCTATGTTATCCTCTAGGAGACACTTTTATAGTTTTGTGTTTTACATATAGGTGTATTATATTTTTTTTTTATTTTTTTTATTTTTTATATATATATATATATATTTTTTTAATAAAGACGGGGTTTCACCGTGTTGGTCAGGCTGGTCTTGAACTCCCGACCTCATGTGATCCGCCTGCCTTGGCCTCCAAAGTGCTTGGATTACAGGCGTGAGCCACCGCGCCCGGCCAGGTGTATTATCTATTCTGAGTTAATTTTTGTGAAGGTTATAAGGTCTGTGTCTAGATCTTTTTTTTTTTTTTTTGCATGTGGATGTCCAGTTTGTTGAAAAGTCCCATTTGTTGAAAAGACTAAGCTTATTTAATTTAATTTAATTTTTTTTAAGAAGGGGTTTCACCATGTTGGTCAGGCTGGTCTTGAACTCCCGACCTCAGGTGATCCGCCCGCCTTGGCCTCCAAAGTGCCTGGATTACAGGCGTGAGCCACCACGCCCGGCCAGCTTATTTAATTTTCAAAACAAATTTTGAGGGAGGGAGTCACTGTTATTATCTCAATTTTTTAGATGTACAAAGTGAAGCACAGAGGGGTTTTATAAATCACCCAGAGTAACATAGCTAGTAGTTGACAGAACTGAGATTCGAACCCAGGCAATCCAGCCCCAGAGTACATGCACTCAACCGCTATCTATAATAATAATGTCTCCCTCATAGGTTCATTGTGAGGAATAGAGAAAGTGTCTAGTGCATAGTAGGTACTCAGGAAACACTAATGATAGTCATTGTCCTACCTAGCCTTCAAGTTTCTGCTCAAATGTCATGGTTTTGTTTTATGTTTTTTTTTCTTTTTTGGAGACAAAGTCTTGCTCTGTTGCCCAGGCTGGAGTACAGTGGTGCAATCTCGGCTCACTGCAATCTCTGCTCCCTGGGTTCAAGAGATTCTCCTGCCTCAGCCTCCCAAGTAGCTGGGATTACAGATGTGTACCACAACACCTGGTTAATTTTTTGTATATTCAGTAGAGATGGGGTTTTACCATGTTGGCCAGGCTGGTCTTGAAATCTGGCCTCAAGTGATCCGCCTGCCTCAGCCTCCCAAAGTGCTGGGATTACAGCCGTGAGCCACCACACCTGGCCTCAAATGTCATTTTTGAAGCAGCTATTCGCACTCCTCAAGCCAAATAAGCCTCCCGTCATAGCACCTATCTCATCATCCCAGTTATGCCAGCATGTTGAACCCTACTACTGTCACAGTTCAGCTCTACCTGTTCCCCATGTGATTTCCCTGGAGATATGCCATGTCTGATCTCCCTCTCTGTCACCCCAAGTGCCTGGGGCTGTACTTGTCACTTAGCAGGCAGTTTGTTAAATTGAGTTTGAGTTGCATGTAATTCCAAAATGTGTATCCCGCCTGGGTCTATTTCTCAGGAACTCCTAACTCTTACTCAAGTCTTTGCTCCTGAGCCTCCCTGCTCCAACCTTCCCTGGTCTGTCAGGTTGGGCTGCCCTTGCCTGGAGAAGTTCCTGTTTGGGCTGTCTAGGGAGGCAGCTGTCTTTGTCTGCTACACCCTTCTTCCTGCACCACCCCACTCAGTTTCTTCCACGTTCTGGCACACCCCACCCCAGCATGGACACTGCCCAGAGAAGTATTCATGTTTCTTCCTCTCTCCAAACTCCAGACATAGCACCTATCTTGGAGGCCTGGTCTCTGGATGTCCCTTGGCCTCTCCCAGGAAGTATAAACTTTCTTCTTGGTGGGTAGAGCAGCTCACTTGATATTTACAGGACACCGTGGACCCAGGGACAGACTGCATTCCAAGGAGCTTCTGAAAGTATTAATCTTAGCATTGGTGAACTCCTTCAGGGAGTGAGTGGCAGTTACAGCAGTGTCCCTGGGCCCTCGTACGCCTCTTGATCCACTCCACTTTGAGGCAGGGCTCTATCAGACCAAGCTATTCGGAGTCTGTTCTCACCTTGGGGAGTGCATTCTGGTAGTGCCATCTCGGACATGGCAGGCAGTACCTGCTATGGACTGAGTCTGGGGCGCCATCCAGCACGGCCCTCTGTGTGCCTCTGCAGAGCCACCTTGGGAAGAGATGGCCAATTGCTTCCTCTAGACAGCACTACCTTGAGCACAGCCTGCAGAGTTCGGTGCCTGCCTTGGACAGCCTCTCTTCCATTCGTGCACCATGACCCTGGTGCCTGTCCTGGGCAGTGCCACTCAGCCCCTTTCAGACAGGCTCCAGTGCCCAGTGCAGACAGAAACTCCAGGCAGGGCCTCTCTCAGACACAGCGAGAGGGGCTTCGGAGCCCACTGAGGACGGAGGCTCCCAGGGCAGCGCCCGTGCCCGCCTGGCCCACGTCTGGCGGCGCGTACTGGCGCTGCTGGGCAGGGCGGGCGTTTATCCCCAGAGCCGCCAGCAGGGAGCTCCCTTTCGGCTCGGCTCGCGCGGTCGCGGGGGGCGGCGCTGAGCTGCGCCGCGCTGCGCTCCTCTCCAGCCCCGACCGGGCCGGGGCCGCTGGATGCCGCGTCTCCGCTTCTGCTGCCTGCCGGGCGGGCTCCGGCAGCCGGTGAGTGCTAGTCGGCGGGGGCAGCCGCTCTGTGGCGGGCCGGGCCCGGTGGGGCGGCGGGGCGGGATCCGGCCGGGCGGGCGGGCGGGCGGCGGGGCCAGCCGGCTCCTCCTCCTCCCCTGTCCCCTGGAAGCAGCGGCCCGGACTCCCGGCTCCCGTCCCCTGGCGGCGCCGTGGAGCTCGACGCCCGGGGGTGGGGGCCGACCGGGAGCGGCGGGGAAGGGGGACCACCGGCCCCTCCGGCCAACCTGGGGGGGCGGAGGGGGAGGCAGGACAGGGTGGCTTTTAGTGTGGGGGGATTTGGCGCTTGGAGGCGCCCAGGTGGCCCGGAGCTGAGGGGTGGGGGAGGCTTCTCCGGGCCCGGCCCAGGCCCCCCGATGGAGCGAGCGAGCGAGCGGGGCGCTGGGGAAGGCAGCGGGGAAGGCGAGCACCTCTACCGAGCCTTTTATCCCTCCCAGCGGCCTTCACTCTTTCACTGCCGGGCTTACTGCGGGCTCCTCTCAAAGGAGCAGCTGCTAGACAGCTGGCAAAACAATGGAGACCCCGCTTCCCTGGGCCCCCTCCTCTTGGGACAGAAGATGGGGAGTGAGTGAATGGTGGCTGGCTTTGGGGATTAGGGAGTGCAGGCTGTGCCCTGCGACTGAATGCTCACCTCACCTTTCCCTGTAAGAGGGGTGGGGTGCGTGTGGGAAGGTCGGACAGGCTGCCCCAGGCCTCTGGAGAGACCGCCCCGACGCCCCGCCCTGCGAACCTGTCATGCCAGTTGTTTCGCCAATGGGAAGGGGAGGTGGTAGGGGTAGCTGCCCCCCTCACCCTGGCCCCTGTTAGTGGGGGGGACGCTCCTTGGTCCCAAGCCTGGCCAGGAGTGTGGGTCCTGTTTCTGGGTGCGATAGGGCCGCAGGGACCGGCCAGGCTTTGGGGCTTTGTTGGGGGGCGGAGATGGGGGAGTTGCCCTCCTGCTAGGCACATGTGTCTTGCTGATTAGTTGGAAAGGCTGCGGCCCGAATGAGCCAGGGTGGGGGGTGGAGGAGATGGGGGAGGAAGACAGCCAGTTTGTTTTTGAGCCGGCATTCATTTTGCCTGGTCACTTGGCCAATGGGGCATGTGTTTGGCGCTGGCCTCATAGTTTGTGTTTGTGTGGGGGAGGGCTGAGGGAATGCTTCCTGAGAGGGACTGTCCTGGGTAGGCCTTCATGCCCTCAGACGGCCGCCCAGAAGTATAGAATTGGGTTCCCTCCCCCACTTCACCCTGCCAATGACTCGGGCTAGTGTGGATTCGTCTTGTCTTTTGGAGCCCCTGGCGTGTCTGTGGCCGAGACAGCCTCATCAGTGCCCCTGTGGCGAGTGAGCTCTGGGACGTGTGTATGCACTGTGGCGTGCTGGAAGGGAGGGGAGGCCACCTGGGTGATTAAGAGCAAGATTGCCCGAGCAGGACGGTGAGTACAGAGCCCATTGAACCGAGCTGCCTTTCCCTTGTGCTATGGAGCCCTTTCTTGAGCAGGTTGGTGCCCTGTTGTCGTGGCAACAGGCCTGGCCTAATGTTCCCCACACTTTTTAGTTCAGGGGCTACTTTCTATTTGGGGGATGTTGAAAGTTGCTCTCCTGAGGTCTCTGGCTTCCTGACAAGCCTCCCTGGCTCTTTGTCCATGGCTTCCCACCTCTTCAGCTTCCCCTCTGTTTTTTTGTGAAGTCTTTCCAGGAAACATCCTCCTGGTTTCTGGATTTGACATGCGGGTTATATATAGCCTCGGGTGGAGGTGTGCTTGTCCATTTTGGGTTGAGGACATGGGGGTTGTGGCCTCAATTCCAGGAAAACCATGGCTTTTGGGGGCAGCTATTGTGCTGGGGGGGTTAGGGGAATGAGAAGGGGTGGGGGTGGGGGTGGGGGTGGGGGTGGGGAGTGGGCATGGGAGGGGCAACAGGCTGGTGGTCACTTCCTTTGGGAGCTTTGAACTTTAAACAGTTGATGACCTGGTGCCTGGTAGCTCTGAGTGTCTAGTTTGTTTACTCTCTCCTGGCCTGGCCCAGGTGCCAGAGTGTGTTCCTGAGGGCTTCCTCCTGCACCCCAGACTTTCCTCAGTAGGTTATGCCCTTCCTGACTCCCGCCTGGTCTTGGCCTCACTTCTGGGCCGTCCATGAAGGCCCCCTCACTGGCCCTGCTAGTGGTTGTTCATTGAGGGGTGCATATGTCTTCAGAAGCTGGGCCTCAAAACTCTGGGTCCCCCAGAGGCAGATACCTGAAGGTGGACTGGGTGGGGCAGAACTGGGGCTCAAGTGAAAGGGAGAATCCACCCTGCTGAGGTGGAGCTGGGAGTTGTTGGAACTCAAGAAGCCTTGATCCCGACTTGGTGTGTCACAGGTCTCCAGGGCAGCAAGGTTGTTCTTACTCCTTCAAACCAGAGGTCTGTCCCCAGCCAGATCCCCTCACCTGGAGTGGACGCCACAGGCAGGAGCCAGAGCATCCCTGTGAGTTGGGTTTTGTTGGTAGTCTGGGGCCCCAGGCCTGAGTGTGGTGGGGAAAACTGAGGGGCTCTGGCTGGTTGTAGCTTAAAGGTTTGGGGGGTAGGAAGGCCCAGCCCACTGTCTGCTGTAATTGACAGGTTCCCACAGGACTTGAGATTGGTATGGGGACTTGATGGAGTTTAAGTTCTGCTTTGGGTCAGACCCCCGGGTGCTTTTTCTCTGATATTCAGATAGGTTGGACGATGGGCCGAAGGTCACACAGCAAGTCGGAGGCAGAGGCAGGGCGGTGTTAAAACCTGCAGTGTGTGGTTGAGCAGAATACCTCTCCAGCAGAGGCCCAGGGCCAAGTCCGAGCTCTCAGGCCCTTGGAGATACTGTAGCTGAAATAGTGGAGGCCTAGAGAGGGAAGGGGACTTGCTCAAGGTCACACGGAAGCGAGTGTTAGCCGAGCTGAGCGCCAGGCGGTGTACCTGGAAGAGCAGCAGGGGACCTGACGGGGCCGCGGGATTGCTGCGTTCCGAGGGAGACGGGATCGCAGCGGGAGGCGCCGCGGGGCTGCGGCTGCGCCGGCTAAGCCGCCGGGAAGCGCCGAGGGCCGCCCAGCTCCCCGTGCGGCTGCGGGCGGGCCGGCTGATGTCACGTGAGAAGCGTGCGGTGGGGAGCGAGGGAGCACACCTGGAGCCAGATAAGCTCCGTGTGACCTGGCAGGGAGTCACCCGGCACTGCGGAGCTCAGCATAGCCGGCCAGGAGGAGGCTCTCTTGGGGCGTGGGGCCGAGCCAGGTGCTGGCGACCCCTCCGGCCGCCGCTGCAACCCTCGGCGCGGGCCCTAGCCGGGATAGGGGCCCTGGGGCTGGAGGAAACAGCCACTCAGGGAGGTCAGAGGCCAAGGGAGAGAAGCCAGCTCTCTCGGGAAAGTATTTCCTTTGTATTTATTTATGAGTGTGGTCTGGGGGTTGGGGTGGGAGGACTGACCTAAGTATCCACCCACTGCAGCCAAGTCTGGGCGCCCTTGTCTTGGGACTCTAACGTTATAGTTTCCATTTCCTGTATTTTTTTTTCCTTTCTTTTGCCAGCTGCTGGGTGACCCATTTAAATGTGTCCCCACTTACAGCCACAAGACACCAGTGAGCTCTTTTTTATCCAAGTCCCCCAAGCCACTGAAACTTTTTCAAGACATGAAAATCCTTAAATTGACCATTACCCTGTTTGCAGATTTACTGCTAGTGGATTGCCTACTAGTTTGTCCAGACTTTTTTTTTTGGTCTGGAAAAAAGTTGATTCTTTAGGTAGAAAGCTAAAGCTTTACTAAAGTGTTACCCTTCTTCTCCCCTACTCTCCAGAGATGACCTCTGATCAATTTTTGGATTGATTGCTTTTAAAAGCTTGTTATATATATTTTAGGCATTTTATATGTTTATAGTTTAATATATGTTATATAAAATATCATCTTATGTAAATAGTTTAAAAATTTCTGTAGGAGGCCGAATGCAGTGGCTCACACCTGTAATTCCAGGACTTTGAGAGGCCCAGATAGGCAGATCGCTTGAGCCCAGGAATTTGAGACCAGGCTGGAAACATGGCGAGACCCTGTCTCTTCAAAAAATACAAAATACAAAAATTAGCTGGGTGTGGTGGTACATGCCTGTAGTCCCAGTTACTCAGGAGGCTGAGGTGGAAAGGATTGCTTGAGCCCCAGGAGGTTAAGGCTGCAATGAGCCAAGATTGCACCACCACATTCTAGCCTGGATGTCACAGTGAGATTCTGTGTAAAAAAAAAAAAAAAAAGTATAAGAAAAATGATACATAATCCCATTCCCTAAAGCTCCTAGGTATAAGCAAATACACATTTACCAGATGAATGTTCTTGTAAAAATTAAAATACAGCCCAGATGTGGTGGCCTATGCCTATAATCTCAGCACTTTGGAGGCCAAGGTAGGTGGACATCTTGAAGCCTGGAGTTTGAGATCAGCCTGATTAACATGGTGAGACCCCATCTCTTATTATTTAAAAAAAGAAAAAAATACTGAAATATGGATCAAACACAAGTCTATTTGACCCTTCTAAAATTCCAGTCTCCTCCCCAGAGCATACGATTTTCCTACGCATATGCAAATATTGTACACAATGTACTTGTAATATATTCATGCACGTATATATAGGTTTTTAAATTTTAGCAAAATTACAAACTATCCTGCAACCTGTTTTTTTTCACTTAGCAATGTAGTTAGAATCTTTTCAGGTCAGTATATACAAATTTTATGTTTTATATTTGTAGATTTGCTATTATAAACAATGCTTCAAGGATCAGCCATGTGTATTGTGTGAATGTACCTGTAGATGTCTTATAATGGAATTGCCCAAATAATATGTACACAAATATTTTCATATACCAGGTGCAGTGGTGGTGCCCGTAATCCTAGCTACTGGAGGCTGAGGCAGGAGGATTGCTTGGGGCCAGGAGTTTGAGACCAGCCTGGGCAGCATAGCCAGACCCTGTCTCTAAAACAATTTTTAAAATATTAACCAAGAGTGGTGGTGCATACCTGTAGTCCCAGCTACTCAGGAGCCTGAGACAGGAGGATCACTTGAGCCCAGGAGTTCAAGTCTGCAGTGATCTATCATTGAGCCACCAAACTCCAGCCTTGGTGACAAAACAAGACCTTGTGTCTTAAAATTTTTTTTTCTTTTTTTTTTTTTTTTACGGATACCACTAACTTGCCCTCTGAAAAGTTATTAGTTGGTGCAAAAGTAATTACGGTTTTTGCCGTTTAACAGCGGCCAGGCATGGTGGCTCACGCCTGTAATCCCAGCACTTTGGGAGGCCAAGGTGGGTGGATCACAAGGTCAGGAGTTCAAGACTAGCCTGGCCAATATGATGAAACCCCATCTGTACTAAAAATACAAAAATTAGCTGGGCTTGGTGGTGGGCGCCTGTACTCCCAGCTACTCAGAAGGCTGAGGCAGGAGAATTGCTTGCTCCTGGGAGGCGGAGGTTGCAGTGAGCCAAGATTGTGCCACTGCACTCTAGCCCAGGCAACAGAGCGAGACTCTGTCTCAAAAAAAAAAACAAAAGAAAGAAAAGTAATGGCAAAAACCGCAATTACTTTTGCACCAACCTACCAATTTGTATTTCAACAAACACGAGAATCTCTGCATCCCATGGCCTAGTTGATTGATGTTATCTATCTTGATGGTTTTTAACTAAACTGCTAATTAAAAAATAGTATACCTCAATTTCACGTGTCTGTGAATATTATGGAGGCTGAATACCTGTTGATGTTTGTTGGCCATTTGTATTTCTGCCCCTATGAATTGGCTGTCCATAGTATCCTTGGCACTAGCTATGTGGGGCCTCTGTACTCAAGCCAGTGTGATCAGCTTGGCCTTGTGCTTATCGGGTTACCTTCACTTCTTTGGGCTTTACTTTTCATGTACAAAGGTTTTGACTTATTTTAGTCGTACTTGTCCTGATAGTCATTTGTGCAGTCTGTTATCCTCTCTACTGTCCCATTTAGATGGCAAAAAAAGTGCCCTGCTACTATTAGGTACCTCTCTGAAGGTCTACTATGGGCTAGGCATTATATGAAGGGCTTATTTTTTTTATTTTTTATTATTTTGAGATGGAGTCTTGCTCTGTCACCAGGCTGGAGCACAGTGGCGCAGTCTCGGCTCACTGCAACCTCTTCCTCCTGGGTTCAAGCAATTATTCTGCCTAAGCCTCCTGAGTAGCTGGGACTACAGGCGCGTGCCAAATGCCTGGGTAATTTTTGTATTTTTAGTGGAGATGGGGTTTTACCATGTTGGCCAGGATGGTCTCGATCTCTTGACCTCGTGATCCACCCGCCTCGGCCTCCCAAAGTGCTGGGATTACAGGTGTGAGCCACCGCGCCCAGCCTTGAAGGGCTTATATATGTATTTCATTTAATTCCCCCACCTTAGGTGGTAGGTACCATTATTATCTCCGTTTCACAGATGGGGGAAATGGAGGCCTTAAGTGGCTTGCCTGAGATTGCATAGCTATTTACTCATATTTTTTTTCATTTTTATTTTATTTATTTGAGATGGAGTCTTGCTCTGCCGCCCAGGGTGGAGTGCAGTGGCGCAATCTTGGCTCACTGCATCCTCCACCTCCCGGGTTCAAGCAATTCTCCTGCCTCAGCCTGCTGAGTAGCTGGGACTACAGGCTCCGCCACCATGCCCAGCTAATTTGTATTTTTAGTAGGGAGAGGGTCTTACTAAACCCACCAAAGACCAGGCTGGTTTTGGTCTAGCCCCAGCGTGTTGACCAGGCTGGTTTTGAACTCCTGATCTCCGGTGACGCGCCCACCTCGGCCTCCCAAAGTGCTAGGATTACAGGCATGAGCCACCATGCCCGTCCCCATTTACTCAGATTTGTTCTCAGGTTTGTTACTTGATATGCAAAGCCCAAACTCTGACACTGGGCTTACTTATGTTTATGTTGCTTGCCTTTAGGAAGTGACTGATAGATACATATTTTTTCCCAACATTTTATCACAACGATCTGCAAGTGTTCAGAAAAGTTAAATAATTTTGCAATGAACATCCCTCATCTCCTAGATTCTACAGTTAACATTTTCCTGTCCTTGCTTTTACCTAATCTTTATCCCTTGGTGAATCCATCAGGCCATAGTTTTTTTTTCATTTTTTTCTTTCTTTCTGTCTTTCTTTCTTTCTTTTTTTTTTTGAGACACGGTCTCACTCTGTTACCCAGGCTGGAATGCAATGGCATGATCATGACTCACTGTAGCCTCGACCTCCCAGGCTCAGGTGATGTTCCCACCTTAGCCTCCCAAATAGCTCCCACAGGTGTGCACCACCACATCCAGATAACTTTTTGTATTTTTAGTAGAGATAGGGGTTTGCCATGTTGCTCAAGCTTGTCTCCAACCCCTGAGCTCAAGCGATCCACCCGTCTCAGCCTCCCAGAGTGTTGGGATTATAGGTATGAGCCACCTTCCTTAATCTCATCAAGCTATCTTAAAATTTTACACATCTCAAAGTAAATTGTAGGCATCAATATACTTCACCCCCAAATACTTTAACATATATATCGTTCACTAGAGTTCAACATTTGTTTATAGTTCTTTAATTTTGAGTGAATATTTACAATGAATGCACAAATCTTATGTGCACCATTTGATGACTTGACACATTTATCAACCCAAACCACTATCAATATACAGGATATAAGCATCACCCAGAAAAGTTCCCTCATGTAATCCCACTCCTACCCCCGTCATAGGTTAGTTCTGCCTGCACTAGAACGTCATATAAATAGAATCTTACCAGTATGTACTCTTGTCAAAGACTTCTTCCCTCTCACTTGACATGATTTTGAAGTTCATCCCTGTTGTGTGTATCTTTGGCTGTTTCCTTTTTCTTGCTGAGTAGTATTCCCTTGCATGAATATGACAATTGTTTATGCACTCTCTAATGGACAGATAGATGTATATTTGAGTTGAACGGTCATTGCCTTCAGGATGCTTACTCTCTTAAAGTGATAGAGCAGTTGAGTTGACAGATTGTACTTTCCTTTTGTTTTGGGGGATAGTAAGGTCAAGATAATTCAGGTCCATACCCTAACTTACATACATACCTTTCCTTCTCTTAAAATTAGGAAAAGCTTCTTAGGGTATGGTGAGGAGAGAAAGGCAGAGAAAGAGGTCAGAGAAAATTGTAAAGTCACCTTTGCTGGAGTGGAGGGGAGAGGATAGGAGGAAGAGGAAGGGGAAGCACATAAAAACTGCAGCCTGGGATCGGGGGTAGGAAGGTGGTGGTGTCAGGTTGGACCTGAGGCCAGGAGGTGCTGGAAAGTGCAAGGTCTACAAGAAGGTGATGGAGCAGCAGCTGCATTGCAGATCTGATCATGGACGGGAGGCTGCAGGCAGCCAGGCAGCTCTAGACGTGTGACTCAGGAGAGAACCAGTCCACAGCCAGGCCTGGTGATTATGGGGATGGCAGTGGAGAGGAGGTGCCTTGTGAGCTGTGTAGATGGTGGTGGCCGGACAGGGGTGGTGAGGGAAGGGCTGACATAGCCTCATTCTCTCAAGGCCCCAGAGTTGGGATGAGAGGGGTGGCTTTGGCAGAAGGTTAGTAATTTAACCTGTGTCCCCAGGAGACTTAAATATTTAGAATTTTAGAGCCAGAAGAGACCTAGATCATGTAGTTCGACCTTGAGCAGAGTGACAGGCTGAGGTCCCCCAGTAATTTTTTGGCAGATCCAGGCGTAGATACTTCTGGCCAGCACCATCCTGTGTGCTGCTGCTGTGACCGGCTGCTGTTCCTCCCTGCCACAAGGACAGTGAGGAACAAGCTTCGCTGAGATGGGGGTTTCCATGAAATTACTTTTCAGGGACCTTTCCAACCCAAAGATCCTAGAATGCTGGGAGCTCTCTTCCACTGACATTCCTTGGCGATCTAGTCCCCAGCAAAGAGCCAGGATTGGGTAAGCGTTATAGACAGAGAACTGGGTGTCTTGGTGGGACAGCATTATAGGCAGCTGGGTTCTCTATGGTTGGATTGAGGCCAAGATACTCTTGTTTGTCCCATCCAAGTCCCCAGGGTGGATTTATTTCATTTCTCCCACAAGTACCCCTGGAGTTATCTTCTAAACCATCCCTTTAAAATGGTACAGGCAGTGGTGGGTGAGGTAAAAGGTAGCGGTAACAGTTGAAGATCCTACATCTCAGTTTATGGTAGGACTGTGCCATACTCCATCAGCTTTCAGGAGGAGAGAGACTCCCCTTGTCATAGTAGAGCCCTGAGGAGACAATGCTGGCTGTCAGATACTCCTCCACCCCAAATCAGTCCAGACCTAGCTGGCCAAGGGCATTTGCTGTGTGCCTTTTGGGCCCTGGATTTCCTGTTTTCTGACTCCCAGGTACTGTGCATGTAGCATTTAGAACCAAGACGTTCAGAGAGAACTTTGTTTTACCAAGTACAAACTGAAGTCAGAGAGGGAAAAAGGTTCACACTAGGCGCACAGAGATCTAGTGACTGGACCAGATGTCCCTTTTTTTTTGAGACAAAGTCTCTCTCTGTTGCCCAGGCTGAAGTGCAGTGGCATGATCTTGGCTTACTGCAACCTCTGCCTCCCGGGTTCAAGAGATTCTCATGCCTCAGCCACCTGAATAGCTGGGATTACAGGTGTGTGCCATCACACCTGGCTAATTTTTGTATTTTTAGTAGCGACGGAGTTCTGCCATCTTGGCCAGGCTGGTCTCGAACTCCTGACCTCGGGTAATCCACCCGCTTCAACCTTTCCTTTTTTTTTTTTTTTTTTTTTTTTTTTAAAGGCAGGGTTTCACCATGTTGGTCAGGCTGGTCTTGAACTCCTGACCTCAGGGGATCCGCCCGCCTTGGCCTCCAAAGTGCTTGGATTACAGGTGTGAGCCACCACGCCTGGCCCCACTTCAGCCTTTCAAAGTGCTGGGATTACAGGTGTGAGTGAATTTCTGACCTCAAGTGATCAGAAATTTCTGACCTCAAGTGATCCACCTGCCTCAGCCTCCCCAAGTATTGGGGATTACAGGCATGAACCACTGCACCTGGCTTTGAATTATATTTCTTATGGACAGCACTGCTCTAGAAAGGAGATGAGTTGGTATGCCAGGAGTGACATAAGTCAGGATGCTGGGCAGGGGGAAGCAATTAGCCATTGCACTGCGGCCTTTGGGAATTTCTGACCTTGATGCCTTCCTGAGCATTGTACCTGGGTTGAAGTGTGGTCCCTTTCAGTAGAATGGGGATCCTGGAGGGCTCTGATTGGTTGTGGGGGTGGGGCACACAGAGAGGAAAGGTCTGTCCAGGGCCTGGCAAGAGGCCATTACTAGAAAGGGTAAGTTTGTAGATCCTCTGTTTGAAACTCAGAGGCATAGGCTTTCAGAGAGAAAGAGAAAAATTCATTTGATTTCCAGTTAGGTGGCATGGCCTATTTCTTCTTGTTGTTCCCTGCTGGTTAGAAGAAGAAAGGCTGTCTCAACTCTTTCCTCACCAGGCTTTTCTCGGTCCTGTCCCCAGTTAGATGTGCAGAGGGGTGGGTAGGTTGGTGCCATGGTTGCACGTACTCTGGGGCTGGGTTTTTGCTTTCAGGCGACCACAGCTTTCTTCCTGGGGCTATATTTAGGTGTTGGTCTGGGGGAAAAGGATGTGAATTTTTTAGGATCCTGTTTATCCGGCAGACCCTACCCCACCCCCACCTTGCAGCTGTCTATCCTCTGGTCTGGAACTTCCCTTCCTTCCCTTGCTGCTTTCCTTTGGTCACTCAGGCCCTAGAAAGAACTCAGTATTTGCCATTGAATCCCAGCATCACAACATATGCTTAATTTTCTGTGTCCCATTTTCCTCTTTTGTGCAGTGGAGATAATGGTATCTACCTTGCAGGAATGCTGTGAGGCTCAAAGGAGATAGTGCACGTAAAGTGCCTGGCTTTACGCTAGCAAGTGGTAGTCATTAAGTAAATGTTGGTTCTTTTGAGGTCTTAGGCGGTGGCTAAGGATGCTGCTCCAGGGGTGACAGGCTCAGCAAAGAGCCCAGAGAACGGGATGTCTGTTGCTTAAACGAACATTGTTTGTGGGAGGTGATGGTGCACTGAGACCATTTCCTTTTCCCTTTGTGTTTGAATCTTTTTTATTTTTTTTTTGACAGGCTGGAGTACAGTGGTGTGATCATAGTTCACTGCAGCCTTGACCTCCTGGGCTCAAGAAATCTTCAGCTTCCCAAGTAGCTAGGACTGCAGGCGTGCACCACCATGCCTGGCTAATTTCTGTAGAGATGGGATCTCGCTATGTTGCCCAGGCTGGTCTTAAACTCCTAGCCTCAGTCTTGCTTCAGCCTCCCAAAGTGCCAGGATTACAGGCGTGAGCAACCCTGCCCAGTCTGTGTTTGAATCTTAAGTCAGGTCCCAGGTTGGCTTGAAATATCCTCTCACCAGGAGATCAGGTCTCCCAGATACTACCTCCAGGTACACACCTAAGTCTATCAAGGATTCAAGGAAATGACAGGCTTTGGAAGCTGGGCTTTTACCACCTTATCTGAACCTGAAGTTTCCTTATTTGTAAAATGGGGTAATAATAGTACCTACCTCTAGAAAGGTTATAAGGATTAAATCAATGGAGACAATATTGGGTAAAGCAGAGTGCCTGGCACATAGCTAGCACCCAGTGAGGAACAGCTGTATCAGTTGTTGTGTCTGGACTGGAGACACATGAGGCTGTGTTTGAGTAACCCTTCTCTCTATGTTTCTGTTTGTAGCAGCAAAGTGGGGCACCGAGGCCCTGTGCTAAGGACTCATAATCCACTGGGGGTGCCACCCCTACAAACAGCACCCCCACCATGTTTAACCTAATGAAGAAAGACAAGGACAAAGATGGCGGGCGGAAGGAGAAGAAGGAAAAAGGAGAAAAAGGAAAGGATGTCAGCGGCAGAGCTCCGGAGCCTGGAGGAGATGAGCCTGCGACGTGGCTTCTTCAACCTGAACAGATCCTCCAAGCGTGAATCCAAGACCCGCCTGGAAATCTCCAACCCCATCCCCATCAAGGTGGCCAGCGGCTCTGACCTGCACCTGACTGACATTGACTCCGACAGTAACCGGGGCAGCGTCATCCTGGACTCGGGCCACCTAAGTACAGCCAGCTCCAGCGATGACCTCAAGGGTGAGGAGGGCAGCTTCCGCGGCTCGGTGCTGCAGCGGGCAGCCAAGTTCGGCTCACTGGCCAAGCAGAACTCACAGATGATTGTCAAGCGCTTTTCCTTCTCCCAGCGTAGCCGGGATGAGAGCGCCTCAGAAACCTCGACACCCTCAGAGCACTCTGCTGCCCCCTCGCCACAGGTGGAGGTGAGGACTCTGGAGGGACAGCTGGTGCAGCATCCTGGCCCAGGCATCCCTCGACCAGGGCACCGATCCCGGGCCCCTGAGCTGGTGACTAAAAAGTTCCCAGCCGATCTGCGCCTGCCCCCTGTGGTGCCCCTGCCCCCGCCTGCCCTCCGGGAGCTGGAGCTGCAACGACGGCCCACTGGAGACTTTGGCTTCTCCCTGCGGCGCACAACCATGCTGGATCGGGGACCCGAGGGCCAGGCCTATCGGCGGGTGGTCCACTTTGCTGAGCCCGGTGCAGGCACCAAGGACCTGGCCCTGGGGCTGGTGCCAGGAGATCGACTGGTGGAGATTAATGGGCACAATGTGGAGAGCAAGTCCAGGGATGAGATTGTGGAGATGATCCGGCAGTCAGGGGACAGCGTGCGGCTCAAGGTGCAGCCCATTCCGGAGCTCAGTGAGCTCAGCAGGAGCTGGCTGCGGAGCAGCGAGGGACCCCGCAGGGAGCCAGCTGATGTGAGTGCTTCCCTGGGCACCTGGGCTGAGCAGGGATGGGGAATATGGGCCCCTCCTGCTGTTGTGCTTGGCCGGGTATTTGGGGTACCCGAGAGCTGCGATCAGAGCCTGGCAGTGTGTAAGTGGGGAAGCTGTGCTGCTCTCTGAGCCTGTGGGGAAGCATGAGCTTAGGAGAAGGTGCCCCATACTCATAATCCTCTGGGGGTGCCACCACTACAAACAGCACCCCCAACCTAATGAAGAAAGACAAGGACATTAAAGGAGTCATACTTTGTTTCTCTACCTTGTTCTGGGAGCTGAGGACAAGTCCGCAAAGGGTTATTGCAGTAGAGTTCCCAGCAATTTGGCCAGGCCTCATGGTTTTATGGTTCCCTCCGGTGTTCTGTGTCTGTTGGATTGACCTAACTGAATTCAGCGTAATGTCTTTCTCAAGGGTGCTGGGCTAGACTAAGCTCTGCCT